>CAMTDV010000013.1:70309674-71509674 GCA_947069175.1 Scalesia atractyloides | reverse complement strand
GAAAAGGTTTATGTGCAACCTCAGAAGATTTGCTACACAACATAAGAAGTTATCTATATGAATTAATTAGTAAATAAAAATTATGTATATACAACACAAGCTTTTATGTACAACCTCAAAAAAAAAAAAAAAAAGAAAGAAAAAAAGATGAATAAGAAAAAGGAAACAAATTTTGGAAATTAAAAAAGATGAGAATAAAAAAAAAGAAAAATCATGTGTCCTATCGGTTGTTACTTCGAAACGACTCTACCAGTTATTACTTCAACAATGAGATGGAATGATAGTGTTTTAAAAAACATAAATATATATGTTTGAATATTGATTCTCTTCAAGCTTCGTATAGAAGTGATGCTAAATACACCTCCTTTTACTAAACACGCCCCTCCCTAAACTTTTAGATTAGTACTATTCAAACCTTTTTGTTTTTATAATATCTTTTTTTGTCTTTTTATTATCTTATTTTGTTATTACAAGTATTTGAATTTTTAGATGCTCTTTAATTTAAAAAGAAAAGTGTTTTGTTATTAAAAAAACAAATGTTTTAGATTGAAGTAAGTCAATTTAATTTAATTTGTTTTGCTTCAGAGATGTGTCCATTTTAGTTTCGATTCTAAGACACTTATTGAACTTTTAGTTTAATAAAATTATTATACTACCTATTTATTTATTTATTCATTCATTGGCACACAAGTTTTAATAAATTAGTATAAGCTAGGATTGTAAATGTTTTTTTCAAAAAAAAAAGAAAAAACTATTTGTATTTTTAATATATAAAACTGTTAATCATTTTGTAGAAACATTTTAAATATAATAATAATAGTAAGATAAAAAAGGTAAGACAACTAAAATATAAAATAAAAGAATAAAAGTGAGGTTTTGGGATTAAATACATAAAATCAACGTTTCTTTTTCAAAAAATAAGTTTATCTTTGTTCATAAAAACCGTTATTTTGTAATTCGTAAAGCCAGTTTATAAATGAAACTATAATAAAATACTTGTCAAAAAGTATCTTTAAAACCAAGATTTGTTTTATTTAGAGAAAAAGGTTATAATTTTAATATTAAAAATAATTCTTATGAAAAAAAAGATTATTAAAAAACCTTATAATTTTTTGTATAGAAAACATTTTTTACCTTTTGGAAGAAATAAACATTTTAAATATAATGATTATAAAGGGATGAAACATGATAAGTTTTAAAATGATATTTTTAGAAAGAAGGTATGAAAAGTTTTATAGAGATTTAGACATTCCTAACAACATGTGTCCATTTTGTTCTCGGAGACGGCTCATATTTTTTCACCCGGTTCACTCCTAAAGTGTGGAGTTCTATTAAGGCGTGGTTACAAATAGATGGTCCAATCGGCTAACCCTTAAGAAGTACTATTATGGATCGACCAACTTGGCTTTTACAAAAAAAAAAAAAAGCAATTGATTGGAAGCATCATTTTCACTTTTTGGTGATTGATTTGGAAGCATAGAAATCTGGCCATTTTCAAAGCTAACGACGTCAAGAAAGAACCGTTCTTAGATTGCATTCTCCATTTTTATGTGGATCTTCACTAGGAATAAAAACCTCAAGATTTATTGGATTGAATGGATTAAAATTCCCCTCCTTTTTATATAATCATTGTTTTTGGGGTTCGGGTAGGGTTTTCTAACCCTCAATCCTTTTTACATAAATCATTTTTGCGGTGAAAATGAAAACAAAGATTTTTTTTACATAAAGAGTTAAATGTCATTTTTGTCCTTTGTTCAATAATGTCAGTTCAGATCAAATTTTAAAGTTGTACCATTTCCCTCCCTAATATTTTTGAAACATGCCAATTCCGTCTAAACAACTAAAGTCGAATTAGATAATTGGATAAATCACAGGGACGAAAATAGTAGTTAATTCATGTTTTTTTGGATAGAACTGTCATGTTTCAAGAGTGTTAGGGACAAAAATGGTACAAATTTGAAATTTGACCTAAACTGACATAATTAAACAAAATATAGGGATGAAAATGACAGTTAACTATCATATAAATCATCTTTGCCGTAAAAAAAGACAAAGAAGAATCAGAATAATAAGGTTGTGTTGTTATATAATGTAACTTGGGGCACCTGTTTAATGCTTATAACGAGTTGTTATTATAGGAGGTTATGTTTCCCAATGCCCGTATTTTCATTTAAGATTAGGGTTTCTACCATGGAGTTACTCTAGAAAGGTAATGGAACTTCTTCCTTTCTTCTTAAGTTCATGTAGCTATTCTAGAAAGGTAATAGACCTTAAGTTTGTCGATGAAATTAAGTTCACTCTACTTTAAACATTATTATATTTTTTTTTTGTGTAATAGAAGCCAAGATATTAGATATGCAAAATACACGGCCTCCACCACATAAGGCGAAGCGCTACCTCACCATCTTCTTATGTAACTATGATACTTCAGGCATAGTGGTGTGTTTTGGTAGATTTGTTTTCATAGAACATAAGAGTATGAGATGGTGTTTTGATACACCTTTATCAAAAAATAATATAAATATATGTTTTATCTTTATTAAATCAGTCTATATAATAAAGCATGGGCGAAGGAACTAGAAATGTATGGAGTCTACAACCATCAAAAGTTTCTATTACTAGCACCGTCGTTGCTCTGTTGCCTCTTAAATGGTCACCGGTCGAGTAGTTAAAAGCAAATGAAAAAAAAATTATATATTCTAATGTTCCCCTTAAAGTCAAAGGGGTCCTAGAATCAATCTCCATCGTTGGATGAAGATGAGATCAAATCTCATCCATTCAAAATACAGAAATTATATATTCTAAGTGAACCTATGCTAATTTGAAGATAAAATTCATTGCTTTAACGTGTCGATTGAATTGAATCCATTTTGCCACCACTAGAAGTTATTCACAGTTTTTGTTTTTTACATTTAGGAAAAATCTGCATATCAACATAAGAAGCCATCTTGTCATGCTACAAACCATTCCAATGGTCTTCATCATGCCCGGTTATCAACCTCAATAGACAGTTATGTTAAAATATCTTACAAGGTTGGTATATAATTTGTTTATTTGTTACTTTTGATAAACCACTGTTACAAGTTGCAAGAAACGTAATTTGTGGATCTTTTCTATGTTAAAGAAGTATGTGCTTATTGCAGGTTTTGGTGGTTTTGAACGCCCGCCATGATTCAAATTTTGAAAATACTTCTGCTTTCAAGGTAAATAAAACTATATTTATCAAGTAGAGGTGGCATTCTTGACACATTGGCTTATAAGCTGGTCAAATCGAAGTTATGTTTATCGCGGATGGGTGAAGTTGGTAAAATAAAACATTTGTTTAAAAGGAAATGGGTCAATTGATCAAGCGGATTGAAAGTCGAAAGCTTATTTCAGTGCATATGGCATCCAAAATATTTTATTTGAAAAATAATTATCATTAAACTAATATAGTTTTGAAAAAGTTCAACGCACTTTTATCTATAAAAAGGTAGAGAGTTTCGCCAACAAGTATTTCAGAGTTCTAACCCAGTGGATGTTCATAAAGGCATGTTTTCTTTTGTGATGTTAGTTTGAGGTTACTGTAACATTCAAGTTTTTTTTTTATTGTGCTGGTGTTTAGACATCTTATGCATTTTGATTTTAAGATGCTACAAATTTCCGCTTCTAGGAAAATTGACCTGGCAGAAACCTTTCGTCAGATGCGCGCATTGGAAGCCTTTCGGTTAGATTCCGCAAAATGGGCAGGTAGTTAAAATTTACTTAATATTATGTTCCATGTGAGAATGGATATTGCTAACACCAATTTGTATGCATCGAACTTACTAAATGTTTAACTAGCATTTACTATGCAGTGAATGTGCAATCTTTTTCATGTCAATATCTAATTTCCAGGTTTACAATGCATTATTAGAGGCTGATGACAGAATCATAGCACTTGATCTTCCTCATGGTGGCATCTGTCACTTGGTTAGCAGGTACTAAAATTTCATCTCACTCTCATCTAACACAATCCAATTCTACTATAATCTAATTTTTATACTTTTATCATTTTAGATTGATGCAAAAAATATCTACGGTATCCATATCTGTTGAGACCATACCTTACAAATTGAATGAGAATAGCGGCGAATTGGCTATATTGATTATGACCAGGTGCTTTTAATCTTTTACCATTTGGATTTATGTGTATATATTTATATATTTGCTATATTGAAATTTTAAGAGCACTTGATTGGTAATTCCCAAATTGCAGTTGGAGCGAGCATTTGACAGTGAAGTTGATTAATATGCTTCAAAAGGAGTATTGCCCTCTAGGAGGAAAGAATGGTTTCTTTAGATATATAGTTGTAGTTTCTTGTACTTCTCCCTTGGAAAATATTTGAGTTATATCACATGAGAAATTCAACATGTTCCGTATTGAAAAATGGTCAATTCTGGTTGTATTTAAGAAATAAGATGTCAAATTTTAGATTCATAAAATCATCAAAGTTACAATGTCGTGTTAATTTTTTAGTAATGATCCTGTAATCATATTTAATTTGAACTTATACAAAACGGGACAAAGTAGTGTTGACTTGTAATACAATTTTGACCCATTACCAAACCGCTAACCCAGCTACTTTTGATCATATGCACTAAATTTCGGTGGTGTAATTACCTAGAGATTGGATGTATTTACCTAGACGCTTACATGAATGACTATAACTGCTTTGTGTTTCTTTTAGTAAAGTCGGTATTTTTTCTTATAAGTAAAACGAGTTGTGCTTATAGATATAGTTTTGCCATTATGACATAAAATTACCTGGCCATCGAATGGGTATAAAATAATGTTTGTTTAGAATACAAACAATTAAATACTTGAGTCATCATCCCATTAATATACCCGTCCACCGGACAGATATAAAACTAGTTATATTTTGGCCAAGTTGAAAGGTTTTAGTTCCGTCACGAATCTTTTGAACCCAACTCAATATTTAAAGACACTATCTTTGGATATACCAATAAATCCAAATCAATCTTCATAAAATCAAACTATCTACTAAACAATCTAAAATCAACGAAACGTGTAGACATAGTTGCCAATAGCGAATAGCGTACGATAGCAACAAGCTACATGTACGCTACGCCGCTATTTCATGTAGAAACTTATTGTATGTAATTCTTGTAGTGTTAGCAATGCACTAGAAGAAAATTTTAGAAAAAATTGTATGTATATGTTACCAAAAAAATACAAAAAGCTAGAATTTTACAAAAATCTCGCTATTTACTGCTATTTGTCATTACCAGCTATATGGCGACACATGAGCGCTACGCTATGCTATTCACCATAGTGGGCGCTATGCTCGATATTAATAACTATGCATGTAGAAACTTATTTTAAAACAACTATATAACACAAATCACACTCTTTTAAAACATCATCGCACAACAGATATATCAGTTGGTTCGAAGTCAAAAATGCCAATTCCATTAGTTGACCAATTCGTAAGTCAAACTTCAATAAGGAATTAGATCAAAATATGAGCATATATAGGGAAGTTACCATATAAGATTTTGTGATGAAGTTTATTAAGATTACCAAGGTCTTACAGTTAAAATCCCACACATGAGAAAAGAACACATGTTTTAAGTTTTAACTGAACCCTACAAAACTACCTCATGTAGTCAAAATTCAACCACCACTCCATATTTAGAGGGAAGGAGAGAGTTGGGCACATTCTACACTGCTAAAGAGACACTAAAAAGAGTTAAATGGAACACAAATTTGTTACCATTTTTAACTTGATGCTATCCAGCTGCTGATTAAACTCTTTTTGAGGCATACCTATACCTCCATTAGCTTACTTGTTGTTGATGAATGCCATACATTGGATAAGCCCCATAAGCTGCAGCATACATGCTCGGGTCATGTGGTGGCGTCATCGCATACTCATACCCATCATAAATTTGCCCTCCATAGTATGGCCCAGCCCACTGGTTCCCAAAATCGCTTCTCATCTGCAAAAAAGATAGTACAAATTGTGAGAGATCTGTTTAGAGGGTGACAACTTCCGTTCATCTATATGAATATGGGTTCATTCGGGTTGTATTGTATTATACTGATAACGGGTCAAACAAGAAAAATGCAACTAATTATCTACAAAGAAACGAGGCAAATGGGACCAATAGGTTTAGGGCCTAATGTGTATGTAGATGCTTACAATGTCTTAAAGCATTTTATTCAGAAGATATATTATTTATATACATGACATAGTTATTGTAAGCATGTCTAGGGCATAAACTACTTATAGGATACAAAAAAAGTTGGTGAAAGTATGAACGCAATCCGTTTTAACACACAAATAGCAATAACGCTGTTTGAGGCTTTGAGCTACCAAGGTATCACCCAACCTGGCCAACAAGCCCGTTTTAACACCTCTTAAAATGTGCATCATGATAAGGTATCACCTAACCCGGTCAAGCCCTGTATTTTGGGTTCCTTTTTATTTATTTATTTATTTTCTTTTTGGGAGATGGGGGAGTATACCTGCTTATTCGCTGGGTTACGGCCCCAAGAAAGGCGCACAGTTTGCTTGCCAATTGTGGTGCCATTTAATTTCTGCAGTGCCTCTTCTGCATTATTTCTGCAAATATATAACAGAAGGGTAACAAAAAAAAACATTAATAAATCTCTTGTTAAGTACCCTAAGCCACATAAGGTGCACCTAGCCTCTAATTTCTAAGAAATATGACTCAAACCAATGGCCTTTTGTCACAAGGTATGACCTTAATGGGTTACATCAATGATCTTTTGATTAATGAAAAAATATCATAAAACAAAAAGATGTACCTGTTGGCAAATTGTACAAATCCACATCCTTTTCCAATGGGTATTTTCACTGAAACTATTTCACCATACTCGGAGAAAGGCTGCCTAAGATCCTCATCACTTACGGTTGGGTCAAGCCCTCCAACAAAAATCTACAACCAATCAAGGTTTAGCCGTGAATAAAAGAAAATAATAGATAGATTCATTTTCACTAGATATATGAACATGCATAAAATCTATACTGACCGTAGTGTTATTAGAATCTCCATCAGAATGAGAGCCACCATTTGACATATAACCACCTGACAAATAGCAAATGAATAAAGTCTGAAAATGTCTCATTTGCATCCTACAAAAGTAGTTTAGCTCCATAGTGACACATTGTTAAGTCTACACTACAACTTATTTGATTCATTCATTAGCACAACAATGATATTTATGTCATATTTACAAACACATAAAAATCACACACATAATTATGTACAGATTATAAAAACCCCATCCTAACAAGTTAGTAAAAATAGTTATAAAAAAGTTCAAAGGGCTACCAAAATTATTTTTGAGGCTCAGGCAAAATCAAAGATATTTTTTTCACTAAAAACTCATAATCAGTTCCTTGTAATAAATCTATAAACTGTCATCCCACATTGATCATCAAAAAACGTATAAAATGAAGTTTTGAATAGGATTGTAAACGAACCGAACATTCATGAAATTGTTCGGCAGAAAGTTCGTTTATGTTTGTTAATTTAATAAACGAATGAACATGAACAAACTTTGTTCGTTCATTTGTGTTCATTTATGTTCCTTTATTAATATTTGTTTCAATTAAAATACATAAGTAGTTATATTTATATAATTACTAAACATAAAAGAAACTTTCTAATTATTTATATAAATATAACTAATAGTTAGGCTTCCTAGTAATAAAAACGGGTTTTCCAATGGAAATTATCATAACTAATCAATAATTTATATAAATAATTACTTAATGCTGTTTGGTATATAATTTTCATTTGTGCTTATTCAATTATGGTCATTTTTGTTGTTTATGTTTGATTATGTTCGTGAATTGCTGGTTTAGAGTTTAAGTGTTCCGTTAAAGTTAAATGAGTGAACACGAACATGCTTTGTTCGGTTTATTTACAAGCCTAGTTTTGAAACATGCTTCCCAAATGGAGTTTGGAAATAACTCAATAATGCATGCTTTCAAATTGTATGAATTTTTCCAAATTTAATGGACCTATAGCGTTTGTTTGTTTTAACAAACTATATAGCCACCGCTGCGTTACAAGAGTATGATAAATGATCACCTCATTAAAATATCAAAACAAAAACATGAAGATTAGAAGCTATAAAATATAGCCACACTTTAACTGTAGATATTTAACATGAAGATTAGAAGCTATAAAATATAGCCACGCTTTAACTGTAGATATTTGCAAAATTTATTGATGTTTCTAAGTGTGGAGACTTAAAAGCATATTATTGCAAAACATTTTTAACTTATATACCTCCTGTTGTAATCCTAGCAAATGATATAAAGGGAGATGATGGATCATTTGAGGTTCATGGGATTGTTAATTAATTGATTGTTACTAAATGCATATTACACCTCTTTCATCTAAAATCTATTAACAAATCAGACTATATCAAATATAAATGTACCTTGTGAACCATATTGTGGTTGGTAACCAGATGATTTTCTTGGAGTAGCAGCACCAATACGCATGGGCCGGCTTGAACAATAGGTTCCATTCATTTCAGTCATGGCTTGAGTCCTCTCACTATCATCTCCAAACCTAACAAAGCCATAACCTTTGGACCGGCCCGTATTGGCATCAATGACAACTTTAGCAGCTTTAACAGACAGATATTTGTTAGCAAAAGTTTCATGTAATAAAGTATCAGTTACATCTGCAGCTAAATCTCCTACAAATATCGAAAGATCAGAACCATTATTCGAACGCTTATCCCCCATGCTAAATGTGGCCCAGTTCAAACGGAGAGGTTGTTCTGTGTTAGGCATTGCAATGCTTGTATAAGTTTGCAAAACCTTTTCGGCTGCAGCATGTGAATAAAACTCCACAAATCCATATCCTTCTGAGAAACCAGTTTGTTTATTGCGGATAACCTTAATTGAGGCAACCTGAAACATAAGTTAAGAGAACAATGATGTTAAGTTTAGCAGCATATGTAATAAAAAATACATATTAGATTGTGCACCTTACATGATCTTTTATCACACATATATAAGTAGCTCATTGATTAATTATAAAAAAATTAGTAAGGTAGAAAAATGATATTAACTTCTCACATGTACTTAAAAGGATGATTGCTCAAAATAACAACAAACTTCTAAATTTTACTTACAAAATCGTCATGCTTTGAAACTTGAACAGAACTAGAGTCAGTTCTAGCCGACCTAATTTTCTATTAATAGAGTATCCATCAACCTCGTTTACTTTAGTTTAAAAACTCAAATTATCATCAGTAAACAGTTAATATGAACATAAAAAGAATACTACTATTATGGCTGTTAGACCAATTTTTTTATTAATCCAGTATCCATCTACCTATCATGAATGTAAAAAGAAGACTACTATTATAGCAGTTAAAAAGTTCTTATTATGCCACCAAAAATGATAAAAATAGTATAATATTTTCATTCTACTTACATTTTTTCTACCAACTATAGCAATGGCAGTTAAAAAGCTTTTATTCTGCCACCGAAAATGATAAAAATAGTATAATATTTTCATTCTACTTACATTTTTCTACCAACTATAGCAAGCTTAATATATTACATTAGTATATTATAAATGAATATATGCTTTCATTATTGATAATATATAAAACTATGTTGCAAATTTAAACATTTTAACTAAAAAAATAAGAACATGTGTTTTTACCACAAAAATGATTAGATGAACCTCATTCGACAAACTTAGAAGGTTGTGGATGCAAGTATGTCAAAGTAGTTCTCTTGTTAATAAAACTAAAAAAAAAGTTCTTATTTCGGGCAATTAATATTCTCTTTAATTACGTTATATTACTAGAACACTATTTCCAAAAGTAAATACGACTAATGCATTGATTAACTTAGTTGACTTCATTAATTTTAGAGCATGTACTTTTAAAATTGAAACATGTACCATATATTCATTTGATCATCCTAAATGATGATATTTATGATAAGGGTCACTTTCAATTCACCAACAACAAAAGTGAAAGACAGGTGTACATGCATTGATTGCCACCAAGTTGGCAAACATGGTGGTCTCCACACCATCACAATCATCAAAGGCGGCTGTGTCCACCATCACCGTCAGCCACGGCGGCCATTGTTTATTAATCAATAAAGATTATAACTCAAATTGCAACTTCAATTATTATCATTAAAAAACATTAAACAACAAATAGATTGTTCCAGTTACACAAAAAAGTCAATCATAAAACTTTAATTATGTAAAGTGGTATGTCACATGATTGAAAAATCAAAACTCAATGTGAATAAAAAAAAAAAAGCAAACTCGGTGCACAAAGTTTCCACATGCTAGGGTCTGGAAGATGTCCAGCCAATCAATAGGACCTCCCAACCATATGTTTTTGTTGGAAGCTTGTCGCAAATTTTTCTACACAAAAAGTCTTTCTGATTAAAACATTTTTCGTCGAATAAGGATCTTTCTTAAGCATTTATAACGATTTATGGCGTAAGAAACACCAAGTTTTATTGTTTCTAGTAGCTCCAATCATAGCCTAAGGTTTTTTCGAATAAAAGATTGGTTCCTACACATTTCTAACGAATTTTGGAATAAGAAACACCCAATTTTCTAGTAACCAAATTAATATGTCACGGTCACATGACCAGCAACTTTACCAAGATTAGCTTTTCTCAAAAATCAATGTAAATTATAATAAAAATATTATACCTCGCCGGTAGAAGCAAAACAGCTCCAGAGGTAATCCTCATCCATCCAATTATGTAAATCACCCACCCAAACAGTCCTGTTCTCGCCGGCGCCACCACTTGCCGCAACCGGCGGCTGTTGAGCCGCCGGATGAGGTAGGTGGTGTGGATGATACGGCATATATGGCGCCATTGGGTAATGCCCGGGCGCCATCATAGGATGCTGCCTTACCATCACCGCAGGCGGGTACTGCATCGGCACCCATGCCTGTGGTTGTGACCCAACCGCAACCACCGCTGGAGCCGCCGTTCTTGCCACCACCGCAGGCTGAGTAGTCTGAGATTGTTGCTGAGGATCAGAGCCACCACCGTTAGTATTTGATTCCATCTTTAAGAAGACAAGCGAAGTGTTGCTGTTAAAGTTGGAAAGAATGTTTTTATACGTGCAGATTTATGTAAAGAAAACGGCGAATCTGAGAGTTTCGAGAGAGAAAGAGATAAGAGGTTATGGAAGGGTTCATGGGAACCCTACTTCGTGACGCGTAGGATTTGTAAGCCGTTGGATTAAATGGTGTTTTGTAATTTGGGCCGTTGATTAGACATAATCTGATGTAAGCATCGGGAGATAAGCTATTTCAGCTAGTCGGCCGCCTTTGATAATTTCCTTCTTTTGGTATTATATTAAGAAAAAAGGTATTTTAATTTTTATAAAATAAAATCCAACATTATTGTAATTTTCTTTTTTGCAGAGTTTTGTCTAATTTTACATATGTATAAAGAAATTAAATAGATATTTGGCTTAAAAAAGTTCACATGGCAATCAAAACCTGAACCGTCTCTGCACCAATCTATGAATGCTTGATTTAGGGTTTGTCTGTGCTGACGGAGATTTAGGATTCGCCTATGCTAACTGAAGTCGATGTATCGTGAATCAATAGCAATATCTGGTTTTGGTGCTCAACTTTAATCATGGGTTGATTTAAGGTTTTAAAAGGATGAAGAAAGAATCAATCAAGGTTTTAGAAGGATGAAGCAGGAGATGATTTTTGTTGAGCATGAAAGGATCCGAGAGAGTTGATGGAGACGCGTGGAAAGCTTTTTAGCAATTCATGGAGACGTGTGGTAGGGGACACATGAAGGGATCCCAGGGAGATGCGTAGAAAGCTTTTTTATCGATTCTGTAGAGACACATGGCAGGGGACGCATGTAGGGATCCCAAGGAGACGCGTGGCAGGGGACGTGCGAAGACACTATTCATACGGCATCATGAATCATATATGTATAACTAAATATGCATTTAGTTGCATTATCTTATTAATTAACAATATCTAATTGCAAAACTGAAAAAAAAAATACTATGATGTAATTAGTAGTAAATAATTCAAAACGTTTATGTTTAAGATGAAGAGTGTGACAAATGATTATGAGCACTTCATGTAGCCGATAGCCAAGTCAGAATGTTTTATCAAGTGGTCATCATAAGGTTTTTTTTTCTGACACCAAAAATTGTAGGGTTTAAATTATGTTTTTTCAAGAAAAATCTCACATAAACATATAAAAATTCAACAAATTTATGTGTCCAGGGGAACAACGGACCTTCTTGTCTGGTTTCACCTCTTCATGTACCAAACAAATTGTTTTGGAAAATAATCATTTAAAACTATATTTGCTTTGGTTCATGTTATAAAAGTTATTTATAAATGGAAACATATCTACAAGAACATTTGAACAAAAGAACGAGTTAACACATACGCCAAACACGTGTGAACACATACATGCCAACAATCGTGAGTGATGCTCTCACGTGTAGTGATCTTTAATATCATCGATTATCTGACCTCTTTAACTATATTTGCTCTAAATTAGACATGTACAACAATTCTGATTATGTCAAAAAAACACCTAAGAATGGACTTGAATATTTGACTCACTATTGCCCTACCTGACTTGTTTGTTTCAAAATCCTAGAATCAAGTTTGATCCCCTTACATGCTTTTTTTAAACGGCCAATCACTTTATATAAATAAAGAGCCCAACAAGAGGCTGGGAGAAATCAACAAAACCGAAACGAAAAAATAAACACGGGGAAAATACATTATAGCAAATCATGACATCAAACTGCAACCATTTCCTCCCACAACAAGTTAGAGAGCTCTGAGCGATTGTTAATCCACAAGAAAGTGTCCTCCTTTAGTAGCTCCACTGTCCTCGATACCAGAATGAATTTGCCTTTGAAAACCTTCGAGTTTCTTTCAAGCCAGATTTTCCAAATCGTCGCAATAGTTACCAAGTTGACCTGTCTTTTCCATCTTTTATCTCTCGGGCTTTTCACTATACTCTCCACTATCTCCTTTAGGCTGCTAGCGTTAATTGGCATCGACACCTTTATCCAGACAAAGATGTTCCACCATATACTCTTCGCAAAAAGGCATGTAACAAAACATGATTTGAGTTTTCCGCCCCGATCACATGTTGTATCTAAGCCCACTACTCCCCTTTTAACCAATCCTTCCTTTGATACGATCTTGGCGTTTACTGCCCTCCATAGAAGAAGGTTAGATTTAAATACAGCCCATGAATTCCAGCAAAGAACCCCTTCCTCCTACTGAGCATAACTGACTTCTTTCAAAACCTTCCTTACGTTTTTAATCGAAAACCCAATCCCCTCATTATTCTCCCATTCCCATCTGTCTCGTCCCCCAGGTAACGAACTGATTTAGACAGCCCATAAGCTCCCCCAACTGGGCCCATTCATTCGGAGAAGCCGAATTTTTAATCCAACCCCAACCCACCTCTTCATTTTATCGAAGACCTCCAGGTGCTCAGCAACAGTACCGTTTTTATTGCCATCAAGCTTGTAAACATTAGAGAACAGATCTTTGAAAGGTTCCCTTGTAAGCCACGCATCCTTACAAAATCTAGTAGAGTTACCTTCACCCCTTTCAATCTATTATCTTCTCCAACATCATAATCACATGTAAATTTACGAGAACATTCTTTCTTCATAATAAGACGCCTAACTACCAATACTGCATCATACTCGCCAATATAAAAATTCAAATCCCTTCTAAAGTTCGTACAATCAACTTTAGTAGCACCAACTTCACCAAAACCACCATACATTCTTTTCATAATATTGAATGCTCTAATAGGCCCAACATTGATTACAGACAATCTAGATATAAAAATTTCTTTAACATAATCAATACTTCTGGCCGTAGGTAAGAAATAAACATCTTCTTTATCAACAAAGATATGATTATGCTCTTCTTCAAAAAAGTAAATTTGAACATTTATTGTCCTTTAAATTATTTTCATATGAGCATTACATTCAATATCTTTGATCCTCTATTACGTCTAAGTTTCTTTTTAACACACAATATATCTTATTTTTACTATACCACCATATTTCTAACATGTATTTTTTCTTGCAGAAAAACAAGCAGCAAGTGCATATCTTTGATAAAATGCAAAAGCCTTCTCAAAGGATTTAAAAAACATTTCAACGACCGGTCTCATCGAATCACTAACGTAGGTTTGTAATACATTTTTCAAGTGTTTATACATACACGTTCTTCCTATTTGGAATTAAAATCTGAATCATTTGCTAAAAAACATTATAAAATAACATCTGAATTAAAAAATATTTATAAAACGCAATGGTTCTTTATATAAACACATAAATTTTAATTAAACACTATAACACAATGATATAAAAATTCATCTTTATATAAACACATAAATTTTAATTAAACACTATAACACAATGATATAAAAATTAATACCTTAATAAATGATTATTACATTTGTTATAAAAACATCTTAATTAAAACATATTTATAAAACACAAAAGTTTTTATAAAAACAAATATTTTCAAATTACCACTAAAACGCAAATTGATAAAACTATTTTAAGTTAAATGGAAACTTATATACTTTATAAAAGAACTATATCGATTAATAATTATGTTTACTCATATATTGTTATTAAAGGCACAACTGTCACACCCCGAATTTCCAACCAAACACCGGTGGGCCTGGGTGGGGAATATCGTGACGTAAGTTGATATCATCATAGTCAATTAAACACAACACAACAGAAGTCTTGGATTTAAATTACTATTACAAACCGAATGTTCAAAGTACAAAATAATATATAGACGGCTTGTAACGAAAGATCCACAGGTGGATCGTAAAATGTACAAAAATGTATAACAGACTTTAGGGCAGATCTAAGGATTTGCAAGATCCTCTTATATCACTACCGAGCAGCTTCCAGCCTATTTCGTATTGTACCTGCAAGCTTAGTCTTTTGAAAATACGTCACTTTCGCTGGTAAATACACCCGATTGACTCATTTTGAAAACATTTTAAAAATTTGATTTACGTGCACAGGGGGAAAGTCAGCTTTGTAACCTTGTTAATAGCTTTACATGTTTGTCAATACATATGGGGCCCAGTACAGAGACCGAGACATGATTAACGTACACACCACTTATGAACCCACGAAGGAGTTATCCCCAACTTGTGGGTGAAAATAATTTTAGCATTCGCATCTGTCGGGTGTATGCCTACACGCCATTGTCTAATGTAATGAGCCAAGGATATCCAGGACACGATCGTTAACCCCCAATGTTTAAGTTATCAAACAAAACTGATTAAAACGGAATATGCGAATTTACTAGCCACAATCCGGCATTCGATTGATCCCATTTCCGACCAAGCGGTAATAAATTACCATAACCCAAGCCCGTATAGGAAAATAAGTCAAGAGTATTTACCTGAGCTAGTCTTGATTTAAAAGTGCAAGATTTAATATTTCAGCCATACTCAAAATGAAATAAGTGCAGACAACATTTACTGGAAGGCTCTAGTATGGATTATGGCATAAGCTAACCAATTAGAATACTAACGGTCTTTATTTAAGTCATAGACTTAGATTGACTAGCTTTTAAGGATCAAAATCGGTACGATACGCTAGATTAAGCGATGACCGGATAGAATGTAGTTTAAACCCAACAAGTACTTAAGACTTGTATAATATGGGTAAACATTAATATTCTGGAATTTGAGATTAAAATGATAAGGTTAAACCCGTTTTGGTTAATTTTCGTAAACTAGTTACATATAGTTAACCGTATGCATATAAGCGATATCGGGTAACCGGATGAGTCATGAACAAGTTCTATGTGTCATTATACTTTAAATAAGTTGTAATATCAGTAGGATATCAACTTATATGCCCGAAAAAGTTTTGAAACGAAATTATGCCTCATAAGGGCGTTTTTGTAATTATATGTCGTATAAAAGGAAATTGCATGTATTATGATGTTATGATCATAAACATTTTGGAAAAATACTTAATTTGTGATATAATATCAGTAAGATAGCACACATAAGTGTGGTTTATGGTTTAAGACCAAACTATGCACCGAAAGGGCATTTTGGTCATTTAAAAGTATAGTTTGCGATATTATACTAAAAATCAGTTTATGATCAGAATATTAACATCATAATATGTTAATTACATTATAATATCAGTAGGTATTTCATTTGCAAGTTCTCTATTGATTAAAACCTTGTTTTATGTAAAAAGGGCATTTTAGTCAAAGATTGACATTTTACGGAACTTGTGCATAAACGCAGATTATGATTATGATCAAGTAATATAACCTCAGAGGGTTATACTACACTGCATTACGATCATAATGTGACCTTAATTCAGAAGTTAACTAATCAAAGTCGGGTCAGAATCGAAAGTCAAAGCAGAAGTCAAACTTCACGACTTTCGGTTGCGAACCGACTCTAGGACTGAAATTGACGGATCGAACATGTTCCCACATATTCTAATAACTATTACCAACTTGTTTAAGTGTCAAAAATATATTTATAACATGTATAAACTCAGATAATGATTTTTATGAAATCTGACCCGTTTGACTTTTTAGAACAATAACTTTGACCCGTTAATTGACCTAGTAAACGTGATCCTTAGGAGGTGCCCTTTTAAGGGATTAACAGCTACCTAATTATGATCACTTAGCCATGTTCATATTGAACAATGGCTTAGCAACCTTTTAATGTGTTTTATTAAAAGCCTATAAAAAGAAAAGAGAAGAGATGTAGCACTTACAAGTGATCCAAGGGAAACTTAGAACTCAAAGGGAAGCTCCCAAATGGTCAGGAACTTCCAAGAGTGTAATAGAGAGGAGAAAGAATGAATGAGCAAAGAATGAGTAAACTTAAGTGGCTATTTATAGTGAAAGAAGTCTAAGGAGATGGAGCCATGTGTTAGGGGTGTTGTAGGATCATTACATGTGTTTAATTAGGTGTCAAGAGCTGGTGAAGTGTGGTAATGTGCAGGCTAGGTGGCTTCCTCACAAAGATTTGGGGTTTTTAACACATTTAGTCCCTCAAATATAGTTTTATTAAATGTCATGAATTGTCCCTTGACTTATATTTCATGACATAATGGCACAACTAGTTCTTTTTATTCGTCACGAGATGTATTGAAGAAAAGTATGAATAACCAAACGTTAACGGGTGTCACACTAGGTGTCTTTACGACTAAAAATGTTTACTAGCTTAAACGTGAAGATACGAATACTTATGGTTTTAAAGGCTAATTTACCTAAATTAATAAAGTTAAATGTTTGGTAAAAGAGCGGAATTCTTGAGGATGGTAAATAAAAATATATCGTCTTAACCAAGAGACGTTCGGGTTTAGAAACAACTTGTTTAAACAAGTAATATGAAAATAATAAAGTCTAGGGGTCTTTGGGTAATTTGCTGAAAGTTTAAATGGTGAAACAAATAAGAGCTTCAGAGGCCCGCCGTAGGCTACGGTCACCAGACCGTAGCTTACGGTCAGTGTTATTTTGTTTCAGCAGCTCTAGACCGTAGCCTACGGTTATCAACCGTAGGTTATGGTTAGTTTTGTGAATTTTTGAGATTTTTGAATATGTTTGGGTGACTAGCTTATTGAGATATGATCCGAGGGTATGTACACGTGTCGGTATATTACCGAACACGAATTTCACAAGGTGTTACATAATCCCTCCATTGTCCAACATTAGCGGATTTTCAGAATTAATCCATCTCGTCCAACTAGTGGCTCATATGAGAGATGAGACTTCGTAAAGGATCACTCAGAGGCTCAGTATAAGCATGTTGACCCCGATGTCACTTAGAGGCTAGGCATGTTGACACAACGGTCACTCAGAGGCCGAGTTTAAGCATAACGACACTAATGGTTGTTTAGAGGCTATGTTTTATGCATAACGACTCTAATGGTCATTCAGAGGCTACGTTTTTATGCATGACGACACTAATGGTCGTTCAGAGGCTAGGTTCATGCACGTTGACCTCAAAAAGTCATTCAGGGGCTCAGTTTGAGCATGGTGTCACTTTTAGTCCATATTAGTCTTTAATAGACTGTAGTTAAAATACAACACGTGTCACTATATTAATGGACACGATTTTACAGGGTGTTACATCCTCACCCCTTTAAAAGAAATCTCGACCTCGAGATTTATTCAAAAAGATGGGGATACTTTTGTCGCATAGTGGACTCAATCTCCCATGTATACTCGGGGCCTCGAAGGGCATCCCACTTAACCTTTACAATAGGTATAAACTTCCTTCGGAGCTTTTTAACCTGTCGATCCTCGATCGAAATTGGTTTCTCAGTGAACCTCAGGTTTTTATCAATTCGCACATCTTGATGTGACATTGCTAGCGACTCATCGGCTAGACATTTCTTTAAATTAGATACGTGGAACACATCATGGATTCCACTTAGCTCCTCAGGAAGCTTGAGCTTGTAAGCTACAAAACCGACACATTCAATTACCTCGAATGGTCCAATATAGCTCGGGCTCAACTTGCCCTTCTTTCCGAAGCGCATCACACCTTTCCAGGGTGATACCTTTAATAATACTTTGTCCCCTATTTGGAACTTAAGTGGTTTTCGCCTTTTGTCTGCATAACTTTTCTGCCTATCATGGGCAGCTTTGAGACGATCACGGATTTGCACAATCTTTTCCGTGGTCTCCAGGACAATCTCTGGTCCTGATAGTTGGGCGTCCCCAACTTCTGCCCAGCACACGGGCGTTCTACATTTTCTCCCATACAAGGCCTCAAAAGGAGCAGCCTTGATGCTTGTATGATAACTATTATTGTAGGAGAATTCTATTAGGGGTACGTGGTCATCCCAGCTTCCACCTAAATCAATCACACATGCCCGAAGCATGTCTTCCAGAGTTTGAATAGTATGCTCACTTTGACCATCAGTCTGCGGATGGTAAGCCGTACTAAAGTTTAATGTGTGCCTAACGATTATTGGAAACTTTTCCAAAAGTGAGAAGTGTAT
Organism: Scalesia atractyloides; assembly: GCA_947069175.1. Classification (NCBI taxonomy): domain Eukaryota; kingdom Viridiplantae; phylum Streptophyta; class Magnoliopsida; order Asterales; family Asteraceae; genus Scalesia; species Scalesia atractyloides. Next base: position 71,490,600 of record CAMTDV010000013.1, on the reverse strand, counting down.
CTAGTATCTCTATCAGATACAATAGATACCGGCACACCGTGTAGGGACACAATCTTGTCCACATACAACTTAGCCAACTTGTCAGAGCTATAAGTCTCTTTAATTGGCAAGAAATGTGCTGACTTAGTCAGTCTATCTACAATGACCCAAATCGTGTCATTACCACGTTTGGTATTAGGTAACTTGGTAATCAAATCCATAGTTACCATTTCCCATTTCCAAGTGGGAATCTCAAGTTGTTGTAGAAGTCCTGATGGTTTCTGATGTTCGGCCTTAACTTGCGAACACGTCAGACACTTAGCTACATAAGTGGCTATGGATTTCTTCAAACCCATCCACCAATAATTCTTCTTCAAATCTTGATATATCTTGTCACCACCTGGGTGAACTGAGTATCTTGAATTATGCGCCTCCTGGAAGATTAGATCTCTAAGTCCTCCAAACATTGGAACCCAGATTCTGTCATTAAATTGAAGGATTCCGTCTTTTCCAAGCGTTAACTGATCAACAGTTCTGCCTAATCCCTCATTAGGAATATTAGCCTCTAATAGGGCTTGCTTTTGTGCATCTAATAGCTTCTCATTCAAGCTATTTCTGAGCTCGATGCTCTTGGCATTAATCCTTATAGGCTTAATCCTTTCCTTGCGACTTAAGGCGTCAGCAACGACATTTGCCTTGCCGGGATGATAGCGAATTTCGCAATCATAATCATTAAGCGTTTCCATCCAATGGCGCTGTCGCATGTTCAATTCCCTCTGATTGAACAAGTGTTGGAGACTTTTATGGTCAGTGTATATAATACACTTTGTGCCATACAAGTAATGTCTCCATAGTTTTAGTGCAAATACAACGGCACCCAATTCCAAATCGTGGGTGGTGTAATTCTTTTCATGCACCTTTAGTTGTCATGATACATAGGCAATTACTTTGCCATTTTGCATTAGCACACAGCCCATGCCAGTGTGCGAGGCGTCACAGTAAACAACAAAGTTCTCAATACCCTCAGTAACACAGGAGCATTGCTCAACTTGTGTTTTAGAATCTCAAAAGATTCTTGTTGTTTTGGACCCTAAACGAATTTAACATTCTTACGGGTCATGGCAGTCAAAGGAGTGGCTATTCTTGAAAAGTTCTCGATGAACCTCCTATAATAACTAGCCAATCCTAAGAAGCTACGAATTTCTGATGGAGTCTTGGGAACTTCCCAATTCATTATGGCTTCTATTTTGGCGGGATCCACTTGGATACCACGCTCACTTACCACATGTCCAAGGAATTGGACTTCTCTAAGCCAAAATTCACATTTAGAGAATTTAGCATAAAGCTTCTCCTGCCTTAGCAATTCTAGAATGCACCGAAGATGTTTCTCGTAATCAGCTTGATCACGAGAATAGAAAGTATGTCGTCTATGAAGACAATGACAAACTTATCCAAATAAGGTTTGCAGACTCTATTCATGAGATCCATGAATGCTGCTGGTGCATTTGTGAGTCCAAAAGGCATCACCAAGAATTCATAATGACCATAACGGGTCCTGAAGGCAGTCTTAGGTACATCCTCACTTCTAACCTTCAGTTGATGGTATGTTGATCTCAAATCGATCTTAGAGAAGTAACTAGCCCTTGAAGTTGGTCGAACAAGTCATCGATCCTGGGCGGAGGATAACGATTCTTGATTGTTATCTTATTTAGCTCACGGTAATCAATGCACATTCGCATTGAACCGTCTTTCTTCTTTACAAACAGAATAGGAGCTCCCCAAGGTGAGGAACTAGGCTGAATAAAGCCTTTTTCTAAAAGTTCATCTAATTGCGTCCTCAATTCCTTCATTTCCGTCGGTGTTAACCGATACGAAGCTCTAGCAACAGGTGCCGCTCCTGGTAGGATATCAATCCTAAACTCCACTTGCCTATCTGGAGGTAGACCTGGTAATTCCTCAGGGAAAACATCAGGATTTCTGAGATAACTGAAAGGTCTTCAATATTTGGCTTCGGCTCGTTAATAGTTACTTGTGCCATGTAAATGACACAACCTTTCCCCAAACACTTGGATGCCTTAAATAATGACACTTTGTCTGGCAATCCATAGTGTGAATCTTCAAAGATGGTGAGCATTTCACCAAATGGGGTTTTAATTTCGATGAGTTTCTTATCACATGCAATGCGGGCTTGGTTATGATATAACCAATCCATGCCTAAGACTACATCGAACCCGACCAATTTCATTGGCAAAATAGAGATAGGGATGGAATGATTCTTAATGGATATAGAGCATCCATCAAGAATGGAAGTTGCGGTTTCTAAGGTTCCATCGGCAAGTTCTATTTCATAGGTTATGTCTAGAGTTCTTATGGGTAAGTTTAATAGTTTGCTAAACTTATGGTCCACAAAAGACTTATCTGCACCCGAATCAAACAGAACTCTAGCATATACGTCATTAATGAGGAATGTACCTGTTATGACATTGTTGTCATTAACAGCCTCTCTAGCATTCATCTAAAAGGCACGAGCATTTCCTTTCTTGGCCTCTCCAGGCTTCTCATTATTTCTTGAGATTCTTAGGGCATTTAGTCTTAATATGCCCTTTTTCATTGCAGCTGTAGCAGACTGCATCCTTAAGATCCTTGCATTCTAGGGTCTTATGCCATTTTCTTTTACAGATACCACATGTTTTAGCCTGTGGATCAAAATTACACTGTCCTCAGTGTCTGCGGTTGCAGGTCTTGCATGTCGGCGTCACACCCGACTTATCTTGATTATTTTTGAATCTAAATCTCCCCTTATTCATCTTATTAAATGTTTGGGAGTTACCATTCTCTCTCTTCCTCTTCCTGTCAGTCTCAATCTTGACTGACTTTTGTCTCACCAAATCCAAGGTGAGTGAGAGAGATAGGTCAACAGCAGACCTATAAGTAGTAGGCCGAGCAACCTTCACCATGCCTTTTATCTCAGGCGCTAATCCATTTATAAAACGTGCGATGCGTTTGGGTTCAGGTGAAATCAGATAAGATACTAATCTGAATAAGGAATTAAAGTCGGTAACATACTTCCGACAGTCCAGATTTTTTATTATAAGAGTCAGAAAATCTGTCTTTATCTTCTCCACCTCATGAGGTGGGCAGTACGTTTCCTTAACAAGGTCCGCAAACTTGGTCCATCCCAAGTTATACAGGTGTACTTTTCCTGTTGACTGGACCATGGCCTTCCACCATATTAGGGCATCGCCCTTGAAGGATTGGGATACAAACTTCACCACATCCTTATCAGCACAACCGCTGATATCTACAATAGTTTCCATCTCATCGAGCCATCTCTAAGCTTCTATAGCCCCTTTTTCTCCATTAAAATCTCGGGGCTTGCAGGAGACAAAGTATTTATAGGTACATCCGTCTTTAGAAGAACGGGACCTATCATTAAATTCTAGTTTCTTTGGTTCACTCTTCGCATTTGAAGAGTGGACAGAGCTCTCCTTTCGAGCTGATGATGGTGGAATAGATAAAGGTTTGGAGCGAGTAGCGCTCTCTTCCTTAAATTTCTCCATGGCTTTTCCGACAGCTGCATCAATGCGAGCTTGGAAATCATCATTATTGATGGCTATATTTTCAGCTTTGTCACCACTATTATCATGACGATTACTTTGCGCTTCATCTGAGTTAGCCATCTCTGATGTTTGGGTAATATATACCGAATTAAATTTTATATTAGCCATGGTATTAATAACCATATAGGCTATAAAGTTTGGATATAATAATCTATTGCCTATTTGAACCAGTGTGAATGGAATCACACTGTCAGGCTTAACATTTTAAATGAATGTTATCTATATTTGGCCTAAGTCTCAAAAGGACCATCAAAGGTAAATTACGATTTGGACATAGTCCATATATTATTAGACAATGGATCGTAATGTCACAACTGTCATTGTCACTTGGACAATTGTATATAGAACATAGGCTTGTCACAAAGGACATTTGATCATGGCACACAGCCCTGTCACTAATGGACATTAATTATGGCACATTGGCCTGTCACTAATGGACATAAAATATGGCACATTGGCCTGTCACTAATGGACATATAATATGGCACATTGGTCTGTCACTAATGGACATAAAATATGGCACATTGGCACTACATTACTAATGGATGTTTAATCATAGCCCCAAGGGCAATACATCACTAATGGATGTTTAATTACAGCCCCAAGGGCAATACATCACTAATGGATGTTTAATCATCGCACTGATGATATTAGCCGGGATCAAATTTGATCACATAGGCTATATAAGGTTAGGACATAGTCCATTACCTAGAAGGCTAGTGTGATTCCTCAAGTCACACTACCAAGAGTATGAACATTCTTGAATGTTAACATAAGAGTATCTTGATGGTTCATTAATAGTCCCGGTCGCATTGACCTTAACGACTTGGAGGCTTGAACTTAAGTCCACCACCTCTGGATAGAAGGATAACTTCCCTTAACTATCATGATAGAAGACCCCTTCATACTTAATTGTAATTTATACATTTGGCCAAATATGTGGTTTATGCCACTTGGCTAATCAATACCATTAAGATCTTTTTGGAATTATATAGCTGATCATAAATTTCGAGTAAAATCGAGACGATTGCTTGAAGAGGATGAGTACATATACATATAATTCCAAAAAAATTCACTAAATGATAATAGAAAGTACAATACTTGAAATAAATAAATGAAGCTGATTGTCCATTCAAGGACTAAAAGAAACAAAAATGTCCCCGCAGGGACTACATATAATAAAAGAAAAGACTTTACTCATCTTTCTTTCCCTTAACCAACTTGGAGAGCTTCTTGAAGAACTTATTCGTCTTCTTTTCCGTCTTCTCTGCTTGTTGTTGCATTTCCTTCATTCCCTCCAAGGCCTCATTAATGGCCTCAAGAGGTGGCGGAGGTTGTGGTTGTGGTTGAGGTACAACAGGATATTGGTACCCATAACTTGGGTATCCAGTAGATGGATAAGCAGGTGGGAAAGGAGACGGGTAAAGTGCATTATGCATGACCGCTTGCATATAAGGGTCATGTGGTAGTGTTTGGTAATCAATAGGGGTAATAGGGTTAAAAGGATCGTACCCGGTGTTATTAGGATACGTTGGGATTGGGTTATTATAACCCGATGGTGGTGGTTGAACCATAGGTGATGGTGTAGGTTCCACCACAGGTGAAGCATTTGAGGGTCCACCCATTTGTGGGTCCTCTTGAATGGTGGGGTAAGATTTGGGCAAAGGTGGTAGCGAACCCGACCGTTGGCCCGCACGTACCGACATACGTGCTCCACGTTTCCTCCTTGGCGGCTCAGGTGGATGTTGGGGTTGGTCCACGGGTTCCATGTGGACATCTTCCTGCACGGGAGGTGGTTGTGAATGGTGGGATGGAGTATTTGCAAAAGTAAATTGACCCCAGTATTGTCCCACTCATTAGGACCTTGAGATGGTGATCCAGCATAGGAGTTGGAATCACTAGAAATTTCGATAGGATGCGCGTTCGATCCTGATGGCGGCATCTCCGGGTCGGAGTCCTCGTCCATAGGGTTAGGTTGATTCAACTGATTCTGATCAGCTGGAGGGGTATTTAGGTATTGGTTTGGGTTAAACTCATCATGGTAAGAATGATGAGAATGGTGTGAATGGTAAGAATGATAAGAACTTTGAGTATGTGTAGGTGAGTGTTGGGCAAATGGCCATGAATCTCCCGAATCTTCATAAGGGTTCGGGTGATGTGGATGTGAAGGGATATGGCCGGATGGTCCTCCCCTCATAGGTCCTTTTCCGCGTCCTCGAACTCTTGGCGGCATTTCCTGTTTAAAAATCAAATCAAAACAATACTAATAACTTAATAATGAAATGAGTAATCCTAGGTTAAAGCCTAGACTCGGCATTTCCTTTTAAGGGATTTAGCACCTACCTAATTACGATCACTTAGCCATGTTCATATTGAACAATGGCATGGACCATAATGGTCTTAACCAAAAGTCAAGGCACTTTTGTCGAAAATGCTTGACTTTTGCTATTAAAAGCCTATAAAAAGAAAAGAGCAGAGATGGAGCACTTACAAGTGATCCAAGGGAAACTTAGAACTCAAAGGGAAGCTCCCAAATGGTTAGGAACTTCCAAGAGTGTAATAGAGAGGAAAAGAATGAATGAGCAAAGAATGAGTAAACTTAAGTGACTATTTATAGTGAAAGAAGTCTAAGGAGATGGAGCCATGTGTTAGGGGTGTTGTAGGATCATTACTATGTCTATTAGGTGTCAAGAGCTGGTAAAGTGTGGCAATGTGAAGGCTAGGTGGCTTCCTCACAAAGATTTGGGGTTTTTAACACATTTAGTCATTCAAATATAGTTTATTAAATATCATGAATTGTCCTTGACTTATATTTCATGACATAATGGCACAACTAGTTCTTTTTGTTCGTCACGAGATGTATTGAAGAAAAGTATGAATAACCAAACGTTAAGGTGTCACACTGGGTGTCTTTACGACTAAAAAATGTTTACTAGCTTAAACGTGAAGATACGAATACTTATGGTTTTAAAGGCTAATTTACCTAAATTAATAAGTTAAATGTTTGGTAAAAGAGCGGAATGCTCGAGGATGGTAAATAAAAATATATCGTCTTAACCGAGAGATGTTCGGGTTTAGAAACAACTTGTTTAAACAAGTAATATGAAAATAATAAAGTCTAGGGTCTTTGGGTAATTTGCTGAAAGTTTAAATGGTGAAAAAATAATAGCTTCAGAGGCCCGCCGTAGGCTATGGTCGCCAGACCGTAGCTTACGGTCAGTGTTATTTTGTTTCAGCAGCTCTAGACCGTAGCCTACGGTTATCAACGTAGGTTACGGTTAGTTTTGTGAATTTTAGAGATTTTTGAACATGTTTGGGTGACTAGCTTATTGAGATATGATCCGAGGGTATGTACACGTGTTGGTATATTACCGAACACGAATTTCACAAGGTGTTTCATAATCCCTCCGTTGTCCAACATTAGCGGATTTTTAGAATTAATCTATCTCGTCCAACTAGTGGCTCATATGAAAGTTGGGACTTCGTAAAGGATCACTCAGAGGCTCAGTATAAGCATGTTGACCCCGATGTCACTCAGAGGCTAGGCATGTTGACACGACGGTCACTCAGAGGCCGAGTTTAAGCATAACGACACTAATGGTCGTTCAGAGGCTATGTTTTATGCATAACGACTCTAATGGTCGTTCAGAGGCTACGTTTTTATGTATGACGACACTAATGGTCGTTCAGAGGCTAGGTTTATGCATGTTGACATCAAAAAGTCATTCAGGGGCTCAGTTTGAGCATGGTGTCACTTTTAGTCCATATTAGTCTTTAATAGACTGTATTTAAAATACAACACGTGTCACTATATTATTGGACACGATTTTAAAGGGTGTTACAACAACAACATCAGTAAAACGCAAAAAGCATATGTTCAAATTTAATTGAAACAAAAATAACGAAGAAAACTAACAAGTTATAGTTAAATATATGTCAGAGACAAATCAAAACTTATTAAAAAGCACAAATTAAAGATAGAAAACAATATGTAAAATGTAATTGATTGTATTTCAAACAAAATAACAACGATTCCTTCAGATTGAAGTTAAACGTACCAACAGAATCTGCAAAAGCCATTAAAGTTCACGAATTGACGATCGATAGCTACTACATTTCTTAAAAAACCGTTGAATGTATGATCGATTTCCTTTTAGGGTTATACAATCGAAATCTCGTATAATAGTGTGAGTAAAAAAATATGTATAATGACAAAAATACCCTCACTCCTAATTTTAAAGTTACAGATGGATAGCTAAGATAACTTCATACACTTCTTATTTGATCCTCACCCTATACATATAATGGAAATATGATTATTAAAAATAATTCTTCTCCCACGATATCTCCACATTACTATTTAAAAATATACGATACTGTTTTTAATCAAAATTGATTGATTTGTAGGGCGCATATATATATATATAAAAGTTCAAATGAAACCACTACGAGTTGTGAGAACCGTAAGAACTTTTTCATCCCGTGCGAATTGGGCATTTTTTTGCACAAACGTAGATGAAAATATTATAAACATATCTGTCAAAAAAGTAAAAAAAAATTGCCGAGTCGGTAGTTTTGACTCATGCAAGTCTTTTTACGCACTGGTGTAAACTTTGTACGAAGATAAATATTTTTTTACGTCTCATGTAAATGTGGGTATGCGACTTAATTTTTTTTTCTGAAACAAGTGATTTTCTTTTTGACTTTTGAGAAACTTTTTTTCGGAAAAACCTTTTAGATGGTCTAGTTCTCACGATTCTCACAACTCAATGTGGTTCTTATTTTAACCCATCCCTATATATATATATATATATATATATACTATATATATATATACATATACATATATATATATATATATATAGGGTGAGGATTTAGAGAAAATGTCTAAAAGTGTGAAAACGGTGAGAACGTCCCTCATCCTTTGGATCAAAACAATCTATGGATTAGAATGGCGCGGTGGCGTTTTCTTAAATAACATCAACTTTATTACTTGGACGTGATTCATTAAGGGTAAAAGTGTCTTTTTACTGCTCTAATATAAAATGCCACACTAATGAGCAATACGCCATTCAAGATTCCCGTGTTAACCTACATTCCATACACATCGCTCACTTCCAAATGAAACGACATATTTATCTAAAACCACAGTGATACAAAACGCCAAAACTTAATGATTAAACACGTGTAGATTTAACAAATAGATGTGAACAAACAGTAACTGAGAGTTAAGTATTAACATTTATAACAAAAAATTCCCTCCTAAACTACACGCCAAAAAGATCATTTATAAACGACGTTACCATCACTTCTATTATCATTTCAATTGATCATACTAAAACGCCATCTTTAATCAAAACGCCAAATTTCAAAAACAAAAAACTCTGAGAGGAAGAAAAACGACAACCATCATTTCATGGAGATACACCTTTTTGAACAACTCTGTGATTTAGCACCTTCGAACGATGCAACATCCAGGGTTGTAACGATATTTAAATATAAGATGGGAAAAAGGCTAAACGAGATTATGGCACTATACGCCAAAGAAATAGATAATGATGACTAGTCTAAAGAAAGTGATGACCAAAACGATGGTATATCTCTGATCTAATACCATCCACAGAAGACTATTAGTTTACTTTGATTTTGTCTTAGTTGTAATGTTTTTAATTTTAATAAAATATAATGAATTTAGGAATGCCAAGATATTTACCTTTATAAGATATAAGAGATTAATTTATTTAGACAGATCTACAAATGAAGTGGCTGCCGAGAGGGAAGAAGGTGAAAACGCCATAATGAACAAACCATTAGTTTAATGATAAAACATAAGAATAACAAATTTACTGTAACCCTAAAACATTTTAATGAAAACGCCATTGGTAAGTTCTAAATTAATGGAAACACCTAATATTGATTATAGGTTGAAGGACATAACGACATTTTTCAAAAATATTGTCCGGAAAATAAATTTGAAAATAAAACACCATAGAAACAAGAATAAAAAACAACACGCGATATTTGATGGACTTTTGTTTTAAAATGAATTATAACGCCATCTATTAAGCGGATTTGAACAATAACAATCGTACCCCGCATATCATTTAGCGTCACTTGACACGTGTTCAGCAAGGAACCGTTCTCACCGTTTTCACGCTTTTAATCGTTTTCTTTTGATCCCGTTTATATATATATATATATATATAGAATACAAAATCTGGAAGATCTTTAGAAAGAAAGGGACCAAGATGAATTTTCTTTAAGCATATACCATTTACTAACAACATTATAAAGTGGATTATACATAAATGATTAGTGTTTTGGTAGCTAAAATATAAAATTGAATTCTTATATAGGGCCTTGGTAGTTGTGGTGACAAACATATGTAGTTAAGGTTAATGAACGATTATTATCACTGTTTCCCGTCAAAGAAAAAAATTACGTAAGTTTGAATAGTATATATTAATTTTAATAAAAATCAATACTCACCGTATGTTCGAATATGTATTTGTGTTCTATTATTTATCATATTTAATCCAACTATTTTAAGATTAATGAATTTATTCACATGTTTACTTTATGCGATATGACGTTATAACATAATGAAATTTTAATTTGAATATCTAAATGTGAAAGACTAATTAAAGATGTTGCTTTTACAATCAAAGTTATATTTTTAAAAATTTAGTCATATTTTTCTTAGAAGTATATTTTATTTTTGGTGTGATTTTTTTTAATTTGTAATATTTTCTAAACTAGGATGATATTCGTATCTTATCTTATTATCTTATTTTATTAAAAAATAATATTTATTATATCATTAATATACAAACTATAATTTAAATACATTAATTTAGCACAAACTTATAACTTAGAATTTGTTTTGAAAACACTTCTAGTCTTATTATCATTATTTTTTTTACTGTTTTATGGCCATAAATAAAAGAACGACGAATAGTGACTTAAGAGAGGTAAAAACTAAGAAAATTATATATGAATAACAGAAAATGTTTTTTTTTTCCATTTTGTTTCATTATTTTATGTAAAAAATCGTTTCACTACTAAGTATTATATACAAATTTATGATTTATACTTTTTTTCGATATTCAACCAGTGTAATATATGGGTTTATAAGCTAGTCTTGTAAAAAAAACAAGCTTTAATCTACTTAGATGGATTTAAGTGCTTGGTCAAACACTGTCTTTTCCATTCATGGCACAAATTAAACGAGTTTAAATAACCTCTAGAAACAATCATCGAACCAAACAACTTATTTGGTCTAAAAGGCTAGCAAAGGCAAACGACTAATCTAGAAATGCTAATTAGTGTAAACAACTGATGATCCTAACGACTTTTCAGGCCCAAACAACCTGATTAGTGGATCCAACAGTTATTGCAAACAACTGACCTGGTTTAAGTTGAACCACTGCTGAGCTAATCAGTAGTCGATGATGTCAACATGCGCTACTTCTGGCGTCCTCAGTTGTTGTTCCAGACCCGACCCGCTATGCACCACTCGCACCCAACTCGACTTGTGGTCAGTCGAACTTGAACCGAGCCGCTTGAACCAACTTTCAAAAATACAAATGTGGCTCCCCACCAGTGTTTTCATAAAGGTAAACAATATACAAGGTGCATGCATCCTTATAGTCATCCCACCTATGTCGGACAAGTTGTCAAAACTCAATCTATAATCACATCTTTGTTTGTTCCAACCATTATGAACATATGTTAGTTCGTTATAATGCATTTAAAACGTAGAAGACAAATCCGCAAATAAATATTTATACAACACATATATAACTATATTTATCTATTTCCAATATTAATGAAAAACTCATTTTCACTAACATTTTTTCCAACATCATATTCCCCTTTTAACAAATGGTGGATCTTAGGGATGGGCAAGTGGTACCAAATCCCAAAACCGAGTCGGTGTTAGTACCAAATTTCCCATATCGAATGATTTTAGGTACCAATTCGCTACTCACTTTTTGGCATTTTCGGGATCTGTACTTTCGATTTTGTACCGCTACAGTAAAGTACTAATATTTTACCGATTTTACCTTCAAATATCATATCATGCCGAGCATTTTCAGTATCGGTACCAGTATCTTGTTCTAGTGATTTTCAAAAATTGATACTCTTGATACCAATAATAAACTCATCCTAGTGGATCCAGTTTTAATCTTTTTAGTTCTTATCCTAAATATATCAGTAACTGCACAACCTTTCATCTATTTACAAATATATTATTATGTTTTCAATCGTAGATCTAACAAGATCAATGAATGGTTGTAATTGTTTTTTTTTCTTGCTTCTTAAAACAATAATTTTTCGAGTGAACGACAAAAAAAACTATCACAAAACTTAAACCAAAGTCTTTCTTTGCAAAAAAGAATGGTTGGTGACGTGAGGTCAAAGTCTCACTCAAAAGTGAACCACATACACTAATTAGATAGTGGTAAATGGGTATCGAACATAGAGAGTTTGTGGAAAATGTGTTTACTAAGTACCTTGCGAAATAACTAAATTAAAACTAGAATGCAGAAAAGTAATTTCAATGATTTGGTTGTTTGGTCTTTAAAACTAATTTTAACTAAAATGCACTTATCAAGATTTTAATTTAGAAATGAGAGGTTATGTTCTCCCTCGGTTTCAGATTTCTACGAATGATACGAGTTTAATCTAAGATAAACTACGTAGACATAGTTTGTGAATGCGTGTTTGATTGTGATAACATGGGACTAAGTACTTGGATTACGAGAATGCAAGGTAGTCACCCGATAACCAGTTTAGTATAGCCAACCCCGAATCCCTCCCAATAAATCCCGATTGCCTATGGCACCAAGAACTGATGGTTTAGAATACGAAATTCAACAATATAAACAACTACAAATCAAACTCATAATCACCGTAATAATATAATCAACATGGCTAAATACTATCCCAGAAATAACATAAACAATCACAAACATTCAATTCAAAACCTTACAATCCGAGGGAAAACATACAAGAACTTAGCCACACATAGTTCGGTTGTTCATGTGAATCTAGAATGATAAAGCAACAATAAAAACACCCAAAATATTGTCTTGGAACCCTAAATTCGCCTCCTACAAGTTCTGGATCGAAAACAAATGATGAGATATCTTAAAAGTCACCACCACCAACCATAAAAAGGAGTTACAAAATTTTTGTCAGTCTCCACCATAAGCTACATTGGCCACCGTAGCTTACAATGGTCTTCAAAAACCCTACGGTGGCCAGCAAATGTCTTACGGTGCCGTTTCTTTGACCAGAAGCTACCGTAGCTTACGATAGCTACCGTAAGCTTGCCCAGGTCTTCAGGACTGATTTTTTTTCATTCCACTTTCTACCAAGTTCTCTTTCGCAATCGCCCATGCCTCCTTTTAACCTTCATTTTTGCTATCTTTTATATCTTGTGCACCTGAAATAACAAGTAAACTGTAGTTATCTAATTCTAGACAATAACCTTATAAAACATATGATTATAATACCAATTATGCCACTTAAGGGTTGTCCTACGGTCCACCCGTCACATCCCCACACTTAACCATTGCTTGCCCCCAGGTAACTCATTCAAGCAAACCACCATTAAAAACCACAACATTAACTTATTCAACAAGCGATCTAGACCAAACCAAACAAGTAACCATCATCCTTTACAAACTTCCCATAGCAAACCACACGACAAACCCCTCACAATAACGCTTCTCTCGGTGACAAATAATAACTAGCGAAAATGTGCTAGAAAACACTCAACATAAATGTGTGATCGTGCAATAATAAGCTTGTGCATCAATCGAACCTTCGCCTAGATAACGCTAAACATGCATGTAAATCAAAAGAATTTAACAGGTTGTAACGAGACTAAGTGTATATGTAAGGAATGAAGGGATATGTCTAAAGTAGCGCAATGATCTGACCCGGTCTTATTATTACATCTAAGCAAACATGACGAACTATCTACAAAACCTTGCATCTCTTTTTCATTTCTTTTCTTTTTCTTTCAAACTACTGCGACATTTATTCTCATTCTTTTTGTATTTTCTCTTTTTTTTTTAATTTTATTAGCATAATGCATAAACAAACCACAAGAACACTAAAACTAAAACTACTAGACTGGATCTTCTCAAATGGGTAAAATTTTTGGGAAGTAGACAAGGGTTATCAAATGATAGCCAATAAGCTCAAATATGGCTTCTAATGAACCAAACTCCCGCCCCTCACGCTACCAAGCTCATATATATAACATATAAGGTCCAACCCCCAAGTTCCCTCACTCACACATCACAACGAGGCTACCTAAATGCCTTTATCATCTTTACATACATGCTAAGCTATGGCTTCGGTACACAATCTAAAGTACAAGTTCTAATACACAAACCACACATTGCCACTCTCATCAAACAAGAAATATTTAACAATGTAAATGTGTGGCTCAAATGATCACCAATGAAAGTACAAAGGGTTGCCGGTGTGTCATGCGGTCTAATGTCAAGTGTTCAATCGGGACGGTACTTGCTTGATTTTAAAAATATTACAAAAATTTCCCCCATCCCCACACTTGGGATACATTGTCCCCAATGTATGGCTTTGGAAGGAGTGATCGCTTATAAAACACAAAAACACAATTTTCTTCTCCTCTCAAATCCCATTTTTTTCATTTAAAAAAATCAATATGTATATCTAAACTAGCATACTACCATCCTTCACAACCCTCAAACATTACAACCTCAAAACTCCATCCAACCACCCAAATCACAAGAAAGTAAATACAAACAAATATACAAGATTGGAGAAAAAACAACCTGACTAATAATAGCGCAGCCGAGGTGGGCCGAAGATAGATGCCATCATGTCCGAGAATTCTCCAAAGCCAAAGGCACCTTGACCGCTGCTACTACCCTCACTTTCTAGAAGTCTTAGCATTTTACACTTCCACTGTGCAATGAAGATACCAGTCAGATCATGCCCAACTCTGATGTAATCGAACTTATCGGGGTGTGATAGATTGGTATCAGAGCTATAGGTTTCAGCGAATTAGGTTTCTGTGGAGATACATAGGCTTTAACCTCACTTTGCTTTGGGGACATTAGATCATTAAGACTTGAATACATACAGAACTCCTAGGACTCGAATATGGGTTCCAACCGTTGCCAAAACAATGAGTCAAATTTTTGGTTTTAATCATACACTAGTGTTGTGTCTGGTACACGGTACACGAAACAGTTGCGTACATTAAGTAAAACTTTGAGAGTTTTGGTAACATGCATTTAGGACCTTTGGAAAACTCATGTCAATATCCATTAAAGGTTATTGCATAGGAGTTGCGTCTATAACTCGGGCACACAACATTATCTATATTATCCATACTATTTTTATTCATACGAGCAGGTAACCTACGCAAAAAGAAACACCAGTGCGCAAATATACATGAAACTTAACCTATTCAGCAACGGATGTTGAAGTACATCACATACGACTTTCAGGGCACGACCTTGAGAAAGCACGACATTACGAAAATGATGCCTGTCCCGTCAGCGGGAGAACTACCGACCAGAATGCGACAATTTGTCACGTGATCCTGTAAGCGACACGAATCATGCTAAGGTACGTCCAAACGAGATTTCACAACAATTGGTACTTAGTCTAATGAAAATCACAATAATGAAAATCACGTGGTGCTGCAAAAGAAGTCACATGTCTTCACATTCCCCTACTTTATTAATGGCGATTATGCCATATTCGACATTCTGTGATAATGTCACGCAACAATAAGTCATCACAGGAAATTCCAGGCAAAGTCCTCAATTTCATTTATCGAAATTCCAACTTTTGCATATAATGAGTAGATTCTCAGACCTCTACTCCTCCTAATGATCATCGTATTATGAGAATCCCTTTCATAATTAGCGAACACTTATTTGCACCTTTTCTTGACAAATTCCTATGTTTCGCATGCATTGTTTGTTGCGCATGTGGTTAACTTGATTCATGGAGACCATCAGGGCCTTCACTTCGAATGGTTGTTTCATCAATAATTCAAATATTATTTCGCTATACTCAATTTTTGCATTGTGAGCTAGATGACCTGCATTATTGTAAGTGTTGATTCCTTGATATTGAGTCAACGGATTCTTGAAAAACTATTTTTCTTGTTAAGTTACATGCATGGTTTTTTCTTTGTAACCATGTCGAGATTTCCTTGTCAATACTTGTATTTATTGTTGGGTTGTACCTAAACCAAGTTCAATTGTTTGAACTTGCTCATTTCATATATATTCAATTAAGGTTCCATATGATGCACTGAAGTCATCATATTCACAGTGATCTCAACAAGCACTTCATTTGTTTCGAACCATAGTAGACTTGTTCGGTCTTCAACTCCATTAAATCGTTTGTTGGTTACGACACCTTGCGGTGGCGTTTCACTAACTTAAAGCTTTCGCTAATCCCAATTGCACACCTCATGTACGGATTTGATTATTTATTAATTATTTATCTTTAAATCCATCTTAGTGATTTATTATTTTCAAACAGTCTTAATACAATTGTGTGTTAAGATAATGGTACACATATTCATGTTATATTCCGGTGTACCTCTTAAAGACTCTTCATCGTCGGTCGAAAATTTTGCGATATTTGTTTTTCATTCATTATCGACCAAAAATTTTAATTATTTGTTCCTCGTCTTCAGTTGATAATCCTACGAGATTTATTTGGAACAAATATTCAGATTTACTTCGTTGAACCTTTCATCTAATTTCAAACATGGTGAATTTGTTCGGTCACCGCTATTATTGAATTATTTCGATCACTACGTCACCTCATGGCGTCGGTATAGCTTGGGCTAATCATGATCAATCTTTTCATGCAAAACTATGTAAGCCTTTTGTTTGACTCATCATTTGAATAGTCTTAATGCAACTAAGTGTTAAGACAACGATACACTAAGTTCTGTTGTATATTGGTGTATCCTTGAATTCAATAATGTCAACACATTGATTTTTATTCATGTTACCATTGAAAGTTGACAAATCAATTTCATGATTCTATTTCATTTGAGCTTGTTGATTCTAAGTTTCACCTGTTCAACAATCAACACCAATTTCCGTTGGTAGTAAATTCTATGGTTTCTAAATTCATTTGTAGATTGTGAACGTTCATTTGGACATCTATCGGTCGAAATTCCTCTTTTGGTTGGACCCCTGTAAACTTAGTCACATTTGTCATTGTATCACTACACCTCGTTCACTTGATATTGATTTCTAAAACAAATTCAGTTGAATCATTGAGTTCTTATTGTTGTAGTACGTCTTTGTATTCACATCGCTTGAACAAGTCTCGATGCAATTACATGGTCATTTACCTCGTATTTTTAACACCTACATGCGCATGACAAAACCCTAAGGAGATAATTTAGTTTAAATTTCGAGGACAAAATTTATGTAACAAGGGGAGAATGTGACAACCGGCATTTCCCGGTTGTAATTATGCGCATAAAAAACATTAAGACAATACTACATAGCGTAAATTGACATAAATTAACTTAATTTGGCCTTTGGAAAGCCTAGGAGCGTCTACCTGATTTACATTACGCGATTTGGCGATATTCGGGATTTTAGCGCGCAATTGAACTTTAAGCGAACTGACAACGGATAAATACTGACAACGCATAAAAGTACAAATTTTGTGCTTATATTTATCATATATTTATAATTATGTGATATATTTGGATTGTCGGACATCAGAGAGCACAAACGCAGAAGTTGCTCGGAAACCAGAACACACCGGCAATCAACAACGAAATGGAAGCACCTGACTCGAGTTACATCTTGATTTTAATATATTATAACATATTTAGCTTCACTTTCGAATTTATATGCTCACAGTTGAAACCCAATCGAATGGCGGACCAGAAACGACAACAGACGCATCTACTCGATTTTAACAAAAACAATGGGTGTTCCCGGTAAAATCGACAACAGACACTATTTTTCGTATTTATGATCCTATTATCTTATGTTACAATATTATATGATGTTCGGGAATAAAACGGGCTGTAGAGATGTGTTTGGGCCATGTAAAGATTGGACACGTTAACGGGCCTTGGGCCCAACCCACTCCTAACCCTACCTATATAAAGCAATTAACTTCACCTTCTTCACTTTGGAGAAACCCTAGAACACACAAACCAATCCCCTACCTTCTCTCTCTAAATCCGGTCACCAGATTTCTCTCCGGCGGTACTCCGATGTTGGCTTTTCAGCCGACCACACAGACACTTGCAACCCCCCCTCTTGTACCATCATACGCACGCACACATCCAGATTTGTAGAGAAAGGGCGAAAATAGATATAGATCAGTGAGAGAGAGAGAGAGAGAGTTCGGTGGAAGGAGGTTGACCACCATCAACCGGTGGCGGCGTACGGTGGCTGTGGCGGAGCCACAGTGGTGCGAAGCGAGAAGGACCACCACAGGCGGCGATGCTGTGGTGGGTGGCGTCGGGTGGTTGTGTCAAGCGAGAGAGAGAGAAACGGCGAAGAGAGAGAGAGAGGCGGCGGCGACGACACCGTTTTTCTGGCCAGGTGCGACGGTGGATGTCGGCTGCAGCGGCAGTGGTTATGTTTGGCTTGAGGTTTGGTTTAGTTCAACACGGTTTAACTCGGTTCTAGTTCGGGTGTTTCGGTTCACATTCGGTCAACATGGTCAACTCGGGTCTCGAGTCTTGATTCGGTTCAACAAGTCAGACTACAGGTCAAACTTAGTCAACCTTAGGTCACAGTTTGGTTCAGGTCAGATTTGTTTTCGCTCAAGTTTCGTGGAACGGGTCGGCTTGGGTCAACTTTGGATGTTATGGGTTTAGGTTGGTTCAAGATGCTTAGAATTCGTTCAAGCTCGGCACGACTCAGTTTTGGTGTTCGGGTCAAACCCGTTCAAATCAGTCAAACCTGGTCAACCGGTCAACTGCTGGTCAACTCGGTTAGCATGCTCAGCACAGGTCTACCGAACAGATTTTGGTTCGGGTCAAACAAGGTCAACGGGAGTCTTGGTAAAATAATATTAACGCAAAGTTATTAAATAATTATTTAAAGTTTCATTTTAACGCGACATCGAGCACTAACCCGAACGAAATAACAAAATCGTAAGAAAATAAAGTCCGTGAACTTGTACATAGTTTCGGTTTTACATCTTGCATACATATACAAATAATTATATTAGACAAAACCGAATCGACGCGACGTTACGATATATATATATAGATAAAAATTGGACTTATATTTGAAACACGACCGAAAGTTATATATATTGTTGTTACATAGAATGTTGAGTTTTGACAGATATATCGACAACTTGTATTGTCGGGATCATCCAAAAATAGAGGAAACTCTGCATGTTTTTCGTAAAAATCCATAATACGAAACATATTCATATTCTAAAACGACACCCATCGAGGTTCAAGTGAATTTATAAAATAAATATAAACATTTATTTATTTTGGCGATACCATATAACTTACAAGAACGAGTTTATAACACTTCGACAAACTCGAGTTACTAGTCAACGAAACCCGAGCACTTATATAAGATAAATATAATCATTTATATTTATTTCAAACATTAAAACTCGGAAACTCTTTATAAGATAATTCTTTTATGTGTATATTTTTAAACACTCGCAACTTGAAAACTTTATAAAATAAATATAACTTTTTATATTTATTTTAAACACCTATATGGCATACAATATTTTACCGAACGATTCTAATACTAATAATCGAGATACAGTTCTGGTAACGAACGAAAAAGTTGGTTATAATAAACATACAACTATATGTAGTTATGTTGATAATTATATACGAGATGCGATACATTATACAAGTTACAATGTATTATTTTTATGTAAATATTCGTCACAAACACGTATTACTATTCGAGACGACTAACAAGACTGTATAAATATATTTATATTTATATATAAATATATAATCTAAACCTTTTGGAAACTAAGTGTTCCCAATACATAGTATTTATCGCCGGTAATAAACGGGACTAAACGAGTATAATAATATCGTTTCTATTAAGTTAACCTCTTCCCATCAAATCATTGGTTAACAATTGGTAGAGCTCGGTGACACGTAGTTTAGCTACGTTATATTTAGAAACTTATAAGTTATTCCGTTTTAGGAATGTCTTAGATTGCATGCTAGAAAGTCACGTTGTGGAGGGTGGAAAGACATGCAAGTTTTTGAAAAAAAGTACACAATATTTCGATGAATGAAAATTCATATTTCTAAACCATGTTGCAAACGAAATTCTATTAACTTAAATGGTTTATGAGAGGTTTATGATAAACATCCCGGTTTTACAAAACACTTGCATATTTTCAAAACGTGCATGAGTTTCATGACTAGTGATAGGAATGTCCTAGCTATAGTGGGACTGGATTGTCCTGCGTACAAATAATTTAAATCCTGCATTAAAAAAAGCTACCATATTTCATTGAATGAAAACTCATGTTTCATATAACCTGCAGCAAAGACAAAGCTGATTTCTTAAACTAAAATGGTTAGTAGGTTTAATGTACAACATCCCGGTTATACAACATAACCGCTTGCATATTTCTTCAAAAGGGTTGCGAGGTTCATGACTAGTGATGGTGTCTAGCTATGGGGCTGTTGTCTGCGTACGCGGACATCGGTTATTCTGTTACAATAAACAGGCTTTTCATTGTGCGAGCCAAGACATGGTTTAATATACTCGTGCGAGGCACGAAGACACAAGGACTGGATTGTCCTCTACTCAACAATAAGGGTCGTAGGGTCGTTTAAACTGTACAGTGAAGTCCTCGCTACATATCGGAACTATAACCGCTTGCTAGTCTGCCGTCTTGAGTAAACGGTTTGGCGAGGCACTTACTAGCTTGCGGGTGGGTTATAGGCTCATGCGGGCATGTTGTCTTTGTCGTACGCGGACATCGACGATTATTCAGTTATTACAAAAACAAGGTTTTCAATTGTCATGCCGAGAAAAATGGTTTTATTACGTTTTCTCAACAATTATTTAAACCGTTTACTAAAAAGATTTATTTAAAATCTTTTTCAAACAAACTATGAACTCGCCAACTTTATGTTGATTTTTCGCATGTTCTTTCTCAGGTTACAATTTCAAATTATGGCACAGTTGGAATAGGAGAATCCATGGGGATTAGAGTACTTAGCGGCGTTCACTTTCTAGAAGTCGTAGCATTTTACACTTCCGATGTGCAATGAAGATACCAGTCAGATCACGCCCAACTCTGATGTAATCGAATATATCGGGGTGTGACATATTTCAAGATTGAGATCACTTAGGACTTCAAACCAAGAATATCAATTTAAATTGATGTTATGTTTCGTTTTTCTCTAGTTGAACAATATGTTTCTTTTTCATGTATTTTCTGACAACTAAATTTTTGTAATTAAGATATTTCAATTTGGTACCATAGTCTTTGAACAATCTATTACGTCTCGCCTCGATGTTTACGCCATCGGTTGGGGTGTGACACTACCGCGAAGCTCTTGTCAATATTACTAGAAGGTGCAACACCTGCCTCCTGGCTCATGAAACAGTAAGCAGTGGTAACTGCTCTGTATACGTAGATGGTCGCTCAGACTCTAAAGGAACAATCGCGCGCACCTTAAGTTACGGCTCTCCACCTCATAACCGAGTACCGACAAATGTGTCGGCCGGTCACACAAGTGGGGGTCGACTTGATCTTAGTGATAGGGATGCCCGCCATACCATCAATGCTTTGCTCAACGCACGTGCAAGGATAACAGTGCACATACATCTGCAACCACGAACTATTCTCGATGAAGAATGGGACACACGCACATAAGAGGTCGATGATTCGTACTACCCTACTACGACCAAAGTTACCATACCACAGATAACACGAGTGTTTACTCCACCGCCAGCGTTCATGGTAGGCATGCCACCCACAAACCACGCCCCCACACAGAAGACTTCATCATACGCTTCTACAAAGAATGCCTTGAGAGAGATGGTATTAGTGAGGATTTAAAGCGCGCACATTTCACGAAGGTTGTACGCTGTGATGACCTCATTCGAACCATATCCAGTAGGGAAGGCATGCCCAATGATTGGGATAAAATTATGTCTTCTGCGAAGGTGTTCGCATAGACCGAATGGAACCTCAGAGGCAGAAGAAGCCACCAATACAACACAACCATCAAGAACAAAGCCGGCGTGATAATAAAGGTAGTAACTCCATCTAGAAACGTATTCAACCCATAAACCATGACAAAGAAAGACCTAGCTCAACAGATGATGCCCGTGCAACTATCATTCGCATCAGTTACAAAACACCATAAAACAAGAAAACAGAGAAAAGAACTTGGCTCCTCTCACAAAAACTCCAATAGATATTCTTAGCACGGAGAACCACCGGTTTTAGCCTGCGCAACACATGCACAGAAAAAGTCCAAGCCCCTAACCTATACTAAGAGTATCATAAGGATACAAGTTATTTCACATATAACTGATTAAGTTTGAGAGCAGAGATCGAGAAGGCTTTGAAGAGTAGGAAACTTACACATTTGCAGCAGAATGTTAGAAAAGAAACACGCCATATAGAGCACAAAGATGAAGGTCTACATAACAAGAAAATCTACCAACTAAACACACATGGTTTAGGGCAGACCGAGGAAGAACAAGAAAAATAGTAATAAGTGGCAACACTAGCAAAGTGAGAGCTTGCGGCTTTCCCAATGGTGCGCGGTAGGCAACCTGACAGACCGTCATCATCACCCACGTAATTGGCTACTACTAAACCGACTATGTCTTCATCGATGGCGGGAGTATTACTGACATAATATACGGACAATGTTTCAACCAGTTCGATCCCAAAGATAAGGCACGCCTTGAGCCGTTGGATTATCCGCTTACTGGTTTTACAATGAACCAGTCCTGCCCCTAGGCCATAATTCTTTTCCCATTACACTCACTAACGGTAAACATTCGAGAACTGAAGATGTTAACTTTATGGTCTTACCTGCGAATTCCCATCACGACATTTTGTTTGGAAGAGAATCTCAAGGAGACTTCATCATTGTGACATCCATTCCCCATTCTGCAGTCCGATTCCCAACCAAAACATGGGTGGCAATTATATACACCAAAAAGAAAGTTACGGTGTCGGAAGAACCATTTCCAGCAAAGGCGACAAAGTCCACGCCTCGAACAAAGCTGAGATAGTGGATCCTCAACCGCAAGTACCTAGAGTAGACAAACACTCTTGGTCACGCCATATCTGAAAATATTCGTCCACACCTAAAGAATTTTCCTAGGGTAATTTTCCATGATTTTGGATTGTAGCAGAAGATTTCCTAGGGTTTACATGGAATAACAACAGACTTCTTCTTTTCAGCAAGGTAGATCTCTGTCTTCTCCTAGTCTAGTCTTGGTGGGAACTTGTTAGGATTTTTCTTTCTTGCATCCAGGTAGTCTATACACTGTTTAGAAAGAGTAGACTCCTTCCACCTTATAATGGAGCTTTAGGGAGCCCAATTCATAAGAATCGGCTCCTGCTTCATCTGAAAGGTCTTTGCTGCCTCTTCTCAAGTTAGCTGTCTTTTACTACGAAGCTTCCAATTTGGAGGTGTGACCTTGATAGTTGGATCTTCCAACATCTTCCTAACTCTTGCAACTTCAACAAGTGGTTTCTGTGCCTCCCAATTTGAAAGACATAGAAATGTTTTCGTAGGATAAGGAACATTTTTCTTGAGCCATTCTATGCTTTCTTGGTTTGAAACATTTGCCACAGATTGATGCTTAATGAAGGGATTTTAGAGATCTTTTGAGATTCTTGGAGCATGTGTTGTTTATAACCTCTAATCTCTCTAATTCTCCTATCTATCACATATTGGGCCTTCCTGTATGTTATCTTGTCCTGATACTCCATGAATTCCTTCATAGCTTCCTCTTCTATCTTCTTTGAATTTTCATCATAATTCAACTTTTGAAGTGATTTGATGAAGTTCGGGGAAGGAGGAGGCTCTTTAACAAATGGCTCTGTGAAAACTATTGTAGTTGCATGTGTTTTTGTTATTGTTGCTGGTCATCTTCGGG
Source organism: Scalesia atractyloides (assembly GCA_947069175.1). Lineage (NCBI taxonomy): Eukaryota > Viridiplantae > Streptophyta > Magnoliopsida > Asterales > Asteraceae > Scalesia > Scalesia atractyloides. The sequence continues at coordinate 71,466,842 of CAMTDV010000013.1, read as the reverse complement.
ATCATCTTGCAAAACCAACTTTTTGGGAGCTTCTGGTTTGCTTTTAGTTACCAGTCTGGAGAAATTGCTGGCTTTCTACTAGATAGTTTACTAGTAGTTTTGACAAGTGTTGGTTTATTCCCTGGCTATATCTTTGATGATGATTTGGTTCTTGATGGAGTTGAAGTTGTTTGACAACCAGTAGTTTTACCTGGTCCATCTGTTTGAGTGTTCACTCCAGTATTTGACCTAAACCAGTTGTTTATACTTTGCGACCAGTTGTTTGTCTTTCAGTAATAACTACTTGTTGAGCTTAAGGAACCTGTCTTCTTTTGGCTTCTAACTTTTCAAGAGCTTTGGCCTTTTGGATCATAGTTGGTGGCCTCATGTCAATTTTAACATTGTTTGTGACTTTGAGGTCATGTCTAGCAGCACTTTCTTCAGCTCTTTGTCTTTTTATCTGAGCTTTGACTCGAGCAACATTTAATCCTCTCTGATCTTGTTTAAACCTTTTGATTCTTTCTGCTTGGTCCACATCATTAACAACAACCCCCCTTTTTTTTATCAAACATGGCCTAGGCTCTTGCATCATCAGCTCTTTTCTTGGTAGTTGTAGCTCTATCATTGATTATGTTAGGTTTATCATTAGTCTTCTCCCCCTTTTTGGCATCAGCATTTTCCTGCCTATGCAAAAAGTGATGTAACCATGGTCTAGGGGCAATAGTTCCTGTGAGAGGGGATCAGCTCTCCTCTTATGAGCACCGAAATGATCTGACTAACCTAACTGAGGCAGAATTCATTGTTAGCGTGGTGGACAAACAAACAAGAAAGATATGCTGCTAAAACGCCTTGATTCGTATTAATAAACATGAATGGTTAAGACAAATAAACACTTTGACAGGGCTTCGCCGTAGTCACACACCAACAGATGTCCAACACAACACTCAAGCTCCACTATTTATAGGTCAACAAGACTCGCACAGGAGAGAGGTGTGTTTGACTCGTGCGAGTGGTGCCTCGTACGAGTGACAAGGTGTCCTTCGTACGAGCCACTAAGCTCACTCGTACGAGCCAATATCTAAACATATAAATCATATATACAATATTTGACATTCTAAGCCCTATATAGATAATCGACATATCCTAGACGTAGGCGATAGACATTATGCACCAACAAACTCCCCCTTGGATGTTGCCACAGTCTTGGATAGTCTTCAAAAAAATCTTCAAAGATTTGATAGTTAACGTCCAAAGAAACGTTTCGGTGGCCTGCGACGCTCCTTAGAAGATATCGGCGTTTGGTCTGTAGGAGGAGGCCGATTACACGTGTTACCAAACGAAATCTCCTTAGCGATGAATCCGTGATCGCTCAGCAATCCTTTCGTCATTCTTCTCTTTCTTTCGCTTTTCTATCTCTTCCAGATTTCTCCAAGAAGTGTTCCCTAATGTTCCTAAATGTATAGCAAAACAAACATTAACAATCTTCTCGAACTGGAGAGCCTGCTCTTTATCTTTCTCTTCGAAACTAATTTTGCTGTAAAATAAACATTCAACATCCTTCTTCGAACAATTGACTAGCCACATAAGGTCTAGTACTCGAATGCCGTGCCATAGATCATATATGCGTTTGTGTGCTATGACGGCTTCGGATAATTTCTTAGTTATCTTCCACGAATCTTCATCTGGATGGACACAAATAACGGCTTCACCAGTACTTGAATCATAGTGCCACCATTTGAAGATCTTGAAGAAATCTTGTTCCATCTTGATTAGAGGCATGTTCTTTATTACTTTCGGCCTCTTCAATATCAACGTCACATCTTTTCCTTAAGAACCGGATCGATCTTTGTGATTCTTTTGGGCATATGAGGCTTCTAGCGTCGCAATCCATGAGTAGCTTCGAGCTTTATCAGTTTCCACAGCCGCTAGTCATGAAATTTCATCTTAAGATTTATCACCTTTGACTGTGCCAGTTCTTTAATATCCCAGAACGGCAGGGTCTTGATATCGCTTAAGTATCAAAAGTACTGGAGCCCATACTCCCTTTTAATCACATAAACGTTGAGTTCTTCGATCCATCCTCAGCTAATGATGTCCACCAGAGAAATGTTAGCATCACATATGAAGAATACTAGGGGACGTTTATATTTACGCTTAGCTGGTAATTCTTTAAACCATCGTTTCCTCATTTCTGCAATTTCTTCTTTAGACAATTGTTGAGGAATCGTTCCCAGTTTGACAACCTCTTCAACTTTGCGCTTCAATAGATCATCATTCTCGGCTGCAAACAATTCACTGAAAGTTGGGGAGTCATTTGTACCCTCTTCGGCAATATTTGGATCATTGTCATCAGAATCGTCCTCCACGAAAACTTTGTCATAATCATGTGCATCAAAAACATGTTCAAAGATAATCCTTAGGCTCGAAAGCACTGATGTCGTTAAGCTTGTCTTCGAAATCAAGCTTAAATGTTTCTTCGTCCACGCCCAACATACTTGCAATTTCTTCTTTTGTGTAACTGTGGACAAACTTTCCTTCCTCCACATCATGCTCTAAATACAATATCTTTGGTCTGGGCACGACAAGAACAACTGACATATCAGCCACTATGAGGATTCCTGCCTGCTTAGAATCCTTCGAAGTTTCACACTCCTTTCCTTGTTCTTTTCCTTCTTCCACTTGGTTGGAGAATCATCCAAGTACACAGAGAAATCAATATCTTCATTCAAACCTGAATATGTTACAAGGATACCCAAACCTCCCAAATCATCATCATCACCATCACTATCACTGTCAGACTTTTCCTTAGATGCATCGTCAGTTTCGTTTAAGTCTTCATCATCCTCTTCAGGATCTTCAGTGAATGTATCTATTCCATCTTCAAATTTCTTTTTCAATCTTTCTCTTAATTAGCCATTCTTGATGTTTAGCAGAAATATTCGTCATGCCAATGTCAACATCCTTTGGCTTTCCAATCAATACAAACTTCTTCATGTCTACATACACCACCACTTCAGAAGATATTGGCACAGATTCAGCTTCTGGCTCAGTTATATCAATCACAGGTTCCTCACCAACCTTCGCGTAACCCTTGCCTTGAGCGTCTGAAAGTTCTTTAGCCATACGTTCTCACTCGGCAACTCTCTGTCGGGCTTCTTCTTTCTCTATCTCATCAATCTCAATAGTTAAATTAATTCCTAGTTTCTTCGTGAGGAGTTTCTCAAATAAGCTCATCTTTCGTTGATTTCTGAGGCGTTCTGCATCATATTCCCTCATACGATTTCTCAAACGTTCATTTTCGGATATGATGCTCGCCAAGATAACCTCTAAATGTTGTTTTTCTTCGTCAAGCCCTTTGATTTGCTATTGTAACTCAACAATTTTGACACTGTTCAACATTACTTGTTCCTCGAACTCTTCAATGCGTGAATCGTTGAACATGTCCGCTGAGAACTCTTCTCCCCCTGGAATATTACCAAAGTCAAAGTCAAACTGATCTTCTAACCTGGTTCCTGTTGAGAACTGGGGTTGAGATTGAGTAGGTTGAGGTTGTGGTGTTGGTTGTGGTAGTGAAGATGGTGGTGGTTGTGGAGTAGGTTGAGGAGGTGTTGATGGTGGTGGTTGCGGATTCAGTTCAACCTAACGCTTCTTCAACAACCTCTTTCTGCACTTTTCTCTTTGATCTGTCTATTGGAGAATCTGTGCTTCTAACAGCTTGCCTCTTTAGACGTTTAGATGACCTCTTTGAAGATTTGCGAACATGGGTGTCACTGTCGGAACCCGAAGGCACATAAGTAGTATCATCTTCCCCTGTCGCTTTTCGTTCTTTCTCCTCAGCTTTTCGTTGTATTTCAGCCAATCGTTCTAAATCTCTTTCTTTGGCTCTCTCTCTTTCTTCGCGATCCTATCCTCTTCATCGGTACTAGAGGATGATGCATCTTCAACAATACCTTTTTGAACACCAAATGCCTCTCTTTAGATATCAGCAGCCAATGTCTCGACGTTTCTTCTGGCTCTGGCTCGTCTACCAAACTAGTGCTAGCAGATGCACTTTTCTTCTTTTGAGGGGCACTGGAGGAAGATGTAGATGATTGCTTTCGTTTTGTCCCCTTACCCCCTTCTTATCTTCTTTAGAAAACCACACGCTCCTTTTCGCAATAAAACCATCTAATGCTTCCGATTCCTCAGCCTCGTCCCCACTTTGATCTTTTCGCCACTTCCCCTTCGGTGGCGTCATACAGTCTTTGTCAATATTAGCCCCGAATACAGGCTTGGCATTGGGGAAGGCTTTCAAGTGCAGATTCATCTTTTTCAGCGTCGACACATCTATATGTTCAAGCCTTAGAATATCATTCTTCTTCTTCTTCTTCAGATTTGGATGAAGATGATCTAGCAGCATTTGTACAAATCACGGATACTGAAGAAACTTCTCGCGTTGTATATTCTGTATCATCTAAGAAAAGACAAGTCTTGAAAAATTGTAGGGCAGGTTGAGAACTAGTGCAATCATCATGCAGATCTGTTAGTCTATCAAATCATCAAAGCCACCCTTTTTGTGGCGAGGGCATGAATAATACAGTGTGCAATGTAACTAAACGGAGCACTGAGATTTCCCTTCTTTAAAGGAGCTGCGTTGACAAATCTTGCATATCCCATCCGATAGAAGCACCCATTGACCATGTATTCTGAATAGCCAGTTGGGTCTTCTTCACGATCCTTGAACTCTAACACCGTTCGGATTAAATGTTCAATAATTTTGACTTGAATATCTTCATTATTAATCCTCACTGCGACAAAATAGTGTTCTCTTCCTCACTGAATTCAGCGGCATCCCAAAAATATTCGACGTGTGATCGGTAAGTCGTGTGTCTGTCAGTAAGAGCCTTGGTAATTGGAAGTCGGCTCAAAAAGTCTAGCACTTCTCTATAAGCTGCTATCTCAGAAATAGTCTCATCTAGAAGACAACAAATGTTGTGAAACGGTGAGAATGAAGACTTCTTGATCTGCAAACACAAACATTTCAAATACTTCGAAAAATTTCAAATTTTAAACACTCGTACGAGTCACCATTTGTACGAGTCACCATTCATACGAGTCAGATATTTAGACAAAGAATTAAGTTCTGAACAAAACCCACTCCTAAGAGCCACTTCTTGGTACGAATTAAAAATCATACTTAACAATTTTAAGGATTTTGAACAGACTTCCTCGTACGAGTGATGTTTCGTACGAGTCACAAAGATATAGACGGTTAAGGACATACTCGTATGAATGATCACTCGTACGAGTGAATATGATAAACAGACATTTGAAATCCTTGCTCGCACGAGTGATGATTCGTACGAGTTGCGAATCGCACCACATAACACCTTATCAAACCGAACTTAAAACGTGTAGATTTTAACAAAATGAATGTTGATTTATAGGTTAAAAGGGTCGATTATTACAATTTTGAGGTCAATTTTATATTTTATCAGTCCGATTATCCTAAATCTACGTTTTATGTCCTTTTGGTTCAGTTTTAGCATTATAACGGCTCAAAACAAACATTAGTACCTTTCCCATCGAAAGAGGTGTGCTAATAAACTCCCCGAAGTATAGATACGTAACGAAGATAAAAAAAGTGAGTGGTAAGAATTGAATCGCACAGAGTAAGCTCTCAGTCGCACAGAGTCAATAATGTGACTCGTGCAAATGGAAAATACTTTTATACTCCTTCAGGTTCACTCGTATGAGTGATAATCCGCACAAATGAAGCGTTTCGTCACTCGTACGAGTCAGTTCTATGCACTTTGTATATCTTTTTGATTTTTTTGTGAAATTTTATCTGTTTTTATAACCCACTCAGTTATTTGAGTCCAAATTAATGACCTCAGTTAACCGATTTGCCTACCAAGTCCAAGTTAATGACCTTGGTTGACTATTTTTTTAACCAAAACAATTCTAAAATTTAAAGTTTCAAATTAATGAACTTTGTTGACGTTTCAGGATATTTTCTTTTCTGATTAGCTGCCCGTGAACTTTTGCTTTCCTCCAGCAACTGTCGCTATTGACTTGGAGTAACGGTATTTTCATCATCGGTAGACTAAAATCTAAGATAGATTGCTAAAAATAATGCTGAAAATCTTTTTGGGATTTTTCTGAAAAGAAAGAACAAGTAAATAAAGATGTATTTACATACATATTTTTTTGTGAGTTTTGTGTTTAGAGGATCACATTAGATTTTTAGATAAATCACAAGTACCGTTGATCTTGGTAATAACTTTAAGTTCTTAAACAGATTTACCTAGATTACCAATATAATTATCCACTTAAACCTCTACTTGTTTCTCAATTGTTTCAAGATATGTTAGGTAACATTAAGGAACATGAAGTAACTGTGTTTCCCATCTCAGAATATACTCCCGTATCGAGATTCCCAGAATTTCATTTCATAGGTGAATATATTAACTGATATCTGTAAATGGGGTGAATTGCGAGACCTTGAGAGCTTAGCTAGTATTTCCATACAGAGAAAGAGATGAAGGCTCGACTTTAGGTGGTGTTCCATTAAGGAATCTTTTGAACTGCAGATGCCGTAAATGTTTATGACATACTCATTTTTTGCAGCTTTTGTAGGCGAATGATGCGTAAACTATTATACAAGTTCTAGGTCATTGCCAACGCAAAATCAGAAGAACTCAGATAGTACCCCAGATATCGATTAAATAGAAAGACCTAGTATCACAGAATCTGGCATTCTCTCAAACGAAATTTTGGAGTACTAGTCCATATATCCGAGAGATTTAGGTTTATATCTTGAAGAACAATTTATTGAACGAGTGAATCCTATTGGCACATCCTCAGTAAGATCTATTTAATTACCTATTTAAACATTTCATATCTTTAGCATACTGTGATAGTCTACTGATGTAATATGATTCCCTCTTTTTCACAAAAACTCTTTTTGTCTCTTTAATGTTTTTGAATTTTTCAAAACTTTTCTCCCCCTAGAATCAATAACATATATTTTGTTTTTAGTTTTGGAAGAAAAGATATTTATAGAAAAACATGTCATACCGATGAGAATCACGTCAAGTCCTTGTCATCCTCAAATTCAACCTCATGTATATCCCCTGATGTCAGATTTCTTAAACCATTTAATTTTAAAAGATTTTTAAATCTTGATCGATCAAATGCTTTGCTGTCAAAATCTGCCTTTTGGTCATTAGTGTGGATTTTTTTCAATTCTAACCAACTTTTTCTCGTAACAATCACGGATAAAGTGGTGTCGAATTTCAATATGTTTAGTGCGTGAGTGTTGAACATGATTTTTGATGATATCAATAGCCGCCTTGTTATCTACATAAATTGGCATATCAAGAAATTGCAGTCTGTAGTCTTTCATCTGTTGTTGTATCCAGAGTATCTGGGAACAACAACTGGATGCTGAAACGTATTCAGCTTCACATGTAGAGAGAGCGACCACGGTCTGTTTCTTGCATTGCCTTGTTACCAAACGAGTTCCGAAGAACTGGCAACCAGCTGTAGTAGATTTGGCATTAAGCTCGCAGCAGCCGAAATCAGAATCCGAGTAACTCGCAAGTTTGAAGTCGTCATGACGAGGATACCACAAGCCGGTACTTGGACATCCTTTCAAGTATCGGATGATTCGTTTGACGGCTAACATGTGTGAATCTCTTGGATTAGACTGATAACAGGTGCATAGGCATGTTGGATACATGATATCAGGTCTCGAAGCTGTGAGATACATCAAGGATCCAATAATGGAGCGATATAATGTTCATCGACTTTGACTCCATGAGCGTCTGGACAAATGCCGTGATTTGGGGCTAATGGAGTTGATGCTGGTGTAGTTTCTGGCATGTCAAATTTCTCTAACACGTCATGAACATACTTCGTCTGATGAATGAAGATACCATCAGGCAATTGTTCAACCTGAAGTTTTAAAAAGAACTTCATCTCCCTCATAGCACTCGTTTCAAATTTCTTCTTCATGACTTCTTCGAAGTCTTTGCGCAGCCTATCATTTGTCGATCCAAAGATGATATCATCCACATAGATTTGTACCAAAATCAGATGTCCATCTACTTCCTTTGTGAAGTGGGTACAGTCTATAGTTCCTCTAAGAAAGTTGTTGTCTCGAAGATGTCTTGAAAGCGTTTCATACCAAGCTCTCGGGGCTTTATGTAGACCATATAACGTCTTGTTCAGAAGGCAGACTTTATCCTTGTGTATTGGATCGACAAACCCCGATGGTTAGCCAACATACACCTCCTCTTTGACTTTACCATAAAGGAAAGCAGATTTGACATCCAATTGATACACCTTGAAACCTTTCCAAGAAGCAAAGGCCAAGAATATGCGAATAGCTTCAAGACGAGCGACTGGGGCGTAGACTTCAGTGTAGTCTATCCCTTCTTGCTGGTGAAAGCCCTGGACCACGAGCCGAGCTTTATTTCTGACCACAATACCCCTGTCATCTCTCTTGTACTTGAAGACCCATCGAGTATTAATCTTTTTATGATGATCCGGTAGGTCAACAAGCTTCCAGACTCTAAAGTTTCTGGAATTGAAGCAACTCTGCCTGCATTGCATCCAACCAGGTTTCCTTTTTCAACCAATCTTTCCAGTTTCCTGGTTCAACCTGCGAAACAAAACAACTGTAAGAAAGTCTGTTTTGTAATGGAGCAACACTGGTATAAAAGCAACTTAGATCCTTGTTGATCTGATTGCGAGTTTTCACTCTGGTTTGTAAGCTGCCAATGATATTCTCCGACGGATGGTAAGATAGTGTCCTTGGCATTACTTCACTCGGAACATCTACTTGACTTTGCAAATTCATGACCACTTCATCAACAACTGGTTCAGACGATGTAGCTTCATTTCTGACATTGGATTGATCAGCCTGAGAATTCAGAAAGCTTTCAATATGCTCAGATCCTTCATCGGAACTGGATCCTCCATCATCAAAAGTTGGCTCACGATCAGAGTTGGCATTAATCGGTTGATGGGCAGATGATTCAACAGTGTTCAAGATAGGTACAGAAACTGATTCTTGAAGAGTATTGCTTGGACCTACATCAGAAGTGTTAAAAACAGGAAGTGATGGGGAAATCACCAACGGTCTAGAAACTTGGTCTTGATTAGAGATTTGATGCTATTGAAAGAGCATAACAAGTTCTTCTTCTGATGGTACTTCTGGTAGGTCAAATGAATTCCACAAATTTTTGTAGCTGAACAGCCATGGATCCCTAGGTTTCTGCGTTGGCGTAGTATATCGTTGGCAATCAACATGCTGTGCAAGAATAACCTGCTTCAGACTCGGCAAAAAGACTCGCTTTTGTGGACTAGCGTAACCGCCGAAAGAACCTTCCAAGGATTTGGCTCCTAATTTACCGTCTGGGTCCAGAATAGTAAATGATGATCCAAAAGGCTCAAAAAACGCGAGGTTCAGCGTACGATGGTTTAGCAGCTCAAAACAGGTCTTGTTATGAGGCTTAACTGTTAACACACGGTTGAGGGTGTAACACGCAAATGCGACTGCTTCGCTCCATAAACTAATTAGAAATTTTGAATCAGCGAGCATGGTTCTGGCAGTCTCGATTAGTGTGCAATTCTTACCTTCAGCTACTCCATTTTGTTGAGGAGTATAGGGAGCACTGAATTCGTAAAGAATTCCCTTTTCGTTGCAGAATTCGAGCATCCTCTTGTTCTTGAACTCGGTACCATTGTCACTGCGGATTCTTTTGATAGGCAAGTGATACAGGTTTTCAAGTTTCATGAAGAGAATCATAAGACTTTCAAAGGTTTCATCTTTGCTCTCTAGAAAGAAAACCCATTAGAATCTTGAAAAATCATCTGTCACAACCATGCAGTATAGATCTCCAGAAATGCTTTTCACATTTACTGGCCCAAAGAGATCCATATGAAGCCTTTCTATTGGTAGCTTAATAGAGTTAAGCAACTTTCTTGGGTGTGATTTCTTATGTTGTTTCCCCTTCTTACAGCTCAAACAATAATCAGATAAATAAAAATTCTTCAGATTAACACCCTCCACTAGGTCGTTATGCACCAAATAATTCATCTTTCTCAGGTGAATGTGCCCCATCTTCCGATGCCATAAGATTAACTCCTTCTCGGTCGCTTTAGAAACGAAGCACTGACCTTCTTTGATGTAGTGGATGCAACGCTCATGTCTAGAACATAAAGATCATTCTCTCGTGGAGCGCGCATGAGGATCCACTCCTCAGGAATTTTGAATCCCGGCTTGAGAATTAAGCATTCTTTGTCATTGAAGTGTGTTGTGAACTTTTTGTCACAAATTTGCAAAATGCTCAGTACATTGTTCTCCAGCTCTACAATGTAGTTCACCTTGCCGAGGGAAACCACTCCATTTGTAAGAATACCTTCTCCCACAATTCTTCCACCCTGAGTCCAGGGAAAACCAACGTAACCTCCCCGGATACCATTGACATCGTGAAACAAAGCAAGCATCCTAGTATGTGTCGGAAGCTCCACTATTGTAGGTCCCCTAGTCCTTATGGATCTTGACATAATCGTCTATCTAATCTAGAGTGTGGAATCCCCTAGATCAGATTTCAGAGAAAAAACGAACACGAACAAGAACACGAACACAATTCCTTTAAACTGTCTTCTATTGATTATCAAACACAATTCTTTTACAACAAATTCAAGACTCTTCTTTCCAAACTCTCAGAAGCAATTCTCTCTGCAACTGAACAATAGAACCAACAACCTGAGCCATAATCACAACCTCCCTATATATAGAGATAGGTTATTAAACTGGGCTAGGGTTTCCTACATGGACTGCTAATGGGTTTAAGGCCCAATTCGCCTACCATGGTTTATATTGTTTCTAGTTCAGCCCAATTACTTTTAATTCACTATTACAAAACTAAACCCGGTAACCGTTTATCATTTTACTAATCACAAGATATCCAAAGACCAAATCTAAGCTGTTATCACAAATATGCACCAACAAACTCCCCCTTGACAATAGCTTCATAAAATAACTTTTTCTTCAGACTTCTTGCAATCTTCAACATCTTTGAAAAACGTTGGTCTTTGGGTAGCTTCAGCTTTAATAGCTTCTGTTAGCAACAGACTCCCCCTAATCTGATGTATCCAATCACCAAATCTTCTAAATCATTAGCGTTTGAGTAAACTCCAGTTTAGTCCTTGCATAGCAATCTTCAAACTCTTCAACTTTATTTGCAATGTAGAAAGGAGGTTCTACCATGCATCCAAGCAAACTCATCTTCACCAAACTTCTCAGCAACACACTGCTACAATTTGTATACTATAAAACAAACATCTCGAGAAACCATAAGAATTTTTCAACACAAGTTAAACAAATTATTATTCAAGAGATAGTAAAACTGTATCACAGATTAAGCACTTCTCAACTGAAATCACATACTCAAAATTTTAAACACCATGAACCTGCAAGATCTAAAAAACAATTTTGAACTCATCTTCTAACACTGTCTTCCCCTATCGGTAAGAACTCCTCCATAAACAACCATATTCCGTACATTAAGAATTTACAACAAAATGAAATATTTTTTGGATTTTTATATTTTTTTGAAAGCAAGTAAATAACAAAATAATAAACATTCTGTTTTTGTGAGAATCACCGGTAAGAAGATCATATCAGCAACATCAAACTGTTTTCACACTATTTGATAATTCTATATGCAATATTCATGAAAAGCAGTTCAAGACGATTACCAGTATTGTTTATCCACTTAAACAAAATACATGAACATTTCAAGTACCATTACCTAGTGATATGTTTAGCTAATTGATACTGATATACTAGTGTGTCCCACTTCAGGACATACCCCCACGATCAAGGTATGCACAAAAATTCATCATAGTAGGTGAGTATACCGAAATTCATCCTTTTGAATTACAACGTTAGATAATTGGTGATCAGGTCAGTACTTCCGTACAACAAAGAGACCAATATCCAACGAGGGTTAGGACAAATACCAAATTATGGTACGAATAATGCAATTTGCACATTTGAATGACTCTCTAGGAGAGCTTCTTCAATATTTGGGATTTGGCATTTTAGCTCTTTTAAGATATCCTGGTTGTGCCTAGGTCAGCATATATCTGGATGCAGCAGAAGGACAACCTTGATACCCCGGATGAAATAACGATATAAAGACCTAAAACCTCAGATTTTGGCAATCTATCAACGCAAGATATAAGGTTATAAAACCATACGCCACTGATATGTTACCCACTCATACACAGTTTATGATATGTGTATCACCAAGGTAAGTTGATTATTTCATGCCTTTTGCTTACTGGTACATCATATAATGAAGCTGCTATCACACTTAAGCAATTTTCTTTTAATTTCAGTGTGACAGTCTAACTTGCTGATGTACTATCATTTCTTCTTTTTCACACAGTGAAAACTCATTTTTGATTTTCTATTTTTTTATGTTTTTGATTTTCTATTTTTTGTTTTTGATTTTTGAAAAGCAGTAAATTATTTACAAACTATTTTTATGGAAAACTGGTTATTCAGGATTCCTCATCCCGTTGAGTTCGACTAAATGTTCAAAACGAGCCCTGTCAAATGCTTTTGTGTAAAGATCTGCCAGGTTATCTAGTGTGTCGACTTGATGCAGTTCAATTAATTTCTTTTCAGCATAATCTCATATAAAATGATGACGAATGTCAATATGTTTTGTGCGAATGTGTTTTACGGGATTGTTGGTGATTGATATAGTGGCATTATTGTCTATCATAATAGGAGTACGAGTGAAATTCAAACCGTAATCGCGCATCTGTTGTTGGATCCAGAGAACCTGAGAGCAACAGCTACCCGCAACAATATATTCAGCTTCACACGTCGAGGTAGATACACGAGACTGCTTCTTGCATTGCCATGACACGAGCCTCCCTCCTAAGAACTGACAACCACCTGTGGTAGACTTCCTTGTTGATTTGCATCCTCCAAAGTCCGAATCAGTGAAAGCAACAAACTTCAGATCACTAGCAGCTGGATACCATAACCCAAGTTTAGGTTTCCCCTTCAAGTAACGAAGAATGCGCTTCACCTCTTTCATGTGTGACTCCTATGGATTCGCTTGATATCTGGCACAAAGACAGACGGCAAACATAATGTCTGGTCTTGAAGCAGTCAAGTACATCAGAGAACCAATCATTGCCCTGTATTGAGTTGGATCAACATCCTCCACACTCTCATGATCTGGACCAACATTGTGATTCTCACAGATAGGTGTATTGAAAGCAGCGCATCCTCCATTTTGAGACGAGAAAAAAATGTCATACACATACTTTGTCTGATGTGTAAACATCTCATCCTTCTTCTGTTCAACTTGTAAACCCAAAAAGTAGGATAGCTTACCCATCGCACTCATCTCAAACTTGCTCTTCATTACCACCTCGAAATCATGACACATGTTCTCATCAGATGACCCAAAAATGATGTCATCAACGTATACCTGTACCAGCAGAAAGTCTTCCTTCTTCCTCTTAACGAATAGTGTACTGTCAATCTGACCTCTTTTGAAACTATGTTTTAACAAATGTGCTGACAGTGTCTCATACCACGCCCTAGGTGCGTGATGCAATCAGTACAATGCCTTATCAAGTCGATGGAGTCGATTTGGATAGTCTGGATCAGTAAACCCATCTGGTTGTGAGACATACACCACTTCTTGGACTTTCCCGTAAAGAAACGTACTCTTCACATCAAGTTGGTAAACTTTGAAGCCCTTGAATGAAGTAAAAGCTAGGAACAAACGAATTGCTTCCAACCTTGCTACTGTGCAAACACTTCATTGTAATCAATCCCTTCTTGCTGATTGAACCCTTACCGAGCCTTATTCCTTATTACGATCCCTTGGTCGTCTTTCTTGCACTTAAACACCCACTTGGTGCCTATTTCCTTCTCTCTTTCAGGTAGATCAACTAGCTCCCAAACTTTCAGCTTCTTGAACTGAGCTAGTTCCTCTTGCATAGCTTCCACCCAAAAATTGTCTTTTAGAGCCATATGAACATTCTGCGGCTCCTCTTGGGCAATAAAGCAGCTATACAAGCATTCATGTATCACCCCAGTCTTCTGAATCAAAGTGAACAAGCAGGAACCTTCGAGCACACACCTTTTCTCGTCTGAACACCTGCAGCAGGATCACCAATGATGTTTTCAACTGGATGATCTCTGTGTACTCGTGTGGTAGCAATGGTGTCGACAACCAGATTATCTCCCAGATTCGATCCAACCTCCCCCTAAATATTAGCATTAGCAAACGGATTAGTGAAGTCCTCCCCCTGAATATGTTCAGACTCACTATTACTGGAGTCCGCTGGAGCTGCACTGGAAGAAGTTTCTGGAGCATCTGTCATCGATACACTCGATCTAGGCATGAAGTCACACTCTCCATCTTCACTGATCACAGTATGGATCACCTGAGATTCATCTGCATTGGAAAAATCAGGAATATTAAATGATTTAAAAACACTTTCATAATCATATAATATAGCATGACCACTCGTTGATTGTTGAGGTGAATAACTAGTGATTTCCATGTTAAACGCCACCTCAATTTTACTAGTTTTTAGATTAAAAACCCTTTTATTCGGTGTTCCAGGCATATAGCCTAGAAAGTAACCCTCATTAGCTACCTCACCGAATTTTTGCTTATCTTTGTTTCGCACAATGGTGCAGGGTAATCCAAATGGTTCAAAGCCTTTTAAGTTTGGTTTTCGATTAAACAATAGTTCGTGACATGTTTTGTTAAACCGTTTAACCGTCAAAACTTTGTTCAGGACATAGCACGCTATGTTCACAGCTTCTCCCCAGAAAGGAACTAGAAGCTTTGAATCAGATAGCATAGTCCTTGCGGCTTCAATCAACGTCCTGTTCTTCCTCTCAACGACTCCATTCTTTTGAGGTGTATAAGGAGCAGAATATTGATGTTCAATTCCTTTGCGAAGACAATAGAGATCCAGAACTTGATTCTTGAACTCTGTGCCATTACACTCCTTATCCTCTTGATCCGTGCATCATGGACATTTTCCAAATTTGTAAAAAGATCTATCAGCATCTCCGTTGTCTCATTTTTTGTACCTAAAAAGAAAACCCATGAATATCGTGAGTAATCATCTGTGACAACTAAGAAATAGTACTTTCCACCTATGCTCCTTACGTTCACTGGACCGAATAGATCCATATGAAGTAATTTATAAGGGGTATCTATGGAATTTACTATTTTAGACTTGTGAGGTTTCTTATGTTGTTTTCCCTTTTGACATGGAAGACATTTATCTTCCACGTGAAACCTCTGCACTGGCACCCCTTCCACTAAACCATTTTTAATAATATAGTTCATTTTTTCGATAGTGGATGTGGGCCATGCGTCTGTGCCACAACACTGACTCAGCCTCAGATGCATTTGATAGCAAACACGCCACCACAATGGAAGAATCCTTAGCACCCATGTCCATGACATAAGTGTCATTTCTCCTTGGTGCTCTCATCACTATCCAGTCATCCGGTAAAACCAAACCAGGTTTCAACACCAAAGCTTCAGACTTTGTAAAGTGGACCGAGTAACCCTTGTCGCAAACTTGAGTCACGCTCATTAGAATGTGCTTCAGCTGCTCAACATAGTTCACTTTGTCCAGTGTGATCTTCCCGTTGGTCACTTTTCCTTGACCGGTAATGTGCCCTCCTTTAGCACCTGCAAAATTCACATATCCACCATCTATATTCTCAAACTGTGTCACAAGTTGATAATCCTCCTTAGCAGCTCCTGCACCACCCAACAAAATTAGTTAGATTGGGGGACCCAAGCCTTAATGGTCTTGGGTCTTCTAGATTCATCAACCTTTGGTGCAGGGGTCCATCGGCGGTTTAGGCGGAGGTCCATGTGAGCGCGTGTGGGGCATCCACTAAACCGGAAACACGACAAACACTAGAAGTTAGCACAAATGATTCAATAAAAATAAATATTAAATAATTAAACAGCTTAGATTCCTACGACATAAACGAATACAAAATAAACATAAGTGTAAACGAAAAGCCTAAATCGAGTAATCAACGCAATTGCCAATGAGAGAGTCCTCGGCAACGGCGCCAAAAAATTTGATGTTCTAAAAGTAGTTAATTAAAAACAAAACAAATTATCCTAATTCTAGATTCAAATTATACTCTAGACTCCTAAAATACACTAGACTACTAACCGGCAAGTGGACCGATCAATTGTAGAATAGTATGAAGCAAGTCCGGATTATCGAACCCACAGGACTCTCTAATTGCTAAGACTACTAATTTAGACTCAGTTACACACTATGTATAATTTAAAGGGGGGGGGGTTACTACTAATTCTAAATTATCATTTTAACTAAAACTGCTAAAGTGAAATGACCAAACTGTGAACTTCTAGGGACTTATTAGAATTTTATCAAGAGATAATGAACTAGTTACCTAGGTTAGATTTGTAGACTACTACTCCTTCAATTCAACAATAATTAATCTGGTTGAATATTTTACCGGGATCTTAGCATATCAAAGTTTAGATTTATTAAACAGGACCCCGACCCTTCTCATGAAGACACCTACAATAACCTATCCTTTTTATTCATTTACCGGTCCTAAAGATTCTTTTTCAATTATTTTTTCAAATTAGTAAAGTGCCTAATTATTAATTACCTCTCAATAATTAACCTAGACCAACTAAAATTTTCTAGTTTAGATCAACTGATTCAATTATGACAAAGAAATTCGACTTGGGAAGTTCTCAAAACCCTAACCTAACAATTTACCATATTAATTCAGCCAACTAATTGCAATTTCTCAATTAACAAGTTAGGTATAATGACGAATTTGATTTAATGGTTAATTTAATTGTTCCCCCAGTTTTATTGGCCAATTTTACCGGCTACCTCACGAATTCCTAAGAACACGAAAAGTAACATAAACCTATTACATGAAAGACATCCACCAAAGTTTATGCAAAACAACCAGACAATCATCAAACAAACAAGATCATGCAAATACCCTAAACTAGATCATTAAAGTTGTGACCTTTACCAATTAAATATTCAAACCATGAATTAAATTAAAGCAAATCAAAGTTTCATAAGTCCATAATCCAAAACCTAGGTAACCAAAGAAAATCTAGCCTTACAACATGTTTAAAAAGTAATTAAAACAAAGTTGATGACAAGTTAGCATGATTGATCAAAACAAAGAAATCAAAGTGGAGATTGGTATGATAAACCGTGACAAGCTCCTGCCTTGAACTCCCGTGATCCCCACCGCAATTCTTGTAGCTTAGATCTGCTTCGTGTAGCTTCAAACCTCCAGAAATTAGCTCCAAATTTGCCCTAGTTCGTCCAAAGTTGCCCAAGATGTGTTTAACAATGATAATAAGTCTTTTTAAAACAACTAAGTCCCAAAACAACTCTGATTTTGAAACTTTCGGGATAAACACCTTTCTCGCGGCTCGCGAGAGAGTATGGTGGTCCGGTCGCGCCCCGTGACCGAGTGATTATTCCGGAGATAACTATCACTCTCTCGCGCCCTGCGAGAGAGTTTAGCTGTGCCGGTCGCGCCCCGCGACCTGGTGGAAATCCCTGATTTGTGTTTCGTTTTCTCGTTTCCGATCTACTCACGTCCCGGCTCGGTTCTTTTCACCATTTTCGCTCGTTTTCCCATCCTTCCAACCGTTTTCATGAACCAAGACCTGCAAAACGTGTTTGGATTAAAACTAGATAAATTCTTGACAAATCGAACGAAAACGCGCTAAAAATATACAAACTCTACAAGATAAATAGATGTATTATTCAATACATCAAATATCCCCATACTCGCTCTTTTTTCGCCCTCGAAAAAGAATTGTGCATAAACGGAATCTTAACCCAACAATTACTCGATTTCAAAAATTACTATTATTTTCATTAGGAAACAAGATTCATGTTAACCACTACTGCAAGTATTGGATCCATTTAAACTCAAAATTCGGTTCAAACCTCTTATCATGTAAATTTAATTTACGTGCGGTCAATCCACCTAGGGTCTCACACTAGAGTCCACAGTATCCCTAATCCCACCTCAAGCTTATGAAACAAAAGGAATGAATTGTTTAAACCCTTTCCTAACCGTTTTATACCAAAATATAAAGAATTTAAAATCAAGCAATTTCCTTTTTCTCTTTTTTTTTTCATTTGAGCATTTTGATTTCTTTTTGCATATCTAACCTAGAGGTTGTCTCAACCAGAGTCACCATCCCCGAGAGCGACAACGTGGGCTTCGATACTTAATTTTAACTAATCCTAGAGGGATTCTCGATCAGAGTCACCATCCCAAGGGAGATTCCATAGGCCTCAGTCTACTTTTCAATCAAGCTCAATTTTTTTCTTCTTTTTACATGATTAAAAATTCTAAATATTTTAGCTTATAACGGCATTCCTTATACTATTTTTGGTGGTTTCAGTTTCCCATTTCTCCTAGATGAGTACCCACTAGTAGACCGACTATTAAGGTGTATTAAGCTCAAAGAAAATAAGAACCGAATCGAGCCTACTTGCACATCCCAAATTAGACATAAACTCACCCTTTTTATTCTCATATTATTATTATTTGAAACCGAATAAAAGTTTAATTTTTCTATCATTTTCCGTTTAATTTCATGCAAACTTCTTTTTCAAAAGACATTTTCGGATTTTTTTATTCAAACTAATACTACTCTAATATCCCATCCCCACACTTAAAGTTTTGCATTGTCCCCAATGCAAGGACGAGACAAATACTACTCAAAATAAAATAAAAACAAGCACCAAATAAGAAGAAAAATAAAATATAGAAAAGGAAGCGACTTAGCTGGTAATGCAAGCCTGTCGATGTGCCAGGCAAACCACTCGTGCTCTCCAAGCCAAACCCGCATAATGTGCCACTCTCATCGCTCTCATGCGAACGGAACAACATATAACATCAACCTAGCATCACGCACTTACAAAACATAATAATAAAACCAAATAAATCAACAGTTTTGCAAGATTGTTCATCAACACATACCCAAACCGACCAACACCAACCCTATAGTAAATGGTTTAAAAGTACAAACCATAATAACTGAATACAACAGAAAAGAAAAAATAAAGATAAAGATCTTTGGCTGCTTCGATCATCCCTTCAGATTCTTCGGACGCCTCAAATACATGGTCCATCCCTACAAACTGGCTAGAACCTTCCTGACCTCCTGGCTGCTGAAAGTAAGATGGGACTCCCATGTTTAGATTCTACATCATGTAGCGCATCCCATCCTCTAGCCTCCTCTGGCTGGCCTTGTGCATTCTTCTACTCTCTAACATGGTTTGGCGAACCCTGCCAAACTGCTGGTCCACATAACCTCTCAAATCCCCGAACCTAGTCTCCATCCTGTCATAAAGTGAATCTAAGGTCATTGGGTCCAGATGAGGTTCCCGGAGAGGGTATTGCCGTCCTAGTAGTTCCTGGCGGGTGACTGGCCGCTGGTATCGAGTAAGGATGCCCGCCTGCATAGAAGATGCAGCTTCGGACCCGGGAGGCAGTTGCACTTGAGGTCCTTGGCGGGCTGGTATCCAGCTAATAGGCTCTTAGGTGGTAAGAATTTCGGCAGCCTGGAGATCTCTGATGCTCATGACATAGGGGCAGTGCCTTCTCTCATTCTGTCCTGGGGATATCTATCAAACACCCCTAGGCTCTCAGCCAAGCATGTAATTAAGGGCCCGCAATTAACCCTTGCCCCGGGACCCCCTCCACAGTCTCTTCATTGACCAAGCAAATATTATGGCCAGGTTTGCTGGCCGTCCCTCTACCATGCACATCAGACAAAATAAACTTACTTGCTTGACCTTATTGTCCCCTTGTCTCCTCCCAACCAACGTAGCAGCAAGAATCTTATGAAGGAACCAGTGAATGGGATCAGTGATATCGCTCGCCACCATATTGTTTAGTACGGGGCAGAAGAGATGGTGCCCCAAAATCTGGTGAGTTCATATGTCTGAACACTATGGGGGTGCCTCCTTTTGAGGACACCCTACAAGCTCGTGGCGAAGTCCGGCGACTGAACCTCTTCATCTGAATAAATTTGCGTAGCCACCGCAAACTGTGGGATTGTCATTTCAAATACTTGCCTCCCCAAGGCAAAAGAAACCACGTCATTTTCGTTGAACTTCCCTTGTTGGTATTCGAAAGTGGAGTGGAACTCGTAAGTGATTTCCTTGTATTGTCTTGCTCCACACTCTAGCACCCTTCTGAACTTATCCCCTAGTAGCTGCTCCATCCGACCCCTCTGTCCCAAATGATCAAGCAATTCCCAATCAATCCTCCTGTAAGGTAGTAACTCACAAGTGACCAAGTTTGAGAGCCTCTCCCACTCGTGGGAGTCTAAATCGAACTGCAAGAGAGGGTTGTCCATGATTCACGCGCTCTGCCCATAGGGGACACCTTCTCCCTGATACCTAATTCTGCACCTACCGAAATAAGAGGGTTGTTGTGGCTCGTCTGCGGGGCCTCTCTGACGAGGTGTTGGTCCCCTTCTCTTTCTGCCAGCCCTGCTTGAGCTACCTTCTCCTGACATCTGCATAAAATACAAGTGAGACAAGTATGACCTTAGAAAGAAAGCAACCACAAAAACAAACGACCGTATAACATTTCATTCGCAGTCGTGATTTGCAAAAGAAAAACAATTTACTTCATATTTAAGATACATTTGAAGCGAGTGTAACATTATAGTTTGATAAAAACCGAATCTCGCCCGAATGGAGATTGAGTACGGGCGAGACTGAATCTTATATGCATGATTAATCAGATGTTACTAACCCCACGAAACATATCCAAAACCAAACACTACCCCCCCTCTGGCACTTTAATTGTCTGTAATTAAACCGAGGTGCCGAGATACGAGCCCACATTGAGTGTATAATAGAAAATAAAACAGTTTGAATCATGGCAGAAATAACGGTTGACTATCTAAAAAAAACCAGGTTTTCGTTTAAAAACAAAGTTAGCCAACCCTCATCCCCACACTCAATGTTGGACCTCACCAAACCCGCTAAATACCCCCTACATAACATAATCTAGCCACAAATTATAACCAATACTACTATCAAAACTCATGTGCAACCCAGTTGAACCCAACCCGCACTTAACCGAACCGACAACTATCACAGTATCAAACATCAAAATAACCGCAACAAAGAGATATAGAATAAAGAATGGAAGCATAAAAGTCGCGAAAAACCATACCTTGTTGTAGATCTGTAAGATTGGTACACAAAAATTGAAACTTTAAAGCACAAGTGAAATGCGAGTAGAAGGGTAAAAACCGGTGGAATCACGTAAAAATGAGTGAAGAAGATGTAGGGAAGAAAATGTGGGTGATTTTGGTGAATTTGGGTTGAAAATGGGAAATTATGGTGAAAATGGGGTGAAAACCGTAGGGAAGGTGTTGAAGAAAGTGGTGAAATGTGTGAGAAAATGGAGGCTAGGGTTTTTATGTGCAGATAAGGGCTCTCGCGGGCTGCGAGAGAAACTACTAAGTCTCTCGCGCCCCGCGACCGAGTGATGATTCCGGAACTTATTGGCCTCTCGCGGGTCACGACCGAGAAGGTTTGTGCCTCTCGCGCCCCGCGAGAGGCTTGTTTTCACAGAAAAATTCTTGTTTTTTGTCAGGTTTTATGCCTTAGAAAAACTTTTGAATCTTAGAAACTATCATGTTAGCTTGTCAGTTCACAGAATCACACTCGTTCTACCGGATTGATCAAACATACCTGCAATCGCCCGTGCTCCGTGACTGATGCGTGATGTGACCTGCAAAAACCAACTAAACCGACCCACAAACAAACACCCAAAATACGAAACATGAATTAAATAAAAACACAAAATGCAACTAACTACCAAACTCTACAAACTCTACATTCGAGCCGAAACCCGAGAATCTACGCGGTCTGAGGCGGAACTTCGAGAGGAGTCTCCTCCGTCTCGGTGGGATCTAGCGGTCCTCCTAAATAATGTTTCAAGCGATGCCCATTGACCTTCCATGTCCCTCCGTCTGCTTCGTCTTTCAGCTCGATAGTTCCATATGGGAAAACCTCATTGACCACGTACGGGCCGGACCATTTGGATTTCAGCTTGCCCGCAAACAGTTTCAATCGGGAATTATATAGAAGCACTTTGTCACCGATTTGAAACTCCTTCACATTCTTTAAACGTTGATCGTGAAGCGCCTTTTTTTTCTCTTTCAGACTCCATGACCGCTCATACGCTGCATCCTGAAGTGCCTCTAACTCGTGAATTTGAAAAAATCGACGCTTGGGTGCTTCGGTGAGGTCCAGATTGACGGTCTTCGACCGGGAGATGGCAGGCTTTACCGTAGACGATCATGAAGGGCGTGGTGCCTAATGGTGTCTTGTAGGCGGTGCGAAACGCCCATAAAGCATCGTCCAACTTATTGGACCAGTCCTTTCGACTCTTACCTACCGTCTTCTCCAGGATCCGTTTTACCCCCTGTTCGCGTTCTCCACTTGACCGCTAGTCTGCGGATGATAGGCGGTGGAGAGGCGGTGAGTGACACCGTAGCGCGCCAATGCTTTTTCCATGACGGCATTGCAGAAGTGCGTGCCACGGTCACTGATAATGGCTCATGGGGTACCAAAACGGGTGAACAATTTCTTTAAGAATCTCACCACCGCTCGGGCATCATTAGTGGGTAAAGCTTGAGCTTCAACCCGCTTGGAGACATAATCAACAGCCACGAGGATGTACCGGTTCCCGCTAGAGACGAAAAATGGTCCCATGAAGTCAATCCCCCAAACATCAAAGACTTTAAGAATCTGGATGGGATGTTGGGGCATCTCATCCTTGGATGAGATATTGCCGGTACGCTGGCAACGATCACACATCTTCACAAACTCTAGGGCATCCTTCACGACTGATGGCCAATAAAAACCACAATCAAAAACCTTTTGTACGGTGACATGCGGACCATGGTGACCTCCTGTCAGTCCCTTATGCACGTGCCTCAATATCTCTGCCCCCTCTTCTCGACTCACGCAGCGCCTCAAAATTCGGTCTCCCCCTACCCGAAATAGAAATGGGTCGTCCCAGATGTAACGCATGACATCGCGAAAGAATTTGTTCTGCTGCTGCATGGTCATCCCTTTCAGTACCACGGCATTCGCCAGATAATTCGCGAAGTCGGAAAATCACGGCATTCCCTCCTTTTCGGCTATCACAAACTCTACCGACTCGTGGGGAAATCTATCACCGATCTCTTCTTCCCTAATTTCTTCTCTACTAGAATCCTCTAGTCGGGATAGATGGTCAGCAGCTACATTCTCCGCTCCTGTCTTATCTCTAATCTCGATGTCGAACTCGGAGAGCAGGAGAATCCATCGAATGAGACGAGGCTTTGCGTCCTTCTTTTGGAAAAGGAAACGCAGAGCCGCATGGTCCGTAAAGACGATAGTTTTGGACAGGACAAGGTAAGAGTGGGATTTATCAAACGCGAATACCACTGCTAAAAGCTCCTTCTGTGTAGTGGTGTAGTTCTCCTGTGCGTCATTGAGGGTTTTACTAGCGTAGTAAATAGGGTGGAAATGTTTGTCCCGTCACTGACCCAAAACGGCGCCCACAGCATAATCGCTTGCATAACACATGAGCTCGAAAGGCAAGCTCCAGTCAGGTGAGACGAGGATAGGAGCACTCACTAGTTTCTCCTTAAGGATCGTGAAAGCTTTTAAGCAGTCGTCATCGAAGAAGAAGGGTACATCTTTCTCAAGAAGTCGAGTCATGGGGCGGGTGATCTTTGAAAAATCTCGAATAAACCGTCGGTAGAAGCCCGCATGATCGAGAAAGCTGTGGGTGGACTTGACACTAGTCGGTAGGGGGAGTCTACTGATAGTATCTATTTTTGCCAGATCGACCTCTATCCCGGCTCGCGAAATCTTGTGCCATAGCACTATGCCCTCTGTCACCATAAAGTGACATTTCTCCCAATTGAGCATCAGCCGCGTCTCGACACACTGTTTCATCATCGCATCTAAGTGAGTAAGACATTATTCAAAGGTGTTTCCATAGACCGAGAAGTCATCCACGAAAACCTCCATGGAGGTTTCGATTATGTCCTGAAAGATGGCTACCATGCAGCGCTGGAAAGTAGCCGGAGCGTTACATAACCCTAACGGCATGCGGCGATACGCATAAGTACCATACGGGCATGTGAAGGTTGTCTTTTCTTGATCCTCAGGAGCAATCAGGATCTGAAAGTAACCTGAGAAGCCGTCAAGAAAGCAATAAAATTGCTGTCCTGCGAGACGCTCCAGCATCTGATCGATGAACGGGAGCGGGAAGTGATCCTTGCGGGTGGCGTCATTTAATTTTCGATAGTCTATGCACACCCTCCAGCCCGTGACTGTTCGTGATGGGATAGGCTCCTTCTTTTCGTCCATGACCACTGTCATTCCCCCCTTCTTTGGAACGACCTTAGTGGGGCTTACCTATGCGGAATCAGAGATCGGATAGATGAAACCAGCCTCCATCAGCTTAAGCACCTCTTTTTTACAACTTCTTGCATATTCAAGTTCAAACGGCGCTGTGGCTGCACTACTAGCTTAAAGACGTCCTCCATGAGGATCCTATGAGTACAGAAAGTAGGACTAATCCCCTTGATATCAGACAGTTTCCATGCGATGGCCTCTTTATTTGACTTCAGGACCTCGATTAAACGCTCCTTCTCCTCCGTTGAAAATTTCGAAGAAATGATCACGGGTAAGCTCGAATTGTCACCTAGGAACGTGTATTCTAAATGAGACGAGAGAACCTTAAGCTCTACGGCTGCTGGTGTCAAAAAAGGTGTACTCTCAGTAGCGGCACTCACCACACAGAACTCTAGAGTCTCAGGAATCTCAAAGACATCGTCTCCTCTATCCTCACTATCACTCTCCTCGGGTACTAAACTCTCATTCACTAAGTCAGCTCTGCTAATATAGTCTAAACAATGATCAACGCACGAAATTAATGAGTTTAGGAAGTATACGAAGTGACAAGGGCCACTATCGTTGTCGCTACCACTTGGGTGTTGCATCGACCTTGCGATCTCGAATTTGACGTTCTCGTCACCGACTCGAAGAGTGATTTTCCCATCATGAACATCTATGAGCGCTTTCACGGTGCACAAAAATGGGCGACCTAAGATGATGGGAACCTTCTCGTCTGCCTCCATATCGAGGATAACGAAGTCTACAGGAAAGACAAATCTGTCGACTTTAACCAACAAATTCTCCACAATTCCCCTCGGGTACTTAACCGACCTATCAGCTAATGACAGAGACATGCGTGTAGGGGTGAGCTCCCCTAAACCTAACCGCTCGTACAGCGAAAAAGGCATCAGATTTATGCTCGCCCCGAGATCGGCCAGAGCATGAGCTGGAGCAATGGAGCCGCCGAATAGGCATGGAATCGTAAAGATAACCAGATCAGTCAATTTCTCAGGCAACTTGCTTAAAACCATGGCGGAACACCCTCCAGTCAATGGAACGTTCGAAAGCTCCCCCATCCTATCTTTACGTTTTAAAAGATCTTTTAAAAACTTAGCATATTTAGGCATATGCTGGAGGGCCTCGATAAACGGGAGATTGATTTTCAACTGAGTAAACATGTAAAGGAAATTCCCGTATTCCTTGGCATATTTCTGCTGCTTCAGACGTGCTGGGTAGGGTAGGCATGAAGTGTCTACAATCGGTGATGGCCTAACCTGTACCGGTTTTCTCTCTCCCATACTCGCAACTAAAGGTCCACTGGCTGGTGCGGTACTTGCTGGGTCTAACCTGGTGTGCACCCTGGGTGGAGCCTCCATCTCGATTTCTTCATCTCGCTCCTCTACCTCCACCTCTACACCCTCTCTACCTACCTCCTTCAGAGTCCTACCACTAGCGTAGTAATCGCTTTCGCGTGTTGGTTCAGGGGTTGGGTTGGGTATTACCCGTGAACTGGCCATGTGGCTGCTCTTGTAGCTGCTTGGCGATACTACCGAGTGACCTCTGCAGATCTAAGAGTGCGGACTGTTGGTTTTACAAGAGCAGATCATGTTCCGCGAGAGTTTTCTGAGTAGCCTGATCTTTGACAACTAGTTGGGATAACAGCTCTTCGTTTCTATCTAGACTACCTCCTGACCCTCCACTCCTAGTCTGACCCTCCTGATTTGAACCCCCTCCATTAAACTGACTGGTGTGACCTGACCCTCCACTATTATAATGACCCTGCCCCCTGTTCTGATAAGAGCCTGATTAGAAGCCAGGGGGTTACCGGAAGATCGATAATTTATTATTTTTATTACGCCAGTTTTGGTTATAATTGGAAGTATTATTATGGAAAGGGTTCGTAGGACTGCGGTTCTGACCGGTGATAAACTCAACCTGCTCAACAGTGAGCGTGGGACACTCTAGCGTGTCATAACCCCCTCTACACACCTCACACCTGTCTACTTTTTTCTAAGCTCCTGTATGTCCTTTGTAACCTCTCTCATAAAGCTATCTAGAGCAGCAGCTACCGTAGTTTCCAAGCCAACTTGGTGTAAACCCCGGTTACTCGGAGGTGTACGTGATACATGAATTGAATTCCTGCCGGCAGTGCTGTAATCGACATCATAATGGGCAAAGCTCTCGAAAAGGTCATTGCACTCGGCTACTGTTTTCTTTCCCATCAGGTGGCCACCAGCAGAGGTGTCGAATCGAGCACGGGTCTCAGGGGTGAGACCGTTGTAGAATTTCTCTACAAGTGCCCAGTCTGATAGACCATGTTGGGAGCAGCGGGATACTAGAGTTTGGAACCGCTCCCAAGCTAAATGGTAGGACTCGTCAGGCTCCATTCGGAACGAATGGATCTGATCGTGAAGGCGGGATGCTTTGGCGGGTGGAAAGTATTTCTTATGGAAAGCATCCCGTAAAGAGGCCGAAGTAGAAAAAGTGCCGGGTGGTTGGGACTCAAGCCAGATGGCGGCTCGACCCCCGAGAGAGAACATAAAGACTTGGAGAAAACGGGCATCATGACCCGCGCCCTCCATATTGAATGTATGACATAGACGGGTAAGGCGGTTGATATGTGCGGGCGCATCCTCATCATCACGATCGAGGAATTGGCAAGAGTTAGTGATGGCGGTCATGATGTAGGAAGGGATTTGCCAAGCTCGGTCATTGTTCATGGGGGGTAAGGTAATAGGTGAGTTCGCACCGGTGAAACCGGTGGTGGCTTGTTGATATACGGTCTGATTGTTATTATCGGCCATGTGGAAATTGGTGGTGGCTGTGGTGGGCTTACGTTTCTATGGACTACACCGGGTGATGGAGAATCGGGTGATGAAGGCTTAGGTGTAAAATCGAAATCGGGTGGAACTAAGGAATGAGATGAACTTGAAAAAGTTGAGGAAGAAACACTTACCTTTAGTGCGGGGGAGAATGGCGTGTCCATCGGCGGTTTAGGCGGAGGTCCTTGTGAGCGCGTGTGGGGCATCCACTAAACCGGAAACACGATAAACACTAGAAGTTAGAACAAATGATTCAATTATAATAGAAAAAAAATTAAATATTAAATAATTAAACAGCTTAGACTCCTACGACACAAAAGAATACAAAATAAACATAAGTGTAAACAAAAAGCCTAAATCGAGTAATCAACGCAATTGCCAATGAGAGAGTCCCCGGAAACGACGCCAAAAAACTTGATGTTCTAAAAGTAGTTAATTAAAAACAAAACAAATTACCCTAATTCTAGACTCAAATTATACTCTAGACTCCTAAAATACACTAGACTACTAACCGGCAAGTGGACCGATCAATTGTAGAATAATATGAAGCAAGTTCGGTTTATCGAACCCACAAGACTCTCTAATTGCTAAGACTACTAATTTAGACTCACTTACACACTATGTATATTTTAAAGGGGGGGTTACTAGTAATTCTAAATTATCAATTTAACTAAAACTGCTAAAGTGAAATGACCAAACTGTGAACTTCTAGGGACTTATTAGAATTTTATCAAGAGATAATGAACTAGTTACCTAGGTAAGATTTGTAGATTACTACTCCTTCAATTTTACAATAATTAATCTGGTTGAATATTTTACCGGGATCTTAGCATATCAAAGTTTAGGTTTATTAAACAGGACCCCCGACCCTTCTCAGGAAGACACCTACAATAACCTATCCTTTTTATTCGTTTACCGATCCTAAAGATTCTTTTTCAATTATATTTTCAAATTAGTAAAGTGCCTAATTATCAATTACCTCTCAATAATTAACCTAGACCAACTAAAATTTTCTAGTTTAGATCAACTGATTCAATTATGACAAGGAAATTAAACTCGGGAAGTTCTCAAAACCCTAACCTAACAGTTTACCATATTAATTCAGCCAACTAATTGCAATTTCTCAATTAACAAGTTAGGTATAATGACGAATTTGATTTAATGGTTAATTTAATTGTTCCCCTGGTTTTATTGGCCAATTTTACCGACAACCTCACGAATTCCTAAGAACACGAAAAGTAACATAAACCTATTACATGAAAGACATCCACCAAAGTTTATGCAAAACAACCAAACAATCATGAAACAAACAAGATCATGCAAATACCCTAAACTAGATCATTAAAGTTGTGACCTTTAACAATTATATGCTCGAACCATGAATTAAATTAAAGAAAATCAAAGTTTCATAAGTCCATAATCCAAAACCTAGGTAACCAAAGAAAATCTAGCCTAACAACATGTTTAAAAAGTAATTAAAACAAAGTTGATAACAAGTTAGCCTGATTGATCAAAACAAAGAAATCAAAGTGGAAATTGGTATGATAAACCATGACAAGCTCCTTCCTTGAACTCCCGTGATCTCCGCCGCAATTCCTGCAGCTTAGATCTGCTTCGTGTAGCTTCAAACCTCCAGAAATTAGCTCCAAATCTGCCCTAGCTCGTCCAAAGTTGCCCAAGATGTGTTTAACAATGATAATAAGTCTTTTTAAAACAACCAAAGTCCCAAAACAACTATGATTTCAAAACTTTCTGGATAATCACCTCTCTCGCGGCCCGCGAGAGAGTATGGTGGTCCGGTCGCGCCCCGCGACCAAGTGATTATTCCGGAGATAACAATCACTCTCTCGCGCCCCACGAGAGAGTTTGGCTGTGCCGGTCGCGCCCCGCGACCGGGTGGAAATCCCTAATTTGCGTTTCATTTTCTCATTTCCGATCCACTCACGTCCCGGCTCGGTTCGGTTCTTTTCACCATTTTCGCTCGTTTTTCCCATCCTTCCAACCGTTTTCACGAACCAAGACCTGCAAAACGTGTTTGGATTAAAAGTAGATTAATTCTTGACAAATCGAACGAAAACGCGCTAAAAATATACAAACTCTACAAGATAAATAGATGTATTATTCAATACATCAACAGCAGCTAGCTACATGTCCCTTTTCGTGATATTTGATGCACGATTTTCTAGCCGAAGACTTCTTAATTGAAGCCTCTTGCTTAGTTTCATCAGGTGACGGTGATGATGAAGATGATGCCTTAGAAGGATCTTGTTTAGTTTGCTTAACTTTTGATTTTTCTTTGTTTTTATTTTTAGCAAACTGCACATTGGACTCTTTAGTAATAACAGTGACCTCTTCTTTCATATCACTCCCTTTAACAAAATCAACTTTTTTAACAAAGAATTGTTTTTATTCTTAGGGTGTGTATTCTTTGTTTTCAGAACTGGTTCCCTGTTATTATCCTTCTTGGCATTCTCAGAACCATCAACATTACCTGATGTAGAACTACCAGGTGTAGTTGACCCAAAGTTTGTAAGCTCTTCTTCATCTGGCAAGAAAGAATAGTCATGACCAAGAGGTGGTGGAACTTCATTCAAACCTTTGAATCCCACACATGTCTTGTCATTACTCTTCTTCAGGCCATTCATCACGTGTTTCATAACAAAAGATGAATCTCTGAATTGATTTAGTTTCTTTTCAAGTTCACAAATTTTAAGTTTTGCTTCAGACAACTCTTTGCATTTTTCAGAAATCTCTTTTGTTTTCTCACTCATCGTATCATGAGCTAAATCAATAACTTGAAGTTTTTCATTAAGCTTACAGGTTAGAATATTGATTCCTTGTTCTTCATAACCTTTAATTTTCTTCAAGTATAAACTCATTTCGTTTTACGAAAAGTTTGATTCTTTTGGGTTTGAAAGCTCATTAGCCAGACTTTGGTTTTGCTTTGTTAATGTGTCAACCTCACTTTGCAGTTCATGACACTTCAAACAAACAGAACTACCAGAGTTAGAACATACCTCGCCTGTTGATTTGCTTAGATCAGCCTTGAAAGCATCAAAATTAGCAGCCATCTTCTTCTCTATAGCATTCTGTTCTCCATCAGCTTTCTCAGCTACCTTCTCTTGCTCTCCTTCAGCATCATCTTTCACTTCTTCATCAGCAACTGGAGCTATCTCAGCCATGAACGCCTGTGAGGCGTTGTTATCACTCTCGAGATGAACACTCCAATCATAAGAACCCTCTCTAGCAATAGAAATCAGGGCCTTTGATCCAGTGTTGTTTGACGCTATCCTGTTGCTTGAACCATGACCAGGAGAATCTTGAAAGGATGAACTAGAACGAGATTCAGACTTACCTCTTTGACACTTTCTAGCGAAATGTCCGTAGTTGTGACAGTTGTAGCACTTCACTTTCGACTTGTCAAAGCCCACACTCTTTCCAACGAACTTCCTGCCCGTTATGTTCATGGACCTCTTCACCCTTCTAGAGATCATGGTCATCTGCCATTGCAAACCCATCTCCTCTAGGTCATCAGGGTTAATCTGATCATAATCTTCATCAAACATAGCAGGTTAGATATATTTCCCTGAATATAGTTCTTGTATGAAGCAACGAAAAAAGCAAGCATTGCCAGGTGATCTTCAGCACTTTTTACACTCAGAGGCATAGACTTAGAACTGCTATTACTTGTTTGTTGTCTCTTAGCCCCTGACTAGCCTCCTGAAGCAGCAAAGAAACATACTTCTCCGTCAGAATTTATCACTATCTGTTCATTCTCACATGAGAGAAATGCAGTTGCAGTGTCACTCGAAGCATTGTTGGAAGATGGTGTAAGACCTTTATAAATCCCCAGATCTTGAACCTGATCATAACCCGTCTCCTTCTTCTTCATATTGAGCTCATAAGCTCTCATTTTCCCAACAACCTCTTCCAAGTCTTTCTTTTCATAATCAGCTTCACCGTTTATCATCAACGTGTAAATATCTCACTTTGCAGGTAAAGCATCCAACAACTTGTCGTTTATCTCCACATCTGTGTATCCCTCTATGTCATAATTGTCTATTTCTGACATCAGATGATAGTATCTCATGATAATATCTTCTAGGGACTCACTCCTCATGCCTTTAAACATAGCA
Source organism: Scalesia atractyloides (assembly GCA_947069175.1). Classification (NCBI taxonomy): domain Eukaryota; kingdom Viridiplantae; phylum Streptophyta; class Magnoliopsida; order Asterales; family Asteraceae; genus Scalesia; species Scalesia atractyloides. The sequence goes on along the minus strand of CAMTDV010000013.1, from coordinate 71,435,368 downwards.
AACTGTTTCTTCAGCAGATCCACTTTGTTCTTCTTCACATCGGTATTGCCCTCATACCTCTTCTCCAGGGCATCCCACATCTCCTTCGATGTTGTATACCGCTTGAATATATGTTTGATGCCATCAGGTAACAACATATTTATAACAGCTAAGGCTTTCTTCTCTGACTCATACATGCTCTTCTCAGCTTCAGACATATTCACGTAAGCAGTAACACGTTGTCTGCCCTCAAAATCATGCGTTGGGTTGGCGTACCTATATTGAATACAGATCCACATCCGTGTGTCCTGATATTCAATAAAGGATGAAACCTATCCTTCCATGTTAGATAGTTCTCTACCTTCAGCATCTTTGGAGGTTTGTTTGTGGTACCAGCCTCGTGCTCCATCCTCAACAGCTCATTTAGGTTTGACATATTCGACATTTTTACCGAACCGGCTTGTTAAAACGTTAAAACTTGTCCGAAATGAGTGGTTACCAAATTATACCGTTAGACTCATCTCGACGATATGATTCTAATGATGTATATTGTCCGATTATGATTTTTTTTGTCCTAAAAATCAATCAAGTCTAACTGTCCAAACGGTTCGTCAAAATTGTCTATGGATCAATTTCTATGTCCGAATAGGTTTAACTCTGGTTACGTCAGCTGGTTAAGTTTCCACCTTTTTTATGTGTAACCCGGAACAGTGTAAAATCCGAAATGGTAACTCTGAATGACAATACGAAATGAAAATACGGAACAGTAATCAGAATTACTAATCCGAGATGGTGATCCGGAATAGTGATCCGAGATGAAATCCGGAATGCATTGTTCTGATCCGAAATGGAAATCCGGAATAGTGATCCGAGATGAAATCTGGAATGCACTATTCTAATCCGAAATGGAAATCCGGAATGGAATCTGAAATGGCTTTTCTGAAAGCCGGAATACACTTCAGATCCGAATTTGAATCCGAAATGGAATGTGAAATTGCTTTTCTGATCCGAAATCCAAGTCTTCAATCCGAAATACTTTGATTCTTGATCCGGAATGCAAGTCTTCAATCCGGAATGCCTGCTGTTAATCTGAAATACCTGCAGAAAATCCGAAATACCTGCAAAAACCCCAAAACAGCCGTCAAAACCATAATTCAGTCGTCATAAACTTCAAGAACAGCCTCCAAAAAGCCAAAAAACTCAATTTTTCTGCTGTCACGATTCTGAACCGAGCAATAATCAAGAGTCGAATGCTCTGATACCAATTAAGGTCCCTTAGTCCTTATGGATCTTGACAGAATCATCTATCTAATCTAGAGTGCGGAATCCCCTAGATCAGATTTCACAGAAAACACGAACACGAACAAGAACACGAACACAATTCCTTTAAACTCTCTTCTATTGATTATCAAACATAACTCTTTTACGACCAATTCAAGACTCTTCTCTCCAAACTCTCTGAAGCAATTCTCTCAACAACTGAACAATAGAACCAGCAACCTGAACCCGAATCACAACCTCCCTATATATAGAGAAAGGTTATGAAACTGGGCTAGGGTTTCCTATATGGACTGCTAATGGGTTTAAGGCCCAATTCGCCTACCATGTGTTATATTGTTTCTAGTTCAGCCCAGTTACTTCTAATTCACTATTACAAAACTAAACCCGCTAACCATTTATCATTTTACTAATTACAAGATATCCAAAGACCAAATCTAAGCTGTTGTCACAAATATGCACCAATAACTATCCATAATCCATTTTGACATGATCGACCTTGGGATCCCCTGCAGCTCAAACAATTCTTACAGCTCAAACAATAATCAGATAAATAAAAATTCTTTAGATTAACACCCTCCACTAGGTCGTTATGCACCAAATAATTCATCTTTCTCAAGTGAATGTGCCCCATCTTCCGATGCCATAAGATTAACTCCTTCTCGGTCGCTTTAGAAACGAAGCACTGACCTTCTTTGATGTAGTAGATGCAACGCTCATGTCTAGAACATAAAGATCATTCTCTCGTGGAGCCGCATGAGGATCCACTCCTCGGGAATTTTGAATCCGGCTTGAGAATTAAGCATTCTTTGTCATTGAAGTGTGCTGTGAACTTTTTGTCACAGATTTGCGAAATGCTCAGTAGATTGTTCTCTAGCGCTACAATGTAGTTCACCTTGCCGAAGGAAACCACTCCATTTGTAAGAATACCTTCTCCCATAATTCTTCCACCCTGAGTCCTAGCAAAACCAATGTAACCTCCCCGGATACCGTTGACATCGTGAAACAACGCAAGCATCCCAGTCATGTGTCGGGAAGCTCGACTATCCATAATCCATTTTGACATGATCGACCTTGGGATCCCCTGCACACAGGTGGAAGAAATCATTTAAACAGAGAAACCCAAGCCTGCTTGGTCTTGGGTGGGTTTAGAATATCAAATTTTGGACGAACTTTGATCTTGACATTTTGTTTGAACTTTGTTTTGGCTGGAACAGGTGGTTTCGGTTCTACTAAAGATGGTTTGACTTTTGCTACCCAAGTTCGTGTTTTCAAAATAGCTCGTTTAGAATAAAACTTTGAATCCTTTTGACTATTCTTGGTGGAAGTTTCACCAATTTCAAACTTAGAATTTAGTTGAATCATTGATTTTACCTTTCTATTAGATTCATTGTTTCTTTTCAGAATTTGTTTTGGTATAAACATGGGTGCTTTTTGTTTCTCATCTTTTGTAGATCTGTTGGAGTTAGAAACAGGTTTGGATATCTTTGTGAACATTGTCGTGCAATATGCTCGACATTGTTACACTTGTAGCACGTCCTGCTATCTTTTCTAACAGAGGAATCCAATACCCGTTTTCTACTCTCTTTTTCCTTCTTGAATTCGTCATTGGATTTTTTACCAATGGCCTCTTTTTCTCTTTTGGTCGTTGTCCCAAAGACAAAATTGATTTTCTTTGTAAATTCAACTTTTGAAACTTGTTATTCATTCTTTGCTTTTGAAAACCCAACCCTGCTTTCCTATTTTCAGGATAGTCTATGTTCCTTTGATGATAGGGTTTGTTGACACATTTTGATTTAGAATAAAATGATGCACCTTGTTTTTCTAATTCGGAATGGCTCACCTCAACAAGGTTGAACAACTTTTCAACACGATCCAGATTGACATTCTGAATTGGGAAATCCTCATCGAATATAGTTTATCAGATCCATGCATTTTGTATACGATGAAGTTTGGATCATTGTTTAAACTATTTTCTGATGATTCAATATCCAATTCGGATTTGTCAGACTCATTCTTCAGAACATTATCAACCACAGTTTTAACCACATTAGAATCACATTCTTTTTGTGGTTTGGTGTATGTTATATCAATGTTCGCAGGCAGCTCATTTGTATTTTTAGTTTTCAATTTTAAATTGAGCGCCTTTTCCACCCCCGATGGTTTCTTACTAGCATAGTTGTTCCCCATGAGTGGTGGAACACGATCATAACTTGTACCTTTGTTTTCATCAATTTGATTTTCTTCCTTGCTTTCAATTTTTGGAAGAATGTGATCAATGACATATGAACTTGTAGAATAACTGATTAACAACTTGTTAACCCATTCTGTTTCTATTTTCATTTTTTCAAGTTCACTTTTTGGCTCGACAATTGTATTTAAATGAATATTAATGGTCATTTGTTTGTCCATTACAGTCGCCTTGAGTATTGAAAGTGTTCTGTCATTTTCTCTGATCACCTTTTCAAATTGTTTAATTGTTTGGCATAATTTGTCATAAGCTTCTTTTGTTGAATTATAATCACATGACAAATTATCTGTATGACATTTCAGCTCCTTGTATCGTGTTTCTTTTTCAGCACACTCAATGCATGGCTCTTTGCACTTTATGCAAGGTGTTTCTTTCACCGACTCATTTACTGACACGTTTACCTCATTCACATTCGCCATAAAAGCTTTGTTGGTCTTGTTAGTCAGATTTTCCAACGTCACATCAATCCTCTTTCTACTTCAGGTTTCTTCTCTTCTTCACAAGGCGATCGATGGCTGGAATCAAAATAACTTGCAAAAGCTTTAAGAATGTCATTAGGCAAGAGACGTTTAAATGCACTATTTAACAATTCCTCTTCTTCTGATGATGTGTTGTAGTATTCTTCAGGAGCTTCGTCAAAAGATGCCTCTGCATATTCTTCAGTAACTTCAGGCTCTTCAATGATTTTTGCTACCAATGCCAAACTTTCGCTCTTCGTGGTACTTGTTCCAATTGAAACCTTTGTCCTCTTGAGTGACGACGAGAGCTTAGTCTTTAGAGTTTGACGGTCCATCTTCAATTTGCACCATTCTTATTTTGGGTTGAGGTCGATGATAAGTAGCTTTCTTGTAATAATCGTCAGCAAAAGGGTTCTGATTACCCTTGACCTCTCTTTTTAGACATTCTCGTTTGAAATGCCCCTTCTCTCGACATTTGAAGCATGTAACCTTGGACTTATCTAAGCCAAGTTTCCCATCAAGTCCCCCCAAATTATCTGTTACAGTAATCTCCATGAAAGTTGAGCTCTTCTGACGATGGAAGCCATACACCATTTAATGTCAATCAGTTCCGTTTCAATCGAATCAATCTGATTGTAATCCTCTTTCGTCATCTCTGGATTCCCAATTCTTCCTGCTACTAAACTTGCATATGATTCAAGTACCAAGGCAAGTAATGACATGTGTTGCTTTGCGGTGTTCTCATTGAAGTCTTGAGCATTTTGGAGCTTAACAGCAATATTGCATTGTAAAACCCTTGGATTGGAATTAGATTGATTGTTCTGGTTGTTCTGTGAATTGCTTGAACTATCGGATGATTGTGGAGGCGAATTTGGGTTGACAGACGCAAAAGATTGAAATCCACTAGCTTGACTTGACTATGGACTTGGTGTGTTGAAGGCACTAAAGGCAGTTTGAATTTTTGACTCTGTATATGCGCGGCAGGACTAACCTTGTAATATAGATTTACATCTTGTTGTATCTAGGCGCCTTTGCTTTTTGCCATCTTTTGCATCTCGAGCTCATGCCCTTCCAACCTTTCAATAAATCTTGGTAATGAGAAATTACCATACTCTATGCCATTGTAAGTCCCGAAAACCGATCCCAGAACGATATCACACGATCACCAAGGAGGGGCGGAATCCAAACTTGATGATCCTCAAGAAAACTGAAAAGATGAAGAACAATACGAATTAACTTTAACACCTTGCACACGATTCTATTAGTTGAACAAGCAAAACCATCTGGTACCAGATGGAGGCTCTCTAGAGAAATCCCAAAAGTCTAACCCTAGAAATGACATAAGCTTAGGTTATATACCTAGGGTAAGGGCATGCCCTTCATGGGCTTGCCTGGCCCACATGGCCTATGGCATGCCCAAATGACCTATAAAGATCCAAACCTTTACAAACTAACCCAGTTAATCCCAGTTAACTACCATAGACTGTTGCGTATATTTGATGCGTTAGTCTCACACTTATAGGAACTAACAATCTCCCCCTAGACTGATGCATCAAGTTGTCTTCATAGGATAAATTCAGCAATGTCTTCAACAGAGTCTATGGTTGTCGCTATGCTGTAAGTGTTGTGGAAGTCAGTCTCAAACTTCTAGGACCTCATACTTCGACAAACTCTCAGCATCAGGTATCTTTCTTCTGCTCTTGTGGTTAGCTTCATATCAGGATCTTGATCAGCTTTGCTTGAAATATCTTTGTCAAAAAGAATGTGAGAGGAGGAATCTCATCAACTCTTTCCTTCTTCAATCTTACGTTTTTTCAAGCAAGCAGGTTCACAGGTACATTTTTCAAATGTACTATCATTGTCCGACAATGACTGACATCTGGTTCTTCTGAATCAGGTACACTTTGCTGTTGTGATGCTTCATGCTTTGTTGGCAACTAACAACATCTCAATTTTCAGCAACCCCTGTTTCTTGATCTAAATCAATATCTGCACAATTCTCAGAAATTTATAAGCAAACATTCTTATGCAACAGAGAGAGTACCGCATGAACACTTGGTACATCCAAGTACTTGTACTCGGATCAAAATTCAAATTTCTTTCATCTTTAGATGATTAGTCAAATCTTCAAGAACGGTTAATAATTTTTAATAAAACAAAGAAATCACTCTATTTTTGGATTTTTGACTTTTCTATTTTTTTAAATTTAGAATATAAGAATATAAACAGAAACACAAATAAACGAAGAAACTAACTCAGTAGTTACAACTATACAATTGCAATGGGATCAAAATCGTTTTCAGGCAGACCAAGGAACACTTTCTAGTGCGAACTTATTTAGACTGGTCTAAGCGATTGCCAATATGTTTGTCCACTTAAACTTTATCACTCAACTTTCATTTTTCAACTTCGTGATATGCTTAAGGTAGTATTATACTATAATACCTGTGCGTCCCATACCATGATATACCCCCGCGATCAAGGTAAGCACAACGATTCATCGTAGCAGGTGAGTATACTGAGATCATCCTTTATCTTTTACAATGTCAGACTATTGGTGAACAGGTCAGTACTTTCTTACAGTAGAGTGACCAATAATATCTGACAGGGGTTAGGCAAATACCTTATATGGTATGTTTGACTTTTTAAGCACATGGAATTTTCTCATGATGAGATTTTGTTTCTTTTAAGGTTTTGGCCCTTCTATTTTGGCTCTTTTAAATATATCCTGACTGTGCCTAGGTCTGCATATAATCTGGATGCAACAGAAGTGCAGCCAATATATCCCCGGATGACTCAACAGCATAAAGACCCGAAACTTCAGACGTTGGCTATCTATCAACGTTGGATTTAAGACCATGAAATCATACGCTGATGGTATGTTACCCACAAGATACATATCGTTCGTTATGTTTATATCACTTAGTATCTTTTAATCACTTTGAGCGTTAAGCCTACCAACATATCACACTAGATCCTAGTCTTTTCAGCTATGACACCTTATATATGTCAGTCTCGCCCTTTATCACGAATATTCATTTCATTTCCCATTTGATGCAAAAGACCTTTTGGATTTTTCAGTGTTTCAAATGTTTTTGTATTTTTCTGATTTTCTCCCCCTCAAACAATGAATATATACATATATCGCCCTCTACCCCCCTAAATTTGGGCATCATACCTTATGCACAAATTTACCTAATAAAGGAAACGTATGTACAAAGTTTTAAATGAAAGAAAAGAAAAATATTTTTGTTGTTTTTGCTCAACCGTTACGTCATTAGATTAAAGAATAATTGTAACATCCGTCAAAAACCGGATTTACCAAACCCGCTCCGTTTATTAACCGAACAATCAGTTAAAAATTTCATGGCGTATTTAATGCCCAAATTAATTTTAAACGATACATAATTAATAAGTATATTGGAATATATAATTTATATTTGAAAATTCATTAAAAATAATGAAACAAAAATAAAACCAAGCAGCCGGGATTCGAACCCGGGTCAGCTAGTAAACTTCAGCGACTTAACTCTCGCACGCTCAGCCACTCCGCCACTTGTGTTTCTTGTTCAATATTAGAAACAATTATTCAAATACACAAACTCGAATTCAAAACTGACGCGCCCAATCGCAGTCGTCGGAAATCCGATGATTTCGCCGAGATTGTTCGGTTTCTTCTGGTTTAAACCGACGCATAAACTTTAACATCGGTTATAACCGATGTCTAGTCCGCGACACAAGTCATAACCGCCGGAAAATTATTTAACCGACGAATCAAGACGGAAAACGGACCAAATTCGTCAATGTTCTGCCCTATAAATACACCCTCTAACTTCTGTTAGCCTTTTCGCTCACAATCACACCCTTTCTCGACGTAATTTCACTCGCCGGAAAACTTCTGCAACTCGCCGGAAAACCGAACCCTTTCACCTCTGTGCATCACTCTAAAAACAGAACACCTAGAGTTCATACCGAAGCCACCCACACTCGCCTCAAGCTTCCTGAAGACACTCTGCCGCAAAACACACGTCGCCGGAATAACCTGCTATCATTGGAGTTGCGCCGGCGAAACAGAGGAGCTCTGTTCGGTATATCTTACACTTAATCTCTCTCGTTTTTATTAAACTCACATGTAGCTAATCACAACACACTAAAAGAAACTGATTATTTTTGTCAAAACAGTCGGACATCGATTCTGGTTAAGATTAACAAAGAAGACGAAGTACTGATATGATATAAGATTAATTAAAACAGTTTTATGAACGGGTTAGACACACAGTCCAGTGGTGGACTGTGTGCAAACAATATGCATAACGTCCCGAGTTCGTTTCTTGTCCCACGCACACTCGCCTTAATAAAAATGTTCTTTTTTTAAAACTGAACCGGATTCACTGCAAATAGATGTTAAGTTTAATAAAAACCGAAATAATAACCAAGATAGACACACAGTCCAGCGGTGGACTGTGTGAACGTTTAAATCACACGTCGCGAGTTCGAGTCCAGACTACCGCACCGGTTCTGGCAATTATCAAACTTTTTATATAAGGCAGAAATGAAATTATCTAGTTTGTATATAAGTATAATAAAAACCAGATTATTTACCAAGTTAGACACACAGTCCAGCGGTGGACTGTGTGTCAACCTAAACCACAGGTCCCGGGTTCGAGACCTGTGGCGAGCACCGAATCATGCAATTAAACCGTTTTTAAAATAAATGATTTTTGGATTAATTCAATTAGTATATAAATATAATTAAAAACAAAAATATTTCGTGTTAGACACGTAGCTCAGTTGGTAGAGCTGCGTGCACGCGAACGGGAGGTCTCGGGTTCGAGCCTCACCCGGCGCACACAATTACACAATAAAACCGGTCAACGGTCAACGGTCAACAAGTCAACGGTCAAAAATTCAACATTTTTTTATTATTTTTATTTATTTATTTTATTTAAAAATCAATTAAAAATACTTACAAATAACATTTTCTAAGTTAGAAAATAGCCTTAAACTCATAAAAATATATCCAATAATCCTACTAAAGTTGATTAATAAAATCCTCTTATTTACCGAACCATTATTTTATTATATAGGTTAGTTTCACTCGTGGTTAAATCCAACTTCGTGCGTATTCAACATCATCAACCGAACGCACCCAATGTGAGTGAATCTTACAACTCCCATTTTTAATTACACGTTTTGGGGTGTGTCTGTGTTCACTAAAATTAACTCGTTTATTTAAACTTGTGCCATACTATATTGTGATCTAAACTTAGAATGTAAATATTGTTTGTAGTTATGTATTTCATAATATCAAGTTGTATGCAAATCATTCATTAGGCCCATCAGTTCCTCGTGAGCGACGGGTTGAGCAACGCGTGCCTCAAAACAATTTATTATTGTATGTGTGTGCATTATCTGATATTAAGTGTTTTATGAATATGTTTACATCTTTATTTACTCATATGTGGTTGTGCACTTTATTTTATAATCAATTCAATAAACTTGTTCAAATGCTTTTCATAGGATTCACTCGCCAACTTTTTGTTGATCCAAAAACCATTTTTTACACATGATACAGGTGAACATGATGAAGCAAGGAAAACATAGGAAATGCCTTAGAAGAAAATAATGAAGTCTAGAATGATGTGTAGGACATGATGTAATTATGATTGTATGTTTACCTTTAAATTGTAATAATAAATATGAAACGTTATAATAAATGTCATGAGCTTTGATGATAACCCAATCATGCCTCGATCACCTTTTCCGCTGCGGGTCGGGGTGTGACAGATTGGTATCAGAGCCATGACTATAGGGATATAGGATAGGTTATTAGACCCTTAGAGCCTATACTATAGTTGACTAGATTTTAATTGTTTAGGAGGTTACATGCAAACTTATGATATTTATTTGTTTCATATTTGTTTATACTTACAGTCAAACATACATACTTACATACACATTCATCATACATATTTCAATGTTCACATATTAAAATCATCTTCATACTTTCGTTATTCAAAGATTTTGTCGCATTTTCATTTTTCAAATCTCATCAAAGTGAGTTCTGCGACGGGCATGTAGTAACTTGAAGGGTACAAATACCGGTAGTCAGAACGTCCTGTCTAGGTTGGCATTCGTATAAATCCAATATAACGGACCAGTTTGCCTACCTGGGGACTAACGATGAGAGTACAAAGGACCTATTAGGCCAAAGCATGCCACACCAAACGTCGTTTGAACTAACCCCACTTTGAGGTGTCACCGTGTCCACACCCGGATACATTCCAAATATCATACGTTATATACATATTTCTCGATTTTCTCTGGGTTTTAGTGTACGTAACCAGGCTAACACATGCGAACCATATGAAAAACCCGGTATTCATGGGGGCCCACATGATTACGAAGGTGAAGTATGGCGGCATTCAAGGCCCAATTACGAGCAAAGCCCAAGACATCCTATGGATGTAGTACATTTATTATTTTATATTTATTTTATAAATGTTCATTCCTAAATACGACCCATAATCCCAAAAACATCCAACTCATACTCTTGATATGTATTCCTTGTAGATGTCTTCTCGCCTCGCTCGTAGGAAGATGAGAGCAGGAAAAGCCCGCGAGCGCATGGCTGCCCTAATCGCTCAACAAATGGCTGCCGTAATACCCAACATTGTAATTCAAGTCCAACAACCCCTTACCGCTAATCCCGTCAACCAAGAAGATCAAAATGATATCAACCCTCCCCCAAATACCACTAAATGCACCTACAAGCATTTCAAATCATGCGACCCTGCAAAATACGAAGGGACTGAAGGTGTCACCGCTCTCCTTCATTGGTTTGAAGAAATGGAGAACACTTTTCTAAATTGCGATTGCCCCGATGATCGCAAAGTGCGATATGCTACTGGTCGTTTATATGGAATAGCACTTACTTGGTGGAATACAGAGAAGGCCAAACGAGGTGCTGAAGACGCTATGACTTTGACTTGGGAAGAGTTGAAGGAAATCATGACAAGACGGTTTTGCCCAAGGAGCGAAATCAAGAAATTAGAAGATGAGTTCTATTCGTTGAAGCAAAAGGAAGGCGACCACACCACCTACAACAAAAGATTCCTCGATTTAAATCAAATGGTTCCCAACTTGTTCACTCCTCTTTACCGTTTGATCGAGCACTACATTCGAGGTCTTCCGTCAAAGATTCAAGACTCTGTAATAAGTACCACGCCTGCAACTTTGGAAGCAGCAATGGAGTTAGCTACAGAGCTCACCGAGAACCGAATCCGGAACAAGGACTTCAAGGAGAAGAAGAAGAAGGATAAAGCATCGACAGAAACCTCCAACTCCACCCAAACCGAAACCCCTTCTCAACCCATTTCTAAGAGAAAACGAGACGGACAACTTTTCGCTACCACCCAACGCAACCAACTAGCCTCCACAAGCCATACCCATCCAAGCTATCCCAATCACACAAATAGCACCCAACTCAACTTACCCAAATAAGAAACCATACCTTGGACCTCACCCTCAATGTAACATCTGTTTTTATCACCATCCATCTACCTTACCTTGTCGACTATGTCGAATTATGGACGCTTATGGTCATTTGAGCAAGGTTTGCCGCACCACTCAAAAACAAATCTCTCCCCCTACTCAAAACATGATCCAAACCTATCAACAACCCCAATACCCCATGTTCCCATATGTTCGAACTTGTTTCAATTGTGGCGACCCTACCCACTTTAGAAACGCGTGCCCTCGATGGTTAACATCATAAACGCCCAAGCCCAAGCAAACCCAGTTAACCAAGCAAATCAAGGAAACCTAATCCCTAGGCCACCAGCAAGAGGAAGAGTTTTCAACATCAACGCCAATCCTGCTGAAGATAATGACGGCCCAAACGAAACCACCCAACTAGTCCCCTTCACCGAAAATCAAGATTCAACTACAATCGTTTAGTTTTATGTTTTTCTTTATGTTATCTCAAGCTTTGGTTGATTGTGTTTGTTTATGTTTTAGAATCACATAGAACCAATCATAACTTAAGGATAAAGCCAATGAAAATTTGACAAGAATATGGTGGATACGCCGCTCGTACTTCCTATATATAAGTATTCTTGTCAAAGGATCAGAGGCATTATCTGGCGGTTATGAGAAGTTCCGTGTAGAATTTAGTATTGTTTTGATTGAAGTTTGTTTTGTACTCACTGATTTAGCATCTTATCATTTAAAGAAATTGGATTGTATTCCATTTCTACATAGACTAACCTCTCCATCACAACAAACGAGAGAGGTATTGTCATCATTCAAACGTGTATACTATCAGAATTAAGACTCAAGTTTTGGTTGTTGTGGTTGTTTTAGAGTCACATAGAACTAATCATAACTTGCGGATAAAGTCAATGAAAATTTGACAAGAATATGATGGATACGCCGCTGGTACTTCCTATATATAAGTATTCTTGTCAAAGGATCAGAGGCATTATCAGGCGGTTATGAGAAGTTCCATGTAGGATTTAGTAATGTTTTGGTCGAAGTTTGTTCATCATACATTTCAACGTATTTCAATTTCATCATTTAAAGAAGTTGAGCTATGTCTCACTTCCACAAGGACTAACCTCTCCATCACAACAAACGAGAGAGGTATTGTCATCATTCAAACATGTATACTATCAGAATTAAGACTCAAGCCTTAGTTGTTGTGTTTGTTTATGTTCTAGAGTTACATCATAGAACCAATCATAACTTACTGATAAAACCAATGAAAATTTGACAAGAATATGGTGGATACGCCGTTGGTACTTCCTATATATAAGTATTCTTGCTAAAGGATCAGAGGCATTGTCAGGCGGTTATGAGAAGTTCCATGTAGGATTTAGTAATTTCTTGGTACATTGGTTGTGGTGTTTATTTATGTTCTAGAGTTACATCATAGAAACCAATCATAACTTACTGATAAAACCAATGAAAATTTGACAAGAATATGGTGGATACGCCGCTGGTACTTCCTATATATAAGTATTCTTGCTAAAGGATCAGAGGCATTGTCAGGCGGTTATGAGAAGTTCCATGTAGGTTGTAGTATTAGAAATTTTGTTTTAGGATATGACCTTATCTTTCCAAACATATCAAAACTCTTACGCATGAAATCATACTTAGTGAATCAACTCCGCTTATCAATATTTTTACCGTAGGCAACAAAAAGCGATTCCTGTAGCAGTGTACTTAACCCTTACAAGGTACGTTACCGCCTCAAACAAAAATTTAAACTCTTACTTTTTTCTAAGTATTTAATGGTCAATTAAAAACACCATTCATTTTAGACAAATATGCCACTACTTAAATTTCGGGACGAAATTTCTAAAAAGTAGGGGATACTGTAACATCCGTCAAAAACCGGATTTACCAAACCCGCTCCGTTTATTAACCGAACAATCAGTTAAAAATTTCGTGGCGTATTTAATGCCCAAATTAATTTTAAACGATACATAATTAATAAGTATATTGGAATATATAATTTATATTTGAAAATTCATTAAAAATAATGAAACAAAAATAAAACCAAGCTGCCGGGATTCGAACCCGGGTCAGCTAGTAAACTTCAGCGACTTAACTCTCGCACGCTCAGCCACTCCGCCACTTGTGTTTCTTGTTCAATATTAGAAACAATTAATTCAAATACACAAACTCGAATTCAAAACTGACGCGCCCAATCGCAGTCGTCGGAAATCCCGACGATTTCGCCGAGATTGTTCGGTTTCTTCTGGTTTAACCGACGCATTAACTTTAACATCGGTTATAACCGATGCTAGTCCGCGACACAAGTCATAACCGCCGGAAAATTATTTAACCGACGAATCAAGACGGAAACGGACCAAATTCGTCAATGTTCTGCCCTATAAATACACCCTCTAACTTCTGTTAGCCTTTTCGCTCACAATCACACCCTTTCTCGACGTAATTTCACTCGCCGAAAAACTTCTGCAACTCGCCGGAAAACCGAACCCTTTCACCTCTGTGCATCACTCTAAAAACAGAACACCTAGAGTTCATACCGAAGCCACCCGCACTCACCTCAAGCTTCCTGAAGACACTCTGCCGCAAAACACACGTCTCCGGAATAACCTGCTATCATCGGAGTTGCGCCGGCGAAACAGAGGAGCTCTGTTCAGTATATCTTACACTTAATCTCTCTCGTTTTTATTAAACTCACATGTAGCTAATCACAACACACTAAAAGAAACTTATTATTTTTGTCAAAACAGTCGGACATCGATTCTGGTTAAGATTAACGAAGAAGACGAAGTACTGATATGATATAAGATTAATTAAAAACAGTTTTATGAACGGGTTAGACACACAGTCCAGTGGTGGACTGTGTGCAAACAATATGCATAACGTCCCGAGTTCGATTCTTGTCCCACGCACACTCGCCTTAATAAAAATGTTCTTTTTTTAAAACTGAACCGGATTCACTGCAAATAGATGTTAAGTTTAATAAAAACCGAAATAATAACCAAGATAGACACACAGTCCAGCGGTGGACTGTGTGAACGTTTAAATCACACGTCGCGAGTTCGAGTCCATACTACCGCACCGGTTCTGGCAATTATCAAACTTTTTATATAAGGCAGAAATGAAATTATCTAGTTTGTATATAAGTATAATAAAAACCAGATTATTTACCAAGTTAGACACACAGTCCAGCGGTGGACTGTGTGTCAACCTAAACCACAGGTCCCGGGTTCGAGGCCTGTAGGCGAGCACCGAAACATGCAATTAAACCGTTTTTAAAATAAATGATTTTTGGATTAATTCAATTAGTATATAAATATAATTAAAAACAAAAATATTTCGGGTTAGACACGTAGCTCAGTTGGTAGAGCTGCGTGCCGCGAACGGGAGGTCTCGGGTTCGAGCCTCACCCGGCGCACACAATTACACAATAAAACCGGTCAACGGTCAACGGTCAACCAAAGTCAACATTTTTTTATTATTTTTATTTATTTATTTTATTTAAAAATCAATTAAAAATACTTACAAATAACATTTTTAAAGTTAGAAAATAGCCTTAAACTCACAAAAATATATCCAATAATCCTACTAAAGTTGATTAATAAAATCCGCTTATTTACCGAACCATTATTTTATTATCTAGGTTAGTTTCACTCGTGGTTAAATCCAACTTCGTGCGTATTCAACATCATCAACCGAACGCACCCAATGTGAGTGAATCTTACAACTCCCCTTTTTAATTACACGTTTTGGGGTGTGTCATGTGTCACTAAAATTAACTCGTTTATTTAAACTTGTGCCATACCATATTGTGATCTAAACTTAGAATGTAAATATTGTTTGTAGTTATGTATTTCATAATATCAAGTTGTATGCAAATCATTCATTAGGCCCATCAGTTCCTCGTGAGAGACGGGTTGAGCAACGCGTGCCTCAAAACAATTTATTATTGTATGTGTGTGCATTATCTGATATTAAGTGTTTTATGAATATGTTTACATCTATATTTACTCATATGTGGTTGTGCACTTTATTTTATAATCAATTCAATAAACTTGTTCAAATGCTTTTCATAGGATTCACTCGCCAACTTTTTGTTGATCCAAAAACCATTTTTTACACATGATACAGGTGAACAGGATGAAGCAAGGAAAACATAGGAAATGCCTTAGAAGAAAATAATGAAGTCTAGAATGATGTGTAGGACATGATGTAATTATGATTGTATGTTTACCTTTAAATTGTAATAATAAATATGAAACGTTATAATAAATGTCATGAGCTTTGATGATAACCCAATCATGCCTCGATCACCTCTTCCGCTGCGGGTCGGGGTGTGACAATAATCAATTTCAAAATTAGAGCACAAAATTTAAATTTGTACATTTTCGCTGATCTTTGCTTACCTCATCTCCTCCAAAGGAAACATCGTACTTGTAAAAATTTGAACTTTTTCAACAGTGAGATGTTTTCTGATATGTCCCAAGGACAACTGCTATCAACATTCCAGAGATTGTCAACAGCTCCTCCTTGGTTGTTCCTGAAAAATAAAGAGATTAGTAAGACAGTGGGACCCAGGCCATCGTGGTCCTGGGTTTCCCTGAAGCATCAAAATAAGACACTTCTTTCAGACACAAGTCCCCTTTTGTTTCGAGGATTGGTGATGTTGCTGCTGCTTTGGATTTGGGTTTCCAAATCTGTTTCCAAATCTCAGCAACTTTGGCTGTTTCACGTTTAGTCGTTTTAGAAAAAAATTTGTTTCTGAACAGTCTTGCGTTTGTTTTTGGCAACATTCCAATCCCCATCAGATGGTTTAACCTTGGGATTCACATGCTTCATTGCCTTAGGTGATGATACATTCATCTGCTTCGAATGATTGTTATCCTTAGGTGTAACCTTCTGATTTTGAACATGATATGGAACATGGGGACTATGTGTGCAGTTTCAAGCAATGTGACCAGGAATGCCGCAATTGAAGCACGTTTGTCTCTTCACATATAAAGCATTCTGATCAGCTTGATTTGCTCTTGTAGGCCCTGAAGGATGAACTGATCCCTACTTTGCTTGATTTCCTTGCACGTTTCTTGCAGACGAATATGAATTTGGATGTTTGTACTTGTCGTTTGCAAGGGCCTTCTTCTGTTGTGGAGATTTCTTTTGATTCTTCTTATTTTGTTTAGACTGCAAGTCTTGTTCAGAAATCTCCCCAACCTCTCTAAAAGCTTTGCTAGCACCGTCAAAAGCATATTTTTCACATTTTCCATTTAAGACCGGCTTAACAAAAGCATTTTTCACAACACTAGCCTTTTGAGGGCTATTGCTACCCACTGATGATTTTGGAGAGCGTGAGTGTCCTTGACATTTGGACTTCTGCTTTCTTCATCTCTGATTTGCTCGTTTCTACTCTTTTAGCTTGCTATGAACCTTTTCATCACAAGCATAAGGCTCAGTGTTCAGTTTGCGCACTTGGAGCCTTGTTCACATCAGCTCTCTCTTCATCAGCTTTGATAGAGTCGAAGAGTCCTGGTTTATCAGATGAAAGACCAGACACTCCAGCTGAATCGTTAGAAGAGTCAACAGCACCAGATGGTTCCCGTGTGTCTGAGGTATAATCATTGGGTTTGTCGTACACCATATGTTGTGTTTTCTCAATATCTCCGTTGATTTCAGATATTGTTGTGTAGTTGTGATTATACTGTGGGACAACCTGATTGAATCCCAAACCCTTCCCCTTGTTCTCCTTATATGCCAGCTGCACATTGCACACATCTTGAACGAGCTTGCTGGATGTATCAAACTTCTTTATATTAACTTCGTTTTGTTGATATTTTCCAGTAAGAAGTCCCAGCTCAACTCATACCAAATCGCATTCCATGGTTTTTGAATTTAATTTGGTTTTGTAATCATGGACACAACATTTCTGTTGCTTTACGTCTAGGTGGAGCTGAGCTATGTCTTTCTTTTGTGCTTTCTCGAAGGCCAATGCACTGAGCCATTGCATTGTTGTAATCATCAGCCATTTTGGAATTAAGTGCCATGAGTTGAGCAACCCTATTCCTGCAAAGTTCAGTGCACAAAAGGTTGTAGACTGTGTCAATGTGCAATCTTGGTTTGTCAGCGTCAGTTTGGGCTTGAGGTAGAGTTTGGGGTGCTGGGCTATTGATTGTTGCTTGCTTGGCTTGAGGTTTCTGTTCAGACACTTCTTCAGGATGAAACTCTGTTGATTTAGCGTTTAGATCATGGAGATCTTGGTTTGATTGTAAATGATCCCACAACTAAGATACAAAGGGGTCTTTGTCATCACCCAAAAAGCTATTCATCTCATCTCTTACTTCCTCTTTTTACCTCCCACGTTCAAGCAAACGCATCACATAGCCAACAACCGGATCAACATTGTAATTTCCACTAAATTCATTCAGATTTTCCTTCACTTGATCCTGCAAGTTCGGGTTTTGATTTTGTGTTGGGCTGAAAACTTTGTTCGAGTGCTGAGCTTGGGCTGTAAACATCTTCAAATAAACGAAACCGTACCGGTAAAAACGATAAAAAAATGTCCGGAAATAGTTTTTACCAAAATGTACCGTTAGACTCGTCTCGACGATACGAATCCAATGATATATAATGTCCCATAGTGATTTTAGAAATTTTCGTGCCTTTTTTTGTCCTAAAAATCATACGAGTCTAACTATGCACCCGGTTTGTCAAGATTGTCTATAGATCAAATTCTGCGTACGAAAATGTGTAACTTCAGTTACGTCAGCTGATTAACTTTCCATCTTTGTGGGTACAATTCGGAACAATACCGAATTCGAAACAGTAACTCGGATTAACAATCCGAGATGGAATCTCGAAACAGTGATCCGAAATGGTGATTCGAAACAATGATACGAGATGGTATCCGAGATGCACTGTTTCAATCCGAGATGCTTCCCAAATTCGAGATGCAATCCGAAATGCAATCCGAGATGAAAGAATATGATCAGAAACCCTTGAAGATTATCCGAAATCCTTGAAGATTTATTCGAAATCTATCCGAAATTCAAGATTTTTATCCGAAATTCAACAGATTAATCCAAAATCAATTCGAAATCTATCCGAAATTCAACAGATTAATCCGAAATCAATCCGAAATCTGTCAGAAATGTAAACAGAAGATCCGAAATCCTTGAATGTTGATCCGAAATGCTTGTTTTTCAGCAGAAACCGAACAGAATCAGTGTGATATCAGATCTGAGCCTGGAAAATAGGTTCAACAGGCTCTGAAACCAATTGTAAGTCCCAAAAACCGGATCCAACAATGATATCACACGATCACCAAGGATGGGCGGAATCCCAACTTGATGATCTTCAAGAAAACTGAAAAGATGAAGAACAATACGAATTAACTTTAACACCTTGCACACGATTCTATTACTTGAACAAGCAAAACCATCTAGTACAAGATGAAGGCTCTCTAGAGAACCCAAAAGTCTAACCCTA
The DNA here is from genome assembly GCA_947069175.1 of Scalesia atractyloides. NCBI lineage: Eukaryota > Viridiplantae > Streptophyta > Magnoliopsida > Asterales > Asteraceae > Scalesia > Scalesia atractyloides. The sequence continues at coordinate 71,416,408 of CAMTDV010000013.1, read as the reverse complement.
GAAATGACATAAGCTTAGCTTATATACCTAGGGTAAGGGCATGCCCCTCATGGGCTTGCCTGGCCCACATGGCCTATGTCATGCCCATATGACCTATAAAGATCTAAACCTAACACAAACTAACCCAGTTAACTACCATAGACCGTTGTGTATATTTGATGCGTCGGTCTCACACTTATAGGACATAACAACGATTGCTTCGCTCTAGAAACTAATTGGAAGTTTTGAATCAGCGAGCATGGTTCTAGCAGTCTCGATCAGTGTGTGATTCTTACGTTCAGCTACTCCTTTTTGTTGAGGAGTATAGGGAGCGCTGAATTCGTGAAGAATTCCCTTTTCGTTGCAGAATTCGAGCATCCTCTTGTTCTTGAACTTGGTACCATTGTCACTGCGAATTCTTTTGATAGGCAAGTGATATAGGTTTTCAAGTTTCATAAAGAGAATCATAAGACTTTCAAAGGTTTCATCTTTGCTCTCCAGAAAGAAAACCCATGAGAATCTTGAAAAATCATCTGTCACGACCAGGCAATATAGATCTCCAAGAATGCTTTTCACATTTACTGGCCTAAAGAGATCCATATGAAGCCTTTCTGGTAGCTAAATAGAGTTAAGCAACTTTCTTGGGTGTGATTTCTTATGATGTTTCCCATTCTTACAGCTCAAACAATGATCAATAAATGAAAATTCTTCAGATTAACACCCTCCACTAGGTCGTTGTGCACCAAATAATTCATCTTTCTCAGGTGAATGTGCCCCATCTTCCAATGCCATAAGATTGACTCCTTCTCGGTTGCTTTAGAAACGACGCACTAAACCTTCTTTGATGTAGTGGATACAACGCTCATGTATCAAACATATAGATCATTCTCTCGTGGAGCACGCATGAGGATCCACTCCTTAGGAATTTTGAATCCCGGCTTGAGAATTAAGCATTCTTTGTCATTTAAGTTTGTTGTGAACTTTTTGTCACAGATTTGTGAAATGCTTCGTAGATTGTTCTCCAGCTCTGCAATGTAGTTCACCTTGTCGAAGGAAACCACTCCATTTTTAAGAATACCTTCTCCCACAATTCACCTTGAGTCCCGACAAAACCAAAGTAACCGTGCCGGATAGCGTTGACATCGTGCAACAACGCAAGCATCCCAGTCATGTGTCGGGAAGCTCCACTATCCATAATCCATTTTGATATGATCGACCTTAGGAGCCCCTTCACACATGTGGAAGAAATCATTTAAACAGAGAAACCCAAGCCTGTTTTGGCTGGAACAGGTGGTTTCAGTTCTACTGAAGATGGTTTGACTTTTGCTACCCAAGTTCGTGTTTTCAAAATGGCTCTTTTAGAATAAAACTTTGAATCCTTTTGACGATTCTTGGTGGAAGTTTCACCAATTTCAAACTTAGAATTTAGTTGAATCATTGATTTTACCTTTCTATTAGATTCATTGTTTCTTTTCAGAATTTGTTTTGGTATAAACATGGGTGCTTTTTGTTTCTCATCTTTTGTAGATCTGTTGGAGTTAGAAACAGGTTTGGATATCTTTGTGAACATTGTCATGCAATATGCTCGACATTGTTACACTTGTAGCACGTCCTGCTGTCTTTTCTAACAGAGGAATCCAATACCCGTTTTCTACTCTCTTTTTCCTTCTTGAATTCGTCGTTGGATTTTTTTACCAATGACCTCTTTTTCTCTTTTGGTCGTTGTCCCATAGACAAAATTGATTTTCTTTGTAAAATTCAACTTTTGAAACTTGTTATTCATTCTTTGCTTTTGAAAACCCAACCCTGCTCTCCTGTTTTCAGGATAGTCTATGTTCCTTTGATGATAGGGTTTGTTGACACATTTTGATTTAGAATAAAATGATGCACCTTGTTTTTCTAAATCGGAATGGCTCACCTCAACAAGGTTGAACAACTTTTCAACATGATCCAGATTGACATTCTGAATTGGGAAATCCTCATCGGAATATAGTTTATCAGATCCATGCATTTTGTATACGATGACGTTTGGATCATTGTTTAAACTATTTTTTGATGATTCAACATCCAATTCGAATTTGTCAGACTCATTCTTCATAACATTATCAACCACAGTTTTAACCACGTCAGAATCACATTCTTTTTGTGGTTTGGTGTATGTTATATCAATGTTCGCAGGTAGCTCATTTGTATTTTCAGTTTTCAATTTTAAATTGAGTGCCTTTTCCACCCCTGTTGGTTTCTTACTAGCATAGCTATTCCCCATGGGTGGTGGAACACGACCTCTCTAAAAGTCTTGTTCAGAAATCTCCCCAACCTCTCTAAAAGCTTTGCTAGCACCGTCAAAAGCATATTTTTCACATTTTCCATTTAAGACCGGCTTAACAAAAGCATTTTTCACAACACTAGCCTTTTGAGGGCTATTGCTACCCACTGATGATTTTGGAGAGCGTGAGTGTCCTTGACATTTGGACTTCTGCTTTCTTCATCTCTGATTTGCTCGTTTCTACTCTTTTAGCTTGCTATGAACCTTTTCATCACAAGCATAAGGCTCAGTGTTCAGTTTGCGCACTTGGAGCCTTGTTCACATCAGCTCTCTCTTCATCAGCTTTGATAGAGTCGAAGAGTCCTGGTTTATCAGATGAAAGACCAGACACTCCAGCTGAATCGTTAGAAGAGTCAACAGCACCAGATGGTTCCCGTGTGTCTGAGGTATAATCATTGGGTTTGTCGTACACCATATGTTGTGTTTTCTCAATATCTCCGTTGATTTCAGATATTGTTGTGTAGTTGTGATTATACTGTGGGACAACCTGATTGAATCCCAAACCCTTCCCCTTGTTCTCCTTATATGCCAGCTGCACATTGCACACATCTTGAACGAGCTTGCTGGATGTATCAAACTTCTTTATATTAACTTCGTTTTGTTGATATTTTCCAGTAAGAAGTCCCAGCTCAACTCATACCAAATCGCATTCCATGGTTTTTGAATTTAATTTGGTTTTGTAATCATGGACACAACATTTCTGTTGCTTTACGTCTAGGTGGAGCTGAGCTATGTCTTTCTTTTGTGCTTTCTCGAAGGCCAATGCACTGAGCCATTGCATTGTTGTAATCATCAGCCATTTTGGAATTAAGTGCCATGAGTTGAGCAACCCTATTCCTGCAAAGTTCAGTGCACAAAAGGTTGTAGACTGTGTCAATGTGCAATCTTGGTTTGTCAGCGTCAGTTTGGGCTTGAGGTAGAGTTTGGGGTGCTGGGCTATTGATTGTTGCTTGCTTGGCTTGAGGTTTCTGTTCAGACACTTCTTCAGGATGAAACTCTGTTGATTTAGCGTTTAGATCATGGAGATCTTGGTTTGATTGTAAATGATCCCACAACTAAGATACAAAGGGGTCTTTGTCATCACCCAAAAAGCTATTCATCTCATCTCTTACTTCCTCTTTTTACCTCCCACGTTCAAGCAAACGCATCACATAGCCAACAACCGGATCAACATTGTAATTTCCACTAAATTCATTCAGATTTTCCTTCACTTGATCCTGCAAGTTCGGGTTTTGATTTTGTGTTGGGCTGAAAACTTTGTTCGAGTGCTGAGCTTGGGCTGTAAACATCTTCAAATAAACGAAACCGTACCGGTAAAAACGATAAAAAAATGTCCGGAAATAGTTTTTACCAAAATGTACCGTTAGACTCGTCTCGACGATACGAATCCAATGATATATAATGTCCGATAGTGATTTTAGAAATTTTCGTGCCTTTTTTTGTCCTAAAAATCATACGAGTCTAACTATGCACCCGGTTTGTCAAGATTGTCTATAGATCAAATTCTGCGTACGAAAATGTGTAACTTCAGTTACGTCAGCTGATTAACTTTCCATCTTTGTGGGTACAATTCGGAACAATACCGAATTCGAAACAGTAACTCGGATTAACAATCCGAGATGGAATCTCGAAACAGTGATCCGAAATGGTGATTCGAAACAATGATACGAGATGGTATCCGAGATGCACTGTTTCAATCCGAGATGCTTCCCAAATTCGAGATGCAATCCGAAATGCAATCCGAGATGAAAGAATATGATCAGAAACCCTTGAAGATTATCCGAAATCCTTGAAGATTTATTCGAAATCTATCCGAAATTCAAGATTTTTATCCGAAATTCAACAGATTAATCCAAAATCAATTCGAAATCTATCCGAAATTCAACAGATTAATCCGAAATCAATCCGAAATCTGTCAGAAATGTAAACAGAAGATCCGAAATCCTTGAATGTTGATCCGAAATGCTTGTTTTTCAGCAGAAACCGAACAGAATCAGTGTGATATCAGATCTGAGCCTGGAAAATAGGTTCAACAGGCTCTGAAACCAATTGTAAGTCCCAAAAACCGGATCCAACAATGATATCACACGATCACCAAGGATGGGCGGAATCCCAACTTGATGATCTTCAAGAAAACTGAAAAGATGAAGAACAATACGAATTAACTTTAACACCTTGCACACGATTCTATTACTTGAACAAGCAAAACCATCTAGTACAAGATGAAGGCTCTCTAGAGAACCCAAAAGTCTAACCCTAGAAATGACATAAGCTTAGCTTATATACCTAGGGTAAGGGCATGCCCCTCATGGGCTTGCCTGGCCCACATGGCCTATGTCATGCCCATATGACCTATAAAGATCTAAACCTAACACAAACTAACCCAGTTAACTACCATAGACCGTTGTGTATATTTGATGCGTCGGTCTCACACTTATAGGACATAACAACGATTGCTTCGCTCTAGAAACTAATTGGAAGTTTTGAATCAGCGAGCATGGTTCTAGCAGTCTCGATCAGTGTGTGATTCTTACGTTCAGCTACTCCTTTTTGTTGAGGAGTATAGGGAGCGCTGAATTCGTGAAGAATTCCCTTTTCGTTGCAGAATTCGAGCATCCTCTTGTTCTTGAACTTGGTACCATTGTCACTGCGAATTCTTTTGATAGGCAAGTGATATAGGTTTTCAAGTTTCATAAAGAGAATCATAAGACTTTCAAAGGTTTCATCTTTGCTCTCCAGAAAGAAAACCCATGAGAATCTTGAAAAATCATCTGTCACGACCAGGCAATATAGATCTCCAAGAATGCTTTTCACATTTACTGGCCTAAAGAGATCCATATGAAGCCTTTCTGGTAGCTAAATAGAGTTAAGCAACTTTCTTGGGTGTGATTTCTTATGATGTTTCCCATTCTTACAGCTCAAACAATGATCAATAAATGAAAATTCTTCAGATTAACACCCTCCACTAGGTCGTTGTGCACCAAATAATTCATCTTTCTCAGGTGAATGTGCCCCATCTTCCAATGCCATAAGATTGACTCCTTCTCGGTTGCTTTAGAAACGACGCACTAAACCTTCTTTGATGTAGTGGATACAACGCTCATGTATCAAACATATAGATCATTCTCTCGTGGAGCACGCATGAGGATCCACTCCTTAGGAATTTTGAATCCCGGCTTGAGAATTAAGCATTCTTTGTCATTTAAGTTTGTTGTGAACTTTTTGTCACAGATTTGTGAAATGCTTCGTAGATTGTTCTCCAGCTCTGCAATGTAGTTCACCTTGTCGAAGGAAACCACTCCATTTTTAAGAATACCTTCTCCCACAATTCACCTTGAGTCCCGACAAAACCAAAGTAACCGTGCCGGATAGCGTTGACATCGTGCAACAACGCAAGCATCCCAGTCATGTGTCGGGAAGCTCCACTATCCATAATCCATTTTGATATGATCGACCTTAGGAGCCCCTTCACACATGTGGAAGAAATCATTTAAACAGAGAAACCCAAGCCTGTTTTGGCTGGAACAGGTGGTTTCAGTTCTACTGAAGATGGTTTGACTTTTGCTACCCAAGTTCGTGTTTTCAAAATGGCTCTTTTAGAATAAAACTTTGAATCCTTTTGACGATTCTTGGTGGAAGTTTCACCAATTTCAAACTTAGAATTTAGTTGAATCATTGATTTTACCTTTCTATTAGATTCATTGTTTCTTTTCAGAATTTGTTTTGGTATAAACATGGGTGCTTTTTGTTTCTCATCTTTTGTAGATCTGTTGGAGTTAGAAACAGGTTTGTATATCTTTGTGAACATTGTCATGCAATATGCTCGACATTGTTACACTTGTAGCACGTCCTGCTGTCTTTTCTAACAGAGGAATCCAATACCCGTTTTCTACTCTCTTTTTCCTTCTTGAATTCGTCGTTGGATTTTTTTACCAATGACCTCTTTTTCTCTTTTGGTCGTTGTCCCATAGACAAAATTGATTTTCTTTGTAAAATTCAACTTTTGAAACTTGTTATTCATTCTTTGCTTTTGAAAACCCAACCCTGCTCTCCTGTTTTCAGGATAGTCTATGTTCCTTTGATGATAGGGTTTGTTGACACATTTTGATTTAGAATAAAATGATGCACCTTGTTTTTCTAAATCGGAATGGCTCACCTCAACAAGGTTGAACAACTTTTCAACATGATCCAGATTGACATTCTGAATTGGGAAATCCTCATCGGAATATAGTTTATCAGATCCATGCATTTTGTATACGATGACGTTTGGATCATTGTTTAAACTATTTTTTGATGATTCAACATCCAATTCGAATTTGTCAGACTCATTCTTCATAACATTATCAACCACAGTTTTAACCACGTCAGAATCACATTCTTTTTGTGGTTTGGTGTATGTTATATCAATGTTCGCAGGTAGCTCATTTGTATTTTCAGTTTTCAATTTTAAATTGAGTGCCTTTTCCACCCCTGATGGTTTCTTACTAGCATAGCTATTCCCCATGGGTGGTGGAACACGATCATAACTTGTACCTTTGTTTTCATCAATTTGATTTTCTTCCTTGCTTTCAATTTTTGGAAGAATGTGATCAATGACGTATGAACTTGTAGAATAACTGATTAACAACTTGTTAACCTGTTCTGTTTCTATTTTCATTTTTTCAAGTTTACTTTTTAGCTCGACAATTGTATTTTAAATGAATATTAATGGCCATTTGTTTGTCCATTACAGTCACCTTGAGCATTGAAAGTGTTCTGTCATTTTCTCTGATCACCTTTTCAAATTGTTTAATTGTTTTACTTAATTTGTCATAAGCTTCTTTTGTTGAATTATAATCACATGACAAATTATCTGTATGACATTTCAGCTCCTTGTATCGTGTCTCTTTTTCAGCACACTTAATGCATGGCTCTTTGCACTTTATGCAAGGTGTTTCTTTCACCGACTCATTTACTGACACGTTTACCTCATTCACATTCGCCATAAAATCTTTGTTGGTCTTGTTAGTCAGATTTTCCAACGTCACATCAATCCTCTCTTCTACTTCAGGCTTCTTCTCTTCTTCACAAGGCGATCGATGGCTGGAATCAAAAGCAAAAGCTTTAGAATGTCATTAGGCAAGAGATGTTTAAATGCACTATTTAACAATTCCTATTCTTCTGACGATGTGTTGTAGTATTCTTCAAGAGCTTTGTCAAAAGATGCCTCTGCATATTCTTCAGTAACTTCAGGCTCTTCAATGATTTTTGTTACCAATGCCAAACTTTCGCTCTTCGTGATGCACTCGTTCCAATTGAAACCTTCGTCCTCTCGAGTGACGACGAGAGCTTTGTCTTTGGAGTTTGACGGTCCATCTTCAATTTGCACCATTCTTGTTTTGGGTTGAGGTCGATGATAAGTAGCTTTCTTGTAATCATCATCAGCAAAAGGGTTCTGATTGCCCTTGACCTCTCTGTTTGGACATTCTCATTTGAAATGCCCCTTCTCTAGACATTTGAAGCATGTAACCTTGGACTTATCGAAGCCAAGTTTCCCATCAAGTCCTCCCAAATTATCTTTTCTAGTAATCTCCATGAAAGCCATTCACCATTTAATGTCAATGAATTCCATTTCGACCGGATTAATCTGATCGTAATCCTCTTTCGTCATCTCTGGATTCCCAATTCTTCCTATTACTAAACTATCGTACGATTCAAGTACCGAGGCAAGTAATGACACGTGTTGCTTTGCGGTGTTTTCGTCGAAGTCTTGAGCATTTTGGAGATTAACAGCGATATTGCATTGTAGAACCCGTTGATTGGGATTAGATTGATTGTTCTGGTTGTTCTATGAATTGCTTGAACTAGGGATGATTGTGGGCCTGGAGGCGTATTTGGGTGGACAGAAGCAAAAGATTTAAATCTGCTGGCTTAACTTGACTGTGGACTTGGTGTGTTGAAGGCGCTGAAGGCAGTTTGAATTTTTGGACTTTGTATATGCGCGGCAGGACTACCCTTGTAATATAGATTTACATCTTGTTGTATCTGGGCGCCTTTGCTTTTTGCCATTTTTTTGCATCTCTAGCGTGTGCCCTTCCAACCTTTCAATAATCTTGGTAATGAGAAATTACCATACTCTGTGCCATTCTTTAGAATAGTCAAGTAAGTAGACCATCCTCCTTGAGGTAGAGATTCTGCCAGCTTATCGACCAATTCTTCATTCGTTTTCACAATTCCCATGCGCTTCATTTGGACCACCAAGTGACAATACCGTTCAATCAATTGTTTCACCGTCTCTCCCTTGATTAGAGTAAAGATATCGAATTCTTTACTTAATAACGCTCTCTTTCCCTTTCGAAGTTGTGCGCTTCCTTGGAATTATAACCGTAAAGCATTCCATAAAGATTTAGCGTCATCATCATGTTGTAGAAGTGCCAAGATGTCTTCTTTGATGGCTTGTGCAGGATGTTCATCAACTTCTTCTCGTTAATGAAGTTTTCTCTTTCGAATTCCGAGAGTTGAGCTAACGTTTTCTCAAGACCATTCTCTCCAATCGGAGCTTGCTATTTCGATTCAATGGCAAACCAGCAGGTGAAGTGATTCGCTTGAACCCAGTTCATAAATCTTTCACTCCAGCTATCATAGTCTTCAAGATTCATAAGCTTTGGAGGCTTTGTCATTGTGCCCATCTCGTTTTCAAGATTCATATTCTGAGTTGCGGTGGTCGTAACTGCTGAAGCAGCAAATGCATTGTAAAATTCTTCTTCCATTTTTTCTGTAAAATTTCAGAAACACACTTTTGAAAAACACTGATTAGAATGACAAGAGATACGAAATTTAAGAAAAATTTCTTAAAAATGTTCTTCGTGCGAATGACAGAGCTGCTCGTGCGACTCAGATGGTCGTGTGAGTAAAATACTCATGCGAATCAAGGATTCGTGCGAGTGAGATGCTTGTGTGAATGAAAGAGTTATTCGTGTGAGGGACTTCTTCGTGCGAATTACTTACTCGTGCGAATAACAGTTTTGTAACTTGTAGATTTTAAGAAAACTTGTTTACTTGTTCGTACGAGCGTCTAATTTGACGACGGCCATTCGTACGAGTTGTCTCTCTACTCGTACGAGTCAGCTCAGGTCACCAAACGGATGATTTTTACAATTTTTGACATGATTTAGTTTGATTTTAGTGCTGAAAGTTTCAGGGACTAGTTAGAGTTGATTTTAACGTGTAATACTAAAATCTTGGTCCAATTTGTCCATGAATTCATCCAAATCTGAGATCTGTGTGAAAAAGAATAAATGTAGAAAATCTTCAATGGTTGAATCTGGATCTGCAACTGTTGAAACTGTTGGTTGTTTACTAAACTTGATGTTTGTCCTCAAATCAGGCCTCAAGGCATTGGTACCACTTGTGAGAGGGGATCGGCTCTCCTCTTATGAGCACCGGACTGATGTGACTCAGCTAACAGAGGCGGAATTCATTGTTAGCGAGTTGGACAAACAAACGAGAAAGATATTCTGCTTAAACGCCTTGATTCGATTAATAAACGTGAATTGTTATAGACGAGTAAACACTTTGACATGGCATCTCCGTAGTCACACACCAACAGATGTCCAACACAACACTCAAGCTCCATTGTTTATAGGTCAACAAGACTCACACAGGAGAGAGGTGTGTTTGACTCGTGCGAGTGGTGCCTCGTACGAGTGACAAGGTGTCACTCGTACAAGCCACTAAGCTCACTCGAACGAGCCAATATCTAAACATATAAATCATATTTAAACATACAATATTTGACATTCTAAGCCCTATATACATAATCGACACATCCTAGACGTAGGCGATAGACATTATGCACCAACAGTTCCAAATACTTTGGCACCAAAGTTGTTCAAATAATCTTTGGACATGGGTTCTAGGATATTTTTGAAGGTATTTTAGAGCTCCCCTACTAGCAATGATGAGGTGGGTAAAACCTCACCAGGAGTTAGGCTTTGTGTGGCTGGTGGCTTTTGAGTTAGAGAGTTAAGTATTTGGTTAAGCTCCTTTTCGTAAGGAGGGCAGCTTTTGAGTATATTCTGATTTAAGATGTACTTTAACTTCGGGCATTTTCGTGACCAAATCCTTGAGTTTACATATTGCAGCACCCAGTTGTTTCGTCAAATCATAAAACTACTGATCTTAGGCAACATCCAAATTAACGGATTCATTTGTTCCCCCACCATAGATGGTTGTACCATTTCAGACATAAATCACTTCCTTATGCCCCTTTTTCTTGGTAGTGTGGACTTCCAGCACTTTTGCCATCCAATACCTTAGCAACATGGAGGAACTCAGTTGTTGTTGCCTACAAGGTGGTCTTAATTATGTTTTAATGTCTTCTTGAAAACTAGTGGGTTTATTAAGAATAGTGGAAGCCACTACTACAATCTTGTCATCAATATTTACCTAAGAGGGATGAGCTTCTTCCTCATATGGATGAGAACTAGATTCCATGTGTACCAGGGCTTCATTCTATGGCTACATCTTTGTAATATGTGGTTGAGATGTATCATTTTCTTGGTACACCAGAAGATCTGTCTCTATAACATCCTAAAAATCAGAAGTTTTATTTTGTCAGTAAGTTCCTTGGGTGATGAAAAGAAATAAAATAACCTAGTCCTTTAACTTAGTTAGGATATGTAGGTTAGGAAGTAATGGACAAGTTTTGTGACAAATAGAAAAGAATGGCAAACACGAGGGGCTAAACTTGGCAAAAGAATGAAGGTTTTTATAAGACTACTTAAGTGTGTGAGTGTGTGTATGTGTGCGTGTTCGATCAGAAAAGAGAGAGAGAAGGAGGAGAAACTCCCCTTCAACTCAAGAATGGCCCAAATTGATCAAATTAGGATGGAGATTGGAGCTAAATCAGATGCATGAGCTTAGATTCTTAATCATCTAGACAAGTAAACATTTGGTAAGTTGTAAATTATGACATGGTAATCTTGTATGAAGTGGGTTTGTGATCAAACCTTGAAATTGTTGAAATTGAGCATGGATATGTGTTAGAATGATCAACTAGAGCTTATTCTATGTATGATACCAAGTAATTTAATGCTTAAAGGTGAAACCCATTTGGTTAGTGAAAGTGGTGATGTGGGTGTATCACCTATGTCCAATCCATGTTCAAAATTTGATGTAGTATGTTGCATGTGATTAATTCTTGTTAAATAGGTGAGCATGATATGGGAATCTCTTGATGTTTACTTGTGTTGGTGGATGAAAGTGATAAGTAGGAAGAAGTGCATGATATACTTGTACAATACACTTAAAAAGTAGCACGGACACAAAGTGTTTGATAAACGTCTAGGAGAAATTAGAGGATGAAATTGTATGCAATAACTTGGTAATTAGATATAGAATGTGCCAATAATGTGGGTGTCAGTAAATTTACATGAGGAATGTGTATTTGAATTAATCTAAGTGAAGGTTTTTGTTTAAGTTCAAGATTAGTAGAAGTATGCATTAGTGGCTTGTACTACATGCTTGAATAGTGGTGCACACCATGTGTCGGACTAGTTGCTTAATGGTAATTTAGAAATGGATTTGTTATAAATGTAATAGCTTGTGGATTTACTAGTAAATGATGATGTTGGGATTATGTAAAATTGCCATACCTTGAATGTGGTTTCAATTGTAGGATCATGAAAATGTTTGTATGCGTTGAATTGACTATACAAGTGTATGTATGTAGTTAGTTGATCATGTGCTTGTATGTGTGTCCTATACCATGATTATGAAATGTACATGGTGTCATTAGCATGATCTACTACATTAATATGGATATATGTTCTTAATTTGGAAGTTTGTATGCTTGACTGTTGACTTATGAAAAGTCAACGAATATGCAAATGGCATGGTTTGACTTACAAATGAAATTTTGAAAGATTTAGGAATTGTTGCATGACATGCGTTTGACCATTAATGTGTTATGTATGATGAGGAATTAAATTGCACGAATGTGGAATAATGTGATTGTTAATTCAAGTCTTATGCATGATAATGAATGATTGAATAATGAGAGTCAATGTAACTTAGAGTTGGAAATGAATGTTGATATGGATGAACATACATACTAACGATTTTATGGGCATGATGGCATGAAAGGATATGAATCACAATGGTATGTACTCGGGCACGAAAGGCTAACGGGTCAAAAGGCTGCGAGGAAGCAAACATGAACAAGGACGCTTAAGGTAAGTGATTTCCTGGAACCACATCTTCTTTAAATAAATGAAGTTTGTTATGTTGAATATAGGTAACCATGTAAGAAGTTATGGGTAAGGGTAGGAACAAACGTAAATAATGATGTGGTAAGTCGTAGGTGGTCGTCTATGTTTGAAATTACACGGTATAAGTGAACGGGTCAAAATATAGAAAGTAGCACGGCCTGATGTGGTGGTTGGTTTGATCTTGGATTAAGAATTAGAAGGATATGGGGCTTGAATATGGTTAACATAGGTCATGGTAACATGTAAAACGTGGAAGAAAGAAGTTCGGGGATAGTGTGTACGTAAGTACGTGTGAGACGAAATGAGTCTTGAGGCATGTATAGGTATGGATTTAACTACATGTTAGAAATAGAATCCATAGGTAAGTGTGAGTAAAAATGACTAAGTACGTAGGTTGTTCATATGAGCACTTTTTATATGTATGTTTGTGGCTAGGATTTGTTAGTGAAAATTGTATGGGATTGTACTTAGTAGGTAAGAGCTTGGTTATGGAGGTAAGCATGAATATATGTATGTCTAGGTATATGAATATATATATATATTTATGCATGTAGGTATGTATGCACGTAGTGGGATTTATCGTACACGGAAGAATAGGGCTTGTATATATACATACATGGCTTCAATACGTTTGAGTATTAAAGTTACTAATCATTGTCTTGAGAATGAAATGAAAGTGCAGGTATACTATTGTTGATCTTATGAAGATTTGACGATTTGGATGCAAGATTGTACTCGGAAGGATAATTGTAGGAATTAGCATGAGTAGAAACAATATGGAGTGATGATTTAATTATGTGTGTTTAGAATTATGAATGGCGTCACCAAATAATAACGATACGGATATTCATGGTGTTTGCAGGTTGCACGGAATTATCATCACTAAGGAGTCTATGAGATTGAAAGTCGAGTCAAAGAGCAAGGATTGTACAGGAAGAGCGGTCACATAGCTTGTAATTACGTATTAAATTTAACGCGTTAATCAAGAATAAATGTTGTAAATTCTTTTTGACAAAGTGTTCGGCATTTTATAAATGAATTTTTTAAGTATGTTATATAGATAATAAAGAAATATTTTTTAAATCGGTATTTTCGCTGCGTCTTTGTGGTTTAAAAGGTTCAGGGTGTTTGTCTCTATGAGTCTTTTCTCAAAACTACTAGTTGGGCTAGTTTGGCTGCTTGGAGGCACTACAGACTGTAATGAAGAAGTAACCATAGTCTCTGGCTGAGTTTGTGTTTCAGCTAGACTCTTAGGGACCTCAACTTATGAGTAGTCTTTGTCTTGGTTCTATTTATAGGGGTGGCTTTGGATTTAGATGTAGAGGATTTAGAAGCCTTTTGTGCTGAAGACTTATTCCTGTTTTTGGGGATTGTTGATGTGTGTTCCTCAGGGATGGGTTGTTCCCTTGCTCAGCAAGAGAAGTAGTGGCTCCGGTGGATGTTGTGCCTCAACTGCTCGTTGTGTAGGGTCATTGCCTTGTCATTGCCTTGCACTAGCTCAGCTTCTTTTTCAATCATTTTTGTTTAAGTTTTGATCTTTCCCATCCTTGTAAATGTTTGAGCCAAAAGTGATTTGATGGGAAGGATCTCACCCCTTTTGTAGATCTCATCAGGCAGCTCATGTTCTAGAATTGCCATGATAAGTCTAGGTTACATCAAAAATTTTGAAGTTGAATTTACATTTGAAACCAACTCTTTATAAATTTGATTTTAAAGTTTAATTTTGATTCAGTCAAGATTAGGTATGCTATAAATTTTGTTGACTATAGAACTTCATTCTAAAAACTAGATTTACCTGAAAAGCACTGCATGAGAGTATGGAAAAGAAATTTAAGAGCAGGACCATAATGTTTCTTGTCATATGTAGCATACTTGGTGTTACCATAGTATCCTTGTTCAATAAATTCTAAATCCATCTCTGATTTGGAGAATTTGTCAACCCCTTCTGCATCTTTAATTTGAAGACGAGCTGAAGAATTTGAAGGGTGATTGCAATGGTAATGTCTACAATCATGGTGTTGATAGCCATCACTTTCCCTTTCTCGTTATGGATTAGGTTAGCTGGGGTCCAAAAATCATTCAAGGTGGTTTTGTAAATGGTTAGGTTAACAATAAGTGCATGATGACAGGGAATATTTTTAAATTAGATATATGATGGTGTGATATTGAGGGTGCTCATGCTCCTTAGTAAGATAAGGAAGAAGGTTGTGAGTATGTCAGAATGCAAGGTTGATGTTTGTCATAATGACTTTTGTGAGATCGAATTTTCCTTTGATATGAGAGAATGTTTCATATTGTTGATTCAAAAAAATTTTGTTATTCTCTTGAACCTCATTTGTACCACCGAATTGTTCATTCAATGCATCCCACAACTCCTTGGCATTCTCACAATGGAGCAATACAACATAAATTTCGTTGGATAAGGCCATGGCTAGTATCCCAAATGCCTTAGCATCGAGCTCCTACATTTGAAACTCCTGCTCGGAATAATCATTGGCTTTCTTAGGAACCCTAACATCTGTTCTTTCCATACTAGGAACATGAGGGCCATATACCACTAATCTCCAGCAACCTGTGTTCTAATGAGATAAGTGGTGACCCATTCTTCGTTGCCATATCTTGAATTTATGAAGAACGAGCATCAGAGACTTGTTTGCCGATACGGTATTGTGAGGATCATATGTCATTGACATCTCTCTGAATTCTATTGAATTCTACTTAGAAAACAAATTATTAGAAACAAATCAATGATCTAACTGGTCTAATTCTTTTTAATTTCCTTTGATCACTTAATCAGTTATTAATTTGAGCTAGTTTATCTTCTTAGTCAACAATTTAATGAAACAAATCTAAAAGTGTGTGTAGTGTTTGTTTTTTTATGATAATATAGTTGAACAAATTAGGAATTCAATCAAACAGTTATAATCAAACACATCAATCTAACACAACTAGATTTGGAATGACTGCAAAATGATTTCATATTGAATTCATCAAAATGTAATACAATCACAAGGTACAATGTACTCCCCCTCACCACTTACACTCTCTCTCACTTAGCTCTTATGCACAAAGGCTCTAAGTGTTAACGATTACAATGAGAATGAAGAACTTTATAGAAGAGGAAAGAATTATCGGTGACGTCATCATGAAAATGACCTCTAACCACTCATTTAATGATGTAACTACCGGTAGTTAGTAAAACGGTTAGATAGTTATATTGTTACATTGAACTACTGCTTCAAAAGAGAGACGGTGAGAACTACTGGATTTCACAAAACTGTTGGTTCAGACCAACACTTATAGAAATCCAGAACTTCTGGTCTTTGACTTGTTAACTTGATCTTCTAGTCTTTAGTCTTGACTTGACAGTTGACTTGTTGACCAGCACTTTGACAATCCAGCACTTTGTTCTTCTTAACTCTATTCTTGAAGATAGAAGTTTATGTCGCAGTTGTTTTGAGAAGCCTTCAAAGGGGGAAACTTCTGTTCTTGTAACTCTATCTTGACTTATTTCATCAGGTAAGGAAGATGGTTCCGTTGAGTTTTGGCTTTCGTCATTAGTAGATCTTATATAACCTGACAGTATGTATGTATATATATATAATGAGAGAGAAAGTGTATTGTACAATATCTCATATGATACGTACGTGATGAGGATGTCGCACGTTATAAACCTTCAAAATGAAATACTGCATGTTATGAAAACTAAGTCGCACGATATGGTTTTGATAATTCACATGTTATGGGTTTTGGAAACCGCATGCTATTAGTTTTGAATGTGAAAACTAAGTTGCATGTTATGGGTTTGGAAAACCACATGTTACCAACGAACCTGCATGACCCAAATCCGCATGTTACAAGTCAATTTCGTATACATCGTACTTTAAGCACAATTGTAAGTTAACAACCTCTCTCTCTTATATATATATATATGGTGATGAATAGTGATTTGGTTTTCTAAGTATTTATTTTATATCTTTAAAAACATTTTATTTACCATTTATTTTTTTCTGTTATAATTTGCCTACGTTAACTTTTTAAAAGAATCTAACTTTCAACTATGATTATTTATTTTTTCAGTGTTGTGATATAAATTTTAACGAAAACGGATTTTATGCCGATATGTACCAAATCAAATTGAGACCGACCAAACAACATATGTATCGAACCAGTTTTTATTTTTATTGTTTTTCTTTAAAAAAACTAATACTGTATTGTTGTCATACCATACAGAACCAAACCAAACAATATCGGTACTAATACTCGTATTTAATTTTAAGGTATCCTATTTGATAATGAATATCGTGCCACTACCATAATGAACCGAACTATAACCGTCCGAGGTAACAACATTGATATCGGTATGAGTTTTTTTTTCTATCAATAATCTGACACCATATTGCGACCGTACTGCGTTGAACAACATCGGTACCAACACTTGTATTCATTTTTATCGGTTTTGGTAAATCTTTATTTAAACAACATCCGTGCCGGTACCGTTGTGTGTTTTTAATAATTTCCTATCTATGTAAAATACATGTTGATTTCTATACCAAATGCATATATCGTACCAATGGTTTAACGAACCGAACCGATAACGATGAATACCCGCTATAACGCACCGCCGCAACACGAGACCAAATACCCTGTTTAATTATTAGTTACATTAGAAAAGATATATGTTTGATTTCGTTTTTAGGATTAAAGAGATTACAAGCATCTAAAGCTTAACCTCCTAGATTCAACCAACCTTTTCTTTTCAAAACATGATAAGTTTAACTTAAAGAAATTACAATATATTTTACGCTAATTAACCTGTTAATTTAGTTTTTTACTAATATGATTTTCAAGAACAAATCCGTGTTCATCAACCGTTCAATCAAGAAACCGGAAGCCGACTCACCTACCTACATAGCCTCATTGTGGTGTGACGCCATGCTTAAAGGCTGGCTGAACACGGCTATGGAAAAAGAAATATGAACAAGCGTGAAATACACCTCTACAACACAAGAGATCTAGGCCGATCTAAAGGAGTGATTCGGAAAAGAGAACACACCTAGCGCGTCTGAACTTAAACAAGCATTAACCACAATCAAGCAAGAGGGGACGTCGGTCTCCGCCTACTACACAAGGCTTTGTTCCATTTGGGACGAAATACATCATAGACATTCTTCAAGACACGGATTGACAGGTTGTCGCCAACCCCGTTTCCAATGGTACCAATCAATGCAGGAGGCTAATTGTACAGCTCCTTTACCTCTAAGCTACAAGACCCGATGCTGCTTACGCCGTAAACATTTTAAGTCAATTTCTCGTCGACCCCCAAGAAAGTCATCTAGAAACCACCAACAGAGTTCTTAGATGTCTTCAGGCCAATCCTGTTAAGAGATACTACTGTTTAAAGGAAGGCGACACGAGTCTCATCACCTATTACGACCGGATTGGCTTGGTTTTCCAACCCAGACAGCCTACTACAACCGAACCGACGAACCAAACCAACTTGGCCCACTAAACCAACCTGGCCGACACTATCATATTAAACCTAGACTTCTAACTTGACTTGACTAGACCACCAACCAAAACCCAGTTCAATGATGGGCTTGGTGGTGTTGGCAATCTGGATGAGATCGACGGTGGGGTTAGGTGGCGGTTGGGTTGGGTTGGGGGTGGGTCGGGGGTGGTGGTGGTGCGGGTGGCTGCAGGGGGTAGGATACCATGTATTGGTTACGTGATGACGGTGATGGTTGCGACACTTGACACTAGTCCAAGATTTAAACAAAAACTTGTGTATGAATCTCCATTGCACTTTTATGTGTTTGGTTTCGTGATGACTGTGATGGTTGCGACACCGGTGGTGCAAGGTGGGTGGAGGGGGTAGGATTTTGAATTTATTTAGTGAATGATATTCCAATTCTAATTTTTTGCCAACCAAACACATAAAAAGTGGAATGAAGATTCAAATTCTAACAAATTACGCAAGCCAAATACCTTAAGAGTTGGAATTCAGATTTCAACTCCACTGAATCCACTAAACCAAACACGCCCTTATTATCAATTAGGAAGTATGTACAACAATGTGAGTCGGGATCGTGATTAGTACCCTCAAGCCTCACATGTATCTAATGAAGCCCCCAATCATAATTGGGGAGAAAGCTCCATTGTCAAGGTTGCCACTACAAACCAATGCCATACAGTGACACACAAAAAAATGCCACCAAAAGCCAATAAAGTGCCACTGAAAACCCTTTAAAGAATTAGCGGCACACAAAAAAGTTCCACTAAAAGCAATGTCACTAAAGCCTTTTAGTGACACTTTTTGTGTGCCACTAAAATTTTAGACTTTCAAGTATAATAAAAGAAACTTTAATTTGTGTCGATAAAAACTATTTTTTAGTTGAATATTCATACTACTTTTAGTGGCACATAATTTTTGCCACAAAATCACATTGATAAGTGCCACTACATACGTTTATCATATTATTATCATAGTCAAATTAAGTCTAAATATCAAACATCAAAAAACAACCAATAAATTTTAAATATAAACACGAAACTTGATTGAGTTCATGAAACCTTTTTCACAATCTTCATGCAAGTAAAATAATCCTCAAGCTAGCGCCTTATTAGCAATGGTACCAACAATTACCTATTAAAAAATTCAGAAAGTTAGATTTCTAAGAAGATTATTTTTATAAACTGCTAACAAGATTCGGTTTATAAGAATATTCTGTTTCCTTCAAACACCTAATCTACTTCATTTTTAGACTTTTCACAAGTAACCATTTTATTATAACATGTATTTAAGAATATGTTTTAATGAAAAGTATGGTCCAAAAGTCATCAATTTTATTAACTCAAGTTCAATAAAATTAAGAGTTGAGTTAGTACATACTTGATGTTGACTACACGAGTATTGACTGTTGAATTGAGTCACACCTTCATAGTAGAGTCTAAACATGCCAAAATCAACAATCTTGGGTCTTATTTGATAGTAGGAGTTTTATGAACTGCATAAAAGAGATTGAAGCAATTTCAGAAATGTGAGAGCGCAAGATTAAATAAAACTATTGACACAAATTTGAACTACTCACTGTCAATTCTAAACAGAACATTCAGTAGCAATTAAATTATCCAAAAGATTAAGACAAAAAAAACTTGTCTAGGGCTAAGGGGTATGTGGTCATGATTGCGTCATGATTTACGACATAGGACCATTATTTATGTGCTACACCACCCCCTCATTAAATCACGGTGATTTGCATGGATTAAACCACGGCCCTCACATTTGATGATTTTAAGACAAAAATAAATTAAAAAATAAAAGGGATAGTGGTTTGAGTCAGCCCTTCGGATAGTGGTTTTGGATGGTGGATTAGATGTGGATGACATGGCGCCTATATGGAGGGTCATCGTGGTTATGAAGGTCATGACCACACTCTATAGCCTAGGTGCCTAAAAATGTTCAAAGACAATTAAATTTGCAAAAAAAAAAGATAAAGAAAAATAGATTACTATAGCAGCAGGAAAATTCTAAATGTGTGTCTGCCAATAGCAATAGCAATAGCAATAGCATTAAAATAAGATTACTAATTATATTATAAAGTACCTTTAATGCTTAAATAGCGAGAACAATAGATTAGGGCCTTTGGTTTCGAATTGCAAGAACACCAGAACAGGAGTAAGTGAGTGACCCTCTAACAGCAAGAACAAAAGTGACATTAGATTCAAATCATAATAATAGAATACCTATCACCGCCTCGGCTCTTAGGACCTAAACACCTCGTATTTTTTAAACAAAGTTCAAAACTAAAACAGTCTTATAGTATAAAAAACAAAAGCAAAGCTGAAACTGTTTTTCTGTATGTGCAATTACACCTATCCCATTATTAAATAAATGAATTCATTATCAATAAGCTCTATTAGCTAAACCATCTAACTTAGAATGGTTGGAAACTACCCATCGCACATATATATATATATTGATGTATTGAATAATACATCCATTTATCTTGTAGAGTTTGTATAATTTTAGCGCGTTTTCGTTTCGGTTTGTCAAGAATTTATCTACTTTTAATCCAAACGCGTTTTGTAGGTCTTGGTTCGTGAAAATGGTTGGAAGGATGGGAAAAACGAGCGAAAATGGTGAAAAGAACCGAGCCGGGGCGTGAGTGGATCGGAAACGAGAAAACGAAACGCAAAACAGGAGTTACAACCCGGTCGCGTGGTGCGACCGGCACACCTTAACTCCCTCTCGGCTCGTGAGAGAGTGATGGTTATCACCCAGATTATACCTCGGTCGCGGGGCGCGACCGACAGTCTCAACTCTCTCGCAGCCCGCGAGAGAGCCTTTATCCAGAAAGTTTCGAAACCAGAGAAAGATTGGACTTGGTTGTTTTAAAAAGACTCATATTCATAGTTAAACTCATATTGGAACAATCTTGGACGAACTAGGGCATATTGAGAGCACTTTTCTGGAGATTTGGAGCTAGAAGGAGAGGATCCAAGCTGCAAGGATTGTGGTAGTGATCAAGGGAGTTCAAGGCAGGAGTTTGTCACGGTTTTATCATACCAATCTTCACCTTTGATTTCCTACCAGGTCGGCTAGCGCGACTAGCTCGGATGGGGCTCGTCGGGCCCAGTAGTACTACTTATAATTCCCCCCGCTATTAAACCCAATATTAACGATCCGAGAGATTGACGAGGACTTAAGTGATAAAGCTGCTTAGTGACCATAACATTACATTAACATTAACTTAGTTACCGAGTAGTTATGTGACGTTAAATTCGTATAACGTAAAGAGTTTGAGTTTGAGAGTGTATACATGTTTCTCCCCCTGTTGTTTAAAAACCGTATAAAGTTAGGGGCCGTGAACTCACCTTTTGTTGCTCGGTTAGTGTAGCAATAGAAGTTATAAGATATGGGACCGCTAGTTGCGTCCTAACAAACCAATTAATTTCAAGTCAGTGTGTGAACACACCAATACAATTTCTACACGTAATTTACGCACAAAGTGATACACACAAACAACATATCTAACACTCAAACATGCATGCAAGTATCCTCATGTGATCATAGTAATCAAACAACTTATCATGAACATATTCCAATCCATGCAACACTTTGGTGCACACAATCACAAGTTATCAAATTTCAGCTTAACACTCATTATTCAGCTGTTTTCTAGGATTTTTATAAAATAGTTCCAACCATCCAAAAATTCCAATATTTTTACAGTAGGTGACATCTATACCATAGAAGCTTATATAAATTTTCCAAGTCCTAAATCTTTACCAATTAACCATAAATATTAATATGCTAGGCTGCAGTCAGATTTATCACTTTCTGACTGCAGTCCACGGAAGAATTTATTTAAAAATCACTGATCGTCCAATTAACAAAATTCCAGTTGGAGTTGCCCGGAAATTTCCATACCTAGTTTCTGTACAAAAATCATGACTCAACTTCCTAATGATTTTAAAATCCAACTTGATAAACAACTAACAAAATTTCAGGATTTTCACAGTTTTAGTTACTGAACTTATTTGGCCCTTTAAAAATATCAAACGACTTCAGAAAATTATGAATCCAGCGCCATTAGATTCCTTATTCAAATCTCTGCGTTCTAGTCATCAGAAAATCCGTTTTTCGACAACTAACGACCGAGTTACAGCCAGATGAAGTCGGCTGTAACTATTATTCAGCAGACTGTTTTCGGCATATCTTTATCATAAACTCGTATAACCCGTTCATGCGATTAACCTAGGCGATCAAGAACCGATTTTTAATCATAGATTAATACTAACAACCTATCCATGCAAACCCTAGTTCTCACTTCTAGTTTTTACAAACAAAACATACTTGCAACTTATGATTTCCGAAAAGAATCATGCACATGAACAACAATCAAAACAGCCGATTATTTACAACACTTATAATCCGAAAACAACACAATCAGCACACATGTATTCCGAATATGATATGACAAATTCAAATCTTTTAACGGTAAGGTAAACGAACCGTGAGTATGTTAAGGAAACGGTGATCAACAATGCTTGCGGCCGAGAGGTGATGATGAAGTAGATTGTTTGTGATCGAGGAACTGATCAACGGCTGATCTCGAGACCGAATGGAATAACAAAGGCTGATTAGATCAAGGTGATGAAGAACGAGGTGGCTAGCGATCGAGGAGATGATGATGGCGATGATTGCTGCTGCTGCGACCGAGAGGGAGAAGCGAACAAGGGCTGCCGACGGCTGTTGAACCTTTAGGGTTTTGTGTATTTTGAAGGAGCATGCAATGGATGATATATATAGGCGCACAAGATGATAAGGGTCGCGGTTTTAGTTGGAGCTTGTGGCCGAGAGACTAGGGTGAGTTAGTTTGGTTTGGGTTTGATCTCGCGGCCAAGGACTAGGGTGGGTTGGTTTGGTTTTGATCTTGGCCGAATAGTTTTAGGTTTTGCATGCAATGGTTTTCGGTTTAGGTTGTTCTCGGCCGAGTAGTTAGAGTTTTAAGTCTAGGTTTGATCTCGGTTTGTGTTTGCGATTTCGGGTTTGATCCTTGTTTTCTTTTAGCCGAAGACTTGGGTTCAATGTTTAAACTTTGTTAACTCCTAGAGTCACAATGAATCAAGTTGGTTCGTGTCGCGGTTCGGTTCAGTTCGTGTACATATCTACTCTAATTATTCAATTACTAAAATAATCACACAACACACATCACGTATTCATTTAATTCGTACACGTTCGTACACATAGCACGTAATTAGTTTGACAAGTGTTACGTTTAAGTTATCCGAAAAACCCGGGATGTCACATTATCCCCATGTTGAAAGAATTTTCGTCCCGAAAATTGAGTAAACGCGGTTTAGCATGTAGCGTACATGTTTAGAGTGCCACGCACAAAGAGTTAGTTCGTTAATGATGGTACGCAACGTTACAAGAAGTTCCCAAGTGCCATGCACAAGAATTTAGTCAACAATAGTACACGAAAGTATAAGAAGTTTCCAGGTTGTCACATCATCCCCATGTTGAAAGAATTTTCGTCCCGAAAATTTAGTTACTGGTATCGTTAGTTTGCTGCTCAGTTGCGAAGAGGTGTGGGTATTTGCTTTTCATTTGGTCCTCTCTTTCCCACGTGAACTCCGGTCCACGCTTAGAGTCCCAACGAACCTTAACGATCGGAATTTTGCTGTGCCTTCGAGTCTTGATCTCATGATCCATGATCTCGATAGGCTGTTCCACGAAGTGTAGTTGTTCATCCACTTGGATCTCATCCAATGGAATGACTAGAGTTTCATCTGATAGACACTTCTTCAGATTTGATACGTAAAATACGTTGTGAACTCCACTGAGTTCGGCAGGAAGGTCTAATTGATAAGCTACGGGTCCGATACGTTTCAAGATTACAAACGGGCCTACGTACCGTGGGTTAAGTTTGCCCCGTTTTCCAAAGCGGATTACACCCTTCCAGGGTGACACCTTTAGTAGGACGCGGTCGCCTACTTGAAATTCGAGTGGTTTGCGTCGTTGATCAGCGTAGCTTTTCTGTCGATCTCGTGCCGCCGCCATGCGGTTTCTGATTTGTACAATCTTTTCGGTAGCTTCAAGTATTAACTCAGGGCCTGTGAGTTGACTGTCACCGACTTCTGCCCAGCAGACCGGTGATCTACATTTACGACCGTATAATGCCTCAAACGGTGCTGCCGAAATACTCGTATGATAGCTGTTGTTATATGAGAATTCTACTAGAGGCAGGTGAATTTCCCAACTATTTCCGAAGTCCACTACGCATGCCCTAAGCATGTCTTCCAAGGTTTGTATGGTCCTTTCAGTTTGACCATCAGTCTGAGGGTGATAAGTTGTGCTCATATCCAAGCGTGTTCCCAACGCTTTCTGGAGTGACTGCCAGAAGTTTGACGTGAAGCGAGCATCTCTGTCTGAGATGATGGACGTTGGCACTCCGTGCCGAGAAACTACTTCCTTAATGTAGATACGAGTCAACTTCTCCATCTTATCTGTTTCTTTGATAGCTAGGAAGTGTGCGGACTTAGTTAAACGATCCACGATCACCCAGATGGTATCGCAACCACCCAAGGTTCGCGGGAGTTTAGTGATGAAATCCATTGAGATCTGATCCCATTTCCACACTGGGATCTCAGGTTGTTGGAGTAGCCCCGATGGCTTTTGATACTCCACCTTGACTTTTGCACAAGTCAAACATTTACTCACGTAGGTGGCTATATCGGCTTTCATGTTGGGCCACCAATACGCAGCTTTAAGGTCTTGATACATCTTATCCGAACCCGGATGGACAGAGTATCGAGATTTGTGAGCTTCATCCATGACTAGCTCTCTGAGGTTTCCGTAGAGAGGTACCCATATGCGATTCATGAAATACCAGGCTCCATTGGGCTTTACTTCCCAATCGCATTCCATTTTTCCCACTGATTCGGCTTTGATGTTTTCCTCCTTAACTGCTTCTAACTGGGCGTCGCGTATTTGTTCGGGTAACCCCGAATGAATTGTGAGTTGTAATGCTCATACACGACGAGGTTTCAAGTGTTCCTTCCTACTGAGGGCATCAGCTACCACGTTAGCTTTACCCGGGTGATACCGAATGGCACACTCATAATCGTTCAAGAGTTCGACCCAGCGACGCTGTCGCATGTTCAACTCCTTCTGATCAAAGATGTGTTGGAGGCTTTAGTGGTCAGTAAAGATTGTGCACTTTGTTCCATAGAGGTAGTGTCTCCAAATCTTAAGTGCAAACACTACTGCTCCTAATTCCAGGTCATGCGTCGTGTAGTTTTTCTCGTGAACCTTCAGTTGTCGCGACGCATACGCGATGACCTTATCGCGTTGCATGAGTACGCATCCCAATCCCTGAATGGAAGCATCACAATACACTACAAAATCATCTGTCCCTTCCGGCAAGGACAGAATGGGTGCACTGCAAAGTTTCTGTTTCAGCAGTTGAAATGCTGCTTCTTGCTTGTCACCCCAAGTATACTTGATACCTTTCTGAGTGAGGGTAGTAAGCGGTTGTGCGATCTTTGAAAACCCCTCGATGAAGCATCTGTAGTAACCAGCCAATCCCAAAAATTGGCGGATCTCCGTCGGTGTCTTAGGTGCTTCCCAGTTTTTGATGGCTTCAATCTTGGCAGGGTCTACGTGGATACCCTTTTCATTCACGACATGCCCGAGAAACTGAACTTCCCGGATCCAGAAATCACACTTCGAGAGCTTGGCATATAGCTTTTCCTGTTGAAGTAATCCTAGCAGTAATCGTAGATGTTCAGCATGTTCTTCTTCACTTTTGGAGTAGATGAGTATGTCATCGATGAACACAATGACAAATTTGTCGAGGTATGGTTTACACACGCGGTTCATGAGATCCATGAACACCGCAGGTGCGTTAGTGAGACCGAATGGCATGACCAAGAACTCGTAATGGCCATACCGAGTGCGAAATGCCGTCTTAGCGATATCCTCCTCCCTGACGCGTAGCTGATGGTAACCGGACCGTAAATCAATCTTAGAGTAGTAACTTGACCCTTGAAGTTGGTCGAAGAGATTGTCGATGCGAGGTAACGGGTATCGATTCTTGACTGTAACCTTGTTGAGTTCCCTATAGTCGATGCACATGCGGAAAGTCCCGTCCTTCTTCTTGGCAAACAAGACTGGAGCTCCCCACGGCGAAACGCTTGGCCGGATAAATCCTTTTTCTAATAGCTCCTGAAGTTGGGTAGACAGCTCCTGCAGCTCGGCTGGAGCTAGGCGGTATGGAGCCTTGGCGATAGGAGTTGCATTGCTTGCCAATTCGATTTCAAACTCCAATTGTCGATGTGGTGGAAGACCAGGTAGTTCCTCTGGGAATACATCAGAAAAATCACGGACGACAGGGATGTCTTCTATACGTTTCTCGTCCTTAGGCTGTTCGGTAATCAGTGCGAGTAAAGCGAAGGAATTCTTTTTCCGAAGATACTTCTGCGCTTGCATGTATGAGATGATGTTGGTGACGGCGCTTGCCTTGTTGCCTTGTACCGTTAGGATTTCGTCGTTAGAGAGCGGAATACGGATAGATTTTTCGAAGCAGAGAACTTCAGCCCGGACGTCGGATAGCCAGTCCATTCCGACTACCACGTCAAAACTACCCAGAGTAGTTGTCATCAGATCAATGGTAAAAGTGTGGCCCGAGAGTTTGAGTTGATAGCCGGATGCTATTTGGGTCACATCTACAGATTTACCATCGGCTAATTCTATAACATAAGGGGTCTCTAATGGTTTAAGCGTGAGATTTAGGTTCTTCCTAAAAGACTCAGATATAAAGCTCCTATCCGCACCCGTATCAAAAAGCACAGAAGCAAAATGTTCATTAAGGGGAAACTTACCGGTGACCACGTTCGTGTCGTTTCTAGCCTCTCCGCGGCCCAATGTAAATGCACGACCTTTGGCACCTCCTGTGCCACCGTTCCCATTATTGTTGTTGTTGTTATTGTTGTTGTGGTTATTGTGGTTGTGGTTGTTCCCACCATTATGGTTGTTATTACGCAGCTGTGGGCAGTCTCTTCTGAAGTGAGCAGTGCTACCACACTGATAGCATCCCCGGTTGATACCCTGCTGCTGACCCTGGGGCTGATTTTGATTTTGTCGGGACATGATTTCCCCACGACAATCCTTTGCCGCATGTCCCATCTTGCCACATCGTTGGCAACGATTTCCGGCACAAGGGCCGTTATGATGGAGATTACAGCGGTTGCACTGCGGCTTTCGACCTACATAGCCGCCTGCATTCTGGTTGTTGTTGTTGTTGTTGGCGGGATGATTTTGGTGACCCCGGTGGCTGTTGTAGTGATTGAACCGTTTCTGGTTCCCTTGCTGCTGCTGGGATGACGAAGACTGTCGAATAGTTGAGTCTTCAAACTTTCTTTTGTTATCCGGGGCAACTTCAGTTGTACCCCGTGCTGGCAGCTTCTTTTGATCCACCGCCTTATCGGTGAGTTTGTGAGCCAATCGGATTGCTTGATGTTCAGTTACAGGGTTACTAGCCATTACCATACCCTGAATTTCCGGAACCAGACCCCCGAGATAGAACTCGAGTCTTTTCTCCACAGTCTTGGCCAATTCGGGACACAGAAATACCAAATCATGATGTTTTGCGGTGTAAGCTTCAATTTCCGATCCCACCATCTTGTGGTTCCATAAAGCTTGCTCTAACTGTTGCACTCTGTCTCGTGGACAGTACTCCTCTTTGATTAGGGCCTTGAACTCAGCCCAGGCCATTGCATTCGCAGCTATAAGTCCACGTGTTTGGACTTGTGCATTCCACCATGTCAGTGCCCCATCTTCCAGTGTTGAGGCTGCGTATTTGACCTTGTTGGCCTCGAGGCAGTTGCGCATTTCAAAAACGGATTCAGACTTTTCGATCCAGCGGACCAGTCCAATGGGTCCTTCCGCTCCCGAGAACTTGCTTGGCTTTGCATCAAGGAACATCTTGTAGGGGTTAAAGCCCCCTCCTGCTGACAGAGAATAGGAAGTCAGCAAGAGATTTACTAACCTCACTATTAGATTTTCACGCGAAAATTTAATAATGGTTACCTGCCGGTTGGTTCTGAACACCCGCTAAAGCTGCGTTCACGTGCTCTTGAATCATGGCAGCTAGCTCTTCGGGCGTCAAGTTAAGGTTTCCACGTCTTCCAGTCGCCATTTAGATCTTCGAAACACAACACAAACACACCCCGATAAGTCTATATATCCAATATAGTTATCCTACTTCGTACTTTAATAATTTTTAAGTTATGTCAACTCAATATGTTGAATAGTCAAAAGAAATACTTGATTAACTGAAATTTCAACGTCTTACAAAAGTGCAAATCAAACATATGAATTTACTATAAAGTCTCAAGTTTAAACACAAGTGGGAAAATATATAGACTGAAGGAAAATAAATAAAATAAGCGGGACGTGTCAGTCGTCTACGTCTCCATCCCCCAAGTCACTGTCGTTGCCGTCATCCTGTGCGGCATTTCCAGCTTCTACAGCTGGGTCCTCCTCCGGATCCTCTTCAGGGTCCTCCTCTGGATCCTCTTCCGGATCCTCCTCTACCGGCACTGGAGGGGCCGGTGCTGGTGCAAGTGCTTGATTTTGCAGTTCCTGAATGTTCCAACTATTTTCCAGGACTCTGTCCTCAAGCGAGTCAGCTCTTATCTGCTCAGCACGCAGATCTCTGGCTATGGTGTTACGAGCTATCTTACTCGTACGATGCTCTTCCTCGAGCGAGTCGGTCTTACCCGTAAGTTGTCGGATCATCCATCCTTGTGCTAGGATGGTTTCCTGCATTCTTTCTAGCTGTTTTTGTTGTGTATGTACCAGGATTCTAAGCATGTCAATTCCTATTTCTACAGGATTAACCGGTTCAACCGGTACAGCAATAGTTGGGCGTAACGACGACTCCTCCCCCAGAGCGAGCCTTTTCCTCGCCGCTGAGCGTGTCTCCACGCCATAAGGTGGTATGGGTTCCACCATTGGTGCCTTTCCTGGTGCCCTTGGTGGCATAAGTCTGTCGGATGATGATGACGATGAGGATGATGACATTGTCTGTTAGGTCGTGTAGTTAGTTACGAGTTATTTTCACTTCTTATTATAAAGGCATCATCTACCAAACACAGTTGTGGTATATTACATAACAAGATATAATAATTAGGTGCCAAACTAAGTCTAGTGTCGTGATATCAGCTATAGTTTAGGTCTACTTCTAATGCAAACCTGATTCTCTATAGCTAGTGGCTCTGATACCAATCTGTCACACCCTCAATTTCCACTTGCGGAGTTTTACCGCGAGGCGTGTGAACAAACCAGAATCTGAAACACTAGTACGTCGAACGACTCTATATGATTTGATAATACGTTTTCAAAAATCATTTGTCGTAGTTTTTATATTGTCTTGATTAGTTACCAATATTTAGCAGATGCATCAGTTTTTAAAGTTTGAGCGGAAGCATAAATAAGTAGTGAAGCGGGCGCCAACACAAACGCCAAAACAATTGAAAAATCCCAAAACAATATTAATAAATAAGACTCGATAAAAGATGTCTTGTTCAATGCATGTGCGTGCACCTAGAGCTCCTAGCGTCCTGAGAAACATGTAAAGAAACAAGTGTCAACATTAAAGATGAGTGAGTTCACAAGGTTTTCATAAATTCGTTTGTTCGGTTATAGTTTGTTTTCTCCGTTATCCCTAACCCGGGATAACGTATTGGTTCCATTATTCCAAACCCGGAATAATAAGTTGTTGCTTCCAATATTCCAAACCCGGAATATTAAGTTGTTGTTTCCAATATTCCAAACCCGGAATATTCAGTTGTTGTTTCCATTATCCCCAACCCGGGATAATATTGTAGTTTCGTAATTAAGTTCAATGTTAACATATATAGGTAGCTAACCTAAAGTCATGTCACGTAAGTGTTCGCGATCGAAGCTGACTGTTGTGCCTCCGTGTTGCCAGGCCTATCACTGACCATGGCGAAGTTAGGCCAAATTATTCACCCGTTGACCATACCAGGTCGGCTAGCGCGACTAGCTCGGATGGGGCTCGTCGGGCCCAGTAGTACTACTTATAATTCCCCCCGCTATTAAACCCAATATTAACGATCCGAGAGATTGACGAGGACTTAAGTGATAAAGCTGCTTAGTGACCATAACATTACATTAACATTAACTTAGTTACCGAGTAGTTATGTGACGTTAAATTCGTATAACGTAAAGAGTTTGAGTTTGAGAGTGTATACATGTTTCTCCCCCTGTTGTTTAAAAACCGTATAAAGTTAGGGGCCGTGAACTCACCTTTTGTTGCTCGGTTAGTGTAGCAATAGAAGTTATAAGATATGGGACCGCTAGTTGCGTCCTAACAAACCAATTAATTTCAAGTCAGTGTGTGAACACACCAATACAATTTCTACACGTAATTTACGCACAAAGTGATACACACAAACAACATATCTAACACTCAAACATGCATGCAAGTATCCTCATGTGATCATAGTAATCAAACAACTTATCATGAACATATTCCAATCCATGCAACACTTTGGTGCACACAATCACAAGTTATCAAATTTCAGCTTAACACTCATTATTCAGCTGTTTTCTAGGATTTTTATAAAATAGTTCCAACCATCCAAAAATTCCAATATTTTTACAGTAGGTGACATCTATACCATAGAAGCTTATATAAATTTTCCAAGTCCTAAATCTTTACCAATTAACCATAAATATTAATATGCTAGGCTGCAGTCAGATTTATCACTTTCTGACTGCAGTCCACGGAAGAATTTATTTAAAAATCACTGATCGTCCAATTAACAAAATTCCAGTTGGAGTTGCCCGGAAATTTCCATACCTAGTTTCTGTACAAAAATCATGACTCAACTTCCTAATGATTTTAAAATCCAACTTGATAAACAACTAACAAAATTTCAGGATTTTCACAGTTTTAGTTACTGAACTTATTTGGCCCTTTAAAAATATCAAACGACTTCAGAAAATTATGAATCCAGCGCCATTAGATTCCTTATTCAAATCTCTGCGTTCTAGTCATCAGAAAATCCGTTTTTCGACAACTAACGACCGAGTTACAGCCAGATGAAGTCGGCTGTAACTATTATTCAGCAGACTGTTTTCGGCATATCTTTATCATAAACTCGTATAACCCGTTCATGCGATTAACCTAGGCGATCAAGAACCGATTTTTAATCATAGATTAATACTAACAACCTATCCATGCAAACCCTAGTTCTCACTTCTAGTTTTTACAAACAAAACATACTTGCAACTTATGATTTCCGAAAAGAATCATGCACATGAACAACAATCAAAACAGCCGATTATTTACAACACTTATAATCCGAAAACAACACAATCAGCACACATGTATTCCGAATATGATATGACAAATTCAAATCTTTTAACGGTAAGGTAAACGAACCGTGAGTATGTTAAGGAAACGGTGATCAACAATGCTTGCGGCCGAGAGGTGATGATGAAGTAGATTGTTTGTGATCGAGGAACTGATCAACGGCTGATCTCGAGACCGAATGGAATAACAAAGGCTGATTAGATCAAGGTGATGAAGAACGAGGTGGCTAGCGATCGAGGAGATGATGATGGCGATGATTGCTGCTGCTGCGACCGAGAGGGAGAAGCGAACAAGGGCTGCCGACGGCTGTTGAACCTTTAGGGTTTTGTGTATTTTGAAGGAGCATGCAATGGATGATATATATAGGCGCACAAGATGATAAGGGTCGCGGTTTTAGTTGGAGCTTGTGGCCGAGAGACTAGGGTGAGTTAGTTTGGTTTGGGTTTGATCTCGCGGCCAAGGACTAGGGTGGGTTGGTTTGGTTTTGATCTTGGCCGAATAGTTTTAGGTTTTGCATGCAATGGTTTTCGGTTTAGGTTGTTCTCGGCCGAGTAGTTAGAGTTTTAAGTCTAGGTTTGATCTCGGTTTGTGTTTGCGATTTCGGGTTTGATCCTTGTTTTCTTTTAGCCGAAGACTTGGGTTCAATGTTTAAACTTTGTTAACTCCTAGAGTCACAATGAATCAAGTTGGTTCGTGTCGCGGTTCGGTTCAGTTCGTGTACATATCTACTCTAATTATTCAATTACTAAAACAATCACACAACACACATCACGTATTCATTTAATTCGTACACATTCGTACACATAGCACGTAATTAGTTTGACAAGTATTACGTTTAAGTTATCCGAAAAACCCGGGATGTCACATATATATATATATATATATATAATATATTAAGATTCCCTACTAATGAACTACAACCCTAGTATGTTGTGTCTATTTAACTATTGCTTATTCTTTCTTTCAAGGTGTTTTATGTAATAATGGGCTTTACTGGTTTTAATAGTAAAATAATCTACTAAGGTTGTAAGCGATAGTTATAGGCGGAGATTAGGGGTTAGTTTATTTTAGTCTTCTTGATCTTTGTTTTCATTTGTAATCGATTTCCATTTTTAATAATCAATAATAGAGGAATCATCTGTGGTTGAGTTCTTGTTTTCTAATTCTTTGGTGTTGTGATTTGATTTCTAATTTCAACAATTGGTATTAGAGCCTCCTTATGGTTGGATTCAAAGAATTTATGTCACACCCTGGATTTCCAACCCGGAAATCCATACACCGGTGGGCTCGGATGGGGAGTATCGTGACGTCAGTTGATAATCATCATAGTCAATTAAACACGGCACAGCGGAAGTCTTGGAGTAAAATTACTATTACAAACCGAATGTTCGAAAATACAAAATAATATACAGGCTCGTAATAGAAGATCCACAGCCGGATCATAAAATGTACAAGAGAGAATATAAAACAGACTTTTGGCAAATTTAGGATTTGCAAGATCCTTTATCACTACCGAGCAGCTTCTGGCCTATTTCGTATTGTACCTGCAGTTTAGTTTTTGGACGATACGTCAGCTTTCGCTGGCAAATACACCCAACTGACTCATTTTGAAAACTTTAAAAAAAATGATTTTTAAGTGCAAAACGGCACAAAATCTTTTATTAACTTGGGAAAGTTGACCTTGCAACCTTGTATCAGATTCACATGTTTGTCATACATACAGGGCCCGAGACAGAAACCGAGACATGATTAAATACACACCACTTACAAACTCACGAAGGAACTATCCCCAACGTCTTGGGTAATTTGCATATGAGCATCTGACAGGTGTATGCCTACACCCCGTGCTGAGGTCGTGGCCAATAACTAATGTATTAAGCTGAGGATATCCAGGACACGGTAATTTAACCCCCGATGTTTAAGTTATCAAACAAAACTGATTAAAACAAAATATGGGGTTTAGTAGCCACAAACGGGTATTCGATTGACCCCATTTTGGACCAAGCGGTTACCGTATCCCAAGTCCGTATAGGGAAAATAAGTCGAGAGTATTTACCTGAGCTGGTCTTCTTCTTTTATTTTTAAATAACTCAGCCGTATACAAAAGTACCAAGTGCAGATAGCATTTACCAGGAAGGCTCTAGTCTGGATTATAGCATAAGCTAGCCAATGAAATACTAACGGTCTTATAAACTGAATAGTGTACATGATCATTACGTATAATGCTTGATTAAACGATGATCGGATAGAATGTAGTTTAATCCCGACAAGTACTTGACTTGTATAATATGGGTAAACTATAAACATTCTGGATTTTTGAAACTTAAATGACAAGGTTAAACCTGTTTCGGTTAATTTCTGTAAACTAGTTACGTATAATCATACGTATGCTTATAAGCTCTAATGGGTAACCGGATAAGTCATGGACAAGTTCTATATGCCATTATATTTTAAATAAGTTAAGATATCAGTAGGATATCAACTTGTATACCTGTTAAAATTTTAAAACGAAATTATGCCTCATAAGGGCATTTCGGTAATTATATACCGTATAAAAGGAACTTGAATATATTTTAAGTTTATAATCATAAGTATTCTGGAAAATAATTTATTTATGAGATAATATCAATAGGATATCAATTATATATGTATTTTATCTTTTATTGCCAAACTATGCACCGAATGGGCATTTTGGTCATTTTACACATAGTTTATAAATTATTTGGGGATTCTGAGATTATAACATGTACCTACTGTAAATATGTTTAAAATAAGTTTTAAAATTAGTAGGTATCAAGTCTTGGTCAATAACATGGTTTAAAACCATACTATGCGCCGAAGCGGCGCTTATGTTGTAAAATGACGTCTTTATGCGATATTTATAAAAACAGATTTTAAAGGTCATATTAAAATGTCTTAGGTATGTTATTTAATATAATATATCAGTAGGTAATTGATTTACCTTGAAAAGAACCATTTTATAAGCCACAAGGGCTAAAATCGTCATTTATCGACATAGTTTTAGGACCTGTTTGAAAACTCAGTTTATAACTTGGTTTAACATCCCAAATAATACTACTTATAATATTACATCAATAGGAAACTCATTTTCAAGTTTATTATTATTTAAAACCTTGTTTTATGCAAAAAGGACATTTTGGTCAAAGATGACATAATTATGGAACTTGCGCATAAACTTAGATTCTGATTGTGATCATGTAATATAACCTCAGAGGGTTATGCTACATTATATTATGATCATAATGCAACTTTATATCAGTAGGTAACTAATCTAAATCGGGTCAGAATCGAAAGTCAAAGCAGAAGTCAAACTTCGCGACTTTCGGTTGCGAACCGACCCTAGAACTGAAATTGACGAGCCGTACATGTTCTTACATGTTATAATAATTATTACCAACTTGTTTAAGTTTCAAAACAGGTTTCATAACATATAAAAGATCAATTTATGATTTTTCCGAAAAATGGTCTGTTTGACTTTTTAATATCGTAACTTTGACCTGTCAATTGGTCCAGCAAACGTGATCTTTAGGAGGTGCCCTTTATAGGGACTAACATCTATCTTATTACGATCACTTAGCCATGTTCATTTCGAACAATGGCTGGACCATAATTGTCTTAACCGAAAGTCAAAGCGTTTTTCGAAAAACGCTTGACTTTTGGCTATAAAAGCCTATAAACGAAAATGCACAAGGAAGGAACACTTACCAGTGATTCCTAGGGTGCAAAAGAACTATGTTGGATGCTCCTTTTAGCTAGGAACTTCTAGAGGAGGGAGAAGAGTGATTAAATGAGAAAGGTGCAAGTTTGAATGTGAACTTAAGCACCTATTTATAGTTGGAGAACTCAAAGGAGGTGAAGCCAGGTGTTTAGGGGTGTAAGAAGAAGCTTACAAGTGTCCCAAAACGTGGCATAGCTGATTACAAGTCCATAGATTCGATCAAATGGTTTTTGGAGTTTTGTTTGGAGACCAAGCAAAACTTTCTGCAGCAGAGGCTCTCTCGCGCCCCGCGAGAGACCCAGGCCTGGTCTCTGGCGGCCCGCGACCGCCCCATAATCAGTTTCAATCTTTGACACTTTTAGCCCCTTAACTTTAAAAAGCTTATAAAAACCTTTTAAAACACTTTTTTGGCACTTTTAGCCCTCCGTAGCCAATACTTGGCATACCCAGGATTAATTATGGATATCTATTTTTTTTAACTAAAGATAATAATGTATATGGACGTTTATCTCTATTTGAATTTGTTTTTTTTATTTTAATAAGATAATAATAAAAATACAATCTTCCCACTTTAAATTCTTTTAAAAATGATTATTACCAATGTTTTAAAACCCGGTTCAAACCGACCGGTTGTACTGATAGAACCGGTTAAATCACTCGGTACATCCGGTTGAACTGCCCGACATATCCGGTTAAATCGTTTCTAAGTCAAATCTGATAAGGTATATAAACCGGATTTTAAAACATTCATTATTACTTTTTAATAGAACAGTTTTTTCTACATGCTATGTGTATCTGTTGTTAATAAAATAGATTATATTCTTTAAAGTATCCCCAAAAAGTTAACAAAATAGATTATATTTTTTTTGTATGTTGATATCATCCCAAAAATTAGAAGCTTTGTTGCCAAAGTGGTGCATCTCTTGTAATATAATTTAAAAAACTAAATAATAATGTCAATTACTTGCAAACATATATTTATATATCGCAATCTTATATATTGTATATCGCATTCTATTAGTGATTCAAAAGATGTTTTTTTCTAATGAACTTTACGATAATCAATAGCTTATCATTATAAGCGGACTTTAGAAAATATGATTTATTAATATCTAAATTTTAGGTTGGTAAATACTGTTTATAATTTTGAGGATTATTAAGAATTTTTTTTTAAATTAAGATTTTTATAAGGTAGGTTTTTAGAACTTTTAAAATGATATTTTAAGGGAGGGAGTATGTTAAGTACAAAGAGGTATATTTAGCCCACCCTTAATAAATCTTCATTTAAAGTTTTATTTTCGTCAAACTAATCATAAACTAAAAGTCACTTGTAAATAACTAATAGGGTACCATAGTTAATATAAAGTATATTTGTTCCTCTAAATACTGATTTAACTAGGTTTATAACCCAGGCTCAAACTCTAGACATATAATAAAACTAATTAAGTTATATCTTCATAAAATAAAATAAAAATTATATTTCAAACTTTGTGATTTTACATTATTTTCAAAAGTTACTTTAATAACTACACTACATTATAGAAAAAAAAACACACAAATTAACTCTTTATTTATTACTAAGAGTGTTCACAGCTCGATTTAAAACTGTGAACCGATCAAACTGGTCATCGGTTTGATTTTACGGCCGGGTTTGTTATCAACTTTCGGTTTATGTATTAAGTTTATTCATATTTTATTTTATATAAATTTTTCAACCCTTACAATACACGGAATTCTTAAAGATACAACTTTTTTTATTTTTTTAATACATCAGATTATATTTTTTGAACCCATGTAATACACGAGGTTATAACCTAGTATTCTGATATTATAAATACTGAGAACAGGTCTGGTCATGAAAAGGGTGGGTTTATACCCAATTTAGTGAGAACAACTTGGGGACATCCTTAATATACCGACGAGGATTTTTGACTCGTAAAAAATATTGTGAGTACCTATCTTAGTAAGGTAGTTAACATGAATGTGCATCTACAATAAAGTTAGCTTCTGACTGTTAAATAATATTATGTTTTTTTAATAGAAAAGGGAGTTCCTATATCCATAAAACCAACCTCTAGCAAATACATCAGATTTGTAGTTCCACCTATCCAACTTCCATTCTAGCCCCTTGACTACACCATGCATCAAAAGAAATTAATGTTTACACTTTCTGCTGTAAACTTTATCCACAGAAACCTAGTATTATGTAGGTATTTATTTTGTCTTTCCTCACATATACATTATATAAAACTAGTTTTTGCCCACCCGCGTTGCAGAGCACCAAGCTAAATATTTCACTTTTATAATATGTACGTCTGTGTTTCGGTTACTTATACATACTACTCATAACACTTTCTAAAAAACTTACATCAAGTCAATCAATCAAAACCAAACACTACCATACTTTTGGAAAAAAAACCTACAACGATGGAAAAACTGTAATTTTAAACTGAGGCAAAATTGTAACTTTTAAGGACAAATGTGCGTGTGTCAGGCAGCCTTCTGACAAAAATAAAAATTACACGGAGTCAACCAATTAAAACAAAACACTACAATAGTTTTGTAAAAAAAAACTAAAATGATGGCATGACTGTATTTTTACACTGAAGACAAAATCGTAATTTGATAGGAAAAAAGCAAAAACGATGACAAAACTTAAGATTTGAACTGAGGGCAAAATCGTAATTTGGCTTGAAGGGGAAAAACAATACAAATGACAAGACAGTAAATTTAAAGGGACAAAATCGTAACTTGACTTGACCAATGGGGAAGTATTAGACAGCAACTTGACATTATTCCCCTACATTAACTTTGTAGTATATATATATTTTACATGGAGACAAAATCGTAATTTTATAGGAAAAGCAAAAACGATGGCAAAACTGTAAATTTGAACCGAGTGAAAAATCATAATTTGGATGGAAGGGGAAAAAGTAATAAAAATGGCAAATCAGTAAATTTAAAGGGACAAAAGCGTAACTTGACTAGACCAGTAAAAGAATACCAAACAAGAGCCTGACACTATTTCCGGCTTTGTAGAAATATGTAGTCTTATAAAAGAGTGAACTCTTTTAAAAACTTTGTTGATAAGGTTTCTAGAATGTCTCGCCTCCAAATACCGAACTTGACCAAAACAAGAAGTCGATGAGTTCTTTGTTATGGTACAAGCATACACATGTCTTGATTGGATAAGTTGCAACACAAGACTCTAAAGCAGTCCCCCATGAAAAACAATCATGCAAAATACACGGAAACAACTAATTAAACAAATTGTATTATAAAATTAACGAAAATATCAAACACAAACAAATGACCTTGAAAAGCTGAAATTCATACAAAACAACATCAAATTGGCAAAACTATGCGAAATATGTCGAAATTGCTTAATCATCCTAAGACAACACTTAATTGTATAATATTTTTATAAATATAAAATACCCTAAATAGAATATACCTAATTGCATAAAATAAGCAAACAAATATCAAATTCTTTACTCGTCCTACACCTTTTTTTTTTTTTTCTGAAAACGGAAATAGACAAAACAAAAAGATTAATGTTCGAAAAAGGTTTAATATATTGAATAATAAATTCACAATATACTGGGGACCAAGGATTCGTGCTGTTTCCTTTGTTCAAATCTACTATTTTCTTAAACACATTAATAGCTCTAAGATAATCGTCCTCAATTTTTTGGTTACAAACGTTTTGAGTACAAGACACACACCTTAACCATCATAACATAACATGTCCTCTAACAACCGTTTTTCAAATATACTAAAACACACAAAACCTCTTTTCTTGATCCACCGATATTATTTATTCCTGTTTGTCAATTATTAATCGAAATTTAGGGCAAAATCTTGGGTTAACTGCAAATCATGCTTAGAAAACTTACCCACTTTTGAAAAAAAAAAACAGTGTCTTTTGAAGAAATTCAAAAAGAAAATAATAACTTTTTAATCGTATTTTTCCCCGTTAAATTGTCACCGGCGAGTATACCATTAAGTCGTTAACATTTGACAGTCCGTGCAACCCCGTTCCTCTGCTACGTAACTATAACCAATGAAGTCACGCCACGTGCGTATCACTAAGCATTACCAATGTTGCATTACATTGTTAACATTGGTTGCTAAAATTTGAAAGGTAGAAGCCTTCTAAACATCCATAACAGAAGTCGAGAACATATGAACACCAATAACATATATAACTAGCGCTTGAAAGAATCATCACCATAATACAAATCACTGGACGCTCTCTCTATGTATGTTTTTAGAAAAGGATCATCATCATCAATAACAAATTCAAGCACTACATCGCCATTTCCACACTAGATACACGATACAAACGACTAATACGCAAGTCCATTTCACATATGTGTTGAATTGTCATCTAATCACAATGACAGTCGAGTGAAATTCAAATACACAACAACAAATTCACATACGACCTAACTTTTAGCCTCCATTGACGAGCATAAAGCAAATTACTAAAAAAAAACGAAACTTATAATAGTAGATACTCGTATTTCATTATTATTAGTATGACTCTTTTCTCACATTGCTACATAGGTAGGTATAACATCTTACCCTAAAAAAGAACTAATTTCATGATTTTCTTTTAAACTTTAATCTTAACAATCAATTAAAAAATAATAATAATAAAAAAAATCCAAGGAAGGAAGGAGCAACAAGTTTGTGACATAAAACCAAGTTCCTCGTGTTCTTCCCACATGATATTCCCCACTGGACCACTTCCAGTGTTTGATCACTTTTCCCTCAAAAAAGCACACACAACCCCACAACATAAAACCACATCAAAATCTCACACACCCATCAACAACAACTCTACAAAAAAAAAAAAAAAAAAAAAAAAAAACAGAGTAAGCCATGATGACGTGGCAACCGGAATCATCATCACCGGCGGCGGCGGTGGAAACTGGTGGCGGAGGAAGCCGTCGGTGGAGAGAGAAAGAGAGTAATCGGAGGAGAGAGAGAGAGACGAAGAAGAGCGATTGCAGCGAATATATATAATGGGTTGAGGTCACAGGGGAATTATAATTTGCCAAAACATTGTGATAATAATGAAGTGTTGAAGGCTTTGTGTAAAGAAGCTGGGTGGGTTGTTCTTCCTGATGGTACCACTTTTTGAAAGGTATAAATTATATTCATCTGTGTATGTATGTATATATATGCTAATTTCTTAGATCTATCAAGTGTTGAAATTTGTTAATTGAAGTTGTTTAATTTGGGGGACTTAAGTAATTGGTTTATGTGGTTTTGTGATTTCATCATTTGATTTGGTTTAATCTGGATGGTTGTAACAGGCCTCATATGAATGTGATTGTGTTTGATCAAAGATTAGAGGGTTTGTGAATTGTGGACGAACCCAACGTTAAGCGAACTGATTGTGAATTTTTTGGTGGGAACTTCGTTTACGTGTGTTTGTTTAACTGTTTAATGAATGAATAAACGTGAACAAAGAATTCAGTTATCGTTTAATAACGAACGCACATCATCAAAGAATTTCGTTTGATTAGTTAAATAAACCAAAAATTCCGTTCTTTTACGTACGTTTATTAATTAACGAACAAACATAAACACAAAAGAACGAAGAATTTCATTCGTTTACGTGTGTTTGTTTAATAGATGAACGAACATGAACAAAGAATTTCATTATCTAATTAATTAAATGAACAAAGAATTCCGTTATCTAATTAATTAAATGAACAAAGAATTCCGTTCGTTTAGCTAAAACAAACGAACACTAACTAGTTCTCTTTCGGTCCAGTTCAATTCATTTACAGCCCTAATGAAGATCAAGCAAATTTGCATTATTAGTGATGATTTATCCAATTTATTTACTTCAAATGCATCAATTTGCTTGATCATTACTTTATGTTGCTGATTTGTATTCGAAATCGCAGGGATGCAAACCGCCACCCTCAGCCATTGAAACCCGAGGCAGATCAACCAACACAACACCATGTTCTTCTCAGAAACCAAGCCCACACTCCTCAACCTTTCCAAGCCCGGTCCCTTCATACCAATGCAGCCCGACCCGCATTGATACAACCGCACCATCAACCAACCCGTTCGAGTTTCTTTGTAACTCAACTCCATCATCACTCCCGCCTCTCCGAATCTCAAGCAGCGCCCCGGGACGCCACCTCTCTCAAAAGTTCCAAAACAGAACAGTTTTAACTTTGGATCAGTCAATCTGCAATCTTTAGCCTGTTCTGTACCCACAAGCCCGACCCGGAGGCCCGCTACTATACCAGAGTGTGATGAATCTTATTGGTCCACCTGCGATTCATTTCAACGAATGCGGTTCCAAGATTGCAGCCCAATGATGACTAGCCCGAGTTCACCTACTTTCAATCTTGTGAACCCAATGGCTCAAGTGAGCGCGGAGAATGATGCGGTTGTGGAAAAGGGGAAAGGGGAAAGGCGTGGAAAGGAGAGCGGTTTCAGGAAGTTGGGTTTGATGATCTTGAGCTCACCCTTGGAAGCGCAAATGTTTGAACTTTTTTAGATTTTATCGTTTAGTTTGAATCATGTCGAGTCGAAGTAAGATTTAAATGACTAGCGGTGTTGAGAATCGTTGTCGGTTTTGGTGTTTGTTTGATCATGGTAGTGATTTTGAGGTTATGTTTATGATTCATGGAAGTAGATAGCATGGTGTTTAAGAAGATTGTGTTCATTGTAGATTGTAAGTAATCTTTTGGGCATTCATGGTGAATCAATATATTGTTGTTAATGAAATGAAGGTTTTTTTTTTTTTGGATATGAATATTGCACTTCTGCTGATGTAAGTTTATTTTACCTTTTCTTTATTATTTATTTATTCAAACAAATTAGTTAATCATTTGGATGTAAACAAGCCTAGCCGAGCTAAACCCGACCTTGTCTACGCTTAATCTCAACTCATTTAACATGTTAGAAACCAATTGAACCAAAACACATAACTTCAATACAAAAGTGATGCTTTACATGAAACGATTACTTTTGCTTAAGAAAATTATCAAGATGGTGATTTGATAAATTGGTTAACCAAATTGATAAAGAACGCTTTGAACCAAAACACATAACGAATGAGTATACATCAGTCTAATAATCAACCCGTGTTTTATGCAAGCCAAGAGTCCAAACGTAAACATATGTTCTCAACAGAAATCAGAAAGGGACTGAAACAGGCAACAAAAAAAGATGTATCTGTCAGACAACCATGGAGCCATGCCAGGACCCCCCAAATTAGATGGGCAGGCAACGATCCTCTACCGAGCCATGGTCTAGACCAAAGGCTCTGTTAATCACGCTCTAAACTCCATGGTCTTGGTTCATCAACCAGACATGGGTTTCTGTCTTCTTAGGAATCAAGAATACAGAGGTACGAGCCTATAGAACAGATCCTGTTCAAGTAAGGTCGTGCCTTTTCTCTCTTTGCACCTATTATAACCACATTTTGTTTTCAATTCTATCGATGTGGGACGACACAGAATAATAATGAATGCTGCTTGCTTCCTGGCTCCCGCATCGTTTCCATAAATATGTTTTATGATGATTAATCAAATATCTAATATGCTTATCTACCTTTATAACAAAAAAAGAGTTGGGTGGCTGTACAATAGGTGGGCCAGGTTGGGTTTCGAGTACTTCATCAATTTATAATGTGTAAAAATTTCTGTAAATGCTCAAAAAGCGTATTGATTTTATAATATCTGATTGGATATGCAACTTCTAGTGTCAGATTTTGTATTCTTCTTTTAGCTGTATTACGTTCGTGTTTACGGGTTGACAGGTCGAATGCAACATACATGAAAAAAATAAGTTTATTTACTTGAACATGACACGAAATGTTTAAGTGATAACATAAGCACATTTTGAAAACTCACAATAGTCAATCTTTAATGTTTGGACAAACAGATTCTGCTTATAGTACACATCTAAGAACCCCCAAAAAAGTAGTTTTCAGCATGTATAACGTATATGTTGAGCCTTTTCTAAATAGACAATTGCATATATAGAGTTTGATCATGCCCCACACATGTCAAGGGAAAAGGCATGTGAAAAAGAGATAGAATGAGAGTCAAGTGTGTTTTTGGATGCATTGGCTAAAACACACGATAGTACGATATTGACAAATCGAGCCCCCTCACCTGCAGATATGAGATCTTGTCACACTTGAGTAACAAGTAAGGAGATGTGTGTATATCATCGGTTAACTTCTTAACTAAGACAAGATATGAGATTGCAAGTGAATAAGTTATTATGCTCGATCTTTTTACAACTCTTACAAAAAATAAGAGATTGCAAGTAGATAAAAGAGTAAAGGTCATAACGACAAAAAAGTTGGTTTGTCTGTCAGATAACCGTGAAGCCATGCCAAGACCCATCAGATGGGTTAGCAACTATACTCTACCGAGCCATGTTATAGAAAATTATATGTCCTAATAATAATTAACCAAAATACCACCCTTTTAATCATAATCCTAGTTATTTTCAGTGTTGTCCGCTGATGAATAAATATAAATCTGTAAATTATAACACATGCGCTATTAAATTTTATTAATTTTCCATTATACCCTCTTGTTGTTCCCATCAAAATGTTGAATTTACAAGAGAGTGAAAATGAATGACCACATCTGGTAGAGGGTCAGCGGTTATGTCACATTTCTATGAATATGATCCCATCCATTCCCAAAAGTAGTCTTTGCTCTTTGTTAAAATCCACACACACACTCCATTGATGTGTATATGATTTTATATATACATGTGGCTTTTGATCTCTGATGGTTATTGTTGTTGGTTGTGGAGGGAAAGCTAATAATACCAGATATTGGTTTGGCTGAAAAAACGAGTAAGTATATCATGCGGCTCTCAGTGGTAGGCCTATTGTTTTGCATCAAAAAGAAGACTGATAGGCCGTGTACAGTTTTGAAAGGCGCATAAAGGCAAAACCGCTACGATGTTTAATGTGTGTACCCTTAAACTTCTAGGACAGTGAAACCGAATAAACCGTGTCGTCAAACCAACATCAATCTGATACATCTCTTTTGTGTTTGTGCAGGTTAGGTTTGGTAATCAAAAAATATTGGTTCGTCTGTCAGACAACCATGGAGCCATGCCAGGACCCCCCAAATTAGATGGGCAGGCAACGATCCTCTACCGAGCCATGGTCTAGACCAAAGGCTCTGTCTATCACGCTCTAGCTCCATGGTCTTGGTTCATCAACCAGACATGGGTTTCTGTCTTCTTAGGAATCAAGAATACAGAGGTACGAGCCTATAGAACAGATCCTGTTCAAGTAAGGTCGTGCCTTTTGCTCTCTTTGCACCTATTATAACCACTATTTTGTTTTCTGATTCTATCGATGTGGGACAAGAAAATTTCACACAAACCGCACACGTCAT
This sequence comes from Scalesia atractyloides, assembly GCA_947069175.1. Taxonomy (NCBI): domain Eukaryota; kingdom Viridiplantae; phylum Streptophyta; class Magnoliopsida; order Asterales; family Asteraceae; genus Scalesia; species Scalesia atractyloides. The sequence goes on along the minus strand of CAMTDV010000013.1, from coordinate 71,371,790 downwards.
AAACCCAAAAATCTTGTCACCGTCGTCTTTTCTTAGATGGAGAATTTACTTCCGGGGGGGTTTAATCGTTTTTGTGATGAGGGTGTACGTTAAAAACTAGAAATAAAATTAAATAATTAAGATAAACAACCAATTTAGTTTACTAGTTGATTTAAGTTGGTTTGGACAATTCAGACAGTTTCATTGACATGTGACCGCACCTAAATACGAATAAGTAGATATTTCGAAAGGACTACAAAACAAGCACAGTTTGTTGCTCCTGCGATTCGAATATTCGTTTGCCCTCTGAGAAATTGCTTCCAAAAGCTGTTCGTGATATAATGTCCGCTGAGAGTTGATGGAATTCTTTATGGACGTCAAATTCAAATTCAGATTTGTTAATATTCACATCCCATTTGCTCATCATACTTTGTGTACTATCCACAATTTCAGGTATCCATTCCTAGGGCCCAATTAAATTAACACAGCCCAATGGGCTTTTAGTTATCAATTTATCTCTAAATTTATTTCTGATTTCTAGACATTTAAAAAAAAAGCCCGGTTTTGATTTCCAAGCCGGGTCCTTACCCAACCCGATACCACACCTGAAACTGGTTTTACTCAAACCGATTCCAAACCACCAGTTCGTATATCGGTTTTCTACTCTCATTACTGAAACCAGTTTGGACCTCGACCCAAATTGAGGGGTCGGTTGTGGTTTAGGTGGTTTGAACTATATTTTTAATTTTTTTTTCTTAAGATCGTTAGTTTTTATTCGATTTTTTAAAGTAATAAAGATAATTCATGAAAATTATAGCATAACTACATATTTCAAAATTGAAAAACAAAATAAAGAGCAATTTAACCGTTGGTTTGGTTTACACAGTTAGTTCTAAGTTTCAAACTAACGGAACCAATCAATTTGCTTTAGTTTAGATAGTGTTGCTAGTTTCTAACAATTATAACACTTTTAAGTGAGACGAAATGACGAATTAATACAAGATCAAATATTTTTGTATATTTTATGAAGGTTTAACAAATTTGTAGTAATTAATACAAGTTAAAAACATAAATTATTGATATATCTTTTTTAAAAATCTTGAAAATAAGTATTTATTGATCGATTTATCTAATAGTGTTCATGACAGATAAACTATCTTTATAGTAATCAAATACATAAATAAAAGTGAGAATTTATTTTATGTCCATGTATAATCATAATGTATGTAATGGATTATATAAACATAACTTACTTCTCAAGAAAATAAATTGGATTTAAAAATATCAATTGTAAATGAAAATTTAAATAAAAGTTGGTTAGTTTATAAACTCCAAATAATTTCTAGTGGTAAATATTCGTTAAATAAATTAACATGAAATAAATTTATAATTAAATTAAAGTAAAAAATGTTTATTTCATAATTTTCTATATATTTTTTTAGATTAAAATTAAAAAACTGTTGGATTTTTTATTAAAAATACCTTAACTCTTTCCATACTAGAAGCTTTATTAGCGATCCTTCTATGAGCAACCCATCTCTCTCCCTCCAACGCCACAGGCCCGTCCCCGAACAAAAGCTTTAAATCCGGGTCGAACCGGATCTTACCAAACAACCCGCTTTCGCTAACTAGTATCTCTTTGATCATATCCGGGTCAGACAGGGCCAGCCTAGCCTTTAACCCGAACCTTACAAAAACGTATCTCCTTAAACTTTTGACCAGTTGTATTGTGGCATCACTCTCTAAACAACTCCCTCATGGTTGAAAGAAACTGAGTGTGACGATAGCGCCTTCTCGATCATCCTCTGCTGGATCCCAGCTGAGTTACCAAAGATCGGACGGTAGCCAGGACCTTGTCGGCGGAAGTGGAGTTGGATCTGAAGTGGGGTCCATATGTATTTGAAGAGGATAGTGATGATGGTGAAGAGCAGAGGAAGAAGAAAACAATAAGTTCATTGTTGGTTGTGGATGAGAGATATCTGACTCTTGATTGGGTTTTGATCAACTGCTTTTGATTTTATTATTTTTCTTAAATAACGCATGTTTTAATGTAGAATAATGACAGATTATATAAATAATGAACTTAGCTTATAAACTTTAAGCTACCTCAGAAGACATGACTGTCTTAATTGAACATTTCAAATTAGGTTGCCATCAAATATTGTTAGAAAAGCTAAACGAATCCTTAATGGGTTCTTTTGAGAGTTACGGGCATCAAATATTGTTAAAAAAGCAAAATATACCAATATTACTCCAAACTTGTTTGTTTAATCACTTTTAAAATTCTAACATGGCATATTTGTATAAACATATAGTAAAATAAAACAAAGAGATAGTTATACAGTTACATAATCAGTCATCTTATGTGTTTCACGTATAATCGTAGAAAATCCGAATCCACCAAAGCTACAAGTTTCAAGACAGTTATACCTATGATTGACGCGCTAAAAATATGTATCTGGTTTCATTAATATCAGTTACGCCTAAAAACAGACCCAAAAAACAAAAATACTCTTGAGTTGACCGATATTGTAAATATAAAACTAACAAAAACATATTTTCATTAAACCAGTAGTTAAATGGTAATTGAACACTTCCCTTAGACGTTGCATGCAACAAAACATGCATTTATGAACCACTACAAATACCAGAATGATATAACAAAAGAATTTGGAATGTGTCATGCCACAAAGCAAAAAACATGACCACTGCCTAAACTGTGAAACTATGTTGTAACTCAACATTTATACGACTACACCAAAACAAAACCTACTTTCTAGGCGCGACATGTTCCAAAAATCTCACCCCGCATCATGTCTATTGGGTTGTGGTCCATAGTGTAACGCTCTGGGCCTAAATACATACCAGTTTTTTCTAGAATCGCGAGCCCTTCATCCCTACCATATCTCGAGCTGTAGAGCTTCAAGTACTCGATGTCCTAAAACACAAGAAATACATATTTATCAGGAAATAAGAGAAATGGTGAACTTCTAAAATCAATTTATTTTGAAAGATCAGAATCATCAGATTAATATATGAAAGATATAGTTTCTATCATCATATTTAAATTGTAAATTACTTGTAAAATTCAAGAGAAGACAAACGGATTTAGTGGTGGCAATCGTGTCGGGTTGGTGGGTTGAATCATTGAACACGACCCATTTAAACTCATTTATCTAAACAAGTCAAACGGGTAGTAATAAAGTTGTAAACGTGTTCAGAAGGTAACCTGCAGGTTGGAAGGGTCAGTGGTGTAATAAATGGGTTAAATGGGCCATAAATGGGTTGGTGTGTCGACTTTTTTAATTAAATGGGTTTGCATGTCGTCCCAACCCGACTTGTTTATTAGGTGAGTTAGATATGACAACCCGAAACCTGACTATCCCTATGTTTATCAAGAAAGAAGACAAATGGTGAACTTCCAAAATTATTTTATTTAAACTAGATTACTATAATAACAATATAGGTTCTTTAATCATATTTATATTGTAATTATTTGTAAAATTAACTCAAAAAAGGAGACAGACAATTGTTTGCTGGTTGGACCAACCCAACATGTTTTGGTCCATTCCAAAATTATCCAAACCCAACTGGCACATTTTGCACCACCAGCTATGAGCCTTGTTTCAGCCAATGGGGTAACTTACTGTAAAATACTAGCATACAGTAATGGTCAACTTTTTATAACTATGCACCCTTGTTCCAAGTTCTAGGTTGCAAACGGGTCATGTGACGTAATAGAATGAGGATTTAAGAAAAAGAGTAAACAGTAAATAATTACCTGCAAGCCACTCAAAAGGCGCTCTAGCCTAAGAGATGATATAATCCAATGGCTTAGATTAATTCACACAGTTCACTCTCGTGTTCACTTTAAAACCCTATATATATATTATTATATAATTATATTAATATAGTATGAGTATTTGAATATTACACCTGCAAAATGGATCAAACAATCAACTATTGACCCAATTTAGATTTGGTTGTCTAGTCGCAGAAATTTCACTCTATTACCTTGTTCCCCCTTTTTTTATTTAACCTAATTAGAAATTTTAAAAACTCATTCGAACTCGCTCCTTCTTTAACATATAAATTATCTGACGATTTTTATTTTTTAAACCCCTTTCTATATTAATAGTTAAGTTATATGTACGTAAATCGACTCGCATATTAGTCATCTTTATCGAGTGTCTAAGGTGGAAAGGAAAACACATTATTTGGATTTGTTATTTAAAGTGTAAAGTTTTGACAACGGGTATCTTTAATTCATAACTCATTTAAAAACTTGCATCGTAAAATGTTAAGTATTGGTGTTTTTTTTAAACTGAAGATGATGATCCAAAGATATGTGAGGTATTTTGATCTTTTATGGGTGGGTTGTAATGTATGAGCCTACTACTCATGTGATTGATGATTTATAATCTTTTATATCTATATATATTCTATACTATATAATAAAAGAAATTATGATAAATACGTGTTATTTATTTGAGACATTTATTTTTAGATTTTCATGTCTCTCTCTTACTTAACTAATTATGGATATCTATTTTTTTTAACTAAAGATAATAATGTATATGGACTTTATCTCTATTTGAATTTGTTTGTTTATTTTAATAAGATAATAATAAAAATACAATCTTCCACTTTAAATTCTTTTAAAAATGATTATTACCAATGTTTTAAAACCCGGTTCAAACCGACCGGTTGTACTGATAGAACCGGTTAAATCACTCGGTACATCCGGTTGAACTGCCGACATATCCGGTTAAATCGTTTCTAAGTCAAATCTGATAAGGTATATAAACCGGATTTTAAAACATTCATTATTACTTTTTAATAGAACAGTTTTTTCTACATGCTATGTGTATCTGTTGTTATAAAATAGATTATATTCTTTAAAGTATATTGATATTATCCCCAAAAAGTTAACAAAATAGATTATATTTTTTTTGTATGTTGATATCATCCCAAAAATTAAAAGCTTTGTTGCCAAAGTGGTGCATCTCTAGTAATATAATTTCAAAAACTAAATAATAATGTCAATTACTTGCAAACATATATTTATATATCGCAATCTTATATATTGTATATCGCATTCTATTAGTGATTCAAAAGATGTTTTTTTTCTAATGAACTTTACGATAATCAATAGCTTATCATTATAAGCGGACTTTAGAAAATATGATTTATTAATATCTAAATTTTAGGTTGGTAAATACTGTTATATAATTTTGAGGATTATTAAGAATTTTTTTTTTAAATTAAGATTTTTATAAGGTAGGTTTTTAGAACTTTTAAAATGATATTTTAAGGGAGGGAGTATGGTAAGTAACAAAGAGGTATATTTAGCCCACCCCTAATAAATCTTCATTTAAAGTTTTATTTTCGTCAAACTAATCATAAACTAAAAGTCACTTGTAAATAACTAATAGGGTACCATAGTTAATATAAAGTATATTTGTTCCTCTAAATACTGATTTAACTAGGTTTATAACCCAGGTTCAAACTCTAGACGTATAATAAAACTAATTAAGTTATATCTTCATAAAATAAAATAAAAATTATATTTCAAACTTTGTGATTTTACATTATTTTCAAAAGTTACTTTAATAACTACACTACTGTCACACCCCGACCCGCAGCGAAAAGGTGACCGGGGCATGATTGGGTTATCATCAAAGCTCATGACATTTATTATACGTTTCATATTCATTAATACAATTTAATAGGAAGTTTACAACCATAATTACATCATGACCTAACATCAATCTAAGCTTCTTTGTTTTCTTCTAAGGCATTTCCTATGTTTTCCTTGCTTCATCCTGTTCACCTGTTTCATGTGTAAAAAGGTTTTTGGATCAACAAAAAGTTGGCGAGTGAATCCTATGGAAAACATTTGAACAAGTTTATTTAATTGATTATAAAATGAGTGCACAACCACACATGAGTAAAAATAGATGTAAACTTATTCAACAATCATTAGATATTAAATAAAGCACACATGAACAATAATGGAACGTTTAGAGGCACGCGTTGCTCAACTCGTCTTCACGAGGAACTGATGGGCCTAATGAATGAATTGCATAACCATGATAATATGAAAGACATAACTACCAACAATATAAACTCAACAATACACATATGAACAATAATGGATTGGTTTTGAGGCACGCGTTGCTCACTCGTCTCCCACGAGGAACTGATGTGCTTAATGAATGAATTTCATACAAGTTGACAAAATGAAATACATAATCACAACAATATAAACAATCTAAGTTTAGGTCACGATATGGTATGGCACGAGTTTAAATAAACGAGTTAATTATTTTGTAACACATGACACACCCCAAAACGTGTAATTAAAAAGGGGGAGTTGTAAGATTCACTCACAGTGGGTGCGTTCGGTTGATGATGTTGAATGCACGCGAAGTGGTTTTAACCACGAGTGAAATTAACCTAGATAAATAGCATTATGGTTCGGTAAGTAAACGGATTTTATTAATCCATTTTAGTAGGATTGTTGGGTGTATTTTTGTGAGTTTAAGGCTATTTTCTAACCTTAAAAATGTTATTTTTAAGTATTTTTAATTGATTTTTAAATAAAATAAATAAATAAAAATAATAAAAAATTGATTTTTTTTGCTACAGTTGACCGTTGACCGTTGACTTTGACTTTGACTTTGACCGGTTCGTATGCGTGTATATGTGCGCTGAGTGAGGCTCGAACCCGAGACCTCCCGTACGCGTGCACGCAGCTCTACCAACTGAGCTACGTGTCTAACCCGAAATATATCTGTTTTTAATTATATTTATATACTAATTAGATTAAACAGAAAATCCTTTATTTCTTAAAAACGATTTTAATCCGTGACTCGGTGCGCTCCACAGGTCTCGAACCCGGGACCTGTGGGTTGGGTTAACACACAGTCCACCGCTGGACTGTGTGTTTAACATGTTATATAAACCGATTTTTATTATACTTATATACAAACTAAACATTTCCATTTCTGTCTTATTTTAAAAAGTTTAATAATTGTCCGGATCGGTGCAGTAGAGCGGACTCGAACTCGTGTCCTGTGATTAAACATACACACAGTCCACCACTGGACTGTGTGTCTAACTTGGTTATTATTCCGGTTATTAATATACTTAACATATACAGCGTGACTCCGGTTCGGTTAACAAAAAAAAAGACATTTTTATTAAGGCAGCATGCGTGGGACAAGATTCGAACTCGAGACGTTTACGTGTTTATTGTGCACACAGTCCACCGCTGGACTGTGTGTCTAACCCGAGTTATAACTTGATTTTAATTATACTTAAACATTACAGAAAACTTCGTCTTCTTCGTTGATTTTAACCAGAATCGGAAGTCCGACTGGTTCGATGTTTTAATCGTGTTCTTTAGTGTTTTGAGGTTATTTACAGATGAGATATGAATAAAAAGAAAGAGAAATTAGGCCTAAGGTATACCAGCTGGACTCCTCTGTTTTTCCGGCAGAACTCCGGCGACAGCAACAGGTTCCGGCGTCGTATGTCTTGCATCAGCGAGTCTTCAGAAAGCTTGAAAAGGATGTGGGTGACTTCGGTATAAGCTCAGGGGGTTCAGTAAGGCTTAGAAGTGGAGGGTTCGGTTTTCCGGCGACGAGCAGAAGATTTCCGGCGAGTGAGTTTTCACCGAGAAAGGGTGCGGTTTTGAGCGAAAAAGTTTGCAGAGGTTCGAGGGGGTATTTATAGGGCAGGTTATCGATGAATTTGGTCCGATTTCCGACTTGATTCGTCGGTTAGAATTTCTCCGGCGGTTATAACTTGTGTCGCGGACTCAGACATCGGTTATAACCGATGTAGTGTTTAAGGTTTACGTTATAACTGAAGTAACCGTCGATTCTTGGCGAGTTAGTCGGGATTTCCGACGACTGCAATTTGGGCGCCGGTTTTGAATTCGGAAAAACATGTTATGAATTAAATGATTCTAATAATTAACAAAGAATACAAGTGGCGCAGTGGTTGAGTGTGTGTGCGATAGTTTGTTGAACCGGCTGACTGACCCGGGTTCGAAACCCGGCAGTGCCAAATCATTTTTATTTTCTTATTTTTAACAGTTTTTCAAAAACTAATTATATATTCCCATATAATAATTAATTATGTATCGTTTAAAATTATTTTGGGCATTAAATTCGCAACGAAATTTTTAACTGATTGTTCGGTTAATAAACGGAGCGGGTTTGGTAAATCCGTTTTTGACGGATGTTACTGTATCCCCTGCTTTTTAGAAATTTCCTCCCGAAATTTAAATAGTGATATATTTGACTAAAAGAATGATGTGTTTAGTTTGACAGTTACATGCTTAGAAAAAGTAAGGGTTTAAGTTTTTTGTTTGAGGCGGTAACGTCCCTTGTAAGGGTTAAGTACCCTATTACAGGAATCGCTTTTTTTGTTGCCTACTGTAAAAGTATTGATAAGCAGAATTGATTCGCTAAATATGATATCATGCATAAGAATTTGGATATGTTTGGAAGGATATGGTTATATCCTAAGGCAAAACTTCTAATACTACAACCTACATGGAACTTCTCATAACCATTTAACAATACCTCTGATCCTTTGACAAGAATACTTATATATAGGAAGTACCAGCGGCGTATCCACCATATTCTTGTCAAATTTTCATTGGTTTTATCAGTAAGTTATGATTGGTTCTATGACTATAGAACATAAATAAACACAACAGCTAATATTTGAATCCACATTCTGATAGCATATATGTTTGAATGGTGACAGTTCCTCTCTCGTTTGTTATGATGGAGAGGTTAGTTTATGTAGAAATGGATCACAATCCAATTTCTTTAAATAGCGAGATGATATAAGTGTAACACAAATTTCAATCAAGACAATACTAAATCCTACATGGAACTTCTCATAACCCCTGATAATGCCTCTGATCCTTGGCAAGAATACTTATATATAGGAAGTACCAGCGGCGTATCCACCATATTCTTGCCAAATTTTCATTGGTTTTATCCACAAGTTATGATTAGTTGCCAAGAAACTACTAAATCCTACATAGAACTTCTCATAACCGTCTGACAATGCCTCTGATCCTTTGACAAGAATACTTATATATAGGAAGTACCAGCGGCGTATCCACCATATTCTCGTCAAATTTTCATTGGTTTTATCAGTGAATTATGATTAGTCCTATGTGACTCTACAACCAATACAACAAACACAAAAATACTGAAAATGAAAAATGTCTGTGCGATCAAGGCTCAATCAAACGGAGCCGATCGTATTGCATGTACTGAAAATGAAAATGTCTGTGCGATCAAGGCTCAATCAAGCGGAGCCGATCGTATTGCATGTACTGAAAATAATAAACTTAATCTAAACAAAAATCACACAAACAGCCTATACATGGAACCTCTCATAACCGCCTGATAATGCCTCCGATCATTTGACAAGAATACTTATATATAGGAAGTACCAGCGGTGTATCCACCATATTCTTGTCAAATTTTCATTGACTTTATCCACAAGTTATGATTAGTTCTATGTGACTCTACTACAAACACAACAACCACAAAATACTGATAATGAAAATGTCTGTGCGATCAAGGCTCAATCAAACGGAGCCGATCGTATTGCATGTACTAAAAATGAAAATGTCTGTGCGATCAAGGCTCAATCAAACGGAGCCGATCGTATTGCATGTACTGAAAATGATAAACTTAATCTAAACAACAATCACACAAACAGCCTATACATGGAACCTCTCATAACCGCCTGATAGTGCCTCCGATCATTTGACAAGAATACTTATATATAGGAAGTACCAGCGGCGTATCCACCATATTCTTGTCAAATTCTAATTGACTTTATCTGCAAGTTATGATTAGTTCTATGCGACTCTACAACAAACACAACAACCACAAGATACTGATAATGAAAATGTCTGTGCGATCAAGGCTCAATCAAACGGAGCCGATCGTATTGCATGTACTGAAAAATGAAAATGTCTGTGCGATCAAGGCTCAATCAAACGGATCCGATCGTATTGCATGTACAAATTTGTCGCGGGTTCAGACGTCGGTTATAACCGTCGTTAGAGTTAATTCAATGGTTAATTCGAGCGGAAACGTAAATTATCGGCGAAGTCGTCGGGATTTCCGACGACTGCTGTTTGGGCGCAAATTGACTGGGTTTTGAATTCGTATATTAATATTTGAATTAAAAGATTCATTATATTATCAGAAAAATCAAAGTGGCGGAGTGGTTTATGGCACGCGAGTTAAGTCTTTGAGGAAATATCCGGCTGACCCGGGTTCGACTCCCGGCAGCCGGTTTTCCTTTTTAATTAATTCATTTTTATATTTTTAAAATTTTAATTTATATCTTTTAATTTGTTGATCAATTATGAATCGTTTAAAATTAAAAATAAGCCGTAAATGAACAACAAAAATTTAAAACTGATTGTTCGGTTATTAAACGAAGCGGGTTTCAAAAACCCGTTTTTCGACAAATGTTACAAAATGTGCTACGTGCTAGATACGTGTAGGAATCGTGTTTCCGCGTGAGCACGCACACGAACTCTTAAACGGTAATCATGTTAAGACGTGATTGACCGGTTCCATCTCGCGTATTTCTTTCCATTCCTTATTCCAAGCATTCAAAGGCGAGTTCACTACTCTATACAGGCATGCATCCCGAGGGGACAAACTACTATTCCTTGGAGGAATACTTTTATAAATGTTGTAGTTTAATTTCGATGTTAGTTAATAAACTCAAAATCTATCATGAAAGTCCCTACTTACTACAGAACTAGTTGTCTGGGAGGCAACGAGGTATTAGTTGATACTGCTATTAGGCTTGACAAACCTCACACTGTGCTGGGAGCCGGGCGTGAACTAAGGACCTTAAACACATGGCCAATGTTGATAGGCATTGATGAGGGCAAACAAACATACGTCACCCGTTATCGAGTTATTAACGACATGTCTTTAAACTAAACACCAACCCGATTTCTTTAAATAAAACTGTGAACTCGCCGGCTTAATTGCTGATACACTTTTCTGCATGCTTGCAGGTCGTTAGATAATTATTGCATGGGAACTTACAGTCTGAGGAGTCTGAAGTGTCATGGGGCGTGTTACTTGATTGCAAACAATAAAACTTTACGCTTTAAAACATTTTATTTTTTTATTGTTTGAGATATTTACATTTGCTTCCGCTGATTACATACTATGTTTGAAATGATTTAATTGGAATTCACTATTCATGTTGGACATGATGATCTTGTTTTTGAATATTTACTATTAGTTCGACATGATTAGCGGCTAGATCCTGGTACGTCGCATGCCTCACGATAAAACTCCGCAAGTGGTAATTTGGGGGTGCGACAAAGGTGATGGGGGTAACGACACCGTGAAGATGTGGTCGTAGTTTTGGTGAGATATCGTAGATGGTGATGATGGTCACAAGCCGCCCCTTTGATTGACGACTAGGGTTCTGAACAAGGGTTGGAAGACTTAATTGACTGTTGTGAGTCGATGTTGATGCCGAAAAGCCACCTGGATCATTCCGTTACAACAGCGATACTACCAGTAAAGGTAGTGGTTTCCTGATTAGGTTTCACAAATTTATAGGATTTTTTTACCTGTTACATGTCATTTTTTAGAGTTTGGTTATCAATTTTCCTTTTGATTTATTGTTTTTCCGATTAGGTGACACAAATTTGTCTTATTGTTACAGTTGATTGAAACAATTCTAGATTTAGTCACAAGAACTAAAGTTGGGATTCATGAGTGAAATCTGATGATTACGAATTCTTTCATTAAGGCAAAGCTTAAACTTAGTTCTTTATTCTTCTTCAATGAGTAATTTAGATGATTGAAGTATTAAAACAACTTTTGTGGTGATTTGCAGATTTGGTTAGGTGTAGACAGAACTGATCTTGGTTGTAATTTACAAGGTAAGTGTATGATTGATGTCACTGCTTTATAATTTTGATGACGTTTGCTGAACATTAAGCTTATGTGGTATCTTTGTGATTTGTTGGCATATTGAAGTCTAAACATTATATTATTTAGTTTCATTACACAAATTGTTGATGATTACAGTTTCTTTTAGTTTAGTATTATGATAGGAATAAATGAATGTATCTGAGTTACAAGGCAAAACTGATGTTAATACTCAGTTATGTTTTATTAACTTAGGACTAGCATAGTGTTTACGTTGTGTGGGTCCCATTGGTGAAAGCATTAGTTCTTTGCAGTTTATTCTTATTTAGATCTTTGGTAGGACGTATAAACACCATGTATGTGAAGCGCTCAAGCATTAATCGTATCATTCTTATATTTATGAACCCCCTTTAACATATCCTTCTCCTAAAGCACTATTTTTTCATCAGGTTAGAACAAAACCGAAGAAGATGAAGTTTTTAGGCTAAACTTTTCATGTGTTGTTTTTTTACCCCGACTGAACCTGAATCCACCCCAAAATTAAGACTAAGAACCGAAACAAAGTATCTTAATTTGTCCAATCTTCAGTCTGTCCCAGTTTAGGAAACTAGTTGGCTGTCGGGGTGGTGGTGGGCGGATGGCGGTGCTGGTGGAGAAAAGCTATAGAGAGAAAGAGAAGAGGGTTGTGAGAGAAGAGATAAAAGGGAATAATCAGGGTGTGAAAGGACATAAATGCCTTCACATGGGGTTCACATGATCTTATTTAACGTTTAACGTTAACCTGGTTAATGCTAAATAACGTATAGTGCAATGGGTTTTTCAAATAAAATATTGTGACTTTAATTATTGAAATTAAAGGTCATTCATTGCAATCCGATACAAACATAAAGAACGAAAAATGTAATTTACGTTAGTATGCATTGTGTCATTGAAATGATTGTACACACGGTATTTACCAAGTTATTTACGTTCGAATCGCATGTAAACGCTTACTGTGTGATCAGGTAGATCATATGGCAATGCGGTTAATAAGTTGTTTCTTGGCATTCTTGCCCATATAGATCCTATGATCGCCCTTTGTTCACTCTACGAAAAGACCTCACATTTACAAAACTATAAAATACAATTGACCAAATGTCACCGCATATAACATGCACAATGATATACAAATGAACTAATTACCTTTAATTGCACCCATATCTTCTACTTTATCTTCCTATCTTTATTCTTGAAGTCTCATTACTTATTATCAACATGTCTAGGTATGTGGGACCGTCTTTGAGAATTTGGAGGTCATATACGACTAGAAAAAACGGGTTTCTAGATTATATGTATACTTACAGAGGCCGGTTAACGTATAAATCCTCCTTATCGTGCAACAGTAGGCGACCACCAATACGTGTGTAATTATGCAAATAACGTGCGCAATTAGGGTTTAATCCAACTCATGCGTATTATGCAAATAACATGCGTGGTTATGTATTATAACATGCGTAATTATGCAAACTTAATTATTATTTTGTCATCGCGCTCAATTGAAGGCCTATATTAAATCGGATGTGCAGTTGAGATGCTCGCGTACGCATCGCACGATAAGGAGGTCTTGTATTTTAAACTTTCTCTGTATTTGAATTCAAAACTTTTTTTCACCAAGTATGTTGTTCAAGGAATCATATTTGTGATTTTATAGCCATTTAGGATCCAGTTAACAGATTTAATATTTCTTATGATTTGTTAAATCCCATTGTATATTTTGTCATCATCATACTCGAAATTATTCAAGTAATTATTTTTCTTTTATTCCCATTTCCATTTATATCATGACTCACGTTAACTCATTGCGTATGTTTATAGATGTGACAACTTCGATCCATGTTCTTGTGAACGAGTCAATTTGGATTATATTTGTCTCTAGCAAATCAAATGGTTAAAAGTTAAGGTTGGTTGAAAGTTACCATAAGTTTGAATTTAATGCAAATTGATATATTTAGATTGTTATATTATAATCCGAATAAAATAAATTTTACTCATATTTGACACTAAATTATACCTAATTATGTGTGCTCAAGATTGTTGTTATGGTTTAAAAATTTTCTCACTTATTTTTTTTAGCCCAAGCTATACTTAATAAATATGTAACTGAATAACTTTTTCTGCTTATTATTTTTCAACAATTTATTATTTTCTATATTAATATTAACTTTATGATTAAATTTATATTTAATATATTTTCTCAACTATTTCTTTTTATTTTTTCCTCATATTAATAACTATTTAATATTTATTGAATTACACGGGTTTTAAACCTATTAAGCTTATATATAAAAAATGTATACTTAAAATGTCAACTTATAAAGGTTATTAGGTTTTAAAGTTTTTAAATTAATTTTATAGAAAAAATATCCTTAAGGCTGGAGGGGTATGGTCTCAAAAACCCTGCGCCTGCGTAGGGAACCATACCCTCAACAACATAACGACAAGGATAACCTTGCGCGCAATGTGCAATAGTGCGCCTTCCTTGAACCAATAGGTCGTACAATAAACCTTGCGCACTCAGCGCAACGGTAAATTAGACCAATGCATGTAGGTCACACAACGAGCCTCGCGCACTCAGCGCAACGGCAACTTAGACCAAACAACATAAGTCACACAACGAGCCTTGTGTACTTGGCACAACGACAAGTTAGACTTGAACGCGCAGGCTACTAGAACCTGCGCGGATCATACAACCCTCTAGTCATGAATCCTAAAACCTTGCAAGGACAAGACAAACATGAGAGCATCTCATAGTCTTGTGGACAAAAGTATTTACCCTGTCACTCTGCGCTAGCAGGAAAACACTGACAGCCTCACAGAAGGGATAAGGACTAAGAGGTGTTGACCATACTCAAGGGTACGGAGTGGCAGAACTATGACCAAGGGTTGCTCGGCAAGGAAATAAGCCAACTTTACTAGGACCATTTGTAGAAAATAACCACCTTCAGCATGTCTCAAACCCGTGATCTGGGTCTTTAGCTTTTAAAGGGGCAAAGGCATGCCACTTGTTTTATAAATTCAAACTAAATCTATATAGACTTTTATGTAATATGTTATATATCCCAACCCCAAGCCCCAAGGATATATGTAACTTGATTAACAACGGCCACCCTTCCTAGTTTTTTTTAACGGCAAATTTAAGATCATTGGAGTATCATCATGTCACGAGCGGAACAACATGATCATATCCATCTCCACAAGGCATAATGCTTATACACCAATTCAGAAGAAAACCCAATAAATATGAAAAAACCCCTCTTGCGAGAATCAAACCCAGAACCTATTGGTCATAAAGACTTTTTCTATCCCCAAAATGCCACTAGACTATAAAGCCATGGGCACCACCCTTCCTAATAAATCTAACAAATAGCAAAAACCATTGGTAGAACCAGAAGAGAATGAGATATAAGCAAACTTGTTGCTATCTAAAAATGCAAAAGATAAACAAAATCTTGGCTCAATATATGTTGCTACCTAAAAATGCAAGAAGGTTTTAACTGGATTAGATATGGAGGTAGATGTAGGAGAATACCGTTCATAACATAAGTGGAATATGAAAAAAGAAAAAAAAAATTGGGACATGAAATTCATTTTATAAATGACTAGAATTAAAACTCGTCTAAATATATATTACAAATGAAGAACGGCAGAAACTTTGGGTTTAACACAGTTTTCTTAAAACAAATTTCGTCTCAAAACCAAAATGAACCAGTTAGTCAGATCGGTCAGACTAGGAACCGGGATGGAATCGATTTGGTTAAGCCTCTTTAACTGTTCCTAAATGGAATTGGTTGAGCTGGTGGATCGAGTGAACCAGTCTCTATGATCGGACCGTTCTCCAGTTTTTCTAGTCTTTTTTATATTTTTTTCCTTCAAAATCTCATTTTCTTACACATTTAGCATTCGAGACTCCATATTTTATATATTTAAGTCTTTATATTTTATTAAAACTACACATTTAAACCAAATCATAAAGTATTTTTGTAATTTGTTTGTTATAAACATATCTATATAGTTTTAATTTTACATTATTTACGTAATCCGGTTCTTAAATTTGGTTGACCAATCTGACCAGTGAACCACTAAGACAGCCAGTTCGTTGTTTAGTCCAGTTCACAAAACATTGGTTAATGCAAAGTAGAAAACTCAATAACAAAGAGCAAGGGCTGACCTACCCATACTCATGGGTAGGCGACCGTACCCCTTTAAAAAATAATATTATATTTCTGATAAAATCTTAACCACACCCCTTGGAAAATTTCAACCGTCCATGTAGAAAAAAAACATCATATTTTTAAATTATAAAAGAAAAATTGTAATAGACACTGATTTTTATAAAAAAGATGATCTCATTTATAAGTTTGTAACTTACTCAATTTCATTAAACAATTTAGCACAAACTCACTTAACCCATCCAAAAAAAATTTGAAGTATAATAAAAACCCAACCCATACCGCCCCTTTTGTATTTTGTTTGTCCCGCTCTCCCTCGTCTGCGATGTCATACCCAGCGACGGCAATAGCCAACAACAGCTAACCAAGCTTCAATTTTGTAACATCCGTCAAAAACCGGGTTAACCAAACCCGCTTCGTTTATTAACCGAATATCCAGTTAAAATTTTCATTGCATGTTTAGGGTTCAAACTAATTTTAAACAATACATAATTAATAAATATATTAGAATCTAAAATCTATAATTGAAAATTAATAATAAATAATGAAATAAAAATAATTTGCAGACGCCGGGTTTTGAACCCGGGTCACTCTCAAGACCAAACAGCCAACACACCACTCCGCCACCCGCTCAGTTTGGAATAATACTGAAACAATTAATACTTAATATAAAACTCGAAACTCAAAGTTAGGTAACCAGCGCGCCCAAATCCGCAGTCGCCGGAAAATACGTGAATTTGCGACCGTTTTCCTTTGACACCGGAATCAGGCAAGTGTAGCTGACGATAAACGTCAGTTATAACCGAAAACCTTTAAACCACTCATTCAAATCTTTAAAAAAAAAACATAACTGAAAGTTAGATTAAATCACTTGACCGAAAACCGTCGAACATGAATATCAAGTCTGAAGATTGTAAGTCTCGTTCAATTCATAACCACACTCTCACCGCATCTTGAGAACCAGTCTCTGTTTCGCCGGAATTCTCTGCAAGTTGCCGGAAAACCGAAGAATTTATCCCACTGTTGTTTTACTTTATAAACCGGGCATCTAGAGCTCATACCGAAATCACCCACACTCACCTTAAACTCCCTGTAGAGTCTCTGTCGCAGGAAATACATCGTCGGAGATTTTCTGCAATCGCCGGACTTTCGCCGGAAAACCGAGACTTACACCACAACGGTAAATACCTCGACTCTTTCGGTTTCAATCCATTGTTAGACTATTACTAACTTCAATCCATCAACCAGAATCAATCCCAGACGACGTAGCCGGAATATTCTGCACTCGCCGGAAAACCTCTGGAATTTCCAAAATCACGCTGTGAATCGGTATAATCATTTAAACCTTCTGTTAATCCTTGTTTACTAACCCAATTTCACAACTAATCGACCAAAACTGTTAATTGATTCAATCAGACGGAATATACAAATCAGAGCCGACGACCATTGCCGGAATTCTGAGAAATACAGTCTAATCGGTACATTCGATTCATTAACTCTTCTTATCCTTTACATTTCAACCAGTAATATGTTCGATGAACGATTTAATCAAGAACAGAAGGATATCGGTCGACTGAGTCTTTGAACGAAGAAGACGAAGTCGACGATGTTTATAAGATTAATTAAAACAAGTTATTAAACCGGGTTAGACACACAGTCCAGCGGTGGACTGTGTGCAAACAATTAGCACACGTCTCGAGTTCGATCCCTGACACAACCTCACTCTCTGAAATAAAAATGTTCTTTTTAAACCGAACCGGATCAACTCGATGTAAGATGTTAAGTTTAATAAAAATCAGTATATTAACCAGGTTAGACACACAGTCCAGCGGTGGACTGTGTGCAACGCTAAACAACGGGTCCCGGGTTCGAGACCTGTTGTGTGCACCGGTCCGACATAATTAAAACCCTTTTTAAATAAATGATTTCTGAATAAAATTAAATAGTGTATAAATATAATTAAAAACAGAAATATTTCGGGTTAGACACGTAGCTCAGTTGGTAGAGCTGCGTGCACGCGTACGGGAGGTCACGAGTTCGAGCCTCACCCAGCGCATATATACACAAGACCGAACCGGTCAACAGTCAAAGTCGGGTGGTCAACGGTCAACTGGTCAAAAAGTCAAAAAATTTTCTTTTCTTTTATTTATTTATTTATTTAAAAAATCAATTAAAATACTTAAAAATAATATTTTTAAAAATTTCCTTGAACTCACAAAAATAAACCTAACAATCCCATTAAGAACACTAATTAAAAAAATTAATCTCAAATAAAAGTTTATTTATTTATCGAACTATTATGTTATTATTTAGGTTAGTTCCCTTGCCGGTTAAATCCGAATTCGTGCGCATTCATCATCAAACCAAGAAACGCACCCACTGTGAGTGAATTCTTACAAATTCCCTTTTTATTCATGTTTTGGGGTGTATCATGTGTCGCTTAAACTAATTCGCTTATTCAAACTCGTGCTATACCATATTACGATCTAAACTTAGAATGTAAATATTGTTTGTTGTTATGTACTACATATTGTCAAGTTGTATGCAAATTATTTGTTAGGCCCATCAGTTCCTCGTGGGAGACGAGTTGAACAACGCGTGCCTTAAAACTCATTCATTAGGCCCATCAGTTCGTAGAACAACGCGTGCCTTAAAACTCATTCATTAGGCCCATCAGTTCGTAGAACAACGCGTGCCTCAAAACTCATTCATAAGGCCCATCAGTTCCTCGTGGGAGACGAGTTGAACAACGCGTGCCTCAAAACAATCAATTATTGTATGTGTGTGCAATATTTAATATTATGTGTATTGTGAATAAATTTACATCTACATTTACTCATATGTGGTTATGCACTTTATTTTATAATAAAATACAATAAACACGTTTAAATGTTTTTCATAGGATTCACTCGCCAACTTTTTGTTGACCCAAAAACCATTTTTACACATGATACAGGTGGACAGGATGAAGCAAGGAACACATAGGAAAGTGCCTTAGAAGAAAAATAATGAAGTCTAGAAAGATGTATAGAACATGTTGTACTTGTATGATTTGATTGTATAAACTTCTTTAAAATTGTAATAATAAATATGAAACATTATAATAAATGTCATGAGCTTTGATGAAAACCCAATCATGCCCCGATCACCTTTTCCGCTGCAGGTCGGGGTGTGACAGATTGGTATCAGAGCTTTTGACTATAGGGATATAGGATAGGTTCTTAGACCCTTAGAGCCTATACTATAGTTGATTAGATTTTAATTGTTTATGTGGTTAAATGCAAACTCATGATGTTTATTTCCTTCATATTATTACATACACAAATGCATGCAAACACTTCCAATATTACATTTTGTGATACATAATGAATTATACTTACAGTAAAACATACATACTTACATACATATTCATCATACATATTTCAATGTTCACATATTCAAATCATCTTCATACTTCTGTTATTCAAGATTTTGTCGCATTTTTTCATTTTTCAAATCTCATCAAAGTGAGTTCTGCGACGGGCATGTAGTAACTGTAAGGGTACAAGTACCGGTAGTCGGAACGTCCTGTCTAGGTTGGCATTCGTATAAATCCAATATAACGGACCAGTTTGCCTACCTGGGGACTAACGATGAGAGTACGAAGGACCTATTAGGCCAAAGCATGCCACACCAAATGTCGTTCGAACTAACCCCACTTTGAGTTGTCACCGTGTCCACACCTGGATACATTCCGAATATCATACGTTACATACATATTTCACGATTTTCTCCGGGTTTTAGTGTACGTAACCAGTCTAACACATGCGAACCATATGAAAAACCCGGTAATCATAGGGGCCCACATGATTACGAAAGTGAAGTATGGCGGCATGCAAGGCCCAATTACGAGCAAAGCCCAAGACATCCTATGGATGTAGTAGATTTATTATTCTATATTTATTTTATGAATGTTCATTCCTAAATACGACACATGACCCCTAAAACGTCCAACTCATACTCTTGAAACGTATTCCTTGTAGATGTCTTCTAATCTCGCTCGTAGGAAGATGAGATCAGCAAAAGCCCGCGAGCGCATGGCTGCCCAAATCGCTCAACAAATGGCTGCCGTGATACCCAACATTGTAGTTCAAGTTCAACAAGCCCTTACCGCTAATTCCGTCAATCAAGAAGATCAAAATGTTGTCAACCCTCCCCCAATTACCACTAAATGCACCTTCAAGCATTTCAAATCCTGCGACCCTCCAAAATACGAAGGGACTGAAGGTGTCACCGCTCTCCTCCATTGGTTTGAGGAAATGGAAAACACTATCCTAAATTGCGATTGCCCCGATGATCGCAAAGTGCGATATGCTACCGGTCGTTTACTTGGAATAGCACTTACATGGTGGAATACAGAGAAGGCCAAACGAGGTGTTGAAGATGCTATGACTTTAACTTGGGAAGAGATGAAGGAAATCATGACAAGACGGTTTTGCCCAAGAAGCGAAATCAAGAAATTGGAGGATGAGTTCTATTCTTTGAAACAAAAGGAAGGCGACCACACCACATACAACAAGAGATTCCTTGAGTTAAATCAAATGGTTCCCAACTTGTTCACTCCCCTCTACCGTTTGATCGAGCACTACATTCGATGTCTTCCTTCAAAAATTCAAGACTCCGTAATAAGTACCACATTTGGAAGCAGCAATGGAGAGCTCACCGAAAACCGCATACGCAATAAAGACTTCACGGAGGAGAAGAAAAAGGATAAAACCTCAACCGAAACCTCAAACTCCACCCGAGCCGAATCCTCTTCTCAACCCATTTCTAAGAGAAAACGAGATGGGCAAATTTTCGCTGTCACTCAACACAATCAACCAGCTTCACAAGCCGTGCCCCTCCAAGCTATCCCAATCACTCAAGTAGCACCCAACTCAACTTACCCAAATAAGAAACCTTACTTTGGACCTCACCCTCAATGCAACACCTGTTCTTATCACCATCCATTTACCTTACCTTGTCGACTATGTGCGAATTGTGGACGCTATGGTCATTCGAGCAAGGTTTGCCGCACCTCTCAAAACCAAACCTCACCCCCTACTCAAAACATGATCCAAACATATCAACAACCTCAATACCCCATGCTCCCATATGTTCGAGCTTGTTTCAATTGTGGCGACCCTACCCACTTTAGAAACACGTGCCCTCGATTGGTTAACATCATAAACGCCCAAGCTCAAGCAAACCCAGTTAACCAAGCAAATCAAGAAAACCTAACCACTAGGCCACCAGCAAGAGGAATGGTTTATAACATCAACGCCAATCCTGTTGAAGATAATGACGGCCCAAACGAACCACCCAACTAGTTTCTTCAACAAAAATCAAGAATTCAACTCCAACCGCTTCGTTTTTATGTTTTATTTATGTTTATCTCAATCTTCACGTATCTCATTTATAAATTGGAAATTGTATCCAAGAATCTTAATGCGAATTACTATCTCAGTTTTGTTTTATACTCATTGATTTAACATTCATATCATCAGACATCTCGACGTACCTCGATCTCATCATTTAAAGAAGTTGGGTTGTGTCTCACTTTTACATAGACTAACCCTTCATCATAACAAACGAGAGAGGTACCATCATCATTCAAACATGTATACTTTCAGAATTTAGACTCAAGCTTTGGTTGTTGTGTTTGTTTATATTTTAGAGTCACATAGAACTAATCATAACTTACTGATAAAACCAATGAAAATTTGACAAGAATATGGTGGATACGCCGCTGGTACTTCCTATATATAAGTATTCTTGCCAAAGGATCAGAGGCATTGTCAGGGGGTTATGAGAAGTTCCATGTAGGATTTAGTAATGTCTTGGTTGAAGTTTGTTTTATACTCACTGATTTAGCATTCATACCATCATACATCTCAACGTATTTCAATCTCATCATTCAAAGAAGTTGGGCTGTGTCTCACTTCTACATAGACTAACCTCTTCATTATAACAAACGAGAGAGGTACTGTTATCATTCAAACATGTATACTTTCAGAATTAAGACTCAAGTTTTGGTTGTTGTGTTTAGAGTCACATAGAACTAATCATAATTTACTGATAAAGCCAATGAAAATTTGACAAGAATATGGTGGATACGCCGCTGGTACTTCCTATGTATAAGTATTCTTGTCAAAGGATCAAAGGCATTGTCAGGCGGTTATGAGAGGTTCCATGTAGGTTTTAGTAGTAGAAGTTTTGTTTTAGGATATAACCTTATCTTTCCAAACGTATCAAAACTCTTGCGCATGAAATCATACTTAGTGAATCAACTCTGTTTATCAATATTCTTTATCGTAGGCATCAAAAAGCGATTCCTGTAGCAGGGTACTCAACCCTTACAAGGAACGTTACCGCCTCAAACAAAATTTAAACTCTTACCCCCTTCTGAGTATGTAATTGTCAAATTAAAACACCATCCTTTTGAGTCAAACATGCCACTACTTAAATTTCGGGACGAAATTTCTAAAAGTAGGGGATACTGTAACATCCGTCAAAAACCGGGTTAACCAAACCCGCTTCGTTTATTAACCGAACATCCAGTTAAAATTTTCATTGCATGTTTAGGGTTCAAACTAATTTTAAACAATACATAATTAATAAATATATTAGAATCTAAAATCAATAATTGAAAATTAATAATAAATAATGAAATAAAAATAATTTGCAGACGCCGGGTTTTGAACCCGGGTCACTCTCAAGACCAAACAGCCAACACACCACTCCGCCACCCGCTCAGTTTGGAATAATACTGAAACAATTAATACTTAATATAAAACTCGAAACTCAAAGTTAGGTAACCAGCGCGCCCAAATCTGCAGTCGCCGGAAAATACGTGAATTTGCGACCGTTTTCCTTTGACACCGGAATCAGGCAAGTGTAGCTGACGATAAACGTCAGTTTATAACCGAAAACCTTTAAACCACTCATTCAAATCTTTAAAAAAAAAACATAACTGAAAGTTAGATTAAATCACTTGACCGAAAACCGTCGAACATGAATATCAAGTCTGAAGATTGTAAGTCTCGTTCAATTCATAACCACACTCTCACCGCATCTTGAGAACCAGTCTCTGTTTCGCCGGAATTCTCTGCAAGTTGCCGGAAAACCGAAGAATTTATCCCACTGTTGTTTTACTTTATAAACCGGGCATCTAGAGCTCATACCGAAATCACCCACACTCACCTTAAACTCCCTGTAGAGTCTCTGTCGCAGGAAATACATCGTCGGAGATTTTCTGCAATCGCCGGACTTTCACCGGAAAACCGAGACTTACACCAAAACGGTAAATACCTCGACTTTTTCGGTTTCAATCCATTGTTAGACTATTACTAACTTCAATCCATCAACCAGAATCAATCCCAGACGACGTAGCCGGAATATTCTGCACTCGCCGGAAAACCTCTGGAATTTCCAAAATCACACTGTGAATCGGTATAATCATTTAAACCTTCTGTTAATCCTTGTTTAGTAACCCAATTTCACAACTAATCGACCAAAACTGTTAATTGATTCAATCAGACGGAATATACAAATCGGAGCCGACGACCATTGCCGGAATTCTGAGAAATACAGTCTAATCGGTACATTCGATTCCTTAACTCTTCTTATCCTTTACATTTCAACCAGTAATATGTTCGATGAACGATTTAATCAAGAACAGAAGGATATCGGTCGACTGAGTCTTTGAACGAAGAAGACGAAGTCGACGATGTTTATAAGATTAATTAAAACAAGTTATTAAACCGGGTTAGACACACAGTCCAGCGGTGGATTGTGTGCAAACAATTAGCACACGTCTCGAGTTCGATCCCTGACACAACCTCACTCTCTGAAATAAAAATGTTCTTTTTAAACCGAACCGGATCAACTCGCTGTAAGATGTTAAGTTTAATAAAAATCAGTATACTAATCAGGTTAGACACACAGTCCAGCGGTGGACTGTGTGCAACGCTAAACAACGGGTCCCGGGTTCGAGACCTGTTGTGTGCACCGGTCCAATATAATTAAAACCCTTTTTAAAATAAATGATTTCTAAATAAAATTAAATAGTGTATAAATATAATTAAAAACAGAAATATTTCGGGTTAGACACGTAGCTCAGTTGGTAGAGCTGCGTGCACGCGTACGGGAGGTCACGAGTTCGAGCCTCACCCAGCGCATATATACACAAGACCGAACCGGTCAACAGTCAAAGTCAGTGGTCAACGGTCAACGATCAACTGGTCAACGGTCAACTGTCAACTGGTCAAAAAGTCAAAAAATTTTCTTTTCTTTTCTTCATTTATTTTATTTAAAAAATCAATTAAAATACTTAAAAGTAATATTTTAAAAATTTCCTTGAACTCACAAAAATAAACCTAACAATCCCATTAAGAACACTAATTAAAAATATTAATCTCAAATAAAAGTTTATTTATTTATCGAACTATTATGTTATTATTTAGGTTAGTTCCCTTGCCGGTTAAATCCGAATTCGCGCGCATTCATCATCAAACCAAGAAACGCACCCACTGTGAGTGAATTCTTACAAATTCCCTTTTTATTCATGTTTTGGGGTGTATCATGTGTCGCTTAAACTAATTCGCTTATTCAAACTCGTGCTATACCATATTATGATCTAAACTTAGAATGTAAATATTGTTTGTTGTTATGTACTACATATTGTCAAGTTGTATGCAAATTATTTGTTAGGCCCATCAGTTCCTCGTGGGAGACGAGTTGAACAACGTGTGCCTTAAAACTCATTCATTAGGCCCATCAGTTCGTAGAACAACGCGTGCCTCAAAACTCATTCATTAGGCCCATCAGTTCCTCGTGGGAGACGAGTTGAACAACGCGTGCCTCAAAACAATCAATTGTTGTATGTGTGTGCAATATTTAATATTATGTGTATTGTGAATAAATTTACATCTACATTTACTCATACGTGGTTATGCACTTTATTTTTTAATCAATACAATAAACACGTTTAAATGTTTTTCATAGGATTCACTCGCCAACTTTTTGTTGACCCAAAAACTATTTTTACACATGATACAGGTGGACAGGATGAAGCAAGGAACACATAGGAAAGTGTCTTAGAAGAAAAATAATGAAGTCTAGAAAGAAGTATAGAACATGTTGTACTTGTATGATTTGATTGTATGATCTTCTTTAAAATTGTAATAATAAATATGAAACATTATAATAAATGTCATGAGCTTTGATGAAAACCCAATCATGCCCCGATCACCTTTTCCGCTGCGGGTCGGGGTGTAACAAATTTCTTGTCGAAAATCACAAATATCCGGCCACAAACTCACAAGAATCCAAACAATATAAGGTACCTTCGTTTATTTATGTTTTTTTTGTTGTTTTATGTGGTTTTTTAAGGAGAATTAGAGTTATAGAGATGTTAAAGGGTTTGAAATTTTATGTGTTTTTTGGTTGTTCTGGACTTTAGTATGGTGATTTTGTTGTTTTGATGATTTTTTTTGTTGTTTTGATGATTATTTTGTTGTTACAAGTAATCAACAATTAAAACTAGGGCTTAAAAATTATGGACTATAGTTGAATATGATTGTTTATTTTGTTTAAGTGTTTAGTGTTGTTTTATGAACTTATGGAGCGATTTATATGTGATAAGAACCATAAGTAGGGAAGTTTGACGAGATTTCTCGAGAGGAAAAGAGTTGAATCATTTTTTTCGCCGGATTCTTCTAATTAAAGACCAAGGTATGTTTTAGATAAGTTTTTTTTGTTGTTTATTTAATGATTAGGAGAAACAGAAGTAGGGAGGGTTTGAATTTTGATAGTTTTTAGTTGTTACTTTACTTATGATGGTTTTTATGTTATTTACTTGTTTTGCTTAAAACTTTGTTTGTTAATGTGATAGCAAGTTAGTAACTAGGATTTGATAGTTTGAAAATAGAAACTGACCCAACCCAACTCGATTTGATCCGGCCAGCTATTAAACTTTGTTTGTTTATATTTACTTGTTTTACGTGACCCAACCCGATCCGACCCGCTATAAACCAAATTTTTTTATATAGCTAGTAGCCTATAATCTTTAAAAATTTCTACACCTCGAGAAAAAAATTTCTAAATCCATGAAAGAGCACAAGAAATCAAAGAAATGAATCTAAGAGATAAGATTGATATATTAAATTTCTACACCCCAGAAAAAATTTTCTTAATCACAACTCCAAGTGCAAACATTTTTGCATTAAAAACGTTCTTTACTGAAAGCCCGTAAGGTTTAAATATTAGATAACTACAAATTATTAGCTCATGATTTGGTAATTTTACTATAGAGTAGCAATTTTTTATCTACAAGTGCAAACATTCAGATCATATTTTTATTTATGTGGGCTAAAAGTTGTCAAAAGTATATATATATATATATATATATATATATATATATATTTCAAATGAAATTTTTTTTAAGAATAAAAAAGAATACTTTTAAACCAATAGAAATTCTCAATTTACTTTATTTATGTGTGTATTTAATGTTATGAAAAAAGACAATACATGTAAAACTATAATTGTCATTAATTAGCTAATTAATTAAACTTGTAACTCATTTTTTTTCATATACTCTTTCAAGATAAAATAATTTATGGTGTAGAACAATTTTCGACAAGTGTAGGATAAATTTTAGTATGTGTAGGGTAAATTTACATGTGTGTATGGTAAATTCCAGTAAATGTAAGACATATGTAGGATAAATTTTGAAATGTGTAGGATAAAATGTTTTTGCTTTATTAATGAGAAATAACATAATTAACGAGAGGAGTTATAAACTATTTAATGTTTTACTATTATGCACTTTCTTCTTTTTCTTTTTACATTAAATTTCTTCTCAAATGAATCTTCCCCTATATATATATATATATATGTGTGTGGATTAGGATCATTTGTGAACAATTTCTTGAGAGTGAACTAATCTTGGCGTATGATCATTCTTTAGATTAACAAGGTAAGATAGATATTAGTCAAATACTTTTAATTAAATTTCCTTAATTTTCCCATCTCTTAACACACTCTCTCTCTCTCTCTTTCTCTCATTTTTAATTATTTCTCTATTATTTTAATTATAAGAGATTAAAAGGCTAATATTTATTTTAAATAAACTCTTATGTTCTTTTTAAAATTATATATTAAACTTAATTAAATTAGTTTTCTATATATGTATATACAGGTCAGTATATACAAGACTTATACACTTGTGTATAATTACATCTTGTTCCCACAGATCAGTATCAACCAGATTTATACACATGTGTAATATTCAAGTACATATGTGTATAAACTAATAGCTGTGTATCTTGTATAAATTGATAGTTACCAAGACTGTACACATATGTATAAACTAACATATGTGTATCTTGTATAAACTAAAACTATCGAGACTGTACACATGTGTATACACGAACAACTGTGTATCTTGTATATACGAAAACTAGCAAGATTGTAGGAATTTTGATTATATTTTATAATAAATGCAATTTACAAAAGACGCAAATACCCTTCTGTCATTTAATTTAAAGGGGGTTACAACATTATAATTACAATCTTGTTATTGTTTGAAAATCTTTAGATGATATAATCCAATGGCTTAGATTAGTTCACACAGTTCACTCTCGTGTTCACTTTAAAACCCTATATATATATATATATATATATATATATATATATATATGAGTATTTGAATATTACATCTGCAAAATGGATCAAACAATCAACTATTGACCCAATTTAGATTTGGTTGTCTAGTCGCAGAAATTTCACTCTATTACCATGTTCCCCCTTTTTTTATTTAACCTAATTATAAATTTTAAAAACTCATTCGAACTCGCTCCTTCTTTAACATATAAACTATCTGACGATTATATTTTTATTTTTTAAACCCCTTTCTATATTAATAGTTAAGTTATATGTACGTAAATCGACTCGCATATTAGTCATCTTTATCGAGTGTCTAAGGTGGAAAGAAAAACACATTATTTGGATTTGTTATTTAAAGTGTAAAGTTTTGACAACGGGTATCTTTAATTCATAACTCATTTAAAAACTTGCATCGTAAAATGTTAAGTATTGGTGTTTTTTTTAAACTGAAGATGATGACCCAAAGATATGTGAGGTATTTAGGTTGTAATGTATGAGCCTACTACTCATGTGATTGATGATTTATGATCTTTTATATCTATATATATTCTATACTATATAATAAAAGAAAGTATGATAAATACGTGTTATTTATTTGAGACATTTATTTTTAGATTTTCATGTCTCTCTCTTACTTAACTAATTATGGATATCTATTTTTTTAACTAAAGATAATAATGTATATGGACGTTTATATCTATTTGAATTTGTTTGTTTATTTTAATAAGATAATAATAAAAATACAATCTTCTCACTTTAAATTCTTTTAAAAATGATTATTACCAATGTTTTAAAACCCGGTTTAAACCGATCTGTTGTACTGATAGAACCGGTTAAATCACTCGGTACATCTGGTTGAACTGCCTGACATATCCGGTTAAATCGTTTCTAAGTCAAATCTGATAAGGTATATAAACCGGATTTTAAAACATTCATTATTACTTTTTAATAGAACAGTTTTTTCTACATGCTATGTGTATCTGTTGTTAATAAAATAGATTATATTCTTTAAAGTATATTGATATTATCCCCAAAATAGTTTATATTTTCTTTGTATGTTGATATCATCCCAAAAATTAAAAGCTTTGTTGCCAAAGTGGTGCATCTCTTGTAATATAATTTCAAAAACTAAATAATAATGTCAATTACTTGCAAACATATATTTATATATCGCAATCTTATATATTGTATATCGCATTCTATTAGTGAATCAAAAGATGTTTTTTTCTAATGAACTTTACGATAATCAATAGCTTATCATTATAAGCGGACTTTAGAAAATATGATTTATTAATATCTAAATTTTAGGTTGGTAAATACTGTTATATAATTTTGAGGATTATTAAGAATTTTTTTTTAAATTAAGATTTTATAAGGTAGGTTTTTAGAACTTTTAAAATGATATTTTAAGGGAGGGAGTATAACAAGTAACAAAGAGGTATATTTAGCCCACCCCTAATAAATCTTCATTTAAAGTTTTATTTTCGTCAAACTAATCATAAACTAAAAGTCACTTGTAAATAACTAATAGGGTACCATAGTTAATATAAAGTATATTTGTTCCTCTAAATACTGATTTAACTAGGTTTATAACCCAGGTTCAAACTCTAGACATATAATAAAACTAATTAAGTTATATCTTCATAAAATAAAATAAAAATTTTATTTCAAACTTTGTGATTTTACATTATTTTCAAAAGTTACTTTAATAACTACACTACATTATACAAAAAAAACACACAAATTAACTCTATTATTTATTACTAAGAGTGTTCACAGCTCGATTTAAAACTGTGAACCGATCAAACTGGTCATCGGTTTGATTTCACGGCCGGGATTGTTATCATCTTTCGGTTTATGAATTATGTTTATTCATATTTTATTTTATATAAATTTTTCAACCCTTACAATACACGGAATTCTTAAAGATATAACTTTTTTTATTTTTTTAACACATCAAATTATATTTTTTGAACCCATGTAATACACGAGGTTATAACCTAGTATTCTGATATTATAAATACTGAGAACAGGTGTGGTCATGAAAAGGGTGGGTTTATACCCAATTTAGTGAGAACAACTTGGGGACATCCTTAACTTAATATACCGACGAGGATTTTTGACTCGTAAAAAATATTGTGAGTACCTATCTTAGTAAGGTAGTTAACATGAATGTGCATCTACAATAAAGTTAGCTTCTGACTGTTAAATAATATTATGTTTTTTTAATAGAAAAGGGAGTTCCTATATCCATAAAACCAACCTCTAGCAAATACATCAGATTTGTAGTTCCACCTATCCAACTTCCATTCTAGCCCCTTGACTACACCATGCATCAAAGAAATTAATGTTTACACTTTCTGCTGTAAACTTTATCCACATAAACCTAGTATTATGCAGGTATTTATTTTGTCTTTCCTCACATATACATTATATAAAACTAGTTATTGCCCGCCCGCGTTGCAGAGCACCAAGCTAAATATTTCACTCTTATAATATGTACGTCTGTGTTTCGGTTACTTACATCAGGTCAATCAATTAAAACCAAACACTACCATACTTTTGGAAAAAAAAAACCTAAAACGATGGAAAAACTATAATTTTAAACTGAGACAAAATTGTAATTTTTCAGGATAAATGAGCGTGTGTCAGGCAGCCTTCTGACACGAATAAAAATTACACGGAGTCAACCAATTAAAACAAAACACTACAATAGTTTTGTAAAAAAAAAAAAACTAAAACGATGGCATGACTGTATTTTTACACTGGAGACAAAATCGTAATTTGATAGGAAAAAAGCAAAAACGATGACAAAACTTAAGATTTGAACTGAGGGCAAAATCGTAATTTGGCTTGAAGGGGAAAAACAATACAAATGACAAGACAGTAAATTTAAAGGGACAAAATCGTAACTTGACTTGACCAATGGGGAAGTGTTAGACAGCAACTTGACATTATTCCCCTACATTAACTTTGTAGTATATATATATTTTACATGGAGGCAAAATCGTAATTTGATAGGAAAAAAAGCAAAAACGATAGCAAAACTGTAAATTTGAACCGAGTGAAAAATCATAATTTGGATGGAAGGGGAAAAAGTAATAAAAATGGCAAATCAGTAAATTTAAAGGGACAAAAGCGTAACTTGACTAGACCAGTAAAAGAATACCAAACAAGAGCCTGACACTATTTTCGGCTTTGTAGTATATATAAATATAAAATATGTACTCTTATAAAAGAGTAAAAACTAAACTTTGTTGATAAGGTTTCTAGAATGTCTCGCCTCCAAATACCGAACTTGACCAAAACAAGAAGTCGATGAGTTCTTTGTTATGGTAAAAGCATACACATGTCTTGATTGGATAAGTTGCAAGTTGCAACACAAGACTCTAAAGCAGTCCCCCATGAAAAACACTCATGCAAAATACACGGAAACAACTAATTAAACAAATTGTATTATAAAATTAACGAAAATATCAAACACAAACAAATGACCTTGAAAAGCTGAAATTCATACAAAACAACATCAAATTGGCAAAACTATGCTAAATATGTCGAAATTGCATAATCATCCTAAGACAACACTTAATTGTATAATATTTTTATAAATATAAAATACCCTAAATAGAATATACCTAATTGCATAAAATAAGCAAACAAATATCAAATTCTTTACTCGTCCTACACCTTTTTTTTTTCTGAAAACGGAAATAGACAAAATAAAAAGATTAATGTTCGAAAAAGGTTTAATATATTGAATAATAAATTCACAATATACTGGGGACCAAGGATTCGTGCTGTTTCCTTTGTTCAAATCTACTATTTTCTTAAACACATTAATAGCTCTAAGATAATCGTCCTCAATTTTTTGGTTACAAACGTTTTGATTACAAGACACACACCTTAACCATCATAACATAACATGTCCTCTAACAACCGTTTTTCAAATATACTAAAACACACAAAACCTCTTTTCTTGATCCACCGATATTATTTATTCCTGTTTGTCAATTATTAATCGAAATTTAGGGCAAAATCTTGGGTTAACTGCAAATCATGCTTCGAAAACTTACCCACTTTTGAAAAAAAAAAAAAAAAACAGTGTCTTTTGAAGAAATTCAAAAAGAAAATAATAACTTTTTAATCGTATTTTTCCCCGTTAAATTGTCGCCGGCGAGTATACCATTAAGTCGTTAACATTTGACAGTCCGTGCAACCCCGTTCCTCTGCTACGTAATATAACCAATGAAGTCACGCCACGTGCGTATCACGTGATCAAAATTCTGAACCGTCCCATTTTAGCTGACTAACCATGGTTCCCTAAATTAAACCCTGGTTAATACCTCCTCCTCCTCCTCCTATAAATACCACCTGTTTGATCGCTAGCTTTCTTCAGTCATTCTCTTAACCAAAACCAAAGCACGCTGGCCGTTAATGGGTAACTTCTGAGTGTGGATTGCGCGGGAAACATCTTCGTTTCCGATTGTGTTCACTCTTCTTCTACTGTGCAGCAGCAGGTATATTCTTTTGATCTTATGCGGAATATTCTTTTAGATTATCTCGTTTTTACGAAATATGAAGTTTATAGATCGTGTATCGTTACACATGTGTGTTTACGATCATGATTTTGGCTTGATTTTTGAGGAATTCGATTATCTTTTGATTAAATTTGAGTGCTGATATACGTTCGTCGTCATAATTTTCACGAAATTTGAAGTTTATAGATCGTCTATGGTTACGAATCTGTGTTTATGATCATGATTTTGACTTGATGTTCACGGATTTAGATAATCTCGTTTGATTGAATTCGAGTATTCAATGGACTGTTAATACACTTTCATCGTGTAAAGTTCTAACGAAATCTGATGTTTATAGATCGCATATCGTTACGAAATTTGTATTTATGATCATGATTTTGGCTTACTTTACGGATTTAGATTATCTTTCGATTGAATTTTGAATTTGACTGCTGATATACGTTCATCGTCTAAATTTATTGACGTATAGTTACAAATATGTATTTATGATCATGATTATGGCTTGATGTTTGCTGATCTACGTCTATTGTTTATAATTTTTTCATGAAATTTGATGTTAATAAATCGCGTAATCTTACACATGTGTGTTTAAGATCATGATTTTGCTTGATTTGTGCGGATTTTGTTGGATACGTTGGTGAATTTGTCGGATCGAGTGACTGTGTTATCAAATTGATGATCAGATTATAGTTTAATTGTATTTTCTGATGGTGATTGAAGTGGAGAATAGATTTGAAATGATGTTTTTTACTTTTAGTTATGTGGATGATTGTAATTTAATGCATATAATTGGACAGTTGATTATGATCTGTTGAATGTTGATGATGATTGATCCGTGAATTGGTCAGTTTGACCATGAAAGTCAGCTTTTTGACTCGGTTATCATCGTCAGGTATTCATTTTCTTCATGATCTTTATTCTTGTATGGTTCCTTGTGCTTTTTATTGTGTTCTAGCTTCATGGGGATATTAGCTTTGTAAGTATCTATTGTAAGCTTCATGCTTCATTTGTTTGTGTTTGTTACCTAAAATTAATGAACGAACACAAACGATCATTAACACGTTCATTTTCTTAATGAACAAACACGAATAGAAAATCTTGTTTGGTAAGTGTTCATGAACAGTTTGTGAACACATCTATTTATTTAAGGAACACGAACATGGAACAAGGCCTTGTTCGTGTTCGTTCGGTTCAATTGCAGCCTTGCCCACAGTACAACTACTGCATAGACGTGTATAAGTGCGAAATCTGTTTTACAAGAACCGTGTTAAAACCAAGGCCTCAGCCACTCTTCTTCTTCTGTCTTCTGATTTGATTTATTTATTTTGTAATATATTATTAGACAAGTTTTGATTGTATTAATGTCCATTACTCGTATCCTAAGTTTTGTTTATCCTCGTGCTTTTTTAACATATTTTTGAACCAAGATTTGTTTTATCTTAGGGTTAGGCTGCAATGCGTCCTTCATCATGCGTTCCACTTGCAGCCGAAAATGAATATTGGACGGATGAGGCGATCTGTATGTCCTTATTCAACTTCAAAAGCGGGAAACCTCTGCCCCTAAATGTAACTTCAGATGTAAATCCTTACCAACATAAACCCTTAGATCTACCTGGTTAGTATCATTGTATCAATACAGTAATTGTTGTGATTAAATAGACATGATCAAGATCTGTATGACTTTATCTTGTTTCCACTGTAACTTGCAGCTGGCTTATGGTCCTTGTGCTCTGGGGTAAAAAGGGATGCAGAGATTCTGGCAGGAAACTGAGTCGGCTTCTGAGATATTTTCTAACTCTGTCATCCTTGGTTTAAGAACTACCCTTCAGTTTCATGAGGGCAGGGCCCCGCTTGGACGAAAGACTGATTGGGTGATGGAAGAATATAGAATAACCAACAAGTATGACAATGATCCGATGGTATACGTGATATCTGTTTTTCTCACTGCATTGTTTTAGATGTCAAAAGTTGTAACTGATTAGGTTGGATAATATGCAGGATCTTAGAGCATTATGCAGTGTTTTTGGTTGATGAAAATAGACCACCCTCTGGGCACTGCAGTGCTGATATTAACGTCAAAATCTCGATTGACTTCAGGCCAAAAACAATTTCGACCAGTGAACTTGTGGTGAGTTGGCTTATACTCTCTTCTGGTGTTTGCGACGCGCGATAGATATAGATAGAACGTGATTGAAATCAATATTTTTTGTTGATTTTAATCAAATTCGCGTATGTATTGTAGGGGAAAACTGTGGAAAACAAAACAGGACTGTTACCCGTGACCAGGGGATCTTCAGTTCATTTTCTTGAAAACTCGTCCGTACGGGATTGTATTTTGACGGGAGACTACATTGAGTTAAACGATCTTGTTGATCCGGGATCGCGTTCTTCCAGTTCATCCGATTCAAGTGGTTTGACCATGACTTCAGAAGAATACTTTGACTCAATGGCTCTCTTGCAAGAACTTCAAGATAATATGATAGATCATGAAGTGAAAGATTCAAGTGGCAAGTTAAATCCTTCTGCACCTGTAAAGTCAAAAGAAGTGGTGTTACACACTGCTACTTCAGGTATAGTTTTTCTCTCATCTTGTAAACTTTTTGTGGGAAAATGGATGAATTGGGTAACGGTTAAACTGAATTGGGTTGAATCGGCCCATCTTTAGCAGTGGTCAAAACATGTCGGTTGTGGTTGATTTGCAAACACTTTTGTGTCAATAGTTATGAAAAAAATTGTAAATCGTTAACGAGTTACTTATGATTACAAAACTTTTCTCATTATAACAATATTCTATACTAAATCTATTTAGGAGGTTGCATAGATTAACTTATTTTAGCCCATTTGACCTATTCCCTTTTTAGTTATTTTCTTTTACTTGACACGTTCCCCTTTAAGTTATTTTGTTTTACTTGACCCGTTCTACTTTTAGCTAATTTTTGTTTTATTTGACCCGTTCCAGTTTTGCTAATTTTCGATAATGTGACCCATTTGAGCTTAAAAACTCCACATCGACCCATTAACAAGTAATTGGGCCGATGTTGCAAACTCTAATGAAATTGATCTCTCAGTTTGGTCTTATGTGTGCTTCTTGTGATTTTTATCAGTTGCATCTCCGGTAAACAATAAAGAGTGCAAACCTCCAGCCAAAGAGACCTCCAAAGCGGAAAAGAGGACCGCAAGCACTTCAAATGGTGTTATCATAACATCATCTTCAAGTATTTCTGAAAACACATCCAAAGAGGGAAACAATGAGTATGTTAGAAGGACCAAAAGGCGTAAACTTATGAAGTATATATGTTTATTGGCATTTTGAGTAGTTTCTTGCATAACAAGAAATGTTTCTTGAGATAGAAGGAATCACGAGGATTGAAGATCGAATCTAGTCGGGTAAATTTTTTTCTGATCGGCGACTTTCATTAAAACAATCTAGTTGGGTAAATGAGGTGGGGTTTTTCAATACTAATGGTAAGAGGACGGTAAGGATAGCAAAACTTTCGTTTGTGTTGTAAGATAATATGTAGGTAGTATTAATGGTATGTGTAACACTTGTACAGTGGTGATTTCATATTTACTCGTTTTGTAATCGATATTGTATAATATGTAGATAGTGTGAATGGTATGTGTAACACTTTTAGAGTGGTGATTTCATATTTACTCGTTTTGTAATCGATAATGTATAATAAAACATTCACATCTTTACTTTAATGTATTTTTGATAAATCGTTGTGATTTATGTCGTCAAGTGTTAATTTGATTACTTTTGTTTAATCTTAGTTTGTCAATCCTTTTTTAATTCTTATAAATTCTTAGTTTTTTCAATGCTTTTTTTTTCTTATCAGTTCAATTGAGGATTATAATTTAAAACTATTTATTGTTTTTTTTTTAACTTTTTAAGGGTCAAACTACAAGAAAACGATAACATTAGATACCATCTTAGTAGAAAATTTGACAATATGCAAAATTGAGAAATGAAATGATGGTCCATGTGCTTTTAGCCCAATATCTATGGTCCATGGTGATCTTTTTTGTTGTGCAATGGGTTGAAACATAGTTCGCAAGGATCGGAAAAAAGAAATTGAAAATTGATGGAAGTAAGAACTAATAAATATAAAATAAATTTGAGTGACGTCTTAATTACAAATTTATGAAGAATTTTAATTGTTGCTGCAATTTCTGATGGTTCGGATTTTGATGCGGGGTTGATACTATATCTAGCATTTTAGGGTGTGGATTGAAGAGAAACCCATTAAAAGATGATTCAAGACTAGTAGGATAAAAGTAGGATTTCCTCACTGCGTGTTGCAACGAGGAACCCACGTACGAATCAAATGGTAAAGAACCTATTTAAAGCTGTAAAATATAAATGTGTTAAACAACAAAAATCGAAATAAAATGTAACAATTAGAAAAAAAAAATGGTGATATGGTACCTATGACATGGTTTCGCAACCCGAAAGAATGTAAATATGTTGATGGTGGCGTGGTGTTGCGCCGTTAAAAATAATAACGGAGAAAAGTTATTAAAGAAATATTAAATTAATCGATAAAGACTTTAAAATTTAAAAAAAGAAAAAAAATGAAAAACAAAAAATAAACAATATAGGCAATATGGTTTTTTCAGAAAAAAAGAAATATGTTAAAATTAAATATAATAATAAAGTATTATAATATTAAAATAATAAAATATTAAAAAAACTATATATTGTTATAAATTTAAAATTACTATTCATCTTCCTTCGTTAAATATATATATACCCCCCTCTCTCTCTATATATATATATATATTTTAAGTATTTTTGTATGAGATATGATTTCATGTTCACGCAAATTAATAGCATCCCCAATAACGCTAGAAGGGGTTTCTAAAAATGGTCACTATCACTTTTTTCTCATTTAAAAAAAATATATCGTCTTCTCTATCTCATCGTCTCTTTCTTCATCCAGTTTCTCACTATCCCTTCTAAAAACAAAGGTTGTAAGAATTGCTAGTCGGCCAGTGAGGTACCAACTAGTGATCAATCTGGATTAATAGAGATTAATCGGTATTAATCAGATTGAGATTTGTATGTCATTTTAAGTTTTATATGTATATACGCACATTTTTATGTGTACTTTTTTAGTAGATAAGATTATTTTCCGGAATTTACAGGTTTTGGTCAAAATCTGGATAGATTTTATAGGTTTTGGCATGAATCACTAAACTCTCATTGATTTTTGGCCGATTAGAACTACATTTGACCACTGTTGACCGCCTATTGATTAATTGACTGATTAGATGAAAAGTAATTAATGAACCGATGACTAACGATTAATCAGAGGCTAGATGGGATTTTAATAACCAATCTAAAAATACCTAAAACCTATCTATTATGAAAGTTCTAAAATACAATTAAAAAAAAAACAGAGTAAGCCATGATGACGTGGCAACCGGAATTCAGTTATCGTTTAATAACGAACGCACATCATCAAAGAATTTCGTTTGATTAGTTAAATAAACCAAAAATTCCGTTCTTTTACGTACGTTTATTAATTAACGAACAAACATAAACACAAAAGAACGAAGAATTTCATTCGTTTACGTGTGTTTGTTTAATAGATGAACGAACATGAACAAAGAATTTCATTATCTAATTAATTAAATGAACAAAGAATTCCGTTATCTAATTAATTAAATGAACAAAGAATTCCGTTCGTTTAGCTAAAACAAACGAACACTAACTAGTTCTCTTTCGGTCCAGTTCAATTCATTTACAGCCCTAATGAAGATCAAGCAAATTTGCATTATTAGTGATGACTTATCCAATTTATTTACTTCAAATGCATCAATTTGCTTGATCATTACTTTATGTTGCTGATTTGTATTCGAAATCGCAGGGATGCAAACCGCCACCCTCAGCCATTGAAACCCGAGGCAGATCAACCAACACAACACCATGTTCTTCTCAGAAACCAAGCCCACACTCCTCAACCTTTCCAAGCCCGGTCCCTTCATACCAATGCAGCCCGACCCGCATTGATACAACCGCACCATCAACCAACCCGTTCGAGTTTCTTTGTAACTCAACTCCATCATCACTCCCGCCTCTCCGAATCTCAAGCAGCGCCCCGGGGACGCCACCTCTCTCAAAAGTTCCAAAACAGAACAGTTTTAACTTTGGATCAGTCAATCTGCAATCTTTAGCCTGTTCTGTACCCACAAGCCCGACCCGGAGGCCCGCTACTTACCAGAGTGTGATGAATCTTATTGGTCCACCTGCGATTCATTTCAACGAATGCGGTTCCAAGATTGCAGCCCAATGATAACTAGCCCGAGTTCACCTACTTTCAATCTTGTGAACCCAATGGCTCAAGTGAGCGCGGAGAATGATGCGGTTGTGGAAAAGGGGAAAGGGGTAAAGGCGTGGAAAGGAGAGCGGTTTCAGGAAGTTGGGTTTGATGATCTTGAGCTCACCCTTGGAAGTGCAAATGTTTGAACTTTTTTAGATTTTATCGGTTAGTTTGAATCATGTCGAGTCGAAGTAAGATTTAAATGACTAGCGGTGTTGAGAATCGTTGTCGGTTTTGGTGTTTGTTTGATCATGGTAGTGATTTTGAGGTTATGTTTATGATTCATGGAAGTAGATAGCATGGTGTTTAAGAAGATTGTGTTCATTGTAGATTGTAAGTAATCTTTTGGGCATTCATGGTGAATCAATATATTGTTGTTAATGAAATGAAGGTTTTTTTTTTTTGGATATGAATATTGCACTTCTGCTGATGTAAGTTTATTTTACCTTTTCTTTATTATTATTATTCAAACAAATTAGTTAATCATTTCGGGATGTAAACAAGCCTAGCCGAGCTAAACCCGACCTTGTCTACGCTTAATCTCAACTCATTTAACATGTTAGAAACCAATTTGAACCAAAACACATAACTTCAATACAAAAGTGATGCTTTACATGAAAACGATGACTTTTGCTTAAGAAAATTATCAAGATGGTGATTTGATAAATTGGTTAACCAAATCGATAAAGAACGCTATGAACCAAAACACATAACGAATGAGTATACATCAGTCTAATAATCAACCCGTGTTTTATGCAAGGGCCAAAGAAGTCCAAACGTAAAAACCATTACTGTTACTTACTGCAACAGAAATCAGAAAGGGACTGAAACAGGCAACAAAAAAAGATGTATCTGTCAGACAACCATGGAGCCATGCCAGGACCCCCAAATTAGATGGGCAGGCAACGATCCTCTACCGAGCCATGGTCTAGACCAAAGGCTCTGTCTATCACGCTCTAGCTCCATGGTCTTGGTTCATCAACCAGACATGGGTTTCTGTCTTCTTAGGAATCAAGAATACAGAGGTACGAGCCTATAGAACAGATCCTGTTCAAGTAAGGTCGTGCCTTTTGCTCTCTTTGCACCTATTATAACCACTATTTTGTTTTCTGATTCTATCGATGTGGGACAAGAAAATTTCACACAAACCGCACACGTCATAAACCCAAAAATCTTGTCACTGTCGTCTTTTCTTAGATGGAGAATTTACTTCCGGGGGGTTTAATCGTTTTTGTGATGAGGGTGTACGTTAAAAACTAGAAATAAAATTAAATAATTAAGATAAACAACCAATTTAGTTTACTAGTTGATTTAAGTTGGTTTGGACAATTCAGACAGTTTCATTGACATGTGACCGCACCTAAATACGAATAAGTAGATATTTCGAAAGGACTACAAAACAAGCACAGTTTGTTGCTCCTGCGATTCGAATATTCGTTTGCCCTCTGAGAAATTGCTTCCAAAAGCTGTTCGTGATATAATGTCCGCTGAGAGTTGATTGAATTCTTTATGGACGTCAAATTCAAATTCAGATTTGTTTAATATTCACATCCCATTTGCTCATCATACTTTGTGTACTATCCACAATTTCAGGTATCCATTCCTAGGGCCCAATTAAATTAACACAGCCCAATGGGCTTTTAGTTATCAATTTATCTCTAAATTTATTTCTGATTTCTAGACATTTAAAAAAAAAGCCCGGTTTTGATTTCCAAGCCGGGTCCTTACCCAACCCGATACCACACCTGAAACTGGTTTTACTCAAACCGATTCCAAACCACCAGTTCGTATATCGGTTTCTACTCTCATTACTGAAACCAGTTTGGACCTCGACCCAAATTGAGGGGTCGGTTGGTGGTTTAGGTGGTTTGAACTATATTTTTAATTTTTTTTCTTAAGATCGTTAGTTTTTATTCGATTTTTTAAAGTAATAAAGATAATTCATGAAAATTATAGCATAACTACATATTTCAAAATTGAAAAACAAAATAAAGAGCAATTTAACCGTTGGTTTGGTTTACACAGTTAGTTCTAAGTTTCAAACTAACGGAACCAATCAATTTGCTTTAGTTTAGATAGTGTTGCTAGTTTCTAACAATTTATCAACACTTTTAAGTGAGACGAAATGACGAATTAATACAAGATCAAATATTTTTGTATATTTTATGAAGGTTTAACAAATTTGTAGTAATTAATACAAGTTAAAAACATAAATTATTGATATATCTTTTTTAAAAATCTTGAAAATAAGTATTTATTGATCGATTTATCTAATAGTGTTCATGACAGATAAACTATCTTTATAGTAATCAAATACATAAATAAAAGTGAGAATTTATTTTATGTCCATGTATAATCATAATGTATGTAATGGATTATATAAACATAACTTACTTCTCAAGAAAATAAATTGGATTTAAAAATATCAATTGTAAATGAAAATTTAAATAAAAGTTGGTTAGTTTATAAACTCCAAATAATTTCTAGTGGTAAATATTCGTTAAATAAATTAACATGAAATAAATTTATAATTAAATTAAAGTAAAAAATGTTTATTTCATAATTTTCTATATATTTTTTTAGATTAAAATTAAAAAACTGTTGGATTTTTTATTAAAAAATACCTTAACTCTTTCCATACTAGAAGCTTTATTAGCGATCCTTCTATGAGCAACCCATCTCTCTCCCTCCAACGCCACAGGCCCGTCCCCGAACAAAAGCTTTAAATCCGGGTCGAACCGGATCTTACCAAACAACCCGCTTTCGCTAACTAGTATCTCTTTGATCATATCCGGGTCAGACAGGGCCAGCCTAGCCTTTAACCCGAACCTTACAAAAACGTATCTCCTTAAACTTTTGACCAGTTGTATTGTGGCATCACTCTCTAAACAACTCCCTCATGGTTGAAAGAAACTGAGTGTGACGATAGCGCCTTCTCGATCATCCTCTGCTGGATCCCAGCTGAGTTACCAAAGATCGGACGGTAGCCAGGACCTTGTCGGCGGAAGTGGAGTTGGATCTGAAGTGGGGTCCATATGTATTTGAAGAGGATAGTGATGATGGTGAAGAGCAGAGGAAGAACAAACAATATTACTCCAAACTTGTTTGTTTAATCACTTTTAAAATTCTAACATGGCATATTTGTATAAACATATAGTAAAATAAAACAAAGAGATAGTTATACGTTACATAATCAGTCATCTTATGTGTTTCACGTATAATCGTAGAAAATCCGAATCCACCAAAGCTACAAGTTTCAAGACAGTTATACCTATGATTGACGCGCTAAAAATATGTATCTGGTTTCATTAATATCAGTTACGCCTAAAAACAGACCCAAAAAACAAAAATACTCTTGAGTTGACCGATATTGTAAACATAAAACTAACAAAAACATATTTTCATTAAACCAGTAGTTAAATGGTAATTGAACACTTCCCTTAAACGTTGCATGCAACAAAACATGCATTTATGAACCACTACAAGTACCAGAATGATATAACAAAAGAATTTGGAATGTGTCATGCCACAAAGCAAAAAACATGACCACTGCCTAAACTGTGAAACTATGTTGTAACTCAACATTTATACGACTACACCAAAACAAAACCTACTTTCTAGGCGCGACATGTTCCAAAAATCTCACCCCGCATCATGTCTATTGGGTTGTGGTCCATAGTGTAACGCTCTGGGCCTAAATACATACCAGTTTTTTCTAGAATCACGAGCCCTTCATCCCTACCATATCTCGAGCTGTAGAGCTTCAAGTACTCGATGTCCTAAAACACAAGAAATACATATTTATCAGGAAATAAGAGAAATGGTGAACTTCTAAAATCAATTTATTTTGAAAGATCAGAATCATCAGATTACTATATGAAAGATATAGTTTCTATCATCATATTTAAATTGTAAATTACTTGTAAAATTCAAGAGAAGACAAACGGATTTAGTGGTGGCAATCGTGTCGGGTTGGTGGGTTGAATCATTGAACACGACCCATTTAAACCCATTTATCTAAACAAGTCAAACGGGTAGTAATAAAGTTGTAAACGTGTTCAGAAGGTAACCTGCAGGTTGGAAGGGTCAGTGGTGTAATAAATGGGTTAAATGGGCCATAAATGGGTTGGTGTGTCGACTTTTTTAATTAAATGGGTTTGCATGTCGTCCCAACCCGACTTGTTTATTAGGTGAGTTAGATATGACAACCCGAAACCTGACTATCCCTATGTTTATCAAGAAAGAAGACAAATGGTGAACTTCCAAAATCATTTTATTTAAACTAGATTACTATAATAACAATATAGGTTCTTTAATCATATTTATATTGTAATTATTTGTAAAATTAACTCAAAAAAAAGGAGACAGACAATTGTTTGCTGGTTGGACCAACCCAACATGTTTTGGTCCATTCCAAAATTATCCAAACCCAACTGGCACATTTTGCACCACCAGCTATGAGCCTTGTTTCAGCCAATGGGGTAACTTACTGTAAAATACTAGCATACAGTAATGGTCAACTTTTTATAACTATGCACCCTTGTTCCAAGTTCTAGGTTGCAAACGGGTCATGTGACGTAATAGAATGAGGATTTAAGAAAAAGAGTAAACAGTAAATAATTACCTGCAAGCCACTCAAAAGGCGCTCTAGCATGATATAATCCAATGGCTTAGATTAATTCACACAGTTCACTCTCGTGTTCACTTTAAAACCCTATATATATATATATATATTAATATATATGAGTATTTGAATATTACACCTGCAAAATGGATCAAACAATCAACTATTGACCCAATTTAGATTTGGTTGTCTAGTCGCAGAAATTTCACTCTATTACCTTGTTCCCCCTTTTTTTATTTAACCTAATTAGAAATTTTAAAAACTCATTCGAACTCGCTCCTTCTTTAACATATAAATTATCTGACGATTTTTATTTTTTAAACCCCTTTCTATATTAATAGTTAAGTTATATGTACGTAAATCGACTCGCATATTAGTCATCTTTATCGAGTGTCTAAGGTGGAAAGGAAAACACATTATTTGGATTTGTTATTTAAAGTGTAAAGTTTTGACAACGGGTATCTTTAATTCATAACTCATTTAAAAACTTGCATCGTAAAATGTTAAGTATTGGTGTTTTTTTTAAACTGAAGATGATGATCCAAAGATATGTGAGGCATTTTGATCTTTTATGGGTGGGTTGTAATGTATGAGCCTACTACTCATGTGATTGATGATTTATAATCTTTTATATCTATATATATTCTATACTATATAATAAAAGAAATTATGATAAATACGTGTTATTTATTTGAGACATTTATTTTTAGATTTTCATGTCTCTCTCTTACTTAACTAATTATGAATATCTATTTTTTTTAACTAAAGATAATAATGTATATGGACGTTTATCTCTATTTGAATTTGTTTGTTTATTTTAATAAGATAATAATAAAAATACAATCTTCCCACTTTAAATTCT
Organism: Scalesia atractyloides; assembly: GCA_947069175.1. Taxonomy (NCBI): domain Eukaryota; kingdom Viridiplantae; phylum Streptophyta; class Magnoliopsida; order Asterales; family Asteraceae; genus Scalesia; species Scalesia atractyloides. The sequence goes on along the minus strand of CAMTDV010000013.1, from coordinate 71,327,605 downwards.
TTTAAAAATGATTATTACCAATGTTTTAAAACCCGGTTCAAACCGACCGGTTGTACTGATAGAACCGGTTAAATCACTCGGTACATCCGGTTGAACTGCCCGACATATCCGGTTAAATCGTTTCTAAGTCAAATCTGATAAGGTATATAAACCGGATTTTAAAACATTCATTATTACTTTTTAATAGAACAGTTTTTTCTACATGCTATGTGTATCTGTTGTTAATAAAATAGATTATATTCTTTAAAGTATATTGATATTATCCCCAAAAAGTTAACAAAATAGATTATATTTTTTTTGTATGTTGATATCATCCCAAAAATTAAAAGCTTTGTTGCCAAAGTGGTGCATCTCTTGTAATATAATTTCAAAAACTAAATAATAATGTCAATTACTTGCAAACATATATTTATATATCGCAATCTTATATATTGTATATCGCATTCTATTAGTGATTCAAAAGATGTTTTTTTTCTAATGAACTTTACGATAATCAATAGCTTATCATTATAAGCGGACTTTAGAAAATATGATTTATTAATATCTAAATTTTAGGTTGGTAAATACTGTTATATAATTTTGAGGATTATTAAGAATTTTTTTTTTAAATTAAGATTTTTATAAGGTAGGTTTTTAGAACTTTTAAAATGATATTTTAAGGGAGGGAGTATGGTAAGTAACAAAGAGGTATATTTAGCCCACCCCTAATAAATTTTCATTTAAAGTTTTATTTTCGTCAAACTAATCATAAACTAAAAGTCACTTGTAAATAACTAATAGGGTACCATAGTTAATATAAAGTATATTTGTTCCTCTAAATACTGATTTAACTAGGTTTATAACCCAGGTTCAAACTCTAGACGTATAATAAAACTAATTAAGTTATATCTTCATAAAATAAAATAAAAATTATATTTCAAATCTTGTGATTTTACATTATTTTCAAAAGTTACTTTAATAACTACAGTACTGTCACACCCCGACCCGCAGCAGAAAAGGTGACCGGGGCATGATTGGGTTATCATCAAAGCTCATGACATTTATTATACGTTTCATATTCATTAATACAATTTAATAGGAAGTTTACAACCATAATTACATCATGACCTAACATCAATCTAAGCTTCTTTGTTTTCTTCTAAGGCATTTCCTATGTTTTCCTTGCTTCATCCTGTTCACCTGTTTCATGTGTAAAAAGGGTTTTTGGATCAACAAAAAGTTGGCGAGTGAATCCTATGGAAAACATTTGAACAAGTTTATTTAATTGATTATAAAATGAGTGCACAACCACACATGAGTAAAAATAAAATGTAAACTTATTCAACAATCATTAGATATTAAATAAAGCACACATGAACAATAATGGAACGTTTAGAGGCACGCGTTGCTCAACTCGTCTCTCACGAGGAACTGATGGGCCTAATGAATGAATTGCATAACCATGATAATATGAAAGACATAACTACCAACAATATAAACTCAACAATACACATATGAACAATAATGGATTGGTTTTGAGGCACGCGTTGCTCACTCGTCTCCCACGAGGAACTGATGTGCTTAATGAATGAATTTCATACAAGTTGACAAAATGAAATACATAATCACAACAATATAAACAATCTAAGTTTAGGTCACGATATGGTATGGCACGAGTTTAAATAAACGAGTTAATTATTTTGTAACACATGACACACCCCAAAACGTGTAATTAAAAAGGGGGAGTTGTAAGATTCACTCACAGTGGGTGCGTTCGGTTGATGATGTTGAATGCACGCGAAGTGGTTTTAACCACGAGTGAAATTAACCTAGATAAATAGCATTATGGTTCGGTAAGTAAACGGATTTTATTAATCCATTTTAGTAGGATTGTTGGGTGTATTTTTGTGAGTTTAAGGCTATTTTCTAACCTTAAAAATGTTATTTTTAAGTATTTTTAATTGATTTTTAAATAAAATAAATAAATAAAAATAAAAAAAAATTGATTTTTTTGCTACAGTTGACCGTTGACGTTGACTTTGACTTTGACTTTGACCGGTTCGTATGCGTGTATATGTGCGCTGAGTGAGGCTCGAACCCGAGACCTCTCGTACGCGTGCACGCAGCTCTACCAACTGAGCTACGTGTCTAACCCGAAATATATCTGTTTTTAATTATATTTATATACTAATTAGATTAAACAGAAAATCCTTTATTTCTTAAAAACGATTTTAATCCGTGACTCGGTGCGCTCCACAGGTCTCGAACCCGGGACCTGTGGGTTGGGTTAACACACAGTCCATCGCTGGACTGTGTGTTTAACATGTTATATAAACCGATTTTTATTATACTTATATACAAACTAAACATTTCCATTTCTGTCTTATTTTAAAAAGTTTAATAATTGTCCGGATCGGTGCAGTAGAGCGGACTCGAACTCGTGTCCTGTGATTAAACATACACACAGTCCACCACTGGACTGTGTGTCTAACTTGGTTATTATTCCGGTTATTAATATACTTAACATATACAGCGTGACTCCGGTTGGCTTAACAAAAAAAAAAGACATTTTTATTAAGGCAGCATGCGTGGGACAAGATTCGAACTCGAGACGTTTACGTGTTTATTGTGCACACAGTCCACCGCTGGACTGTGTGTCTAACCCGAGTTATAACTTGATTTTAATTATACTTAAACATTACAGAAAACTTCGTCTTCTTCGTTGATTTTAACCAGAATCGGAAGTCCGACTGGTTCGATGTTTTAATCGTGTTCTTTAGTGTTTTGAGGTTATTTACAGATGAGATATGAATAAAAAGAAAGAGAAATTAGGCGTAAGGTATACCGACTGGACTCCTCTGTTTTTCCGGCAGAACTCCGGCGACAGCAACAGGTTCCGGCGTCGTATGTCTTGCAGCAGCGAGTCTTCAGAAAGCTTGAAAAGGATGTGGGTGACTTCGGTATAAGCTCAGGGGGTTCAGTAAGGCTTAGAAGTGGAGGGTTCGGTTTTCCGGCGACGAGCAGAAGATTTCCGGCGAGTGAGTTTTCACCGAGAAAGGGTGCGGTTTTGAGCGAAAAAGTTTGCAGAGGTTCGAGGGGGTATTTATAGGGCAGGTTATCGATGAATTTGGTCCGATTTCCGACTTGATTCGTCGGTTAGAATTTCTCCGGCGGTTATAACTTGTGTCGCGGACTCAGACATCGGTTATAACCGATGTAGTGTTTAAGGTTTACGTTATAACTGAAGTAACCGTCGATTCTTGGCGAGTTAGTCGGGATTTCCGACGATTGCAATTTGGGCGCCGGTTTTGAATTCGGAAAAACATGTTATGAATTAAATGATTCTAATAATTAACAAAGAATACAAGTGGCGCAGTGGTTGAGTGTGTGTGCGATAGTTTGTTGAACCGGCTGACTGACCCGGGTTCGAAACCCTGGCAGTGCCAAATCATTTTTATTTTCTTATTTTTAACAGTTTTTCAAAAACTAATTATATATTCCCATATAATAATTAATTATGTATCGTTTAAAATTATTTTGGGCATTAAATTCGCAACAAAATTTTTAACTGATTGTTCGGTTAATAAACGGAGCGGGTATGGTAAATCCGTTTTTGACGGATGTTACTGTATCCCCTGCTTTTTAGAAATTTCCTCCCGAAATTTAAATAGTGATATATTTGACTAAAAGAATGATGTGTTTAGTTTGACAGTTACATGCTTAGAAAAAGTAAGGGTTTAAGTTTTTTGTTTGAGGGGGTAACGTCCCTTGTAAGGGTTAAGTACCCTATTACAGGAATCGCTTTTTTTGTTGCCTACTGTAAAAGTATTGATAAGCAGAATTGATTCGCTAAATATGATATCATGCATAAGAATTTGGATATGTTTGGAAGGATATGGTTATATCCTAAGGCAAAACTTCTAATACTACAACCTACATGGAACTTCTCATAACCATTTAACAATACCTCTGATCCTTTGACAAGAATACTTATATATAGGAAGTACCAGCGGCGTATCCACCATATTTTGTCAAATTTTCATTGGTTTTATCAGTAAGTTATGATTGGTTCTATGACTATAGAACATAAATAAACACAACAGCTAATATTTGAATCCACATTCTGATAGCATATATGTTTGAATGGTGACAGTTCCTCTCTCGTTTGTTATGATGGAGAGGTTAGTTTATGTAGAAATGGATCACAATCCAATTTCTTTAAATAGCGAGATGATATAAGTGTAACACAAATTTCAATCAAGACAATACTAAATCCTACATGGAACTTCTCATAACCCCTGATAATGCCTCTGATCCTTGGCAAGAATACTTATATATAGGAAGTACCAGCGGCGTATCCACCATATTCTTGCCAAATTTTCATTGGTTTTATCCACAAGTTATGATTAGTTGCCAAGAAACTACTAAATCCTACATAGAACTTCTCATAACCGTCTGACAATGCCTCTGATCCTTTGACAAGAATACTTATATATAGGAAGTTCCAGCGGCGTATCCACCATATTCTCGTCAAATTTTCATTGGTTTTATCAGTGAATTATGATTAGTCCTATGTGACTCTACAACCAATACAACAAACACAAAAATACTGAAAATGAAAAATGTCTGTGCGATCAAGGCTCAATCAAACGGAGCCGATCGTATTGCATGTACTGAAAATGAAAATGTCTGTGCGATCAAGGCTCAATCAAGCGGAGCCGATCGTATTGCATGTACTGAAAATAATAAACTTAATCTAAACAACAATCACACAAACAGCCTATACATGGAACCTCTCATAACCGCCTGATAATGCCTCCGATCATTTGACAAGAATACTTATATATAGGAAGTACCAGCGGCGTATCCACCATATTCTTGTCAAATTTTCATTGACTTTATCCACAAGTTATGATTAGTTCTATGCGACTCTACAACAAACACAACAACCACAAAATACTGATAATGAAAATGTCTGTGCGATCAAGGCTCAATCAAACGGAGCCGATCGTATTGCATGTACTGAAAATGAAAATGTCTGTGCGATCAAGGCTCAATCAAACGGAGCCGATCGTATTGCATGTACTGAAAATGATAAACTTAATCTAAACAACAATCACACAAACAGCCTATACATGGAACCTCTCATAACCGCCTGATAGTGCCTCCGATCATTTGACAAGAATACTTATATATAGGAAGTACCAGCGGCGTATCCACCATATTCTTGTCAAATTCTAATTGACTTTATCTGCAAGTTATGATTAGTTCTATGCGACTCTACAACAAACACAACAACCACAAGATACTGATAATGAAAATGTCTGTGCGATCAAGGCTCAATCAAACGGAGCCGATCGTATTGCATGTACTGAAAAATGAAAATGTCTGTGCGATCAAGGCTCAATCAAACGGATCCGATCGTATGTGGGCACACCAGGTTCAACCTCATAGTGAAATGGGGAACATGCTCAACGCTCATAATGTAATGGGGAGCGGCGGCCTATGAAATTGCATGTACTGAAATAATAAACAATAATTACTCAAACAGTCTACACATGGAACCTCTCATAACCGCCAGATAATGTTTCTGATCCTTTGACAAGAATACTTATATATAGGAAGTACCAGCGGCGTATCCACCATATTCTTGTCAAAGTTTCATTGGCTTTATCCTTAAGTTATGTTTGGTTCTATGTGATAAAGAAAAACATAAAACTAAACGATAGGAGTTGAATCTGGATCTTCGGTGAAGAGGACTAGTTGGGTATCTTCATTTGGGCCGTCATTATCTTCGACAGGATTGGCGTTGATGTTGAAAACTCTTCCTCTTGCTGGTGGCCTAGCCGTTGGGTTTCCTTGGTTAACTGGATTTGATTGAGCTTGAGTGTTGATGACGTTAACCAATTTAGGGCATGTGTTTCAAAAGTGGGTAGGGTCGCCACAATTGAAACAAGCTCGAACATATGGGAACATGGGGTATTGGGGTTGTTGATAGGTTTGGTTCATGGTTTGAGTAGGGGGAGAGATTTGGTTTTGAAAGGTGCGGCAAACCTTGCTCAAATGACCATAGCGTCCACAAGTTGCATATAGTCGACAAGGTAAGGTAAGGGGATGGTGATAAAAACAGTTGATGCATCGAGGGTGAGGTCCAAGATATGGTTTCTTATTTGGGTAAGTTGAGTTGGGTGCCACTTGAGTGATTGGGATAGCTTGGATGGGTATGGTGTGTGAAATTGGTTGATTTCGTTGGATAGCAGCGAAAAGTTGCCCGTCTCTTTTTCTCTTAGAAGTGGGTTGAGAAGGGGATTCGGTTTGGGTGGAGTCGGAGGTTTCAGTCGATTCTTTATCCTTCTTCTTCTCCTCCTTGAAGTCTTTGTTTCGGATTCGGTTCTCGGTGAGCTCTGTTGCTAACTCCATTGCCGCTTCCAAGGTTGCAGGCGTGGTACTTATTACAGGGTCTTGAATCTTTGACGGAAGACCACGAATGTAGTGCTCGATCAAACGGTAGAGGGGAGTGAACATGTTGGGAACCATTTGATGTAATTCGAGGAATATTTTGTTGTACGTGATGTGGTCGCCTTCCTTTTGCTTCAACGAATAGAACTCATCTTCTAATTTCTTGATTTCGCTCCTTGGGCAAAATCGTCTGGTCATGATTTCCTTCAATTCGTCCCAAGTTAATGGTCATAGCATCGTCGACGCCTCGTTTGGCCTTCTCTGTATTCCACCAAGTAAGTGCTATTCCATATAAACGACCAGTAGCATAACGCACTTTGCGATCATCGGGGCAATCGCAATTTAGAAAAGTGTTCTCCATTTCTTCAAACCAATGGAGGAGAGCAGTGACGCCTTCAGTCCCTTTGTATTTTGGAGGGTCGCATGATTTGAAATGCTTGTAGGTGCATTTAGTGGTAGTTGAGGAAGAGTTGATAACGTTTTGATTTTCTTGATTGACAGGATTAGCGGTAAGTGCTTGTTGGACTTGGATTACAATATTGGGTATTACGGCAGCCATTTGTTGAGCGATTAGGTAGCCATGCGCTCGCGGGCTTTTCCTGCTCTCAACTTCCTACGGGTGAGGTTAGAAGACATCTACAAGGAATACATGTCAAGAGTATGAGTTGGATGTTTTTGGGTTCATGGGTCGCACTAGGAATGAAACATTCATAAAATAATTATAGAAAAATAAATCTACTACATCCATAGGATGTCTTGGGCTTTGCTCGCCATTAGGCCCTACATCACGCCATACTTCACCTTCGTAATCATGTGGCCCCATATGAATACCGGGTTTTTCATATGGTTCGCATGGGTTTGCCTGGTTGCGTACACTAAAACCCGGAGAAAATCGAGAAACATGTATACAACGTGTGATATTCGGAATGTGTCCAGGTATAGGCACGGTGACACCTCAAAGTGGGGTTAGTTCGAACACGTTTGGTGTGGCATGCTTTGGCCTAATAGGTCCTTCGTACTCTCATCGTTAGTCCCCAGGTAGGCAAACTGGTCCGTTATATTGGATTTATACGAATGCCAACCTAGACAGGATGTTCCGACTACCGGTACTTGTACCATTCCAGTTACTACATGCCCGTCGCATAACTTACTTTGATGAGATTTGAAAATTGCAACAAAATCTTTGAATAATGAGAGTATGAAAATGAATTGAATATATGAACATTAATATATGTATAATGAATATGTATATAAGCATGTATGTTTGACTGTAAATATAAACAAATATGAAACAGATAAATATCATAAGTTTGTATGTAACCACCTAATCAATTAAAATTTAGGCAGACTATAGTATAGGCTCTAAGGGTCTAATAACCTATCCTATATCCCTATAGTCATGGCTCTGATACCAATCTGTCACACCCCGACCCGCAGCGGAAAAGGTGACCGGGGCATGATTGGGTTATCATCAAAGCTCATGAGATTTATTATACATTTCATATTCATTAATACAATTTAATAGGAAGTTTACAACCATAATTACATCATGACCTAACATCAATCTAAGCTTCTTTGTTTTCTTCTAAGGCATTTCCTTTGTTTTCCTTGCTTCATCCTGTTCACCTGTATCATGTGTAAAAAGGGTTTTTGGATCAACAAAAAGTTGGCGAGTGAATCCTATGGAAAACATTTGAACAAGTTTATTTAATTGATTATAAAATGAGTGCACAACCACACATGAGTAAAAATAGATGTAACTTATTCAACAATCATTAGATATTAAATAAAGCACACATGAACAATAATGGAACGTTTAGAGGCACGCGTTGCTCAACTCGTCTCTCACGAGGAACTGATGGGCCTAATGAATGAATTGCATAACCATGATAATATGAAAGACATAACTACCAACAATATAAACTCAACAATACACATATGAACAATAATGGATTGGTTTTGAGGCACGCGTTGCTCACTCGTCTCCTACGAGGAACTGATGGGCTTAATGAATGAATTTCATACAAGTTGACAAAATGAAATACATAATCACAACAATATAAACAATCTAAGTTTAGGTCACGATATGGTATGGCACAGTTTAAATAAACGAGTTAATTATTTTGTAACACATGACACACCCCAAAACGTGTAATTAAAAAGGGGGAGTTGTAAGATTCACTCACAGTGGGTGCGTTCGGTTGATGATGTTGAATGCACGCGAAGTGGTTTTAACCACGAGTGAAATTAACCTAGATAAATAGCATTATGGTTCGGTAAGTAAACGGATTTTATTAATCCATTTTAGTAGGATTGTTGGGTGTATTTTTGTGAGTTTAAGGCTATTTTCTAACCTTAAAAATGTTATTTTTAAGTATTTTTGAATTGATTTTTAAATAAAATAAATAAATAAAAATAATAAAAAAAATTGATTTTTTTTGCTACAGTTGACCCTTGACCGTTGACTTTGACTTTGACTTTGACCGGTTCGTATGCGTGTATATGTGCGCTGAGTGAGGCTCGAACCCGAGACCTCCCGTACGCGTGCACGCAGCTCTACCAACTGAGCTACGTGTCTAACCCGAAATATATCTGTTTTTAATTATATTTATATACTAATTAGATTAAACAGAAAATCCTTTATTTCTTAAAAACGATTTTAATCCGTGACTCGGTGCGCTCCACAGGTCTCGAACCCGGGACCTGTGGGTTGGGTTAACACACAGTCCACCGCTGGACTGTGTGTTTAACATGTTATATAAACCGATTTTTATTATACTTATATACAAACTAAACATTTCCATTTCTGTCTTATTTTAAAAAGTTTAATAATTGTCCGGATCGGTGCAGTAGAGCGGACTCGAACTCGTGTCCTGTGATTAAACATACACAGAGTCCACCACTGGACTGTGTGTCTAACTTGGTTATTATTCCGGTTATTAATATACTTAACATATACAGCGTGACTCCGGTTCGGTTAACAAAAAAAAAAACATTTTTATTAAGGCAGCATGCGTGGGACAAGATTCGAACTCGAGACGTTTACGTGTTTATTGTGCACACAGTCCACCGCTGGACTGTGTGTCTAACCCGAGTTATAACTTGATTTTAATTATACTTAAACATTACAGAAAACTTCGTCTTCTTCGTTGATTTTAACCAGAATCGGAAGTCCGACTGGTTCGATGTTTTAATCGTGTTCTTTAGTGTTTTGAGGTTATTTACAGATGAGATATGAATAAAAAGAAAGAGAAATTAGGCGTAAGGTATACCGGCTGGACTCCTCTGTTTTTCCGGCAGAACTCCGGCGACAGCAACAGGTTCCGGCGTCGTATGTCTTGCAGCAGCGAGTCTTCAGAAAGCTTGAAAAGGATGTGGGTGACTTCGGTATAAGCTCAGGGGTTCAGTAAGGCTTAGAAGTGGATGGTTCGGTTTTCCGGCGACGAGCAGAAGATTTCCGGCGAGTGAGTTTTCACCGAGAAAGGGTGCGGTTTTGAGCGAAAAAGTTTGCAGAGGTTCGAGGGGGTATTTATAGGGCAGGTTATCGATGAATTTGGTCTGATTTCCGACTTGATTCGTCGGTTAGAATTTCTCCGGCGGTTATAACTTGTGTCGCGGACTCAGACATCGGTTATAACCGATGTAGTGTTTAAGGTTTACTTTATAACTGAAGTAACCGTCGATTCTTGGCGAGTTAGTCGGGATTTCCGACGACTGCAATTTGGGCGCCGGTTTTGAATACGGAAAAACATGTTATGAATTAAATGATTCTAATAATTAACAAAGAATACAAGTGGCGCAGTGGTTGAGTGTGTGTGCGATAAGTTTGTTGAACCGGCTGACTGACCCGGGTTCGAAACCCGGCAGTGCCAAATCATTTTATTTTCTTATTTTTAACAGTTTTTCAAAAACTAATTATATATTCCCATATAATAATTAATTATGTATCGTTTAAAATTATTTTGGGCATTAAATTCGCAACGAAATTTTTAACTGATTGTTCGGTTAATAAACGGAGCGGGTTTGGTAAATCCGTTTTTGACGGATGTTACAACTACATTATAGAAAAAAAAACACACAAATTAACTCTATTATTTATTACTAAGAGTGTTCACAGCTCGATTTAAAACTGTGAACCGATCAAACTGGTCATCGGTTTGATTTCACAGCCGGGTTTGTTATCAACTTTCGGCTTATGTATTAAGTTTATTCATATTTTATTTTATATAAATATTTCAACCCTTACAATACACGGAATTCTTAAAGATACAACTTTTTTTATTTTTTTAATACATCAAATTATATTTTTTGAACCCATGTAATACACGAGGTTATAACCTAGTAATCTGATATTATAAATACTGAGAACAGGTCTGGTCATGAAAAGGGTGGGTTTATACCCAATTTAGTGAGAACAACTTGGGGACATCCTTAACTTAATATACCGACGAGGATTTTTGACTCGTAAAAAATATTGTGAGTACCTATCTTAGTAAGGTAGTTAACATGAATGTGCATCTACAATAAAGTTAGCTTCTGACTGTTAAATAATATTATGTTTTTTTAATAGAAAAGGGAGTTCCTATATCCATAAAACCAACCTCTAGCAAATACATCAGATTTGTAGTTCCACCTGTCCAACTTCCATTCTAGCCCCTTGACTACACCATGCATCAAAAGAAATTAATGTTTACACTTTCTGCTGTAAACTTTATCCACAGAAACCTAGTATTATGTAGGTATTTATTTTGTCTTTCCTCACATATACATTATATAAAACTAGTTTTTGCCCGCCCGCGTTGCAGAGCACCAAGCTAAATATTTCACTTTTATAATATGTACGTCTGTGTTTCGGTTACTTATACATACTACTCATAACACTTTCTAAAAAACTTACATCAAGTCAATCAATTAAAACCAAACATTACCATACTTTTGGAAAAAAAAAACCTAAAACGATGGAAAAACTGTAATTTTAAACTGAGGCAAAATTGTAATTTTTCAGGACAAATGAGCGTGTGTCAGGCAGCCTTCTGACACGAATAAAAATTACACGGAGTCAACCAATTAAAACAAAACACTACAATAGTTTTGTAAAAACTAAAACGATGACATGACTGTATTTTTACACTGGAGACAAAATCGTAATTTGATAGGAAAAAAGCAAAAACAATGACAAAACTTAAGATTTGAACTGAAGGCAAAATCGTAATTTGACTTGAAGGGGAAAAACAATACAAATGACAAGACAGTAAATTTAAGGGACAAAATCGTAACTTGACTTGACCAATGGGGAAGTGTTAGACAGCAACTTGACATTATTCCCCTACATTAACTTTGTAGTATATATATATTTTACATGGAGGCAAAATCGTAATTTGATAGAAAAAAAAGCAAAAACGATGGCAAAACTATAAATTTGAACTGAGTGAAAAATCATAATTTGGATGGAAGGGGAAAAAGTAATACAAATGGCAAATCAGTAAATTTAAAGGGACAAAAGCGTAAGTTGACTAGACCAGTAAAAGAATACCAAACAAGAGCCTGACACTATTCTTCCGCTTTTTAGAAATATGTATCTTATAAAAGAGTGAACTCTTTTATAAACTTTGTTGATAAGGTTTCTAGAATGTCTCGCCTCCAAATACCGAACTTGACCAAAACAAGAAGTCGATGAGTTCTTTGTTATGGTAAAAGCATACACATGTCTTGATTTGATAAGTTGCAAGTTGCAACACAAGACTCTAAAGCAGTCCCCCATGAAAAACACTATGCAAAATACACGGAAACAACTAATTAAACAAATTGTATTATAAAATTAACGAAAATATCAAACACAAACAAATGACCTTGAAAAGCTGAAATTCATACAAAACAACATCAAATTGGCAAAACTATGCTAAATATGTCGAAATTGCTTAATCATCCTAAGAAACACTTAATTGTATAATATTTTTATAAATATAAAATACCCTAAATAGAATATACCTAATTGCATAAAATAAGCAAACAAATATCAAATTCTTTACTCGTCCTACACCTTTTTTTTTTTCTGAAAACGGAAATAGACAAAACAAAAAGATTAATGTTCGAAAAAGGTTTAATATATTGAATAATAAATTCACAATATACTGGGGACCAAGGATTCGTGCTGTTTCCTTTGTTCAAATCTACTATTTTCTTAAACACATTAATAGCTCTAAGATAATCGTCCTCAATTTTTTGGTTACAAACGTTTTGATTACAAGACACACACCTTAACCATCATAACATGTCCTCTAAGAACCGTTTTTTAAATATACTAAAACACACAAAACCTCTTTTCTTGATCCACCGATATTATTTATTCCTGTTTGTCAATTATTAATCGAAATTTAGGGCAAAATCTTGGGTTAACTGCAAATCATGCTTCGAAAACTTACCCACTTTTGAAAAAAAAAAAAAAAAACAGTGTCTTTTGAAGAAATTCAAAAAGAAAATAATAACTTTTTAATCGTATTTTTCCCCGTTAAATTGTCGCCGGCGAGTATACCATTAAGTCGTTAACATTTGACAGTCCGTGCAACCCCGTTCCTCTGCTACGTAATTATAACCAATGAAGTCACGCCACGTGCGTATCACGTGATCAAAATTCTGAACCGTCCCAGTTTAGCTGACTAACCATGGTTCCCTAAATTAAACCCTGGTTAATTCCTCCTCCTCCTCCTCCTCCTATAAATACCACCTGTTTGATCGCTAGCTTTCTTCATTCATTCTCTTAACCAAAACCAAAGCACGCTGGCCGTTAATGGGTAACTTCTGAGTGTGGATTGCGCGGGAAACATCTTCGTTTCCGATTGTGTTCACTCTTCTTCTACTGTGCAGCAGCAGGTATATTCTTTTGATCTTATGCGGAATATTCTTTTAGATTATCTCGTTTTTACGAAATATGAAGTTTATAGATCGTGTATCGTTACACATGTGTGTTTACGATCATGATTTTGGCTTGATTTTTGAGGAATTCGATTATCTTTTGATTAAATTTGAGTGCTGATATACGTTCATCGTCATAATTTTCACGAAATTTGAAGTTTATAGATCGTCTATGGTTACGAATCTGTGTTTATGATCATGATTTTGACTTGATGTTCACGGATTTAGATAATGTCGTTTGATTGAATTCGAGTATTCAATGGACTGTTAATATACTTTCATCGTGTAAAGTTCTAACGAAATCTGATGTTTATAGATCGCATATCGTTACGAAATTTGTATTTATGATCATGATTTTGGCTTACTTTACGGATTTAGATTATCTTTCGATTGAATTTTGAATTTGACTGCTGATATACGTTCATCGTCTAAATTTATTGACGTATAGTTACAAATATGTATTTATGATCATGATTATGGCTTGATGTTTGCTGATATACGTCTATTGTTTATAATTTTTTCATGAAATTTGATGTTAATAAATCGCGTAATCTTACACATGTGTGTTTAAGATCATGATTTTGCTTGATTTGTGCGGATTTTGTTGGATACGTTGGTGAATTTGTCGGATCGAGTGACTTGTTATCAAATTGATGATCAGATTATAGTTTAATTGTATTTTCTGATGGTGATTGAAGTGGAGAATAGATTTGAAATGATGTTTTTTACTTTTAGTTATGTGGATGATTGTAATTTAATGCATATAATTGAACAGTTGATTATGATCTGTTGAATGTTGATGATGATTGATCCGTGAATTGGTCAGTTTGACCATAAAAGTCAGCTTTTTGACTCGGTTATCATTGTCAGGTATTCATTTTCTTCATGATCTTTATTCTTGTATGGTTCCTTGTGCTTTTTATTGTGTTCTAGCTTCATGGGGATATTAGCTTTGTAAGTATCTATTGTAAGCTTCATGCTTCATTTGTTTGTGTTTGTTACCTAAAATTAATGAACGAACACAAACGATCATTAACACGTTCATTTTCTTAATGAACAAACACGAATAGAAAATCTTGTTTGGTAAGTGTTCATGAACAGTTTGTGAACACATCTATTTATTTAAGGAACACGAACATGGAACAAGGCCTTGTTCGTGTTCGTTCGGTTCAATTGCAGCCTTGCCCACAGTACAACTACTGCATAGACGTGTATAAGCGCGAAATCTGTTTTACCAAGAACCGTGTTAAAACCAAGGCCTCAGCCACTCTTCTTCTTCTGTCTTCTGATTTGATTTATTTATTTTGTAATATATTATTAGACAAGTTTTGATTGTTTTAATGTCCACTACTCGTATCTTAAGTTTTGTTTATCCTCGTGCTTTTTTAACATATTTTTGAACCAAGATTTGTTTTATCTTAGGTTAGGCTGCAATGCGTCCTTCATCAAGCGTTCCACTTGCAGCCGAAAATGAATATTGGACGGATGAGGCGATCTGTATGTCCTTATTCAACTCCAAAAGCGGGAAACCTCTGCCCCTAAATGTAACTTCAGATGTAAATCCTTACCAACATAAACCCTTAGATCTACCTGGTTAGTATCATTGTATCAATACAGTAATTGTTGTGATTAAATAGACATGATCAAGATCTGTATGACTTTATCTTGTTTCCACTGTAACTTGCAGCTGGCTTATGGTCCTTGTGCTCTGGGGTAAAAAGGGATGCAGAGATTCTGGCAGGAAACTGAGTCGGCTTCTGAGATATTTTCTAACTCTGTCATCCTTGGTTTAAGAACTACCCTTCAGTTTCATGAGGGCAGGGCCCCGCATGGACGAAAGACTGATTGGGTGATGGAAGAATATAGAATAACCAACAAGTATGACAATGATCCGATGGTATACGTGATATCTGTTTTTCTCACTGCATTGTTTTAGATGTCAAAAGTTGTAACTGATTAGGTTGGATAATATGCAGGATCTTAGAGCATTATGCAGAGTGTTTTTGGTTGATGAAAATAGACCACCCTCTGGGCACTGCAGTGCTGATATTAACGTCAAAATCTCGATTGACTTCAGGCCAAAAACAATTTCGACCAGTGAACTTGTGGTGAGTTGGCTTATACTCTCTTCTGGTGTTTGCGACGCGCGATAGATATAGATAGAACGTGATTGAAATCAATATTTTTTGTTGATTTTAATCAAATTCGCGTATGTATTGTAGGGGAAAACTGTGGAAAACAAAACAGGACTGTTACCCGTGACCAGGGGATCTTCAGTTCATTTTCTTGAAAACTCGTCCGTACGGGATTGTATTTTGACGGGAGACTACATTGAGTTAAACGATCTTGTTGATCCGGGATCGCGTTCTTCCAGTTCATCCGATTCAAGCGGTTTGACCATGACTTCAGAAGAATACTTTGACTCAATGGCTCTCTTGCAAGAACTTCAAGATAATATGATAGATCATGAAGTGAAAGATTCAAGTGGCAAGTTAAATCCTTCTGCACCTGTAAAGTCAAAAGAAGTGGTGTTACACACTGCTACTTCAGGTATAGTTTTTCTCTCATCTTGTAAACTTTTTGTGGGAAAATGGATGAATTCGGTAACGGTTAAACTGAATTGGGTTGAATCGGCCCATCTTTAGCAGTGGTCAAAACATGTCGGTTGTGGTTGATTTGCAAACACTTTTGTGTCAATAGTTATGAAAAAAATTGTAAATCGTTAACGAGTTACTTATGATTACAAAACTTTTATCATTATAACAATATTCTATATAAATCTATTTAGGAGGTTGCATAGATTAACTTATTTTAGCCCATTTGACCTATTCCCTTTTTAGTTATTTTCTTTTACTTGACACGTTCCCCTTTAAGTTATTTTGTTTTACTTGACCCGTTCTACTTTTAGCTAATTTTTGTTTTATTTGACCCGTTCCAGTTTTGCTAATTTTCGATAATGTGACCCATTTGAGCTTAAAAACTCCACATCGACCCATTAACAAGTAATTGGGCCGATGTTGCAAACTCTAATGAAATTGTTCTCTCAGTTTGGTCTTATGTGTGCTTCTTGTGATTTTTATCAGTTGCATCTCCGGTAAACAATAAAGAGTGCAAACCTCCAGCCAAAGAGACCTCCAAAGCGGAAAAGAGGACCGCAAGCACTTCAAATGGTGTTATCATAACATCATCTTCAAGTATTTCTGAAAACACATCCAAAGAGGGAAACAATGAGTATGTTAGAAGGACCAAAAGGCGTAAACTTATGAAGTATATATGTTTATTGGCATTTTGAGTAGTTTCTTGCATAACAAGAAATGTTTCTTGAGATAGAAGGAATCACGAGGATTGAAGATCGAATCCAGTCGGGTAAATTTTTTTCTGATCGGCGACTTTCATTAAAACAATCTAGTTGGGTAATGAGGTGGGGTTTTTCAATACTAATGGTAAGAGGACGGTAAGGATAGCAAATCTTTCGTTTGTGTTGTAAGATAGTATGTAGGTAGTATTAATGGTATGTGTAACACTTGTACAGTGGTGATTTCATATTTACTCGTTTTGTAATCGATATTGTATAATATGTAGATAGTTGAATGGTATGTGTAACACTTTTAGAGTGGTGATTTCATATTTACTCGTTTTGTAATCGATAATGTATAATAAAACATTCACATCTTTACTTTAATGTATTTTTGATAAATCTTTGTGATTTATGTCGTCAAGTGTTAATTTGATTACTTTTGTTTAATTATAGTTTGTCAATCCTTTTTTTAATTCTTATAAATTCTTAGTTTTTTCAATGTTTTTTTTTCTTATCAGTTCAATTGAGGATTATAATTTAAAACTATTTATTTATTTTTTTTACTTTTTAAGGGTCAAACTACAAGAAAACGATAACATTAGATACCCTCTTGGTAGAAAATTTGACAATATGCAAAATTGAGGAATGAAATGATGGTCCATGTGCTTTTAGCCCAATATCTATGGTCCATGGTGATCTTTTTTGTTGTGCAATGGGTTGAAACATAGTTCGCAAGGATCGGAAAAAAGAAAATGAAAATTGATGGAAGTAAGAACTAATAAATATAAAATAAATTTGAGTGACGTCTTAATTACAAATTTATGAAGAATTTTAATTGTTGCTGGAATTTCTGATTGTTCGGATTTTGATGCCGGGTTGATACTATATCTAGCATTTTAGGGTGTGGATTGAAGAGAAACCCATTAAAAGATGATTCAAGACTAGAGTCTCAGAAAACACATAACGACACTAATAGTGTGAAAACACTATTACTATTCTATTAAATTTTCTATCAAATCATTATTTTTGTAATTACTCTTTAAAATTAGAAAATGCTACAAAAGTAGCCACTTTTCCAAGCACGTTAGACTTGTATACCATGTTAGAAATATCATGCCTATGGCCATGAGATGCACCAATCCATTTTCATCATAAACCTCATGTCATGCATGGCTGGATATCACATACAACTTTCACTCACATATTATACTTCCTTCATGCTAATTGCATGGCTTGGTTCACATTTGTTGGTATTTGAAGCTCCTTTTGTTACACATGTTCATCTATCTTAACTTTTCAACTTCAAAGTTTTTATTACTTTTTTTGTTTAGATAAAAGTAGGATTTCCTCACTGCGTGTTGCAACGAGGAACCCACGTACGAATCAAATGGTAAAGAACCTATATAAAGCTGTAAAATATAAATGTGTTAAACAACAAAAATCGAAATAAAATGTAACAATTAGAAAAAAAAATGGTGATATGGTACCTATGACATGGTTTTGTAACCCGAAAGAATGTAAATATGTTGATGGTGGCGTGATGTTGCGCCGCTAAAAATAAAAACGGAAAAAAGTTATTAAAAAAATATTAAATTAATCGATAAAGACTTTAAAATTTAAAAAAAAAAAAAAAACAAAAAAAAAATAAACAATATAGGCAATATGGTTTTTTCAGAAAAAAAGAAATATGTTAAAATTAAATATATATAATAAAGTATTATAATATTAAAATAATAAAATATTAAAAAACTATATATTATTATAAATTTAAAATTACTATTCATCTTCCTTCGTTAAATATATATATACACCCTCTCTCTTATATATATATTTTAAGTATTTTTGTATGAGATATGATTTCATGTTCACGCAAATTAATAGCATCCCCAATAACGCTAGAAGGGTTTTCTAAAAATGGTCACCTATCACTTTTTTCTCATTTAAAAAAAAATCTCTTCTCTATCTCATCGTCTCTTTTCATCCAGTTTCTCACTATCCCTTCTAAAAACAAAGGTTGTAAGAATTGCTAGTCGGCCAGTGAGGTACCAACTAGTGATCAATCTGGATTAATAGAGATTAATCGGTATTAATCCGATTGAGATTTGTATGTAATTTTAAGTTTTATATGTATATACGCACATTTTTATGTGTACTTTTTTAGTAGATAAGATTATTTTCCGGAATTTACAGGTTTTGGTCAAAATCTGGATAGATTTTATAGGTTTTGGCATGAATCACTAAACTCTCATTGATTTTTGGCTGATTAGAACTAGATTTGACCACTGTTGACCGCCTATTGATTAATTGACTGATTAGATGAAAAGTAATTGATGAACCGATGACTAACGATTAATCAGAGGCTAGATGGGATTTTAATAACCAATCTAAAATACCTAAAACCTATCTATTATGAAAGTTCTAAAATACAATTAAAATAAAAATGATGTATAAAATTTTATTTTAGTTGCGATGTTCAATAATAATAAGAGTTAAAATAGTCATATATTTATTCGATAGTAATAACTTAAGTTAAGTGAAAATAATATCATTGATTTTGTATTACATTATTGAAAAATGAGGATACAAGAACAAATGAGCATTAATTATGTATGTTTTTACTATCATAAGCTAACTTTTTTTAAATACACCTCCATGTTAAACTATCTCACTAAGGTAGTGGGTCATGTTAACCATAACTATCTCACTAAGCATGTCCCTTAACTTGTTTTCACCTTAATAATTTAAGATGCCATTGTCCCTTAAATTTGTTCCTTACGACCATTAATCTTATCACTAACACTACAAACATTACCAATGTGGCATTACATTGTTAACATCGGTTGCTAAAATTTGAAAGGTAGAAGCCTTCTAAACATCCATAACAGAAGTCGAGAACATATGAACACCGAATAACATATATAACTAGCGCTTGAAAGAATCATCACCATTAATACAAATCACTGGACGCTCTCTCTATGTATGTTTTTAGAAAAGGATCATCATCATCAATAACAAATTCAAGCACTACATTTGCCATTTCCACACTAGATACACGATACAAACGACTAATACGCAAGTCCATTTCACATATGTGTTGAATTGCCATCAATCACAATGACAATTGAGTGAAATTCAAATACACAACAACAAATTCACATACGACCTAACTTTTAGCCTCCCTTGACGAGCATAAAGCAAATATAACGAAACTTATAACAGTAGATACTCGTATTTCATTATTATTAGTATGACTCTTCTCACATTGCTACATAGGTAGGTATAACATCTTACCCTAAAAAAGAACTAATTTCATGATTTTCTTTTAACTTAATCTTACTAATTTCTTAAATCAATATAAAATAATAATAATAATAATAAAAATCCAAGGAAGGAAGGAGCAACAAGTTTGTGACATAAAACCAAGTTCCTCGTGTTCTTCCCACATGATATTCCCCACTGGACCACTTCCAGTGTTTGATCACTTTTCCCTCAAAAAAGCACACACAACCCGACAACATAAAACCACATCAAAATCTCACACACCCATCACCAACAACTCTACAAAAAAAAAAAAAAAAAAAAACAGAGTAAGCCATGATGACGTGGCAACCGGAATCATCATCACCGGCGGCGGCGGTGGAAACTGGTGGCGGAGGAAGCCGTCGGTGGAGAGAGAAAGAGAGTAATCGGAGGAGAGAGAGAGACGAAGAAGAGCGATTGCAGCGAATATTATATATGGGTTGAGGTCACAGGGGAATTATAATTTGCCAAAACATTGTGATAATAATGAAGTGTTGAAGGCTTTGTGTAAAGAAGCTGGGTGGGTTGTTCTTCCTGATGGTACCACTCTTTTCGAAAGAGTATTTTAGATATCTGGATGGTTGTAATTACTAGGGACATCATTGATTGTAATGAGTGTTATATGATTGTTTGATCAAAGATTAGAGGGTTTGTGAATTGTGGACGAACCCAACGTTAAGCGAACTGATCGTGAATTTTTTGGTGGGAAGTTCGTTTACGTGTGTTTGTTTAACTGTTTAATGAATGAATAAACGTGAACAAAGAATTCAGTTATCGTTTAATAACGAACGCACATCATCAAAGAATTTCGTTTGATTAGTTAAATAAACCAAAAATTCCGTTCTTTTACGTACGTTTATTAATTAACGAACAAACATAAACACAAAAGAACGAAGAATTTCATTCGTTTACGTGTGTTTGTTTAATAGATGAACGAACATGAACAAAGAATTCATTATCTAATTAATTAAATGAACAAAGAATTCCGTTCGTTTAGCTAAAACAAACGAACACTAACTAGTTCTCTTTCGGTCCAGTTCAATTCATTTACAGCCCTAATGAAGATCAAGCAAATTTGCATTATTAGTGATGATTTATCCAATTTATTTACTTCAAATGCATCAATTTGCTTGATCATTACTTTATGTTGCTGATTTGTATTCGAAATCGCAGGGATGCAAACCGCCACCCTCAGCCATTGAAACCCGAGGCAGATCAACCAACACAACACCATGTTCTTCTCAGAAACCAAGCCCACACTCCTCAACCTTTCCAAGCCCGGTCCCTTCATACCAATGCAGCCCGACCCGCATTGATACAACCGCACCATCAACCAACCCGTTCGAGTTTCTTTGTAACTCAACTCCATCATCACTCCCGCCTCTCCGAATCTCAAGCAGCGCCCCGGGGACGCCACCTCTCTCAAAAGTTCCAAAACAGAACAGTTTTAACTTTGGATCAGTCAATCTGCAATCTTTAGCCTGTTCTGTACCCACAAGCCCGACCCGGAGGCCCGCTACTATACCAGAGTGTGATGAATCTTATTGGTCCACCTGCGATTCATTTCAACGAATGCGGTTCCAAGATTGCAGCCCAATGATGACTAGCCCGAGTTCACCTACTTTCAATCTTGTGAACCCAGTGGCTCAAGTGAGCGCGGAGAATGATGCGGTTGTGGAAAAGGGGAAAGGGGTAAAGGCGTGGAAAGGAGAGCGGTTTCAGGAAGTTGGGTTTGATGATCTTGAGCTCACCCTTGGAAGCGCAAATGTTTGAACTTTTTTAGATTTTATCGGTTAGTTTGAATCATGTCGAGTCGAAGTAAGATTTAAATGACTAGCGGTGTTGAGAATCGTTGTCGGTTTTGGTGTTTGTTTGATCATGGTAGTGATTTTGAGGTTATGTTTATGATTCATGGAAGTAGATTGCATGGTGTTTAAGAAGATTGTGTTCATTGTAGATTGTAAGTAATCTTTTGGGCATTCATGGTGAATCAATATATTGTTGTTAATGAAATGAAGGTTTTTTTTTTTTGGATATGAATATTGCACTTCTGCTGATGTAAGTTTATTTTACCTTTTCTTTATTATTATTATTATTCAAACAAATTAGTTAATCATTTTGGGATGTAAACAAGCCTAGCCGAGCTAAACCCGACCTTGTCTACGCTTAATCTCAACTCATTTAACATGTTAGAAACCAATTTGAACCAAAACACATAACTTCAATACAAAAGTGATGCTTTACATGAAAACGATGACTTTTGCTTAAGAAAATTATCAAGATGGTGATTTGATAAATTGGTTAACCAAATCGATAAAGAACGCTATGAACCAAAACACATAACGAATGAGTATACATCAGTCTAATAATCAACACGTGTTTTATGCAAGGGCCAAAGAAATCAGAAAGGGACTGAAACAGGCCACAAAAAAAGATGTATCTGTCAGACAACCATGGAGCCATGCCAGGACCCCCACAAATTAGATGGGCAGGCAACGATCCTCTACCGAGCCATGGTCTAGACCAAAGGCTCTTTCTATCACGCTCTAGCTCCATGGTCTTGGTTCATCAACCAGACATCGGTTTTTGTCTTCTTAGGAATCAAGAATACAGAGGTACAAGCCTATAGAACAGATCCTGTTCAAGTAAGGTCGTGCCTTTTTCTCTCTTTGCACCTATTATAACCACCATTTTGTTTTCAAATTCTATCGATGTGGGACGACACAGAATAATAATGAATGCTGCTTGCTTCCTGGCTCCCGCATCGTTTCCATAAATATGTTTTATGATGATTAATCAAATATCTAATATGCTTATCTACCTTTATAACAAAAAAAGAGTCGGGTGGCTGTACCAAAATAGGTGGGCCAGGTTGGGTTTTCGAGTACTTCATCAATTTATAATGTGTAAAAATTTCTGTAAATGCTCAAAAAGCGTATTGAGTTTTATAATATCTGATTGGATATGCAACTTCTAGTGTCAGATTTTGTATTCTTCTTTTAGCTGTATTACGCTTCGTGTTTACGGGTTGACAGGTCGAATGCAACATACATGAAAAAAATAAGTTTATTTACTTGAACATGACACGAAATGTTTAAGTGATTACATAAGCACATTTTGAAAACTCACAATAGTCAATCTTTAATGTTTGGACAAACAGATTCTGCTTATAGTACACATCTAAGAACCCCCAAAAAAGTAGTTTTCAGCATGTATAACGTATATGTTGAGCCTTTTCTAAATAGACAATTGCATATATAGAGTTTGATCATGCCCCACACATGTCAAGGGAAAAGGCATGTGAAAAAGAGATAGAATGAGAGTCAAGTGTGTTTTTGGATGCATTGGCTAAAACACACGATAGTACGATATTGACAAATCGAGCCCCCTCACCTGCAGATATGAGATCTTGTCACACTTGAGTAACAAGTAAGGAGATGTGTGTATATCATCGGTTAACTTCTTAACTAGACAAGATATGAGATTGCAAGTGAATAAGTTATTATGCTCGATCTTTTTACAACTCTTACAAAAAATAAGAGATTGCAAGTAGATAAAAGAGTAAAGGTCATAACGACAAAAAAGTTGGTTTGTCTGTCAGATAACCGTGAAGCCATGCCAAGACCCATCAGATGGGTTAGCAACTATACTCTACCGAGCCATGTTATAGAAAATTATATGTCCTAATAATAATTAACCAAAATACCACCCTTTTAATCATAATCCTAGTTATTTTCAGTGTTGTCCGCTGATGAATAAATATAAATCTGTAAATTATAACACATGCGCTATTAAATTTTATTAATTTTCCATTATACCCTCTTGTTGTTCCCATCAAAATGTTGAATTTACAAGAGAGTGAAAATGAATGACCACATCTGGTAGAGGGGTCAGCGGTTATGTCACATTTCTATGAATATGATCCCATCCATTCCCAAAAGTAGTATTTGCTCTTTGTTAAAATCCACACACACACTCCATTGATGTGTATATGATTTTATATATACATGTGGCTTTTTGATCTCTGATGGTTATTGTTGTTGGTTGTGGAGGGAAAGCTAATAATACCAGATATTGGTTTGGCTGCAAAAACGAGTAAGTATATCATGCGGCTCTCAGTGGTAGGCCTATTGTTTTGCATCAAAAAGAAGACTGATAGGCCGTGTACAGTTTTGAAAGGCGCATAAAGGCAAAACCGCTACGATGTTTAATGTGTGTACCCTTAAACTTCTAGGACAGTGAAACCGAATAAACCGTGTCGTCAAACCAACATCAATCTGATACATCTCTTTTGTGTTTGTGCAGGTTAGGTTTGGTAATCAAAAAATATTGGTTCGTCTGTCAGACAACCATGGAGCCATGCCAGGACCCCAATTAGATGGGCAGGCAACGATCCTCTACCGAGCCATGGTCAAGACCAAAGGCTCTGTTATCACGCTCTAGCTCCATGGTCTTGGTTCATCACCAGACATGGGTTTCTGTTTTTTAGGAAGAAGAATACAGAGGTACGAGCCTATAGAACAGATCCTGTTCAAGTAAGGTCGTGCCTTTTGCTCTCTTTGCACCTATTATAACCACTATTTTGTTTTCTGATTCTATCGATGTGGGACAAGAAAATTTCACACAAACCGCACACGTCATAAACCCAAAAATCTTGTCACCGTCGTCTTTTCTTAGATGGAGAATTTACTTCCGGGGGTTTAATCGTTTTTGTGATGAAGGTGTACGTTAAAAACTAGAAATAAAATTAAATAATTAAGATAAACAACCAATTTAGTTTACTAGTTGATTTAAGTTGGTTTGGACAATTCAGACAGTTTCATTGACATGTGACCGCACCTAAATACGAATAAGTAGATATTTCGAAAGGACTACAAAACAAGCACAGTTTGTTGCTCCTGCGATTCGAATATTCGTTTGCCCTCTGAGAAATTGCTTCCAAAAGCTGTTCGTGATATAATGTCCGCTGAGAGTTGATGGAATTCTTTATGGACGTCAAATTCAAATTCAGATTTGTTTAATATTCACATCCCATTTGCTCATCATACTTTGTGTACTATCCACAATTTCAGGTATCCATTCCTAGGGCCCAATTAAATTAACACAGCCCAATGGGCTTTTAGTTATCAATTTATCTCTAAATTTATTTCTGATTTCTAGACATTTAAAAAAAAAGCCCGGTTTTGATTTCCAAGCCGGGTCCTTACCCAACCCGATACCACACCTGAAACTGGTTTTACTCAAACCGATTCCAAACCACCAGTTTCGTATATCGGTTTCTACTCTCATTACTGAAACCAGTTTGGACCTCGACCCAAATTGAGGGGTCGGTTGGTGGTTTAGGTGGTTTGAACTATATTTTTAATTTTTTTTCTTAAGATCGTTAGTTTTTATTCGATTTTTTTAAGTAATAAAGATAATTCATGTTAAATTATAGCATAACTACATATTTCAAAATTGAAAAACAAAATAAAGAGCAATTTAACCGTTGGTTTGGTTTACACAGTTAGTTCTAAGTTTCAAACTAACGGAACCAATCAATTTGCTTTAGTTTAGATAGTGTTGCTAGTTTCTAACAATTTATGAACACTTTTAAGTGAGACGAAATGACGAACTAATACAAGATCAAATATTTTTGTATATTTTATGAAGGTTTAACAAATTTGTAGTAATTAATACAAGTTAAAAACATAAATTATTGATATATCTTTTTTAAAAATCTTGAAAATAAGTATTTATTAATCGATTTATCTAATAGTGTTCATGACAGATAAACTATCTTTATAGTAATCAAATACATAAATAAAAGTGAGAATTTATTTTATGTCCATGTATAATCATAATGTATGTAATGGATTATATAAACATAACTTACTTCTCAAGAAAATAAATTGGATTTAAAAATATCAATTGTAAATGAAAATTTAAATAAAAGTTGGTTAGTTTATAAACTCCAAATAATTTCTAGTGGTAAATATTCGTTAAATAAATTAACATTTATTAATTTTATAATTAAATTAAAGTAAAAAATGTTTATTTCATAATTTTCTATATAGTTTTTTAGATTAAAATTAAAAAAACTGTTGGATTTTTTATTAAAAAATACCTTAACTCTTTCCATACTAAAAGCTTTATTAGCGATCCTTCTATGAGCAACCCATCTCTCTCCCTCCAACGCCACAAGCCCGTCCCCGAACAAAAGCTTTAAATCCGGGTCGAACCGGATCTTACCAAACAACCCGCTTTCGCTAACTAGTATCTCTTTGATCATATCCGGGTCAGACAGGGCCAGCCTAGCCTTTAACCCGAACCAATACAAAAACGTATCTCCTTAAACTTTTGACCAGTTGTATTGTGGCATCACTCTCTAAACAACTCCCTCATGGTTGAAAGAAACTGAGTGTTACGATAGCGCCTTCTCGATCATCCTCTGCTGGATCCCAGCTGAGTTACCAAAGATCGGACGGTAGCCAGGACCTTGTCGGCGGAAGTGGAGTTGGATCTGAAGTGGGGTCCATATGTATTATTGAAGAGGATAGTGATGATGGTGAGGACAGAGGAAGAATAAACAAATACTTAATATTACTACCAAACATTTGTTATGTATTTAATCCACTTTTTAAAATTCATAACTCAATGTGTTATCACTTTTAAAATCATAACATGATAGTATAAACATATAGTAAAATAAAACAAAGGATAGTTATACAGTTACATAATCAGTCATCTTATGTGTTTCACGTATAATCGTAGAAAATCCGAATCCACCAAAGCTACAAGTTTCAAGACAGTTATACCTATGATTGACGCGCTAAAAATATGTATCTGGTTTCATTAATATCAGTTACGCCTAAAAACAGACCCAAAAAACAAAAATACTCTTGAGTTGACCGATATTGTAAATATAAAACTAACAAAAACATATTTTCATTAAACCAGTAGTTAAATGGTAATTGAACACTTCCCTTAAACGTTGCATGCAACAAAACATGCATTTATGAACCACTACAAGTACCAGAATGATATAACAAAAGAATTTGGAATGTGTCATGCCACAAAGCAAAAAACATGACCACTGCCTAAACTGTGAAACTATGTTGTAACTCAACATTTATAACGACTACACCAAAACAAAACCTACTTTCTAGGCGCGACATGTTCCAAAAATCTTACCCCGCATCATGTCTATTGGGTTGTGGTCCATAGTGTAACGCTCTGGGCCTAAATACATACCAGTTTTTTCTAGAATCGCGAGCCCTTCATCCCTACCATATCTCGAGCTGTAGAGCTTCAAGTACTCGATGTCCTAAAACACAAGAAATACATATTTATCAGGAAATAAGAGAAATGGTGAACTTCTAAAATCAATTTATTTTGAAAGATCAGAATCATCAGATTACTATATGAAAGATATAGTTTCTATCATCATATTTAAATTGTAAATTACTTGTAAAATTCAAGAGAAGACATACGGATTTAGTGGTGGCAATCGTGTCGGGTTGGTGGGTTGAATCATTGAACACGACCCATTTAAACCCATTTATCTAAACAAGTCAAACGGGTAGTAATAAAGTTGTAAACGTGTTCAGAAGGTAACCTGCAGGTTGGAAGGGTCAGTGGTGTAATAAATGGGTTAAATGGGCCATAAATGGGTTGGTGTGTCGACTTTTTTAATTAAATTGGTTTGCATGTCGTCCCAACCCGACTTGTTTATTAGGTGAGTTAGATATGACAACCCGAAACCTGACTATCCCTATGTTTATCAAGAAAGAAGACAAATGGCGAACTTCCAAAATCATTTTATTTAAACTAGATTACTATAATAACAATATAGGTTCTTTAATCATATTTATATTGTAATTATTTGTAAAATTAACTCAAAAAAAAGGAGACAGACAATTGTTTGCTGGTTGGACCAACCCAACATGTTTTGGTCCATTCCAAAATTATCCAAACCCAACTGGCACATTTTGCACCACCAGCTATGAGCCTTGTTTCAGCCAATGGGGTAACTTACTGTAAAATACTAGCATACAGTAATGGTCAACTTTTTATAACTATGCACCCTTGTTCCAAGTTCTAGGTTGCAAACGGGTCATGTGACGTAATAGAATGAGGATTTAAGAAAAAGAGTAAACAGTAAATAATACCTGCAAGCCACTCAAAAGGCGCTCTAGCCTAAGAGAAGCCACTGGTTCACGCGAGGATGAGAACACTTCACCAGGGTAAAACAATACACCGTCACCTGGGGGAAGCCCCCGCCTGAATTTTATCTGTTCATATACACCCAAAATAAACTATAAAAGTTAAAAATAAATTAAAAAAATACACGTGGCAAGTTTGGTAAGGATATGTTTTAGTAGTGGTCAAAACAGGATGGGTCGGGTTGACCCATAAACATGAGGTACCTCTGCACTAGCAACAGTGGCCTTCTCGTAGCAGTTGGCACCCCAATAAAGAAAGCCAGTGCCACCTTCTTTCCATACGCGCCACATCACTGCACGGTGCTGTGTGCCCCGCATACCCAGGTGCCAGTTAGGGTGAGGATCCGATGGTCCCATGCAAACATATGTCCACCATTCCTGTTCAATATCATCATCAGGTCGTTTGTATACTAGTACTACTAACTTAGTAGATATCAAGAACTGGAAGTGACAAAATCGGTGGCCCGTCCGGTTAGATAACAGGTCAAAAAGGTCCGGGGGTCAATTGGGTTGACCTAGTCCCTTGATAAGTAAACGGGGAAATTGACACCAGGATACTACCTCATTATTTTCGGGTTTTATCTCTGCAATTATATCCTTCACCAAGTCCTCACGGTTTAACAATCACCCATTCACTGCAAATGAAAAAAAAACATACATCGAACTCGGGTTTTGGTGCACTAGTATAGATTCTGTATACTCAAGGTCAAGTCTTTAGAAAATATTTAAAGACATCAACTACCAATATATACATTTATGTACTTTTGAGTGTGTTCACAAAGATATCTAATCCTTAACTTCTCAATTTTTCAAAGTTAATAACCAGTTAACCACATTTTTGCAACAATCACATATCAATTTCCTTCTTTAGGTGGCCCTAATACTCCTTGTTAAATGCAACAGAACGAAAGCATAGCTAAAAGAATAATGTTATTACCTTGTACAATATATTTGTGTATGAGGGCGAAGGAACCCTGGTACTTTGAGAAAAGCCTCAAAATTATTTGGTGCAAGAGGTGCATCACTTGGACCTGAATAAAACTCGAAACTAGTCTCAGACCATCCCTAGCATCTATCCATTTCAAAATCATTGCGATATTTTTAAAAGTATATTTGTTATTTTTTCTAACCAAAATGCCTACATGTAGTAGCTGGCAAAAGATAAAACACAATCTAATGCGTAGTGGTCTTTATTATATCTTGGTTCGATTGTAACAGAAATAACTTGTAAGTTTCTTGCAGGAATTATGGAGAAAAGATAGCGGATGCAATTTGAAGATTAGAGACGCTCTTACCGGAGTAGTATGTAGTCAATACACGGGCATCGGGTGCATAGGCATGAATATCACTAGCCTGGTGGCGAATAGCATCATACTGTTGCATATTCAATGGCTGAAAGAAAACCATGTGTTCCATGTTCAAACAAAGCAAAAGACAGATATGATAAATGTTTATCTCCAGATGTTATTTTATGGTGGAACTTCATGCAGATCATATCGATGAGTGTGAATATTAGCATATAAGCTTGTAAACACAAGTTAGACACTAAATCCTTTCATGATTCATGTTTCCCCTGAATTTCAACATTTTCTGTTATTATTAGTTTATCTTTTATCCGTATCCGCATGGACGCACATACATACATATATGTATAGTGTTAATAGCATATATATTTAGAGAGAGAAAGTGCATTACCATTTGGCCTACGTACATTACGTAGGAGTTAAGCATGTATAAAAACGCGTCATAAATCTGGAAATCGATGCATTGTGTTTTATGGGTAAATGCTGGGCTTAAATCGCTGGGGATGAAGATCTGACAGCTGGATGGTCGAATTCAAATAAGCCATTTATACGTTAACTGCCCTATATATATATATGTATGCATTTAATATTTGGTCACAGTTAATCCTCATCCCACAGTAAAATAGGCTTTCTTCCAATGTCTTTGATCTCAAATTCAACTCCTTCTGCAGTAACCCTTGCAATCCCATGTTAGAATCAGTATGTCAACGATGCATGATTAAACATCATCATACAGTGAGTGACAAAATGGAGGTGGTCAAAGTATTTCTTACGATTCGTGTTGAACCAACCTTTCCAAAATTCTATAAAAATGTATGCATATATAGGGTAAGGTTATTGTACAAATGCTTAACATATAAGTGAAATGAAGAGGTTTTCTTTTTTCATCTGTCAACAACGTATTAGTCTCATAATTCAAAATGTATTACACCAGTGATAATATGAATCATACAGTGTAGTTGCACATAATACTTACTAGAGTAATCGCGGAAAAAAGTTATTATTTTCTATTCAACTTAAATTGCTGAGTAGATGAAAAAAAATCCTTCACTTCTCACGTTTAGCATTTTAGACCCATGTATTGATCTTTACTAGTCTATATTTACAAAAATTAGATTATTACACATAGTAATTATTTGATAAACATCTACAAGTTGTATGCGATTAGATCACACTGGCACTTAACCGTGTGATAGTGCCTTTTGGGGCTTATATTTTTTTTTTTACCACACTGAACCGACTTCATATGTAACGGTCGAAATCCAGTAAACAACAATTCGGATTAGTGTACAGGGATACAGCTATATGGAACAGATAAGCTGCAGACGAGGTCTGAGAAAAATTCATCGATTTCGGATGATCCGCTACACAATACAAAAAATTAAAGAGATATCTGATAACTGAATAAGATTAACTAGAAATAAACGCTTGAATGATCATACCAGGCCATGGAGAAGTGTAAGTCAAAACACGCATGCTGTTACCCCATTTGCAGAAATACGGACTGATTTTATATTGAAGCAGCCACTTAAAATGTAGTTCTAGAGCATCGTACCATTCGGCAGTTCCATGTTCAACACCAAATCGATCTTCGATTACAGTATCAGATATCTTAATATATGAGGTGGGGACATTTTTTATGAAAATTTCTAGATGCCAAACAATATAGTCATTAAATTAATATAAAGTACACAGATGGTCCCTATTGTTTATCAAAATTTTGGATTTGGTCCCTAAATTTCTGAAATACACGGATGGTCCCTGTGGTTTGCACTTTGTAACGCATCTAGTCAGTCCCAGATTTGTTACAAATCTGAAGGTTTTAGCATGTCCAAGTTAAGGACTAAAGGAGTTACAAAGTGCAAACCACAGGGAGCATCCATGTACTTTTGGAAAAAGTTGGGGACTAAATATGTTACAAAGTGCAAACCACAAGGACCATTCGTGTACTTTTGGAAAGCTAGGGACCAAATCTAAAATTTTAGTAAACCACAGGGACCATCCGTGTACTTTACTCTTATACAGTAGGAATTTAGGATACACCAATGACAGCAGGAAGTGAAGGTGTTGTTGGGAGAACAAAGTCCCATACAGTCAAACTTAGTTTCATACGTATCGAAAGGTTTGCATCTTCATCCATCATATCTAGTGGCCCGTTTTCTGAAAATAAATCAGAAAAAGAAGGTGAAAGAAGAACTCTTCGTAAAGTTGTAGTGGCAGATTTCGCTCTTTCTACCTGAATTAAAAAAGAGAAGATTTTATAAACGGTTCATTACAAAACATGCTGCACAAAATGTATGCATGAAATAATTCTAATCTCACCACTTCTTCGACTGGTTTCCCGTCGATTTGCTCAATGACATCAAGACAATTTCTGAGTTCCCTATATACTTGATATTTTTGACTTATCATGAAATTGTGTTTCACATCTGTGAAGAATCAAAGTTAACATTCATTACTACAAACGAGATACAAAAAATAAAAATCACGTATTAGTATTTCTTTTCTAAATCAATTATTAGTATTAGTAAATAGTAATCCGAATATGGGCATGTAAACAAGCAAGCAATTATTTGGAATCAGCAATTAATATTTAACTGAAAAAAGAGGGTAGGCAATCACTCTGCATCGGTTTTCGTAGCAGTAACAATAAATTCTCCATCATATTGTCCTGGGGGCTGTGTACTTGGAACATCAATAGAAACCCAAATGGCAGTAGTTTCTCTGCAAAAAAATAAATATAATAAATAGTAGCCAAATCAAAAGTCAACATGAAAGAACATTCAAATTTAAACTTTCTATCGCTGATGTAATAAATACCCTGGAAGTAGATTTATCTGTGAGACTGGCATATCAATTGGTACAAGTGCATCTGGAACACCCAAGATTGGGGACCACACGTCTTAATGTAACTGATTGACCAATGACCAACCTGTTTATAACAAAATTTAATTATATTCTTAATTTGGAGAATTGGAGATTGTGTGTCTTCAGTCCAACCATTAAGGCTAGTCGAGAATTAAAGAGAAGAAGGGAAAGGGTTCGGCCGGCCCTAACCCTAATGGGATTTAAGTGTTTTAGGCCCAGTTGTTTAGTTACTTGTTTAGCAAGGGACTAACCCTAATTCTAGCCTATAAATATATCTCTTGTACTTGTAAACATTATCACTCAATAAAATACAAACCCTAGTTGCCCCCGTGGACGTAGGTTACACACTGTGACTGAACCACATAAATCTCGTGTCTACTTTTCTTATTGCTTTTGTTTATTGATCGTATGTGTGTGATCTAAATCCTAACAACTGATATCAAAGCTCGGGCTCTTGATCAAGAACACACACCGGCCGCCTACCACCTCACCTCCAGCCGCCGCCGCAAACCCTAATTAGGGTTTCGCCGCCGTCACCTAGCCTCCGCTAGGGTTTTCCGCCGCCGACACCCACGACTTGCTGCAGTTTCGCACTTTACTCTAGGGCAATCGGGTACCGCCGCCGCCACCTAACCCAGATTAGGGTTTTGTTAGCCGCCGCCTACCACCTTGCCAGAACCGCAGAATCGCCGCCGCCGCCAACCAGATTAGGGTTTCCAGCCGCCGTCGCTCAAACAGAAGGGTTTTCTTTTACCGATTTTCGCTGCTGCGTTTTTTGGGTTTTCTGCACGTTTTTCGAGGTCAGATTTCAGGGTTGTTTTGCAGTTTATTCTCTCACGTTCTCTGGTTAGTTTCTGTTATTCAGCAAAGATGACTGATGACGGAAAAGTCAGAATTGAGAAGTTTGATGGGAAGAATTTTGGATGGTGGAAGATGCAAATCAAGGATTTGCTGATACAGAAGGATCTGGATGCAGCCTTAGAGCCTCCTCCTTCACCTGTAACGGATAAGTGGAGAGCCATTGACAAGAAGGCTATGTCAACTATCAGGCTCACTCTTTCAATGAATGTTGGTTACAATATTTCTGAACAAACCTCAGCACGAGGAATCATAGAGGCTTTGTCGAATATGTATGAGAAGCCGTCTCCTGCCAACAAGGTGTTTCTGATACGGGAGTTAGTCAACACCCGCACGAAAGAGGAAGTTCTGTTATTGAGCATATTAATTTATTTAATTCTCACTTGTCTCGTTTGAATTCAGTAAAATTCAAGATAGATGATGAATTGCAAGCATGCCTGCTCTTGTCTCATTACCTGACAGCTGGTCAGGAACTATTACTTGCAGTCACCGGGGCAGTTGAGACCCTCACTTTTGCTAAAGTCGTGACTTGATATTGAATGAGGACTCAAGGAGGAGGAATTTGGAGAGACAAGTTCGTTGCTCAGTACTGAAGGGAGAGGGAGAAGAAATAATAGAGGTGGAAATAGAGGAAGGTCAAAGTCAAAACGAAGAAGCAAGTCAAGACCAGCAAAACCAAGAAAAGACATACAGTGCTGGAACTGTGATGAGCATGGGCACTTTAGAAGTCAGTTTTACTAAACCTCATAGAGATAAAAAGGAGGTGAATGCTACCACAGCCTCAGATTCAGAGGATGCCCTTATTTTTGTGTCGAAAATACTGTTGAAGATTGGATTATGGATTCAGGAGCATCGTTTCATGCTACTTCTAGCACAAAGAAGATGAAGAATCTACGAACAGGTAACTTTGGTAAAGTTCGTTTGGCTAATAATCACAGTCTTGATATTACAGGGGTTGGAGACATTGACTTAAAAACACCATTGGAACCATTTGGACCTTGAAGAATGTTCGGGTCATTCCTGGTTTGAAGAGGATGTTGATATCCATTGGTCAGCTTGATGATCAGGGATATGATGTCCACTTTGGTAGAGGACAATGGAAAGTTGTGAAGGGCAGTATGGTCATTGCTAGAGGAAAGAAGAGGGGTACTTTATACATGGTTGAGGTACCAACCGATGGGGTTAATGCAGTATCTGATGGGCCGAGTCTATCAAAGTTATGGCATCAACGACTCGGCCACATGAGTGAAAAAGGGATGAAGATACTTGTTACCAAAGGAAAGCTTCCAGAACTGAAAAAGGTCGAGTCTGAGTTTTGTGAACCGTGCATCCTAGGCAAGAAAAAGAGGGTGACTTTTGTGAAGACAGGGAGAGCACCAAAAGCTCAGAAATTGGAGTTGATTCACTCAGACGTGTACGGACCGACATCAGTTGCTTCACCTCAAGGATCTCGTATTATGTAACCTTCATAGACGATTCAACACGAAAGGTATGGGTTTACTTTCTTAAACATAAATATGAAGTTTTTGATAAATTTAAGAAATGGAAAGCTGCTGTTGAACTTGAAACTGATTTGAAGGTGAAATGCTTAAAGTCTGACAACGGAGGTGAATACATCAGCAAAGAATTTACAGATTATTGTTCTGGGAGAGGGATCAAGATGATAAAGACTGTTCCAGGAACTCCGCAACAGAATGGGGTTGCAGAGAGGATGAACAGAACATTGTGTGAGAGAGCCAGAAGTATGAGATTAAATGCAGGGCTCCCAAAAATGTTCTGGCTATGCGGTAACGCAGCTATCTTATCAAAGGGGCCTCAGTACGTTGGGATTCATATTCCTCAGGAAGAATGGAAGGGTAAAGCAGTTGAGTATGATCACCTGAGAATCTTCGGGTGTAGTGCTTATGATATTGATCTTGAAGGTGACAAGTTAGATGCCAGAGCAAAGAAGTACACGCTCGTTGGATTTGGGTCCGATAAAATGGGCTACAGGCTTTGGGATCATAAAAGCAGAAAGCTAGTCAGAACAAACATGCCGAATTCAATGAAGCAGAGCTGTACAAAGACAGGAAAACGGAGAAGTCAGAGGTTCAGAAAGAAGCGGTTGAGTTTGACTGACGGTCAAAAGAATGAACCAGTTATAGAACCCGAATCAGATTCTGAAGATGAAGCAGGACCAGAGTTTGAAGGTGGATATAATGAGACGGGGGAAGTCTCTGACAGTGGGAGCTCAGAGCATGAAGAAGAACAGCCTCCACAGCAGCCTGACCCGTCAGAAAATTGGGTCAGGAGATCCACCAGAGTTAGTAAACCGCCTAATAAATATAATCCTTAAGTTAATTATATTCTCTTGACAGAAAACGGTGAACCAGAAAGCTACTCTGAGGCAGTCAAGACGAGAGATTTTCTCCAGTGGGAGCATGCAATGAAGGATGAGATGAGCTCTTTAGATAAAAATAAGACTTGGGTCTTAGTTAAGCTTCCGCCAGATAAAAGAGCTTTACAAAATAAATGGTCTTCAGGTCAAAGAGAACACGATGGTTCTAACGTACAAGCTGTTAGTAGTCAGGGGTTTCAGCAGAAAGGGAGTTGATTATGATGAGATTTTCTCTCCGGTGGTGAAGATGACTACCATCAGGTTGGTTCTTAGCATTGTAGCTGCTGAGAAGTTGCATCTAGAGCAACTAGATGTGAAAACAGCTTTTCTACATGGTGACCTAGATGAAGACATTTATATGGCACAACCTGAGGGATTCAAGGTTGCTAGGAAAGAGAACTGGGTCTGCAAGTTGAATAAGAGTTTGTATGGTCTTAAACAGGCACCTAGACAATGGTACATAAAGTTTGATAACTTTATGGAGAGGTCAGGGTACAAGAGATGTCAGATGGACCATTGCTACTATCTGAAGAAGTTTAGCAACTCTTATATCATACTGTTACTTTACGTTGATGATATGTTAATTGCAGGTTCGGATATGAAAGAAATAAGCAAGTTAAAGAAGCAAATGTCCAAAGAATTCGAGATGAAGGATTTGGGTCCAGCCAAACAGATACTCGGGATGAGTATAACCAGAAGCAAGAAAGATGGCTAAGTGACACTATCCAGGAGAAGTACATCGGGAAAGTGTTAGAGGATTTGGTATGAACAGTGAGAAGACCAAGCCTAGAAACACGCCTTTAGGAAGTCACATCAAGCTTACTAAAGATCAGTGTCCCAGAACATAAGAAGAAAAGGCTGATATGGCTAGAGTTCCCTATGCATCTGCTGTAGGAAGTCTAATGTATGCTATGGTATGCACAAGACCTAACATAGCACACGCAGTTGGAGTTGTCAGTCGTTTTATGTCAAATCCGGGAAGAGAACACTGGGAAGCAGTTAAATGGGTGCTTCTTATTGAAAGGTACGTCAAAGATGGGGTTGTGTTTTAAAGGAAAAGATGTGGTTCTCGAGGGTTATACAGATGCCGACCTGGGTGGCTGTAAAGAGACATTTAAAAGCACTACAGGATATGTCTTTACAGTGGGAGGAACAACAGTGAGTTGGATGTCTAGACTTCAGAAAAGTGTGGCTTTATCTACTACAGAAGTTGAATACATGGCAACAGCTGAGGCCAGCAAAGAACTAGTATGGTTGAAAGCTTTTCTGAAAGAGTTAGGGAAGAATCAAGCTGACTACCCGTTGTATTGTGACAATGAAAGTGCAGTGAAACTTACAAAGAATCCCGTTTATCATGGGAAGACGAAGCACATAGGGATGAGGTATCATTTTGTCAGAGGATTGATCAGTGAAGGAACAATAACAATTAGTCTGAAGAATGTCCCAGGTGCTAAGAATCCAGCATATATGTTTACCAAGGTTGTGGTGCTGGATAAGCTGAAGCTATCTTCAGCTGGCCTTCAGGAATAATGCTGAGAAGGCGGGGTAACTAGGGAGATTTGAAGATCAAAGGGGATTTTCATTT
The DNA here is from genome assembly GCA_947069175.1 of Scalesia atractyloides. Lineage (NCBI taxonomy): Eukaryota > Viridiplantae > Streptophyta > Magnoliopsida > Asterales > Asteraceae > Scalesia > Scalesia atractyloides. The sequence goes on along the minus strand of CAMTDV010000013.1, from coordinate 71,290,461 downwards.
ACAGAAGTACAGAAGAGATGGTGCAGTTCGAGGTCTAAAGACACCAAGTGGGAGATTGTTGGAGATGTTGTCTTCAGCCCAACCCATTAAGGCTAGTCGAGAATTAGAGAGAAGAAGGGAAAGGGTTCGGCCGGCCCTAACCCTAATGGGCTTTAAGTGTTTTAGGCCCAGTTGTTTAGTTACTTGTTTAGCAAGGGACTAACCCTAATTCTAGCCTATAAATATATCTCTTGTACTTGTAAACATTATCACTCAATAAAATACAAACCCTAGTTGCCCCCGTGGACGTAGGTTACACACTGTGACTGAACCACGTAAATCTCGTGTCTACTTTTCTTATTGCTTTTGTTTATTGATCGTGTGTGTGTGATCTAAATCCTAACAGGAGATACCATATTAACATTGCAGAACGCGTGTCATGAAATATGAACCTGTCACCAGAACTTGAACAGAGATCAGTACACTGAATTTGCACAACTCCAGCATTACTGGATCCACTCCAAGAAACTTTAGGTCGTATAGCGATTTGTATGCTTTCCCTCTCGTTTCTTCCGGCTAAAAGAGATACCTTCAAGGTAACATTAAGTTATTATGCATTCATGTGTGATTATAAACCATCCAACTTCAATTTAAGAGTAAAATGCCGTTTTCGTCCCTGAGGTTTGGCTACTTTTGCGACTTTCGTCCAAATGTTTGTTTTTCCGCATCTGGATCCAAAAGGTTTGAAATCGTGCCATTTTCATCTGACTCGTTAACTCCATCCATTTGTTAACGTTAACTCAGGGGTAATTTCGTCCTTTTAGACTTTTTGTGATGATTAATGGGTTTGGGTGAGGAGAAAGTCAACAGAGGTGGATCTTTATTTCTTAGTGTTTTTTTTATTTTAATGAAAAAATGTCTAAAAAGACATAAATGCCCCTCATTTAACGGAGAAAAATGGATGGAGTTAACGAGTTGGATGAAATTGGCAAGATTTCAAACCTTTTGGATCCAGATGCGAAAAAACAAACCTTTGGACGAAAGTCGTATAAGTGGCCAAACCTCAGGGACGAAAATGGCATTTTACTCTAATATTTTATATCAATGATAATAAGAAATGCCAACAATCTAATAGGTAACACGAAGAGCCTGGCAATTATAGAAATATATTAGAACAACATTTTCGCCTATGGCATTAATCTATTAACAAACGCGAAGAACAAGCGATGCCGATAAAGAATTAGTTTCTTATTTCCGATATTAATTCTTGCTCATGTGACATGTCTACTATGATTCATAGTGGTGTTTAAAAGGATACACTAGCTCAAAAAGACCTTTTAGACATCATTATGTTTAATAATCCAATAACCCTCATTGTCCTTATATCCAATTTAGTCTACACCGACAACTTTCAAAAACTTAGATACTTACAGGCTCCAGTGGTCTAGGTGTTTCTTGAGGTCCGACATTTGCAGTGCTAGGCATGCACCACATGTGCACTAGTTCAGAAGATGGAACCCTAGAAGGGTCGATTGTCCCTCTTAGTAAACTTTGATCCTGTAAGCTACCGTCATCCCATCCATATGCTGTCCCGCCCCTGCAACTCCCTCAACTGGAGGAACGTCTCTTGGGGACTCCCTGTAGCAGAGTATAAAATGCGATCAATGAATCACAAATTATGCTTCCCATCGTAAGCCATTACATGAAAATCTTACAAATATAAGTTAGCACGCAGAACAACAGTTACACTTGCTTGCTTCTAAATTAACTACTCATAATTTCCCATTCATATTACATTTTAGTTTTGACAAGGCTGGTTATTGAATAAAGTTTAGATCACCTAAAATGGCCAGTAAGTTCAAGAAAATACATGTGAGGTGATATGTAGATGATATATTAATTGGTCACTGATATGCATCTAAGCCAAATAGAGTACATATAGATACATCCTTGGTGCATTTCTGTAACTACAAATCTAACGAAACCTAGCCCTTCCCAAGGGTAAGTTTAACTCTCCACCTTGGCCTAACATACAAATTTTAGCAGCAATTACATGTCTATCTTTAAGATAAAATTTAGAAACAGTCTGTCCTGAGTAAGCAATCAAATGCTCTACAGTAAAATAAGAAAAAATCCGCCCCATGTATGATGAAAAACGTGGAAAAACTCCTTAGATCCACTTCAACCATATGAATTTCCCAACCAACTAACAAATCATAACCGCCAAGTACAAAACCCTAAAAACCATATAAAACCGATCACAAAGGCTAAACAGACAACCTAAGGCGGTCCATAATATAACTTGAAAGTGAACAACAGCGGATCAGGAACAAAATAAAGCAGGTAAGTGAAACTGAAACGTTTCGATTAGATTACACAAACCGGAGTCATGTTTGATGTTGCAGATTCAGGTATGAATCAGTGTGATTCTAGTATGGTAAAACCGGATAAATGCAGAAAAAACAACGAAAAAAATTGCTTAAACATTATGAACTCCCCAAGGGACAAACACATAATCCAAAAACTCATCGAATTTCATTACATTAACAAACCACATAACCTATAAATTCTGATCATCAAACTAAACCAACAATCAACGCAAACATCTACCGACAAATCACAACCTTCAAGTACAAAACCCTAAAAATCACATTAAAACCGATCACAAACACTAAATAGACAATGAGTAAACCTAAGGCAGTCCATAATGCAACTTAAAAGTGAACACATAATCCAAAAACTCCTCAAATTTTACTAATTTAGTAATACTCTTCTTCATGTTTCATAACATTAACAAATTACACAACCTAAACATTACGATCATCAAACTAAACAAATAATCAACACAAACATCAAAATTACCGACAAAGCACAACCTTCAAGTAGAAAACCCTAAAAATCACATCAAAACCGATCATAAACGCTGAATAGACAATAAGTTAAACCTAAGGCAGCCCAATATACAACCAAAAACTCCTCAAATTTTACTAGATTCTTCATCATATATCATAACATTAACAAATTACACAACCTACAAATTACGATCATCAAACTAAGCCAACAACCAACGAAACATTAAAATTACCGACGAATACATCAAAACCGATCATAAACACTGAATATACGATGAGTTAAGCCTAAGGCGGTAACTAATAGCGGATCGAGAATAAAGTAAAGCAGATAAGTGAAATTGAAATTGCTGGCATGAAGGATGATTAGACAAACCGGAGTTATTCATGTTCGGTGATGCAGATTCAGTGTGATTCTGGTGTGGTGAAACTGTAGAAATGAGTGAAGCGGATGATATTGATGATGATGACGATGGAAAAATGGGCAGGTAGGCACTGATGCTTGTTTGTTACTCATTATTATTTTTGGGGAAGATATGGAAGGAAACTAAGTTTTCTGGGTAACTTTATTATATAAAATGGAAATTAAAGGAACCTGTGTTGTTTTTATTTTTTATTTTCATTTCAATCTATAATTCTTAAATATTGTTATTTTGATATATTCTGTTTTCTGTTTTGATGTCATTTCACTCTACATTCTTAACTCTTGTTTTACTAGCACATATATCTTTGGTTAGAGGCTTAAATACATAAGCGTGTCAAATGACGATAAAATGTAAAGGATAACGCCAAAATGATAAGATTGTAAAATTAGGTTAGAAATAGAAAAACTAATCAAATCACATGGACGAAAACAAAACTTAACTCTTGTTTTAATCTCGATAACATATTATTGTTTTCTTAACCAACTATGGGAAAATTTTATGAAACAATGTCATATTTATGTAAATCCAAAATAGGATATGTTGAGATATGGTCATTTATATCAATTCAACATAAGTTGGTTTTCAACCAGCCTCTTAACGTCAAATTCGACCTTACCAATAGTTGAACAAGTTATAAAGAGCAAGGCAACATAAGAAGTGTAGTTAAGAAATGCAATAGGCGAACATATAATGTGTGGATAAAATTATCAAATCTAAATTTTGTCCTTCAAAGTCAACATTCACGCATAGACATTTAGTCACAGTTAAAGAAACTTATTATGCATATGTGTAAAATGTTAAAACAATCATTTCATAAACTTATTATACATATGTACAATGATAGAAAAGAACAACATTTGATAATGTACATATGCTTTTAAATTGTGTAATACGTGCAATACATACATATTATATATATATATTTAATTCTTTAGCAATTTTTATTAGAGTAAATTGTAACTTTAACACTAGGGTATGGGGGCGGTTGTCACCTTTACACCCTATTTCAAAACTTTTGTTATATTACACCCCACGTATGCCAATTTCGAATCAATGTTGGACCCTGGCCCTTAACGCCGTAGTAGTCAACAGTTAGTCACTAACGATCAAGGGGTACAAGGGTAATTTCACTCCTTTTTATTTCCCATATTATAAAACTTCATTCCCCTAAACTCATACTCTGTCATCTTCCCCAAATTTTAGGGTTTAACACTAAACCTGCAGAATACCTCATGTGCTCATCAATTCAACCATCAAAATCATCATATTACACCTCTGATTCGGTAAAAGAAGAAACAAAATTACACCGTAGGATCTGTAGCTTAAATTTATAACCTCATCAGATTCTTGAAATCAAAATAAACAATTCACAATTTCTGTCAAATCCTTTGCATTCTATACTCTGGGATCCAACATAATCAATATATGCTTAAGAATACTTTCATGTACTGAAACCATTTGAGGCCAATACGATTTGTAATAGAACTTGAACAACACAAGTGAGCATTATACCATCATCAGATCTTAAGCCATGGAGACACAAACAAAAGTTACTCGCATTAGTCCATTCTTTATACTCTGCTAATTCTCGGAACAACTAGCAATGAGAAGTCAGAATTGTACCAGAGTGTGAATCGATTGAAGATGAAGGTGGTTGATGAACATTGCAATTTACTCTTTTAAATGTTATAAATAGAACACTAGTTTATCAATTTTGTTTTTTCTTTAATTGACAAATTATTTAGTGAAAAAAAATGAGAGAGAATATAACTAAATATTTAATCGGAATAGAAAGAAATAACAATTACTTTGTGTCCTTTAATTTAAAAAATCCCTCCAAATTAGATTGTATGTATTTACAATCTTGTCGTCCAAAATCAATGACTCATAATGGTTCATTTAGTTCACAAATAGATATAGGTTAGCTTATAAACCCACTACCCACCCTAGTGATAGATTTATAAATGTGGCGGTGGTAAATAGCGTTGGATAAATAAAAGTGAAACTAATTAACTAATTTAAACAAATATTACAAAAGGTTAAGTTAGTAAAATTATCTTTATTGTCAACAGTACGTACCTTGTTCATACAAAGCGGTAATCATGCGCCAACGCATCTTACATTCCTCGCAATTCTCTCCAACACCACCGTCTACTAGCCTGAAGATCTTCGTCCCTCAGTATTCAATACCCGGTTCAACTAGTAAAAATGGACTCTTAATATAGAAGCTTATATGTATAAAAAAACTAGTTAGTACGAGGATTATTGTTATAATAATAAACAAAAACAAAATTACTGTAGCAAATTGTCTATTTTACATATTACATAGTTAAATGTTCAATGAATCTTGAGTCTTTTCCTATGCATTCTAGAACATGAAATTACTATTAACTTTATAATTTTTATACATATATATGTTTTTCGACCTATGGTACCTAAACAAGTAAAAAGAATCCCCCCTCCCCCTCTAGAACATGGCCTTGTGCGATCGCCCACCCTGCAAACACTCAAAGACGCCCCCGAATGTGTCCACCGTTAAGAAGGTGCTTTTTTTATCGAATTGGGTGTCGGGAGTGCGGAGGACTTTAGAGTGGGTTGTATGTTGTGTTGGTAAGTGTAAATTTATTGTGTTTGGTGTTGGGAGTAAAGGTTGTGAAGATAAGTTAAATGTGGTTAGAAAAACTTTTTTTGACGAAAATAGGCAATTGTCTTGATTCTTGAATTGCAGGGTTATAAGATCATTGGTTCACATAGTGCTGCTAATTATGTAGGTGGATGAAATCGCAATTAAGAGGGCGTGGAGGTTGTTATAAGCACTCTTTTGGCTATATTTTTTCTCTTTTTGTTATATGTTGGCATCATACAAAAGGCATCATCCTTCTCTTGCTTTCTTTTATCATTAGTTCGAGTTATCAATATCGCCATATCGGCCCAGGCCACGTTTTTTCTCTAACGAGTAAAACAGTAAAAGTCAGCCTAGAAGGAAACGTGGCGAGATATGGAGACCTTGCCTAGTGGTCGGATCAAGGCATCGATAGCCCCGGAAATCTAGTGGATAACCGAGGAAGATGCAACGAATGGAGCGACTGTGGAGTTTGTGTGGTTGGGTGGCGGACCGGTTGGGGTAACAAGCACACCCGAAAACCCGAAGGTGATCATACGTAGGATGGCGAAGGTATAGGGCAAAAGTAGGTGCAAAAAGTTTAGGCGTTTGGTGGGTAGGATATTGTGAAGGTAGGCTGCCGTGTGGAAGGGCTTCCACCCAAAAGGATGGTGGAGATTGGCATGAATAAGGAGGGAACGGATGATGTCATTGAGGCGTCTTATCATCCGTTCTGCACGACCATTCTGAGAGGACGTCTAGGGGCAGGAGAATCGAAAAAGAAGGTCGTGCTGGGTTGCAAAACTTTTAAATGCATGATTGTTAAATTCGTCGCCTAGATCACATTGAAAGGTTTTGATATGTCTGTTAAATTGAGTTAAAATAAGGCGGTGAAATTTGACAAAGGTTGTAAAGGTTTCAGATTTATATTTAAGGGGGTAAACCCATATAAAGTGTGAAAAATTGTCAATTAAGACCATGTAATACTTGTATCCAGTGTTACTCGGTTTGGGTGATGTCCACAGGTGACAATGTATAATATCAAAGGGTGTAAATGTAAATGTAGAAGAGTCATAAAAAGGTAAACGTTTACTATTGGAAATCAAACAAGAATTGCAAACACGGGAATGTGACTGTTTATTAGAAGAAAAATTAAAACGACGACTAAGTATATCTAGGACTTGAGCTCCCGGATGTCCTAGTCGATCATGCACGGCAAGGTTGTTGATGCAAGAAAACAAGCTTGAGGCGGAAGGGTTGATGGGGTGACTGGGTAGAGATTTCTCGTGCTATTGTGGCGGGACAGTAGGCGTCCCGTTTGAGGTCCTTCAAAGAAAAACCAAAAGTATCAAATTCAATAGACACGTTATTATCACGGGTAAATCGTCTAACAGATAAAAGGTTTTTTAATGATTTTGTGGTGTATAAGACATTTGGTAAAATGTATGTGCGGTTATGGATGGGAAGTAAACCAGTGCCAGAGCCCACAATTTGTAATACATGACCATTGCCAACCAAAGTTTAGTGGAAACAGGAAACAAGTCAGGGTAAAGAATTGTACCGTTATTATGAGTGACATGACTTTCTGCTCCAGTGTCAAAGAATTGAGTGGGCTCCGTGTTGCATTAAAAGCTTGCACTCAAGTCGGACGGGCTTAAGGCATCAAAACCAGATGGGGCGTAGCCGTATGGGCCTGTTGGGGCCTGAGGTGGATAACCTGCATAATGTGCCGAAGGTGGCGGGGGGGGGAGGGTGGTTGGGTCGCCATTAGGTTTGGGTCGGGTAAGGACACGGTGGGGTATTCCACCAAGCCCACTGTGGGTAGGAGTTAGGGTGAAAGGCCCAATTGGAATTCCCATTGGATAAATTTCTGTTGCTGCGTCCACGGCCACCACGGCCTCTGTATGACTGGCCCCGACCACCACGGCCTCGGTAGGACGGATTTCGGTTGTAGGATGGCTGAGACGGCTGGCTGGGATTGTTGTTATTGTGCACTGCAGGGGTCACGAAGACAGAGGATGTCTTTTGCTGTCGAGCCTCCTTTCGTAACACCTCATCTTGGAGTATAGAACGTGCTAAATCCCAATCGGCACCTTGTGAATTAATGAGAGCTGCGGTGCTATCAAATTCAGATGATTCCAGCCCACGAACCAATTGTAAAACGAGTCGTGACTCAGTGATAGGGTGATCAACATCTTTTAATTGATTTGCCAATTGTTTTAGTTGCTAACAATAATCCTCAAGAGAGGAACAGGCTCCAAGTGTGAGATTAACAAAGCATGTTTCTAAGGCAGCAGCTTTTGCTTGTTTATTGTTGAGAAAATTTTTCTCCAATTTCAGCCAAGTTGACCGAGCCGAAGCTTCGGTATCAAGAACCCGGGTGAGTAACTCATCCGATATGGTGCTATAAATCCACTGGGAGACCAGTGCATCCAGCTCTTTCCACGACAGATAATCGGAATCCGAGGGATCTGGGGCAGGGGTATTGTCGATGTGGTTAAGGACCTTATACGCAACGGCGTGAAACTTAAAAAGTTGTACCCATGACGTATAGGTGACCGTGCGTCCATTGAGGGTACGGATTTTGGACTAAATGTTGGTGACAGAATAGGCGGGGTGAAGGGGGACCGGCTTGGTTTCAGCGTTTGAGTTGGGTGGTTGATCGGGTTTCGTCATGGAGATCGGCTGGTGGATGTTTCGAACAAGAACAGGAATGGAGCCGAGGCTCTGTTGTAGGGCCGGCTGGGAGGAAAACCCGAAAAAAAAGAGAAGAAGAAGGTATTCAGAACCGAGGCTCTGATACCATGAGAGTTGGTATAATTTTCTGTGTCTATTCCATAAAACCAACACCCTTTAAATAGGGAGTGCACAATCGAAAATAAGGAAACAAAATCAGGAAACAATATATAAAGATAACATACAATCAAACAATGAATGTTAATCTATTCCTAAAATAGTGGAACAATCTTTGGCTGTAAATATGACTGGCTAAGAAATAGGTCAATGAGCTGATAGTTCTCCAAGTGTTTGTTTAACGATAAAACCTCCTAAATCATCTTATTAAAAAAAGTAGATTTTTTAAATAATGTATTATTTTTTCTAATTATATTTGACATCACTTGTGTGGAGAAAAGTTGTAAGTTTTTGAACATTTAGTACGGGTCAACCGTCAACCCACCTGTAATCCGAATATTGCCACATGAAGTTGGTCTATATACAATAATATGACTCGTGTTGTGTTCTTCTAGCAAAAGCGGATAAGTTCCAGCCACTGACTGATCAGGTGATTCCGTCATGTGGAAAATATAATCACATGGGCTAGTTAGATAACAAGTCAAAATGGTAGTTCTTTGGTAATTGGTTGACTAGAAACATTTGTCTAAATATTTCATTGTTTTGAACACTAGTTTGTCAAATATGATTACAATGATACGTGAACATGGTTGTGAAATAAATAAATCTCGGAAGTTGTTCTTCATACTTGTTTAAATTATTAAAGATATTTAGCCATTGAAATCTCATGAGCCAAGAATCTCGTGAAGAAAAACGTTGTTGCCAAAGAATCTATTACTCTATCGTGGCCAATTGGTACACACTTGCGTCCATCCATCTATTTGAAAGACAATTAGACATATTTGTAACAAACTAACTAACGTTGTCAATGTTATATAATAAAAACAAAAAATAAATAAGTTCAAACTGAAGACTCTTAAAAATGATGCTACTAATTATATAAATATACATAGTAAGAACACAATTCAAACCAAACTTTAATTTAGATAACATGTGTTTTCAGATACAAATATATTATAGTTGATGTCTACTTTAAATAACATAATATAATCATTTATGAAAACATTAATAAAATTAATATTTTTATATTATATCATAAATTGATAAGTGTGATAGTAGACGGACCACCCCTTCTTGTGGCTTGTGCTGAATTTACCATCCATCCAATAAAGAAGAATTGAGACTCTTCGGAGCAATTTTATTATCTCCTAATTTTTTCCTCACCTGCGTTGCGGGGTACTAAACCGAATATTTCTCTCTCATAACATATACGTTTATGTTTCGATTACTTGTACTACCACTCATAACACAATGTAAAAAAATAGATCAATTAAACAATTAAAACAAAATACTACCATACTTTTGCTAAAAAAAACTAAAACGATGGAAACACTATAACTTTAAACTGGGGGCAACATTGTAATTTTTCAGGACAAATGAGCGTGTGCCGGGCAGCCCTTGGCACGAATAAAAATTACACCGAGCCAAATTAAAACAAAACACTACCATAGTTTTGTCAAAAAAAACACTAAAACAATGGCATGTCTGTAACTTTACACTGGGGCAAAGTCGTAATTTGACAGGAAAAAACAAGAAAAACAATGGGAAAACTATAAATTTGAGCTAAGAGCAAAATCGTATTTTGGCTAAAGAATAAAAAACAAAATCAATGACAAAACTATAAATTTAAAAGGACAAAATCGTAATTTGATTATACGAATAAAGAAGTGTCAGACAGCTGGGCTAATACTTCATATTCTCATGTAATAGGAAATTCCAAAATCAAAAGACATGTCTTTATATATTTAAATGAAGCCAGATAAATATATTAACTAGCCACTAACCCACTAAGGAAATACACAGATGGCATTTACATAAGATAAATAAACGAATAGAACACAATGCTATAAATAATGACTAGTGCATGGTGGACGTGGGAGTGTCATTCCTGATGTGGCTTGGATGCATGGGATTGTGGTTAGCATGCATCACCTTCCTTTTGTTTGTCACATGAGTCATTTATCTGGTGTACGGACATATAGCTCTCGTATACGGATGTATCGCTCTAGTACATACACGTATAGTTCTTGAATACCCCTAAAATACAGATATATACCCCTTGTATATGAATACATGTATATACTTGATATAAAAACATATCAATCTGTAAATCTCACAAATAGCAAAACTATTGTAAAATTTAAGGATATAAGATGTGGACAAACCTTACTGAGACTTTAAAACACACAACAAAAAACAAACCTAACTAAAAATATATAGACAAGGAAACTACCTATAACAAAAGAAGTGGTGAGTGGTGGTAAGACATAGTGAGATAGGAATATAATAAAACAACATAATAAGTATAGAAAGAAAATCACACACAAAGTTCATAAAACATTATAAAACAACATATATGACATAAATATAGGAAGACAATGACATACAAAATTCACGTAAAATAAATGACGAAAAAACCAGCTTAATGGAAATACTCAAAACTTGAAACATCTACACTGAGTATTGGGACGGGTATTTGTGTACAGAATTGAAAAAAAAATCAAGGATATAGACGGGTATGATATTAGGTGATATCCAACCTGATTACATGGAAATGTCACCCATTAGCCCGAATCATATACTTAAAAAAATTTCTTTTTTATTTATATTTGCTCTCGGCCTTTGTTTACTAGCGCTTCGTTCTAGTAATTTCATTATGGAATATTAAACTTTTCGTTTATGATATTTTTCATATTTTAAATATTTCAAAGATCTTATGATGAGCGGTGACAAGGATAGATTTGTAATCTATCATAGTTCAATTTTGTTGTAGATTTTAAAAACCTAAAATTATAGATGAAAGAAATATATATACTGAAAATCACATGTAATTTTTACATAGCTAATGGGTATAACCGATGTCCGATAAATGGATATTACTCAACAAATACCTTACAAGCACTGTTGTAAAACAAGGTTATGAAGGCCGAGTACTCCTCGAGTAATCGCCACAGGTAGGTTGTCATTGCTCGAGTACTCTTCGCCTAGGACGAGTACTCCTCGAGTACTCTCAACTCCGACTAAGGAGCGCCTAGCGCCATGCTTATGGGTAGTGGACTGGGTATAGAACGTGATTGAACAATAGGGTATGAGATAAGAATTAGCCATGCTCGGCTCATACCCGACCCATTGTCATCCTTACCTAAAATATAAGCTCCTAAGGGGGGGACGGGGCGCGAGTACCCCCTACCCGCACCTATAACACCACCGCTACTGATACAAGTAGGGGTGGGCGGGCATGGGGTGGGTTAAGTACTGCCCAATGTTTAAATGTGAAAGAGTAGATAGATAGGTAAAGTTGTGTGTGAAGAGGGGGGTTAAAATGGCGTGGTCCATGTTTCAGAGTAGTGATCTCACTAAATTGGATAGTTTAGGGTAGTGGATTGACCGAGTGACGTAACATAAAAGGATTAGCAGGACTTAAGGTATGTGAGTTATGTGTCCCTTCCCCCGTAAGACAAAGCTCAAACCTACATGTACCCTCCCTAAAGGTTCATAACATTAATTATACGTCTTCACAAATTTCTATTTTGGGACATTTTTTAGGAAATATGCAACTCTAACAAATCTTACATAATCTGCTCATCTCAAGTCAACATCGGTCTACCTCAACTTCTCTCTTTCACTGTGAGGTTTTCCGCTACTTTAGCTAATGTCACCGTCAGTCTCCTCTTTACATGCTCAAACCTTCTCAATCTTCATTCTTCACCCCTTTATCTCATTTGATATACTAATCACCCTTAATATTTACCTAAAAATTTCATTTTTGTCTTATTAAACTTTGTTTACTCATATCCTCATCTCTTACCTCCATTTCAAATGTATGTTTTTGATAGATTAGCAATTTGTCTCATATAGTCATCAAATCAATCAAATGAAATAATTAATTAAAATGGAGAATATTCCTTGTAGCAAACCTTCTCTTTAAGAACATATACATACCAAAATAAAATGATAAATGTAAGATATTTTGAGAAACAATATTTTAAAGTTACAAAAAGCAGTATTAAATGCTAACTTATTTGTCAAGCTTAGTTTATTTAATTACCAAAACACCATCTATCCCATCACCCAAACCTCTTTCGGATAACGAAGGAACCTTCCCGATTTCCCCTGCCAATCGCCATCAAATCTACGTGTACGTATATACGTATTCAACCCCCGTGATCTCAAGATGTTTCGACATCTGGGTCCTCACCATATCCAGTTTCTGATTTTCTTTTTTAGGGCTTTTAAAGTGGCGATCTAAAGCTATTTTCTGGAGTGTTTGAAAGCGATTGATCAAATTACTTTGTGGCTTGTGTTCAATTTGATTATTTAGCAAGTGGGTGTTCACTGTTGTCATTGATTTCGTGGTGGGTAAGTTGATTTATCAACAATTTGTTTGTGGTTTTGTCGGTGTTAGGGTTTGATTGCTGAATATTAGCTGATCATCATATGGGTTAAAGTTCATATTTTTAATATATTGGGGTTATTAAATTGAGTAAATTAATGGGAGCAGTTATTGGGTTTGATCATTAAATTCTGGTGCGTTTCTATTGTATTTATCTTTGAATTTTGTTAGGGTTTATTGAATTCTGGTTTACTCTGTGTGATTTTAAGCTTTCATATTTGTTTAAGGGGTGTGGATATGGCGGTTCGGTTCGGTTTTGAGTATCACAGAAATTGAGATGTTTGGTTATTGTATTCTTTTAACTGATCGGTTTTTGGTTGATCAGTTTGGTTTGGTTCGGTTAATTGGTGAGGTTTGGTTTTTTCACCGATGAATATGACCATGACCGAAACCGAACTGGTAAATTTGGTTTCTAGAACATTATTAAACCGAAACGTTGGTTTTTGCTGTGGTTCGGTTATGTTAGTTAATTCAGTTACGGGTTAATTAATCCGGTTTTCTGCTGACCCCATGTGTATGTATATAAGTTGATTGGAAATAAAAATCTGATCTTTGCATATAAATTCTCAAGAATTCAGTTATAGAGAATCACTAAACCAAACTGTTAGTTTTTGGTATGGTTCGGTTATGTCAGTTAATTCAGTTACGGGTTAGTTAATTCTATTTTCTGCTCACCCTTATGTGTATATAAGTTTATCGGAAATTGGGATTTGTAAGATTTAATCAACTGATTGTGATTATAATGTTTGTTTTTTAAGCAGTTTTTGTTCTTTGAGCTTATTCTCCATGAGAATTAAGCTCACAGAAACATGGAGAACTTAAATGGAGGAATCAAGAACAACCTTCAAATCATAAAATATCCTACTTACAAACCGTACGCAAAACCGCGATTAGCTTGGTTCGATATACGCGTGTTCTATGTTCGAATCAGCAACTTTATGGTGGACAGTTACACACCTGAATATCTCACTCTCAGCCATATTCCTTTAGACCCCGACACGATTCTCGAAGTCAACAACAAAAGATGCACCCTCGACTCACGGGAAGTTCATGCCGTTTGAAACGAAACCGTGTGGACAAAAAGTTCGAAGAAGCTACATTTGTGAGCACAGACAGTATAAGATTATCCGGAAGTGTGAAATTCGAGGTTTTCGATGGTGAAGATCTAATTCTTTCTGGGACATTGGAAATGTGTAAGAATAGTAACGCGAATAGTAACGGTTTTGTTGGTAAACCGAAGACGAATGATGGCGAGAGATGGAGTATGACGTGTGAATCGAGGATTGGGCCGAACACTCGGGTTTTGAAGGGGAAACATTTGATGGGCTATGACTCGATGCCGCCGATGATTGAAGTTTATGTTGCGGGTTCGTTTTCGGGTGAACCTGTGATTTTGACCAAGGCGTTGCAGGTTGGTCTCAGAAAGAAGCAAAATCGAAAAGGGGTGTTGGATCCAATTCCCGAGGGTGATTTGACTGAATACAAGAAAGATGTTGCATCTGGACTTGATCTTCAGGTATTCATTAGAATTCAAGATTCGTTTACCTATGAACGGGTCATTTTGTGTTATGTTTAATGTCCGACGGATAAAATGAAAAGTTAGCTAAAAGGAAAACGGGCCAAATGGGTTGAAAGTCGCTTAGAAGTGTATTTTTATGCAAAAAACATCCTGAATCAGTTTGTTGAGATACAGTAATATGGTTTCTGTAATTATTTTTGGCACACTAATTGTTTATAAAAAGAAAGTGTGATTTACTTTAATTTATCTTGGTAACCTCATTATTAGATGTGGTAATTTTGACTTGTTTACTTATGAACGGTCAGTTCAAAGGCTTAGATGGTTTGAAAGCCGTTTAAAAGTGTATTTTTAATGCGATAAACATCTTGAATCACTCTGATGAGTTAATATAGTTTCTGTAATCATATCTAGCAAACTGATTGTTTTGCTTGTTTATAATGAAGTTTAAACATTTTCATTTTTGTTACTTTAACTTTTCATAATTCTGTTAATGCAGGAAGCAGAATATGGACCTTTCAAGGCTGAAAATGAGTATGATTACAACAATAGCCTGCATTGGAGGCAAAATGAGTACATGGAAGGTGAAGATGGAGAGATCACATGGTTTAATGCTGGTGTGAGGGTCGGTGTCGGTTTAGGCCTTGGAATTTGCCTTGGCGTTGGAATCGGAGTCGGTCTTCTGGTTAGTACCACCCGAAATTTCAAAAGGCGACTTTTTTAATTTGTTTTATCAAGTTTTTTTTTTTTTTTTGTTCTTTTTACGTTTTGATGATATATGTAATTAGAGTGTGTGGATACCGATTGGAATGAGTACAAGTAAAAACTACATAGACATGAAGACATCAAAGAAGTGGTAGCGATTTTGCATTTGAATTTTAGTCGTTTTTTGTAAATAGGTTTTGTTGATCTGTATAAGAAGAGTAAACGATTTTGTGTACTTGTTGAATCATGCCACTAATCGTTTAGACTGAACTTAAAACATAAGATAAACGATTTTGTGTACTTGTTGGTTCATGATATGCATGGTTCAAATCTAGCTTAGCTAAACGTGTTCGTAGATTCAGTTTGAAACGGGCTAAAAATTGTTTAGGCTAGCTATACCTGAAACACGTAAATTACGTTTTAGATTCATGTAGCGTCAGAATTCTATACCCTTCACGTAAATTGTATGTAAAAGACATGTAAACAGTAGGGCTGACAATAGATATATGTTTAAGATATGATTAAACCTGTTTACTGAAAAAGTACATATGAGTTTTTTACTTCTTTAAAAATAAATAAAATTACGAGGTTAGGATTCATCATTTCATTTTCTGGTACATAAAACTGTGTTATAGACATGAGATATAAAGTAGTTAAAAGAGTTATATTCATGTTTAATACTTGTGTTATACGAGTCCTCAGAGACCTGTTAAACCCGATAAGACACGATTTGCTAGCCTAGTAAACAGGGAAGTTTAATAATGTGCGAACAGTGGATGTGTAACATTCAGCGAAACAACCATGAGGATATAAAGTAGTTAAAAGAGTTATATTCATGTTTAATACTTCTGTTATACGAGTCCTCAGAGACCTGTTAAACCCGATAAGACACGATTTGCTAGCCCTAGTAAACAGGGAAGTTTCATAATGTGCGAACAGTGGATGTGTAACATTCAGCGAAACAACTCGGTGTTTATGTCCTCCCGTCTTTCTATATACACAGCAAATCACATATAAAGAGGTATTCTCTTATTGTTATAGTATTAAAATTTAGAAGGTATAAATTTTGATTTTTGAATTCGATTTAGCATTCACAAAAAATTTTAAACGCACAATGGGGAACACATGCATCATCTTTTCATGCATTCAGAATGACATGTTTCTCCTCATATCATCAGACTTCATTGGATGTTCAAGCCTATTAGACAAAGTATTATAGTATAGGGACTAGATGTGTAATATGGTGTTCTATATAAACATCCACCTCATGTAACCCTAATCACATAATTATAATCTAATACAATTCTAATTACAGGTTTAACTTAGCCACACAAACCTAATTTTAATATAGAGCGCTAAGCGCGTCTACAGTATCAAGGTGACAAATAAGCAGCACATCACGTTTGTAATTTTATGAGATTATCAAAATCAGTATTCAAAGTCCAAGACCAATTTAGAATGCAAATAAAGAAATAACTATGAACACAACTTCACTTGAGGTTAATAGCTATACAATAAACTCCACCTGGTTGAAGAACCACCTAATTCACTGCCTTTCTGTTCCATGACAAGTAGGATGGATCCCAAGAGGCCTGCAATGCATCATGAATATTATTTCAATAATAATCTAATTATTTTATATACTTGTTAGAGATGAAACATAGCCTGAGCTTTAATTAAATTAAACCAAGTATAAAATTTCACCAACCTAGGTTTGAAAACATATAGAAGGATGAAGTTTAGCGCCATAAACAAGCAGATCCCACCAACCGTAAGATACGCTATCCCAAGAAAATCATTTTTCCCACCAATCCAACTTGTAGTGGACAAAACAAGCTTCTTTTGGCCACCAAAACTATAAGTATTATAATTATTCTCCAAAACAACTGTTATCGTATCATGGGCCTCAAGACTTGTGTTTATTTTCCCATAAAGCTTTCTAAAAGTAGGTAATGCAGCGGTTCTCATCCAAACAATAAGATCTTCTTGTTCGCTCAACTATCACATATAATACGAAAGTGTCACATATAAGAACTCGAACAATAAAATATTTGATATGTTACAAAACTTACGGGTATGCTTTCATTGAGCTTTCCGCCCCCGATTAAATCATTAGATTGAAAATTTTCTGGATATACATTTGACCCGAATTTGACTTTGTGTCACTTTTCCAAGCTATGCCTTTCTTATTGATGTTTAAGACTTTGTCTTTCTTTATTAGATTGTATGTATCATTAAACAAACTCCATGCAATCAGTCCACAAGGAACAATCGGGACCGAAACCCCAGACTTGTTGAATCGGGCTTCGGGTTCGCATTCCTTAGTTGAGTACTCGTATGCAGCACTCCGCAGTTGCTTGTCACTTCTACTTTTGACGTATCTGAAACCATATTACATATATGAATATATGAGCAAGATAACATCATGCCACATCAGCATGTTGACCAAAAACTACCTGCGATGATTCTGATAGAAGTGTCAAGCTGATAATAAACAAAGATGGGGGACCATTTTTTTAGGTACCTATCGAGTTGACCCGCAGGGGGGATCATGTTAGTGCCATAAAAAGTCAAAATAGATTTGTTTTGTTGTTGTTGTTGTTGTTGTTCTTAAAAAAGTAGTGTAGAGTGTAGACTAACGGTTATATTCCCGATGCAGGTTTTGTTAGTGAGGGAGTTTCGGATATATGCAGACACGTTGCCACGATACATTTCAGGGACACAATCTTGATCATAACGATAAACAATTTCCACCACCTGCATGCAATTAAAAGAAATTGTCATCAAGGAATTACTTGTAAGCAAATATGAATCAAAAGATATTTTGATTCTTACACGCTCTGATGCAAACAGAGAGACGAGTCCAATAGGGATGAAAAGGAAGGCAATGGCTAGAAATGATGTGATGACCTGAGTCGAATAATGTTAGATCAGATGCTAAACAAAAACCTTTAACAGACGCTAAATCAGTTGATAATGTAGTATTATAATCATAGCTTACCCATCCTGGAGTTAAAATCGGTTTCCAAGCCGGAAGTTCTTGCTGTGTAAACCTAGAATCTGGAACAATTGATCATCATTACTAAAAAAATCTATAGAATTCAAGAAACAATAGCTTGAGAAAAATGTCGGTGCATACGTATTCTATAGATTATACAATTGATTATCATTACTCATGAAATCAATAGAAATTCAAGAAACGAAAGCTTGCAACAAATGTCAGTGCGTTCTTATTCTAAAGATCTACACCTAGCAACTAACTGATGAATAAAGATATTGCTTGGATATGCCTCAAGGTAATTATTGTAAACAGTTTACCCAAACAATCAAACGGCTTACAGGGACATCAAGTTGCATTCATCAATTAGAAAACACACAAGCCAAACACCTCAATTTGTAATCGAAACCAACATCTCCCATATTCTGATATCAGTTACAACAATGCTACATCAAGACCAGACATTAATAAAATGTATGATTCAAAACAGTGTTAACCAACCTATGAATCTGCTTACTCCTGCTTAGTTGACTAAACCCTAAAAGTCAACATACAAGTTATTTAAGCTAATACCAACTTTCCAGTGAATAATCACACATCTATAATCAAACCTCACAACTTTCACCACCTCTTCCCTCATCGATCACACAATTACCTATTTTCACATTACAATTTCCTATAAAAACCGAAACAAAACCTAAGTTCAT
The DNA here is from genome assembly GCA_947069175.1 of Scalesia atractyloides. Lineage (NCBI taxonomy): Eukaryota > Viridiplantae > Streptophyta > Magnoliopsida > Asterales > Asteraceae > Scalesia > Scalesia atractyloides. The sequence goes on along the minus strand of CAMTDV010000013.1, from coordinate 71,271,434 downwards.
GTTCATCCAAAAACAGCCAAAAAAGTTAAAACTCTTGCATTCCACTACTTTTCTCCATAGATGAAAGAAACCTAGCGCGAATTTCAGTACAAAACACAAGATCACAATCTCTGATCAACAATTTCATCACAAATCACAATCTCCCTCATATAGTCAAATATTCAATCTATGATTCTGCTCAGGTAACACTAAACCCTAAAAGTCAACACTAAAAGTCAAACATACAAGTTATTGAAGCTAATGCCAACTTTCCAGAGTCTAATAACACATCTATGATCGAACTTCACAACTTTCACCACCTCTTCAATCACCAATCACACAAATACCTATTTCCACATTACAATTTCAGATAGAAACCATAACACAGCCTAACTTCATCCAAAAAAAAGCCGTATAAAACCCTAACTTCATCCAAAAAAAAAGTCGTAAAAGTGTAGAAACCCTAGCCCTAGCACACGACTACTTCTCTCCATAGATCAAACAAAACCTTGCACAAATTTCAGAGCAAAACACGAGATCACAAATTCAACGCAAATCACAACAAAACATACAACACCTATATCACTCTAGCAACCACTTCACTACCATAACACGATCAAACGTCAAAATCAGAACAGCAGAAACAAAATTAACAACAAAAACAGTGGAAGTATAGAATGACAGTGATGATGAACTTTTTATACATGAATTGATATGCAATGCATGTGAAAAATTGAGGTGAATTAGCGAAATTTGATGTGTGATTGATGAAGATGAACATACATTGGGGTTTTTTGGAGATTCTTTTGGATTTTAGGGCTCCGTTGGTGACGTGATTCATGTCTGCGTTTGTAATTTGGGGGAGAATTTGTTGCAAAAGTGAGTAACTTAAAGGGAAAGGAAGTGTGGGAGGGGAAGAGTTACGAGATTGTGACACCTGTCATGGGTTTGTATTTGTTCAACACTGTGTTGTTGTCACTTAAATTCTATATGTGAAGTCAAATAAGTAAATATTTTTTGGTTTAGCTTATTATTGGTGTTTATATTTTATAGCTTAGGTTATTATTGGTGATAATTATATAGTTTAGGTTATTATTGGTGTTAATGGTTTTATTTTTCCTTAAAGAGGATTGTTGATAAACTTTAGTCTATGTTTTATTAATTATAAAGTATCTTTTTTGTCGGAGTTGGATCATGTACAAGATAGCATATACGTACGAGATCTACGCGAAAAAGAGAGGATGACAAATGTCATTGGTAGAATGGTATTTTAGTCATTTTCTCAAGTGAACAACTTCCCCTATTGATTTTTAAACAGCAACAACTTTTTTATACGTTAATATTTAAAAAAAGTACATTGTATTAACGAACATTTCATTCTCTTTAATTCGAGCAGCCTATTGCTATAATTCTCATAAAAAATTACAGGATTTTGAATACCCATTAATCCATTACGTGATTTTGAATACTCATTACGTGACATTCAACATAAACCATTAGGTGTTACACATTCAACATAAAGTATTACGTGATTTCACATTCAATATAAATCCATTACGTGATTACGCATTCATATGATCTGTTATAACTAATGTTATTATAATTATGTTTATTATGTTATTACACATTCAAATAATAAGAACTTGATTGTTTATGGTTTATTACGTGATTAAATCTCTAATATACGGCATTATGTGGTTATTATGGGTTAATTTGGCTAATGTTTGTATATAATTTATCCTTAATACGTGATTAGACCTGAAATATTAGGTATTCCATATGAAATATTATGTATTACACGTTTTTGTTTGTACGTAATTACGTAATCACTCGGTGTGGTTTCACAAAAATACTATAATAAAATCACGTAATCACGAAATAGGTATTCAAAATCACGTAGTCACGTAATATGCATAGTGTAATTATGTGTTCACATATTTTTGGATTTGGGCTAACATGATAATCATTCCATTGGAAATATGTTTGCTTTTTTCATTTTTATTACATGAAAGTTGAAATTGTCATAAATTTATTAATGCAGGAAGCAGAATATGGACTTTTCAAGGCTGAAAATGAGTATGATTACAAGAATAGTTTGCATTGGAGGCAAAATGAGTACATGGAAGGTGATGATGGAGAGCTCACGTGGGTTAACTGTCACACCCCAACCCGCAGTGGAATAAAAGTCGGGGCATAATTGGGTTATCACCAAAGCTCATGATATTTACTAAGAAGTTTCATATTTATTAAATTCAAATTACAAACTTAAATATCCAATAAACAAAATTCATACAATTACAAAGGAAAACGAAACTATATGTTCATTCCAAAGCATTAACTTGTTTATTCTTCTAGGCCATCCTAAGTGTTTCCTTTCTCAACTGGATCACCTGTATCATGTGTAAAACAGGGGAGATTTTGGGTCAACAAAAGTTGGCGAGTGAACCTTGATAAAACATTTTAAATAATTGCTTGTTTTATTTATTAAAGAAAATTCGTGCATTAATCACATTGAGCAAACATATATATGTAAACAATCACAAACCACTTTGGATGAATGTATGACATGAATGATGATGTATTTGAGATCAAGGCTCAATCAAACGGAGCCGATCTAATGAGGCTCCTGATGCTCAACCCGTATCCCACGGGGAACTGATGGGCCTAATGAAATGCGTGCACTGAAATGATAAATTTAATCTACATATAATTCACACAACAATCAATACATATTTGATCACGGAAATGATACATGCACAAGTGTTTAAATAAAATAAAGGAATAGTACGACACATGATACACCCCAAAACGTGAATAAAAAGGGGAATTTGTAAGAATTCACTCACAGTGGGTGCGTTCCTTGATAATGATGAATGCGCACGAATTTATGATTCAACCGACGAGGGAAAACTAACCTAAATAATAACGTAATAATTCGATAAATAAATAAATTTCATTTGAAATTAATATTTTTAATTAGTGCTCTTAATGAGATTTTTAGATTTATTTTTGTGAATTTAATGCAAGTTTTTAGGCTTTAAAACCTTATTTTGAGGTATTTTTAACTAATTTTCAAAGAAAATAAAATGGATTTTTAAATTAAAAAAAAATTACTCTTTTTCCTAGGGTTGACTGGTCAACGGCCGGTTCAACCGGTTTAATTGTAGGCAGCGTGTGAGGTTCGAACTCGTGACCTCCCGTATGCGTGCACGCAGCTCTACCAACTGAGCTACGTGTCTAACCCGAAATAAACTCTATTTTAATTATATATATATACTAACTAGCTTTAACTTTATTTAGTTTTTATTAAAAAGGATTTAATATGGCCGAAACTGGTTACAGAAACCGGAATCGAACTCGGGAGCTACGGTTCGAGTGCACACAGCCCAACCAGTTGGGCTGTGTGTCTAACCCGCATAAACACTGGATTATATTAATTTTATATACATGCTATGAGTTGGTCTGAATAAGTTTAAAAAGTGTTGGTTTTATTTCAGAAAATCGGAAACATGTGCGACTCAAACCTGGGACGTGTGCTTTGTAATTGCACACAGTCCACCGCTGAATTGTGTGTCTAACCCGGTTAATACCCGTTTTTATTTATATTTAAACACTATCTCAACTTCATTTTTTTCACCATTTAAAACCCAGACAATGATCCCGACTGAATAAGCTGATTAAACAGTTTTGATTACTGTTTTGAGCTAATAAATTACTAAACAAGAGATAGCAAGGAGGTTTAGATAATTATACCGGTTTGGAGAAAAGTTACGGTTTTCTGGTTAGAGATTCCGGCGATACTCCGGCGAGTGCAAAGGTTTTCCGACGATGTGTTCTGACAGAAAATTCCAAGAAGAGAGTGCGGTTCTGAGCGGATTGATCACAAGGAATTGGTTGGATATTTATAAGGTGAACAAACTGTTTCGGTTTTGATTTAGAGACCAAAAATCACGGTCAATGATTTCAATTCCTAAAAGAAACGGTTTTGAGTCAATTGTGTTTTAAGTAACGGTTATAACTGATGTCGAAATCAAGTTTACGCGTTTCAATCATTAGCAAGATAGCAACATTTCCCTGATTTGCGGAGATTTAGCTTGCCGGCGATTTCGAGTTCTGGGTTTGCTGATTTACAGGTTTTGACTTTCGGTTTTATAAATATTATTTGTTTAGATATTGAACACAAGAATGTGTGTGGCGGAGCGATGTGAAGTGTGTGTGCCTACGCGGGAGACCCGGGTTCGAGACCCGGCTACTCTGTTTTGTTTTATTATTTATTTTGATTTACTTATTATTATTATTTATTAATTATGGTTTTTAAATTCTAAAATATTTATTAATTATGAATCATTTAAAATAACCGGCACAATAAATACGCAACGAACTTTTAACCGAATATTTGATTATTAAAAGAAGCGGGTTTTGAAACCCGTTTTACGACGAATGTTACATTAACGCTGCAGTGAGAGTCCGTGTCGGTTTAGGCCTCGGCGTTGGAATTGGAGTCAGTCTTCTACTCCGTACCACCCGGAATTTCAAAAGCCGACTTTTTTAATTTGTTTTATCAAGTATTTTGTTCTTTTTACGGTTTGATGATATGTGATTAGAGCTTGTGGATACCCGATTGGAACTAAAACTACAAAGACATGAAGTCATTAAAAAGTGGTAGCAGATTTTGTGTGTTGAATGTTTAGTTGTTTCGAGTAAATAGGTTTTGTTAATCTGTCTAAGAGTAACCGGTTTTGTTGACTTTTTTATACCTATGTTTAGCTTAACATGTTCACTGGTTTTGGCTGAAACTGATCCGTAATCATTTAGAGTTAAACCTAAATTCTAAGAGTAAACGATTTTGTGTAGTTGTTGGTTCATGGTATGCATAGTTCAAATCTTGTTTAGCTAAATATGTTTTTGTAGGTTCAGTTTGAAACCGACTCAAAATTGTTAAGGGGAAGCTCGCAAATTTTGTTTGAGACTCATGTAAGAATGTCATACTTTATACTTTATATGGTGGTGTACTCAACCTCATGGTAAGGAGTCTAGAGAATTTTTTTTAACTTTCTCCTTTTGTGTTTTCCATTTTTTATTTTGTTATTGTTTTCTTTTCTTTTTCCCCCTTTTTGTGTTATGTATTAAAAAAAAAACCAAACTTATGCCTCTTGCAATTACGATCAAAAAACATCGGTATCAGTATATCAGAATCGTTACAGGAATTGACGTTAACCTCGTGACGACATCTTACTGGCTTATGACGACTTTGACCATTGCATCGTTTATATCAAGTGTTGTTACTTGTTACCGTATGGATACCATGAAAAGAATCAACATCAATCGGATTCCAGCCATTAGTGTTATTTCTACCATCACGTCTACGTTTTCATTTAAAATTGTTAAAAATCGGCACGCCCCGCCGCAAAGCGCGGGTATAAAAGACATGTAAATAGGGCTCGAAGTTTCACAATGTATATGTAATAATATGCTAGCAAAAGACAGATGAATAGCAAAACACATAAAAGAGTTCAAACATCATAAGCATACCAAAAGAGTTTTGAGCTATTATTGATCTAACAATCATCACCAGTTAACCATCTACACTAGACACCATGGTTAATCAGATCACTCTAGCTTGCTGTAATACTTATTGGCTTAGAGGGCTCAGGAGCCACTGCTGCACTCGCAGCGTAGCCACCGGTCTTTTGGTCAAAACCCCAGAATTTAGCAGCTTTCACATCATCCTGAGCCATTAATCTCGAGAAATCTTCATGGTCATACTTCATGGTCGCTTTTCCACCAAACTCAGTCGGGAGGTTATCCGTGTCGAAATACGACCTCATCAGCTCTACGCTATCTTTGTTCTTCGGGTACACAAATTTCACCTTCTGGACCGTCTTTGGATCCATGAAAATCTTTACAATCTGCAATCATGAAGTATAGATATGTAGATCATATAAAAAGTTAAAAACTAGCATGAAAAAGGTGAAATTGTCAAATTACTATATTGACCTTCCAAAATGCTTGGAAAATTCTTGGTGGAGCGTACAAAAATGCCACTGCTAGTCTTTGTGGATAATGGTCTTGCAGTATATTGATGGTGTCTTTAGCGGTTCTAACGGGTACGTTAGTGGTAAACGACCATCCTGTAAAGTCGATCAGCCATGCCATTTCTTCCTGGCCTTCCGGAAGATTAAGCATCGCGTTTTCCATCAGGTACACGAGGTGTTTGATCTGGTTGTCCATTGATGTAGTATTCTGCAAAAGTGTATAACCGACTTAAGTTCTGCAAGAAACCTTATAAATTGTTTTATCCTTTTTATTATGTGAAAAATGTCATTTTCATCCATGAGGTTTGGCCAGTTTTTCTACTTTCGTCCAAAGGTTTTTTTTCTTCATCTGGATCCAAAAGGTTTGAAATCTTGCCATTTCCATCAGGCACGTTAACTCCATCCATTTTTCTCCATTAAGTCAGAGGTATTTCCGTCTTTTTTGTTAACTTAAAGGGCAATTCGGTCTTTTTCACTAATGTACAAGTATTTAAAATACTCCTGACCGAATCCGTTAGACTGAATTGCTCTTTAAGTTAACAGAAAAGACGGAAATACCCCTAACTTAACGGAGAAAAATGGATGGAGTTAACGAGCCAGATGAAAATGGCAAGATTTAAAACCTTTTGGATCCAGATGCCGAAAAACAAACCTTTGGAAAAAAGTCGCAAAACTGGCCAAACCTCAGGGATGAAAATGGCATTTTACTCTATTATTATTAATGTTGAAATAGTATAATTTTGTAATCATATCCGAACTACTTTCATTTTTATATAAAATAGTTAAAATCTATTGAGAAAAAGCCTTTTCAGTTTTGGATCAACAGAACCCGGCCCGTATAAAAAGTGCCTGTTTTGAACGTGACACAATACGCCCGACGTGCACAATTTATATGCAAATAGAGATCGGTCAATCACCTGCAACCCCGGTTTCATTATCAGAACGGTTCTTCCAGCTCGGTCATGAAAGTTTGCTCTGAAAAGTTTCCCTGTTTCACCTTCAACTGCAACTTCATGCTAGAGAGTGAAGATAAACTTGAGTATATTTTTCCAAATAAAGAGATTTAAGAGGTTGTAAACATTTAAATATAGTGTGTATCACTTTCAATTTGTTCGACCCAGTTGACCCGTCCCATTTTCACCAAGTTTAGAATTTACCAAAATGACCCATTAAAGGTAAATTATACCCCTAATCAACCCATTCTCGGTAAATTAACATGAATAAAATGAATCACTAACCCAACGGATTTCTTCAGGCTTATAGGATGATCTCCAGGCCAGTGTTTCTTCCAACATTTTTTTTGCTTTCTCTACGTTCCACTTCCGGGCTTCCAAATATCTTCTCAAACATGCATCAGTGCAATACAGTAGCCTACGTCCAGAAAGTGGTCCAAGAGTACCTTTCAGCTCGTTGACCTGCATTGACCACAAATCACAGCAGCCGTTATAAGACAGTATAATCACTCACAAAAAAAAAAATTTTAAAAATATTTCTGAATCTTTTAATTTAGTTAACAACAATTATTATAAAGAGTTAACTGTCATTTTCGTCCCTGTGGTTTATCCAAGTATGCCAGTCCATGCCAAATTTGTACCATTTCCGTATCTGATATTCTTGAAACATGCCAGTTCCGTCCAAATAACTAAACGTCTGTTAAAGCCTGTCGTTAATGAAGGGTAAAAAAATTCTTGAAAATGACAGTTTTAGCCTTCATTAAACAGTAGGTTTTAACAGACGTTAGTTTTTTGGACGAAACTGACATGTTTAGGAATGTCAGGGACGAAAATGGTACAAATTTGAAATTTGGCCTGGACTGGCATACTTGGACAAACCACAGGGACGAAAATGGCAGTTAACTCTATTATAAAAGAATCTGTCAACTTGTTGTCACCTTAGATTCTGATTGCAACTCAGGCTGCTCCTTTTCTTGCTGTTGCAGAGAAGACTCACGACGCCAAAAGATGGACATGCTGGCAACCAGTGCAACTACAGATTAACAACAATAAACATGATGCGTAACAAGTAAAAAAGTTCTATCAGATTAAAAAAATGGACATGCGTTTCAGATGAATTAGTGCTGAAATGCTTGTTCATAAGAACAAGATAGATAGAGGATCTCACCTGCAGAAAAAGCTAGTTGATGAAATGAAAGTTCACCTCACAGTATGCAAATTTGTACATGATCTTTAGTAAATATAACCAAAACTAGCAACGCATAAATTGGTAAGCAAATAAAGCTACTTTATTGAACCAAACTTTTAACTATTATCATACCCATGTATAGTCATATCAATACTAATGCGTAGAAGTAAGTAAAAAATGCAGAATCATTGATTCATGATGTATGCTTTTTAGGCTCCATAAGCTACTATACTAATAACAAAATATCAAACAACATGATATGCACTGATCCACAATAGTAGATATTGATTCTGGTTATCTAAATCAAAAGTCAAACATCAATTTGAAGGAAGTCTTAACAAACTAAACCTTAAAGGGGGTGGCGCAGTGGTAAGCGCATGATTCCCCATGAAGGCTACCTGCCCTTAGTTTAAAAAAGTGCGAGGTACTCCAAGGCGTCTAGGTCCCAAAAGCTAAGGCGCGCACATCACGTATGCCAGAAGTTGCTCTACTTACAACCAGAAGTTGTGTCTCACCCGCTTGTTTTGCATCTCAACCTTTTATCAAGTAAACATTTCACAAATTTTTCATCCCTCTAGTTGTTTTTAAATATTAGCCTCCTACATACCCTATTTGTGTTCACTCTTGACCAAAAAGTACATGAAGTGCCACCTCAAGACCAAGGCGTTTTCCGGCTCGCCTCGCACCTCTTAAAACCAAGCACCTGCCAGTGCAAGCTCAGTGTATTGGTGGGGCCAATGAGTTTTCAAGAGACGGATTATCACGGTTGTAACAAAATCTTAACAGACTAGAAAACCTTCACAAATAAGGAGTTCGATCATTTAAGAAAACATATCCAAATACACAAGACAACAAAAACTTTCCAGCCTCGAATTTGTGTTGTTTTCGACTTTTCATGTTAGAACAGAAACTCATTCCTATCGAAAACTTCTATTGTTGCATAAGTTTTTCAGCAAATGAGTAAAGAAACTAATATAAATCCTTGCAAATACCACAATCCTTAAGTTCTTCACAATAATCACTAATCAGTCAGTAGGCACCTCCACGCATTACTAAAACTAACGCCTACAAATCAAATCAAATTAGTACAAATGATGTAAACAGCAAATCTGGTGACACAACAAGATTGAAAGCAAAAACAGCCACATGAATCTCCCTCCTGCATAACTCTAAATTCTTATATAATAAACACTAATCAATTAATCATACACATGTTAAGGTAAATTAACCTACCTAACCCCTAAATTCAACAATCAATCACACACAGAAGCAAAATCGGAACAAAAACATTTCTAAAAACTTCTATAAAACAATAGAATCAACAGATCTCAAGCATCATACAAATACTACAAGATAACATCTCAATATTCATACATATTCATCCAAATACAAAACAATTACATAAATATTAACACAAAAACCAAAATGTACGAAAATGCATCAATATTCACAACAAATGTACATCGCGAGAGGTTGAATTCCTGTGTACGCAGACAGAAGCAAAATCCGTACGAAAATATTTCTAGAAACTTCTATAAAACAACAAAATCGACAGATCTTAAGCACCGTACATAATAAACACAGATTAACATCTCGAAATTCATACAAATACGAAATAATTACAAACTTATTGATACACAAAAATATCAAAATGTACGAACGATGTATCAATATTTACAGCAAAATCACATTGCGAGAGGTTGAATTCTTGTGCGTACACACACAGAAGCAAAATCCGAACGAAAAAGTTTCTAGAAACTTGTATAAAAACATCAAAATCGACATATCTCCAAGTATCGTTCATAACTGCTAGCAGATAGTTAAATAACATCTCGATTTTCATAATTATTCATACAAATACGAAGTAATTACAGATATATTGACACAAAAATCAAAATGTACGACATCGCATCAATATTCACGCCAAAATACGTCGCGAGAGGTTGAATTATATAAGCGCTTTTGATCGAGCACACGGAAGCAATATCCGAACGAAAACGTTTCTAGAAAACTTCTATTAAACATCAAAATCGACAGATCTTAAGCACCGTACATAATAAACATAGATTAACATCTCGAAATTCATACAAATACAAAGTGATTACCGACGTACTGATACACAGAATCAAAATGCACGAACGACGCATCGATATTTACAACAAAATTACATCACGAGAGGTTAAATTCCTGTGTGTACGCACACTGAAGCAAAATCCGAACGAAAACATTTCTAGAAACTTGTATAAAACAACAAAATCGGCAGATCTTAAGTATCGTACATAATAAACACAGATTAACATCTCGAAATTCATAGAAATACGAAGTAATTACAGACGAATTGATACACAAAATGAAAATGTACGAAGGATGCATCGATAGTTTCAGCAAAATTTACGTCGCGAGAGGTTGAATTACGCACCTTCGATCGAACAGTAATCTGCAGAGAGTGCAAAAAAAGTGTTGGTGAGATGAATTGTGTGGGAGAAGAGAGACGAGAGTGTCAATTTGCAAAAAGTTGACGCGTGGGGATTTCTTTTATTTTAGTTTTGATTTTTGAATGTGTAACGGGCTTTCAATACTTGACTAGTTTCTAATAACTACACTTTCTAATAATGTTAAATGTGATATTAAGATATTTAACTACGGTGGAGTTTGATTTTTATACATAACGGCAATGGCAATGACATACAAAAGGAGTGAGAAAAAGATATAAATGTTTATAAAACTGTTTGTTTTATAAAGTTTGCAGTTAACACTTAAATTAATCAAATATATAAAGCAAAATGTTATGGCTTACAACCCTCTAAATCCTGTATCCGTCTTCCTTTCACATCCTTGCTTCTAGCGACCCCTTCACTCTCTCAACTTTGTTTTCTATTTTCATCGGTTTCATCTACTTAGTCTCGTAAATAAATCCGTCACACCACTAGATAATTTTTTTAATTATTATTATTATCTAAATCCATAATAATTCAGTCGGTATCCGTTTGATTCATTACAGTACAATATGACGTCGGCAGTCGGTATAACAATAACAAAAACCCAAAAGTATTTTATTGTAAACTTTTAGTTTATTTCATCTTTTATTTTAAACTTTTATTTTCACAGTTTAGTATTTTATTGTTTTTCTGTTTTCTTTAAACACTTTACTTTTCTACCCCTAAACTCTAATAAAGTTATCATACATATCCTAAACTTTAATAAAGTTGTTGGTATAAATTCAATATCGTATACATGTTAGTACACGTGAGTCAGTTAGTGTTAATAATTCGTGTTTTTGTTTTACACCTTTTCTCGGTTTTGATCATCGTTCGGTTGTCACCGTCTTACACCCCGCAACCCCCCCCCCCTAAACACTGGCATTATGGTTCCCACGACTAATTTTAAATCATCCATAAGAATAATTATTATAGATAATTTTGGATGGAAATATAACTTATGTTGTTCGCACGATAAGTGAATATATTAGTAACCCAAGTTTTGAATATTGTGAAAGTTTGATCAGGTTGCTTCGATATTTGAGACACATTCGGTAGTATGAACTACATTAAAATAGATGTTCGGTCGATAATTATCGAATGATGTAGTGATGCGAATTGGATACTTGATATAAAATCCTTCAAATCAACAAGTTGATATATTTTAACACTTAAGAGGTACGGTTATATCTTGAACATCGTCTACATTTATAGTTAGATCCACAATAAGATTTTAGTTTATGAGAAATGTAAAGAAGAAGCAAAGTAGGTATGTCTTTATGAGATCAATATTTCAATGTCCTTCACTTTTCACTATATAAAGTCAAAGGATAATAATGTGGATCAAATTACCCAAGACTTGGGAAAAAGTAGTTTTGTCATCAATATGAGCAGACTAAAACCCTTGATTGTGAGTTGGTTTGAAAGAACCTAACTGGAGATCTCACATATCAGTTTAATAGTTCGACATGCTTTGAATAAACTAAGGGAGGTCATTGTGTGTCAAAGAGGGGTAAGTATTCCGTTTTTATAGAAATAACTAATAGTATGACTTTTAAGTATTTGTGAAGAAAAAAAACACCTATGTAGAAGAATGACAGCTATAGGAGTAATGGTAGCAAGAAGGTTCATTTTAAACTGTTACATTACACATTTGATACGAGCTTTTTTGTAACATGCTGTCCAAATGAGCTTTAGTACGGTCAAGATAAATGGGTTTGGTCAGAAGAAAAGTCCAGTATATTCAGTGAGTAAAAGGACTGCTCAGCCCGAACCACTAACATTAGCAGTTCAGCCTTTGTTTGGAATAACTGGGCGCCGGCGAAACTTAACACTTTTGGCTGGAGGCTCTCGATGGGAAGGCTGCCCCCCTCTAAGGAGTACAGAAATAGACTATCGTGTCGTCTATATCATGGCGGCGTCAAATTTTTGAGCTTTCTATGGATTTCTAATAGGGCCAATGCTAGTAGGTCGATTTGGATAAGTGGAAAAGTGGAAAAGTTTTGTGGTGTAATTTGCTTTTTGTTTCGTTGTAGCTTGTCTTTAGTGAAAGTCCGCCATTCAAAAAAAATCTACACACAAAATAATTTAACAGTATCATATTTCTTGATAGCTAAGAGCGCATTTAGTTTGGATAATGTTTTTGAAGAAGCTAAAATTTGAAGAAACCTGTGTTTGGTATTTTTTTTTTATTAAAGTTTTACACAGAAACAGCAAACGTAACAATTTTCATCATACGCACGATTCAACAATTAAGATTCTAGTGTTTTCAGTTAATCTACAATCTACATTAACTTGAAGATTGTTAGAAAAAACATAGTTTTTTATTAACTTTTGACTTATGTATTATCATGAACTAATATACATTCTTGACGATAATTGTAACAATATTTAATAAGGTTTCTAAATCAAAGTTTAAAGATAAAGAATTCATTTTTTTTCAAAATCATGTGTTCAAAATGAAAAATAAAAACGAATTTAACTGAGAATTCATGCTGAATAGATAGGTGAACAAACTAGTGAACAATTTATAAAGAGAAGCCAACATGTTTTGCAAGCAACATCACCGGTTTTTACTCACCCCTACACATAAGAAGGGTGCAAATCCATTGTGTCACTTGAGAAAACCAAACTAGTGTGTCCACTACTTGCGAACACAAAGTTGGACCAAACCTCTCAGACACAGAAAAACCAGGTATTGTTTTAACCCATAAACTTTTTCGTCACAAGATAATAACATCTGCCCATTTAAAACGAAAAAAGGTTTGATCATCCTTTTAACTGCTCAATAAACGTTTAGATTGCATAATTGAAGCGCTCAATGACTGCTTCGGCTATAAAATCGACCTCACAGGTACAGTTTCTACACCACAAAAATATACATTACCATTGTGAAACCACGTGATCGTTCTTCCTCAGTCCATGAAATCGCACTAAACCACCCTGATGACAAAAATAAGACTCAAATTTAAATCAAAATCTGAATATCAAGAACTTGTGCCAGAATAAAGATTAAAAACCAACCGTCATTTACAGGTAGAGATGATTCTTGTTCAACTTGTTCAATTTCATAAACTTTGATGTCGCAAAGCGTTCCTCCTGCTTCATCAGCAAAACTGATTTTCTTCTTTTCTCTTTCTAAAGGCTTCTCAGGAATGCTGTTGCCCAACGCAGGATCACCGGAAGCAGAAGTGTTATGGTCCTCATTCAGTTTCTGCATATCACGTAGCATAACTTAAGTTATGTAATTGTCACTTTCCAAAAAAACCTGTTTTGTAAAATAAATTGTCACAAGCTTCTAAAAGTTGCTCCAAATTTGGCATATGATTGGGGGATTGGGGGTAACAGGTCATTTGTATGTGTAAATCAAAACAGACATTAATAGGTTGTGAGTTATTGTGTTTTGTGCATACTTAATTAATTTAGTAACTATTATAGCAAAGGCCTTATTAAGTAATAGTAAGATAGTTTCTTTTAGTAAAGAGTTTAGACATTCTAATTGTTTAAATACTTTAACCTGTTAAACCAGTTGTACCTAATTTGGCATGTTTGACCCGTTATAGCTATACCTGGCAAAACGGGTGGATCGGGTCGGGTTGGGGGCGGGTCAAAATGGATTCGGGTCAGAACGGGTTGATTAAAAAAGGGTTCTTTTGGTTCGGGTCAGAACGGGTTTCAGGTCGAACCGGTCGGGTTGGTTTAAAAAATACGGCAAACGGAGACGGGCGAAATCATGAGCTCAGAGTTGGTTGGAAGATCAAATGGCAAGAGCGAGGTTCCTCTCAAAAACCTCCTCTCTTCCCCGGAATCTGATTCACTTGAGAAAAAATCAAAACACAATATAACAAACACCTCAGATTTGCTATAATCGTAAATTGTTGTCGAAAGCCACCCTGGCTGCAACAGTTGCATGTGTCAAATACATACAGGCTGAATTGCCTATAATAATGGAACAATAGCATCATCTCCATGCCCACAAGAGCAAAACTGGTCAAACCCCAAATACAACAGTTGTACGAATTATAAAAAATCAACGAAAATCAGAAAAAGATAGCATAATTTATCAAGGAAACACACATTCAGTAGATTTAAATGGCAATGTGATGATTGTAACAACTTCATATGCCAAGATAAGATCATACACATAAAAATAAACTCACCCTTTTGTTCCATGATACGTAAAAATCAGAAAAAGAAAGCATAAATTGAAATCGAACCTGCAACAGTCCCTAAAATCAAACCCTAAATCAGGGGTAGCAGCAGACGCGAAATGAAGAGTGTGAATTCAATGAAATGTAGCTCTGATTCAAGGAAGAAGAAGACCCGATTCGAATGAAGATGTAATTCAATGAAATGTAGCTTGATTCAGAGAAGAAGACCGATCGTGAACATTCAGCGTTCTTTGTAGTGGTAAAGACAATGACCCGTTCTCTTTTGTTCAACCCAATCTGACCCGCAACTTCTTTCCTTTCAACCCAATATGACCCGTCCCTTCCTTTTTGTTATTTTCAAGTTCACCCATTTAGACCCCCTTGGAAATAATTAGCTACCCAAAACAACCCGTTGTCTAATATTAAAAACCCAAATCAACCCATTTCTAATTATAGCCAATTTAACCCGTTTAACCACTCTATAGAATTTGACTCGTTACAATTATAGCTAAAACTCTACATTTGACAAGGTAATAATAAGGTACAAGACATATTAACCCCTTTCTATATAAATTTTTTTAAGAAAAATGCAATGACCACTTCTACTTTTATAAAAGGTGAAAACTAATATAGGAATGTTAATAATAAAAGAAAAACAAACCATGATTTTGCAGAAACGGTTGCAGTCCCTCGCCATCATATTTAACCACTTTTTTGCTGTTTCTTCAGTTTTTGTTGCACTCTTGATGACTGATTTCACCTGTCAAAAGTGTAAAAACTATCATCAGGTAGGTGCATGTGGGTGCCATAATAAAGGTGGTATTTTCACGTTTAATTATGATGGGTCCATTGGAATTAGTTTTAGCTCAAACAAACAAACGGGTCAAAGATGAAAGTATAAAACAATTTATTCAGCCATTTTGAAGATTATGAACCTTAGGGTTTTTTTGGTATTCATACCAAAGGGATTAACTAACTTTAACAGAATAAAAGATGAAGCAAATATTAACAGATATCAATGAAAGAACTAGACTTGTTATATGCGTACACTGATGCACACACATGAGTATGTGACTGTGTGTGATTGTTTCTGTGAGTGTGCCATGTACATTAACAAACAGAAAAATGCCTATTTCCAGTATAAATACCTCATCTGCCTCATTTTTCAAGGAGGCAGAACGATACGCTTCATAGAGCATTTTTTCTTCCACAATAGTCTTCATGGAATTCAATTCACTCATTAGCTTCGAAGCAAGAGACTCAATGTCTTGCATCTGTCTCTGAGAAAACGCAATAGCACTCTCTGAACACCCTTCGATGGAGGTGCACCCTGAGCTAAGACGAGGAAGTGAACGGCATAAACGGGGCCCATCAAGACAACCCTTAGCCAGAACGCCTTTTTTAGTGGGAGAGCCTTTTTTGAAATTCTTGGTCTCTTTAGCACTTGTTTGGAGCTTATAACAGCTTTGTTCTGAAGAGTCGTGTAGCCTGTTGAAAATGTAAATTTAATTCGTTGTCGTTAACATCAGATTTAGTTGGTGAAAGCTTGTTCTCAGCTTGTTCTCCGAAGTATAGTTTCTCCTTGCATTCTGGAAAATAAAATTTTAATATCAAAACAGATAATAGACGTAAAAAGCATGTAAAAGTATTGTGTATAGTGGCTTACTGAAATGATCGACGTCATCTAATGAGCTGCAGATTTCATTGCCTGACATAGTTTTTCCTGAGAGTTCGGAGAAATAAACTGTACAACACAGACATGGTAAGCATATCACATGATAGAAAGAAATCATTTGTTTATGAATTTAACGTTATGATTTATGAGCTATGAAGTACCTTTCTTGTCAAAGGAAGCCTCTCAGTTTGTCGAATCTCCGATGTGTCACTCACGACACTGGGTTTATCATTGTTGTCCAACTTCACTTTTGAATTGGCATTTGCAGGGACAGTTGATATCAGCTCCCGATGAATAGAAACGTCATCAGAGACTAAAGAAACGTTATCGGAATTAAAAGAAACAGAACCAGCATCGGCATTCATTGATGTAAATCTGTATTCTCTTTAGATACAGGTGATTTGGCCTCCATGGAGCCCACATCTTCATTGCGTTCATCATTAATTCTTGGAGATAAATCTTGAACAGCCTGCTGAATTGATGGCGATTGGTTGATATTTGCTATAGTTTCTTCTTCATTATCCATCTCCATGTTCTCGATGTCATCCAAACTATCATAAAAAGATTCATTAAGTTCACATTTTTCATCTTCCTTGGAAACAGACGGTTTGACTTCCATTGACACGACAACATCATCACAGCCATCATCATCAGTTGTTAGATCTGAATCTTGAGCAACAGAGATATCACTAGATTGCTCGGGTGTCAGCTGGATGCAGAATTGACTTTGGGAGCCATCAGTTGACTTTAATGTCGGATCTTTATGAAGGAATCATTTGCCGGAGAGCTTAAAACTGATAGTGGTTGGTTGACATCTGCTATAGTTTCTTCATCATCCATCTCCATATCACAGAAAGCTTCATTGAATTCACATGTTTCCCCTTCGTTTTTAAACAATTCTGATTTCTCTCTCTTCGAATCATAACCGCTTTCAAAATAGTCAATGTCAGGAGCTTCAACTTTGACTTTAACAGTTGCAAAATCTTTACTTAATTCATATGTAACTAACTGCGCCATGTTGGAAGATGAAGGAGAGTTTCCGTTAGCAGACACCCTTTTGGACTGTGGACTCTTTCTAAATTTACACAGTGGTTCAGCAAGATCAAAATCATCTACCTCTGCTTTTGCGGTCAGAAGAATAGATTTTAAAGACTTCCTTTTCTTTCTTTTAAGCTTTTTCTTGATTTGTGACAAAGTCAGTTCCTCAAGAGTGTTTTCTTTAGATGGAACGTTGGGTTCATGCTCCTCAAGATAACCGTTACTTTCTCTTGTTTCTCTCTCTGCTAAAGGCAAGGATGTATGTTCAAATCTTCATGTTGATATATATCTTCTAGCTTTTTGAGCTTGGGACTTGGTCTTCCATGTGAATCCATGTTAGGAACGTTTATCACCTCACCGTCTTTCATACACCAGATAAAATGAGATGAACTGCAGCCTCTTAAAGTCATTATTGATTTACTGGCAACCAACACAACACACTCGTTAGAGTGTTGATTCAAACTCTATGTGTGATGTAATTGTTAAACCCAAAGAAAGACACCTGATAAGATTAAACAATGACTTCATAAATAAAAGGGTACTGAATTTTGAATATAAAGGCTAGGCAAAAAAAACTAAAACTTAACAGTGCTGGTTGAACTTTATGCAATTAGTTATAAATCAAGTCACTGGCGGTGTGTTTCCAGTTAAAATAACATGTGATAAGCTAAACACAAGATAAGTTTAAGATCAGGACCCTGAAGCTAACACTCAAAGCCAGATATTTAGACAGTAACAGTATCTAATTTAGCTAATGATTGCAAGTCACGATTATCATATACTCTAAGCTACAAAATTCATGAATTCACTACACTTAGTAGCACTGTCAACTCATCTAAGCTGATAGACCAAAAAAAATACTAGTTTTACACTCAATTCAACAAATCCTGACAATTTCACATATTAAGCAAAAACAATCCAGAACATAACCAAATAATTCCCAAATTAGTACCAATTTGTAGACTAGTAATGGCCAGAACTCCACAAGTGTTGTGCAGACTACCTGACTAGAACACAAACAATTACAATAACTATCTCATCAACTATTATATGCAGTCCAATAACATGAAAATCTGACAAATCTAAAAAATCCCAAAAATAAAACGTGTTACAGCTAGCGTTTTTCGAGATAAATTTCAAGCGAGAACAATCGAACACAGATAAATTCCTTTCATCTTCGATCTAAACCTAACTCGATTAAATAATATCGTCCTAAACTACATAACCAGAAACTCAAATTACCTTCTATATAACTTCAAACGATAACTAATCTGACACCGATAAGCTCTTTTCATCGTATCTTCTAATTTGATCTAAACCTAATTCGACTAAACAAAATCATCCTAAAATACCTGAACACAAACTCAAATTACCTTCTAGATAAGCTTCAACAGAGAGCTAATCTAACACCGATAACATCCTTTCATCGTCTCTTCTATTTCAATCTAAACCTAATTCAATTGAATAACATCCTCCTAATACATGAACAGAAACTCAAACTACTATCTAGATAACCTTCAAGCAAAAGCTAATCTTATGCCGATAATTCCTTCCATTGTTTCTTCTAATTAGATCTAAACCTAATTCGATTAAAAAAAACTCCAATTACCAGACAAATCAAAGAAGTTCTATCAATTAACGTAGAACACATTCGATTAAACTTATCAAATACGCACCAGATTGGAATTCTGAAGAAGATTTTGCAAATTTTTACCTTAATTCCAGATCGTTTTTCCTTCACGCTAAAAGTTAGATTCAGATGCAAATGCAGATGAAAGAATAGCAGATGTTGTTGGATTAGAGGTAGAGACGATGGCGGTAATATATTTGGTTTAGATCTGGCGCCAACGAGCCAACACGTTTGGCGGCAACTAGGGTTTGAATTGGGAGACCTTACTTGACTGCGGTCTATGGTGGTACCACCGTAATTTATGTGCAAGATTAGGGTTAGTTTTGAGAGTTAATGTGGGCATGCAATTTTGTTTGTTTCGTATATACGCAAAGTTTCTTATATATTTTAGAGCAAAGGTAAATTTCTCGTATAAATAACTTTCATATGTAGTTAAAAAAAATATATTGGTATTTTTGTAATTATTTGCACGTATGGTAATTATTAAAATTAATTTACAAGTGTATCAAAATTATTTTACATTAAAATTACTCTACAAGTGTATCAAAATTACTCTGCAAGTTTATCAAACAACATACAATTTAAAATTATTCTACAGGGATTATTCGTAGAGTAATTATAATACTCTACAAAACTATCTTACAAGTTCAAAATTACCATACAAGATCATTTGTAGAGTAATTATGATACTCTACAAAATTACTTTACAATATCAAAATTACCTTATAAGAACATTTTGTAAAATTACTCTACAAGATCATTTGTAGAGTAATTTTGATAATTATCCTACGAGCAAACAATTACGAAAATGGCACTGCGTTTTTTAGCAAAACCTTTAGTTCATACGTTTTGTACGTTAAAGTTATTTGTATTTGATCTTTTGTCTTTAGAGTAAATTATGAATTTAGGTCGTGTGGTTGAGTCGCTTTAACCTTATCACCCAAAAAGAAATCTTAGAGTTTATAAATTACTATGCACAACCTGTTGGACCTGGTTTAGTAATTCCATATGCTCTGGACTTATGGAACCAAGCGTATAAAAAACAAAGGGATAAATAAGTGTTTATCCTATAAGCATAATTCCACGTGTTTAGTGACTTTGCAAGATTCCGTTTTCAAAGTTGTCTGACAAACAACAAACCTATTGTCTCTAAGCCTAGTAAGAGAAGACACCCATGTAAGGTCTACACAAGCGTGTTTTCTTTGCCCACCAGAACACAAGAATGCAAGTTGGTCGAAGAGTACACCTCCCATCAAGTGGATCCATTAAAAATTCATTGGAGCCTCCTTTTTAGCCGAAATCCTTCCTATATTAAAAATCATATAAAACATCTATGACTAAATAATGCATGTATTTAGACCTTGTTAGCTCCTTGCAATGGACCACATGCTCGCCAAAAGTGTCTAAACAAACTGTGCGACAAATAAGACGGCTTATCAACCGGAAACAATTGGATCATTAGCAAGTACTTAAGAAATGCCCGGTACTCCACAACCAACATGTGTTTGCCCAATCATTCAATGGAAGAAGAGGGCTCTAAGGCAATCAAACAACACTTTCCAGTGAGGGGATAAATCAAAGTATACACACATCACACTTTTGTATTTTTATGATGTTATAATGGGTATTACACTTCTAAATTATTTATTTGTGGTAGAAAACGAAAATGTGTATATACACCACAATTTAGTATTTTGTATGATGTTATAAGGGGTAATACACTTCTAAATTGCTTATCTACGATAGAAGTCTACAGTAGAAAAACGAAAAATTTTATGAAAGTCTTTTTTTATTTCCTTTTTTAGTACCATTTCTAAATTGGTATTTGTTTGTCTTTATAGAACTCTAGTTGTTCAAAATTTTCTTTAAGGTTTGTGCATTTTTACCTCTTGCATCCAAAATATTTTTCTTCTTTATTTTTTAACCTAACTCCTGACTTTTTTGTTGTTATCTTCATCTGAATGACAACCCTCTATAAAAATGTATGTTAGCTCATGAACGATTTTGGCAACTTACCAATTTATTTGTATGTTTTATATTTTTAATCTTTAAATAAAGAAAACAAGAATTATCATTGTATACACATGCATTTATATATACACACACTTGTTTTTCTAATTTTATTTTTTAGCTCTTTATATAAATATGTGTGTATATACAAATGTAAATCATGTGTATATATGTATATATACATATACACAACCTTTAAATAAAAAACAATAAAATAATTATAATTATAATATATACACACATACATTGACATACACCTTTATATATATTTTAGTTGATGAAAATAATGCTAGCATAAATTTATACCGATTGATATTGATGTTCATAATAAAAGTTAATAAACATTTATGTCATCACTAATTTTAACCCAAATTTCTATTTATGTGTTTAATTAACTTTTGTATCTTAGCAATACAAAATTATGTTACTACTGTTTTCATTAACTAAAATACATAAAGGTGTGTGTTTATGTGTATACATATTATAATCATAAATGCTTTTATTGCTTTTTAAGGATTAAAAAGAAAATAAAAATGTGTGTATATTTATATATACATATACGTATACAATTAATACAAGGAGGTAAAAAATAAAAAAAAAATAAGTGTGTATAGGTATATAAACTATAATTATAAATATTTTTTTATTTAAAGGCAAAAAAGAAAATTAAAAAAGGTAAATTATCAAAATCATCTTTGAGTTAACGTTACTACCAAAATCATCCCTAGGTTAACGTTACATTTGATTGAGTTTATCATTTGGATGAAAATGACAATGATGTGCGTGGATTAAATATAATTTTATTTCTATAATTCCTTTCACACAAATTTAGTTTTAAAAATGGTTTTTACTTTAAAACTAACTACACACACAATGGGCAAGTATACCCGTCAGATGGCAGTATAGTCAGTTGGTAAGAACCGGATATCAATCCATGGACTCGGTGTCTCAGTACTAAATCCTTATTACTTTTAAGCCTTTTTCGATAAATGAGTTGATTTCTTATTTTAAAACTATCATGCAAAAATAACAATTAACTAACTAATTCAAGAAAGAACGATAATTAAGAAATGTTGCTTAAACTAAGTATCCACAAATGAACATATGACAACATTTGAGGAAGACTAGTGATGATGCAGGTTCTAAAGTCAACTAAGCTTCCATTCAAGGGTTCCTAGTTTTATAAATCTTTGAGAAAATTTATTGAACAACATTTTAATCACCTAAGATCCATTTTTTAATTCCACTTGCTAAGTTGATGTTAATTTTTTTAGAATGAGTTATTTGTTTGTCAAAACTTCTAACTCTACAAGTTAAGGAAAACTAATATGAACAACACACTAATCACCCTAACTTGGTTTCAAGTAAATGGCACCTTCAACATGTTCTTGAAATAAATCACAAGCATGGTCATACTAGATAACAATCTTGGCCTAAATCATTAACCTAACATGAACACAAACTATAGAATCCATATAAACATTCATATGATTTTTCCAAATCTAAATGCAAGAGTTCATACACATATTCAAATCACAGTTCTAATCATGTTAGCAATTACCATTCCAGTTTCATGCCATGAATCATATCAACAAGTTAACAAAATTCAACAATCATAATCTCTACATGGGCTTTCCAACACAACATGTAAATACTTATGACCAAACATTCAAGAACAAAGTCTTTAAACATGCATATGAACTCCAAGAACAATATCAAGTATCATTATGAAAATTAACAAACATCACCACATCTAGTTCCATGTTGTCAGATATTCATTAGCTTCAACATTGTTTAAGCACACAAAAGTTTAGCCTTCAAGGCTCATGACAACTAAATCAAATGCAAGATAATATAAATTGTTCATGACTAATAAGTGGAATACTAAAGTTTAAGATAAGATAAATGATAGATTGAGTTGATGATCAAGTGATACAACCTTCTTCAAGGCTCCTTCTTCACTCTTCAAGCTTCCTAGACCAGAATCTTGAGAGGAAAATTCACCAAAAAGCTCCAACTCCCCCTCCAAATGAGCTGATATCACGTATATATGCTGCTGGAAAGCTGGCACGACCGTGCCACCTTTTGGCACAGTCGTCCTTGGTAAATGTCAGACACCTTTATGAGTTGTTGACCACGTTTGCTACCAAATCCGGAAAGATCCCGCTAAAATTTCCCCGAGGTGGCACGGTCGTGCTTATCGGCAACGTACTCGGCAATGACTGATCCGATCTCGGAAATGAGTGATCAGAATCTGGGATGACACGAGCACGGTCGTGCTTGGGGTTGGCACGATCGTGCCAGTTGTTGGACTGGTCTTGTTTGCGCAGTTTGATGCTAGTGCTGGTGACAGTGCTGGTGTCAGGAGGCTTGGCACGATCGTGCCATATCTGGCAGTTTGGCTGAAATGCTCCATTTTTGCTCCAAATTGCTCCAAAAGCCTTTGTTTCATCACCGGGCCGAAGCCCGGACCTGCATTTTCACAAACAACTCAAATGGGGAATATTTGGCGTTTAAAAGATGTATAAATTCTTATACATCAAACATCCCACACTTGAACTTTGGTTGTCCTCAAACAAACTAAAATAACAAAAACTCTTTCTCGGCAATCATCTCAATTAGCATTATATAAGCACAAATAATTAACTCGGGCTAAAACAAAACGGATTACTCGACATAAAAGAAAAACCAAAAAGTATGTAGAATATGATTATGAGCAATAATTCATCTTTTGACATCCCTACAAGCTTACCTTACATCCTCATAATGTTCACACACTCGGCTAAATATATAAGAGAACATATAATTCATGGAGTATGTTTAGAACACTCGATGCCAAGACAATTACTATGCGATATCATAAGCTTGTGTAAGGATCAAATCTAAACACTCGGCTAACACATAACACAATAACACAAATCAAGAGGTCTTGCTTGGGTTGTAACTTGGCTAGGGTTAAGGGTGTGGAAATAGATTTATAAAAGTGGTTGTAACACCCTATAAAATTGTTCCCAATAGTATAGTGACACGTGTTGTATTTTAAATATAGTCTATTAAAGACCAATAAGGACTAAAGGCGTCAACATGCTCAAACCGAGCCTCTGAGTGGCAGTCCGATATCAACATGCATAAATAACAGCCTCTGAGTGACTGATATGTCAACATGCTTAAATCATTAGCCTCTGAACGACCATTAGTGTCGTCATGCATAAAAACGTAGCCTCTGAACGATAATTAGTGTCATTATGCTTAAACTCGGCCTCTGAGTGACCGTTGTGTCGACATGCCCAGCCTCTCAGTGACATCGGAATTAACATGCTTATAATAAGCCTCTGAGTGATCCTTTGTGAAGTCCTAAACTCTCATACGTGCCAATTGTTGGACGAGAGGGTTAAATTTTAGTAAATATGTGAAAGTTGAATGATGGAGGGATTAAAAGTGTCAACATGTTAATTTATACCTCTGAGTGACCTTTTAACGAACCGAGAGCTCGACAATGTCCGGGTATAATCCCAGGTATGCCAAGTATTGGCTACGAGGGCTAAAAGTGCCAAAATGGTGTTTAAAAAGGTTTTTAGAAGCTTTAATAAGTTAAGGGGTTAAAAGTGTCAAACTTTGAAACTGGCCAAGAGGCGGTCGCGGGCTGCGAGAGACCAGGCCTGCGTCTCTCACGGGGCGCGAGAGACCAGGCCTGGGTCTCTCGCGGGGCGCAAGAGAGGCTCTGCTGCAGAAAGTTTTGCTTGGTCTCCAAACAAAACTCCAAAAACCATTTGATCGAACCTATGGACTTGTAATCAGCTATGCCACGTTTGAGACACTTGTAAGCTTCCTCTTACACCCCTAAACACCTGGCTTCACCTCCTTTGAGCTCTCCAACTATAAATAGGTGTTCAAGTGTTTCATTCAAACTTGCATCTTTCTTATTCATACTCTTCTCCCATCTCTGGAAGTTCCTAACTAAAAGGAGCATCCAACATAGTTCTTTTGCATCTTAGGAATCACTGGTAAGTGTTCCTTCTTTGTGCATTTTCGTTTATAGGCTTTTATAGCCAAAAGTCATGGGTTTTACGGCAAACGCTTTGACTTTTGGTTAAGACCATTGTGATCCAGCCATGGTTCGAAATGAACATGGCTAAGTGATTGTAATAAGGTAGGTGTTAGTCCCTATAAAGGGCACCTCCTGAAGATCACGTTTGCTAGACCAATTGACGGGTCAAAGTTATGATATTAAAAAGTCAAACCATTTTTCGGAAAATCATAAATTGATCTTATATATGTTATGAAAACATGTTTTGACACTTAAACAAGTTGGTAACAAATATTAGAACATGTAAGAACATGTTCGGCTCGTCAATTTCTGTTCTAGGATCGTTCGCAACCGAAAGTCGCGAAGTTTGACTTCTGCTTTGACTTTCCATTCTGACCCAATTTAGATTAGTTACATACTGATCAAAAGTTGAATTATGATCATAATATTATGTAGCATAACCCTATGAGGTTACATGATCATAATCAGAATCCAAGTTTATGCGCAAGTTCCATAATTATGCATTCTTTACCAAAATGCCTTTTTGCATAAAACAAGGTTTTAAATGGTAATGAACTTGAAAATGAGTTTTCTACTGATTTAATATTATAAGTAGGATTATTTGGGATGTTAAACCAAGTTTATAAACTGAGTTTTCAAACAGGTCCTTAAACTATGTCGATAAATGACGGTTTTAGCCCTCGTGGCTTATAAAATGGTTTTAATCAAATATTTTCAAGGTAATCTTTTACCTACTGATATGTTATATTAAATAACATATCTAAGACATTTTAATCTGACCTTAACATAGTTTTCGTAAAAATCACAAAAAGACGCCATTTTTACGACATAAGCGTCGTTTAGGCGCATAGTATGGCTTTAAACCATATTAATGGACCAAGACTTGTTACCTACTGATTTTAAAACTTGTTTTAAACATATTTATAGTAGGTACATGTTATAAACTCAGAATCCCAAATAATTTATAAACTATGTGTAAAATGACCAAAATACCCATTATGAGGCATAATTTCGTTTTAAAACCTTAACGGGCATATAAGTTGATATCCTACTGATATCTTAACTTGTTAAAATATAATGGCATATAGAACTTGTCCATGACTTATCCGGTTACCTGTTATCGCTAATATGCGCACGCTTACGCATACGTAACTATTTTTTGGAAATTAACCGAAACGGGTTTAACCTTGTCATTTAAGTTTCAAAATCTAGAATGTTTATAGTTTACCCATAATATGCAAGTCAAAGTACTTGTCGAGTTAAACTACATTCTATCCGATCATCGTTTAATTAAGCTTTATACGTAATGATCATGTACACTATTCGGTTTATAAGACCGTTAGTATTTAATTGGCTAGCTTATGCCATAATCCTGACTAGAGCCTTCCCGGTAAATGCTATCTGCACTTGGTACTTTTGTATACGGCTGAGTTATTTAAAAATAAAAGAAGAAGACTAGCTCAGGTAAATACCCTCGACTTATTTTCCCTATATAGGCTTGGGATACGGTAAATTATTACCGCTTGGTCCAAAATGGGGTCAATCGAATGCCCTCGTGTGGCTAGTAAACCCGCATATTTCATTTTAATCAGTTTTGTTTGATAACTTAAACATCGGAGGTTAAATTACCGTAACCTGGATATTTCGGCTCAATACATTAGATATTGGCCACGACTTTAGCACGGGGTGTAGGCATACACCCTTTGATGCTCATATGCAATATGCCCAAGACGTTGGGGATGACTCCTTCATGAGTACCTGAGTGGTGTGTATTTAATCATGTCTCGGTTTCTGTCCCGGGCCCTGTATGTATTGATAAACATGTGAATCTGATACAAGGTTGCAAGGTCAACTTTCCCAAGTTAATAAAAGATTTTGTGTCGTTTTGCACTTGAAAATCATTTTAAAGTTTTCAAAATGAGTCAGTTGAGTGTATTTACCAGCGTAAGCTCCGACTAAACTGCAGGTACAATACGAAATAGGCCGGAAGCTGCTCGGTAGTGAATAAGAGGATCTTGCAAATCCTTATATCTGCCCTAAAGTCTGTTTTATATTCTTTCTTGTACATTTTATGATCCGCCTGTGCATCTTCTATGTATATTATTTTATATGTTTCGAACATTCGGTTTGTAATAGTAATTTTACTCAAAGACTTCCGTTGTGCCATGTTTGATTGACAATGATGTTATCAACTGACGTCACAATACTCCCCACCCGGGCCCACCGGTGTATGGATTTCGGGTTGGAAATCCAGGGTGTGACAGTGGTTAAAAACGGTTAAAGACCGACGGCTCGACTAACTTGAACTAACGAAATATAAAACTATACAACTTATTAGTAGCTAACCGAGAGCTAGCCAACCGGCTTAGATGTCTCCTAAAATTGCTCTAACAAAGCCATTTAACGAGGCTTTTTCAACTTTGATATATATATATATATATATAATTTCACCACATCTCTAGAGGGAACTAAGGACGTCTACTCAGATAAAAACTCTTAGCAATGAGGTTGTAACTGCTAAATCAATAAACTATACAAGAAGGCTAACAAGTTAGTCTTGACCGAATCGGGCTTCAAACCAAAAAAATGGGTTCAAAAATAAAAGGCTAATTTGGCTAAGTGGTGATATTTAGTGGTTTAAAGGAAACGAAAGGGAAAGACTCAAATTGGTTTAACTAGGGTGATTTGGGTGTAGGAGTAAATAAGAATGGTTAAAAATAAAAGGTTTCCTAATGCCTCAATCATTTTTATGCTATGTGTTTGCTTTGTGTTCTCTAAATGTATACCTAACACAAGTACTAAACCACAAAAGTCATCTGGCGCACTCAATCTTTGCCCGCAAAAACATGAGCAAAAATAGTTCTAAAGCTATAAGGCTAAAAAATAACTCACGGAAACTGTCACACACCGACCGCAGCGGAAAAGGTGATCGGGGCATGATTGGGTTATCATCAAAGCTCATGACATTTATTTTAACGTTTCATATTCATTAATACAATTTAATGGAAATTTACAATAAATATTACAACATGTCCTAACTATCAATCTAAGCTTCTTTGTTTTCTTCTAAGGCATTTCCTATGTTTCCTTGCTTCATCATGTTCACCTGTATCACGTGTAAAAGGGTTTTTGGATCAACAAAAAGTTGGCGAGTGAATCCTATGGAAAACATTTGAACAAGTTTATTTAATTGATTATGAAATAAAGTGCACAACCACACATGAGTAAAAATAGACGTAAACTTATTCATAAATCAATTTAATATTAAACAATACACACATGAACAATAATGGATCGTTTAGAGGCACGCGTTGCTCAACTCGTCTCTCACGAGGAACTGATGGGCCTAATGAATGAATTGCATAAACATGATAATATGAAAGACATAACTACAAATAATATAAACTCAATAATACACACATGAACAATAATGGATTGGTTTTGAGGCACGCGTTGCTCAACTCGTCTCGCACGAGGAACTAATGGGCTTAATGAATGAATTTTATATAGGTTGACAAAATGAAATACATAATCACAGCAATATAAGCAATCTAAGTTTAGATCACGATATGGTATGGCACAAGTTTAAATAAACGAGTTAATTATTTTAGTGACACATGACACACCCCAAAACGTGTAATTAAAAAGGGGAAGTTGTAAGATTCACTCACCGTGGGTGCGTTCAGTTGATGATGTTGAATGCACGCGAAGTGGTTTTAACCACGAGTGAAATTAACCTAGATAAATAGCATTATGGTTCGGTAAGTAAACGGATTTTATTAATCCATTTTAGTAGGATTGTTGGGTGTATTTTTGTGAGTTTAAGGCTATTTTCTAACCTTAAAAATGTTATGTTTAAGTATTTTTAAAAAATATATAAAAAAAAAAATTGACTTTTTTTGACCGTTGACCTTTACTGTTTGACCGGTTCGTATGCGTGTAAGTGTGCGCTGAGTGAGGCTCGAACCCGAGACCTCCCGTACGCGTGCACGCAGCTCTACCAACTGAGCTACGTGTCTAACCCGAAATATTTCTGTTTTTAATTATATTTATATATTAATTAGATTAATCCGAAAATCAATTTATTTCTAAAAAGATTTTACTGAATCGGACCGGTGCGCTCCACAGGTCTCGAACCCGGGACCTGTGGGTTGAGTTAACACACAGTCCACGCTGGACTGTGTGTTTAACTTGTTATATAAACCGATTTTTATTATACTTATATACAAACTGAACATTTCCATTTTTGTCTTAAATAAAAAGTTAATAATTATCCGGGCTGGTGCGGTAGCCCGGACTCGAACTCGTGTCCTGTGATTAAACATACACACAGTCCACCACTGGACTGTGTGTCTAACTTGGTTATTATTCCGGTTATTAATAAACTTAACATGTAACAGTGGTGACTCCGGTTCGGTTAACAAAAAAAGGCATTTTTATTAAGGCAGCATGCGTGGGACAAGATTCGAACTCGAGACGTTAGTGTGTTTAATGTGCACACAGTCCACCGCTGGACTGTGTGTCTAACCCGAGTTATTTCTTGATTTTAATTATACTTATACACTACAGAAACTTCGTCTTCTTCATTGATTTTAACCAGAATCGGAAGTCCGACTGGTTCGATGTTTTAATCGTGTTTGTTAGCGTGTTTCAGTTAATTACAGGTCAGGTAAAAAAGAAAGAAAAATCAGGCGTAAGGTATACCGACTGGACTCCTCTGTTTCTCCGGCGACAGCAAACACTTCCGGCGACGTGTGTCTTGCAGCAGAGAGTCTTCAGCAAGCTTGAAAAGGATGTGGGTGACTTCGGTATAAGCTCAGGGGGTTTAGTAAGGCTCAGAAGTGGAGGGTTCGGTTTTCCGGCGAGTTACAGCAGTTCTCCGGCGAGTGAAATTACGTCGAGAAAGAGGGTGATTGTGAGCGAAAAAGTTAACAGAGGTTCGAAGGGGTATTTATAGGGCAAGTCGTCGATGAATTTGGTCCGATTTCCGACTTGATTCGTCGGTTAGAATTTCTCCGGCGGTTATAGTTTGTGTCGCGGACTCAGGCGTCGGTTATAACCGATGTCCTAGTAAATTTTACGTTATAACTGAAGATATCGTAATTTCTTGGCGAGTTCGCCGGGATTTCCGACGACTGAAATTTGGGCGCCGGTTTTGAATTCGGAAAACATGTTATGAATTAAATGATTCTAATAATTAACAAAGAATACAAGTGGCGCAGTGGTCGAGTGTGTGTGCGTTAAGTTTGACCCGGCTGACTGACCCGGGTTCGAAACCCGGCAGGGCCATATTATTTTTATTTTCTTATTTTTAACAGTTTTTCAAAAACTAATTATATATTCCCATATAATAATTAATTATGTATCGTTTAAAATTATTTTGGGAATTAAATTCGCAACAAATTTTTAACTGATTGTTCGGTTAATAAACGAGCGGGTTTGGTAAATCCGTTTTTGACGGATGTTACAGTATCCCCTGCTTTTTAGAAATTTCGTCCCGAAATTTAAATAGTGATATATTTGACTAAAAGAATGATGGTGTTTAGTTTGACAGTTACATGCTTAGAAAATGTAAGGTTTTAAGTTTTTGTTTGAGGCGGTAACGTTCCTTGTAAGGGTTAAGTACCATATTACAGGAATCGCTTTTTGTTGCCTACTGTAAAAGTATTGATAAGCAGAATTGATTCGCTAACTATGATATCATGCATAAGAGTTTGGATATGTTTGGAAGGATATGGTTATATCCTAAGGCAAAACTTCTAATACTACAACCTACATGGAACTTCTCATAACCATCTAACAATACCTCTGATCCTTTGACAAGAATACTTATATATAGGAAGTACCAGCGGCGTATCCACCATATTCTTGTCAAATTTTCATTGGTTTTATCAGTAAGTTATGATTGGTTCTATGACTATAGAACATAAATAAACACAACAGCTAATATTTGAATCCACATTCTGATAGCATATATGTTTGAATGGTGACAGTTCCTCTCTCGTTTGTTATGATGGAGAGGTTAGTTTATGTAGAAATGGATCACAATCCAATTTCTTTAATTAGCGAGATGATGTAACACAAATTTCAATCAAGAGAATACTAAATCCTACATGGAACTTCTCATAACCGCCTGATAATGCCTCTGATCCTTTGGCAGGAATACTTATATATAGGAAGTACCAGCGGCGTATCCACCATATTTTTGCCAAATTTTCATTGGTTTTATCCACAAGTTATGATTAGTTACCAAGAAACAACTAAATCCTACATAGAACTTCTCATAACCGTCTGACAATGCCTCTGATCCTTTGACAAGAATACTTATATATAGGAAGTACCAGCGGCGTATCCACCATATTCTCGTCAAATTTTCATTGGTTTTATCAGTGAATTATGATTAGTCCTATGTGACTCTACAACCAATACAACAAACTCATAAATACTGAAAATGAAAAATGTGTGTGCGATCAAGGCTCAATCAAACGGAGCCGATCGTATTGCATGTACTGAAAATGAAAATGTCTGTGCGATCAAGGCTCAATCAAGCGGAGCCGATCGTATTGCATGTACTGAAAATAATAAATTTAATCTAAACAACAATCACACGAACAGCCTATACATGGAACCTCTCATAACCGCCTGATAATGCCTCCGATCATTTGACAAGAATACTTATATATAGGAAGTACCAGCGGTGTATCCACCATATTCTTGTCAAATTCTCATTGACTTTATCCGCAGGTTATGATTAGTTCTATGTGACTCTACTACAAACACAACAACCACAAGATACTGATAATGAAAATGTCTGTGCGATCAAGGCTCAATCAAACGGAGCCGATCGTATTGCATGTACTGAAAATAATAAATTTAATCTAAACAATAATCACACCAACAGCCTATACATGGAACCTCTCATAACCGCCAGATAATGCTTCTGATCCTTTG
Source organism: Scalesia atractyloides (assembly GCA_947069175.1). Lineage (NCBI taxonomy): Eukaryota > Viridiplantae > Streptophyta > Magnoliopsida > Asterales > Asteraceae > Scalesia > Scalesia atractyloides. The sequence continues at coordinate 71,239,298 of CAMTDV010000013.1, read as the reverse complement.
ACAAGAATACTTATATATAGGAAGTACCAGCGGCGTATCCACCATATTCTTGTCAAATTCTCATTGACTTTATCCGCAGGTTATGATTAGTTCTATGCGACTCTACAACAAACACAACAACCACAAGATACTGATAATGAAAATGTCTGTGCGATCAAGGCTCAATCAAACGGAGCCGGTCGTATTGCATATACTGAAAAATGAAAATGTCTGTGCGATCAAGGCTCAATCAAACGGAGGCGATCGTATGTGGGCACGCCAGGTTCAACCTCATAATGAAATGGGGAACATGCTCAACGCTCATAATGTAATGGGGAGCGGCGGCCTATGAAATTGCATGTACTGAAATAATAAACAATAATTACTCAAACAGTCTACACATGGAACCTCTCATGACCGCCAGATAATGCTTCTGATCCTTTGACAAGAATACTTATATATAGGAAGTACCAGCGGCGTATCCACCATATTCTTGTCAAAGTTTCATTGGCTTTATCCTTAAGTTATGATTGTTTCTATGTGATTCTAAAATATAAAGAAAAACATAAACTAAACGATTGGAGTTGAATCTGGATTTTCGGTGAAGAGGACTAGTTGGGTATCTTCGTTTGGGCCGTCATTATCTTCGACAGGATTGGCGTTGATGTTGAAGACTCTTCCTCTTGCTGATGGCCTAGCGGTTGGGTTTTCTTGGTTTACTTGGTTAACTGGGTTTGATTGAGCTTGAGTGTTGATGACGTTAACTAATTGAGGGCATTGTTTTCTAAAGTGGGTAGGGTCGCCACAATTGAAACAAGCTCGGACATATGGGAACATGGGGTATTGGGGTTGTTGATAGGTTTGGTTCATGGTTTGAGTAGGGGGAGAGATTTGGTTTTGAAAGGTGCTGCAAACCTTGCTCAAATGACCATAGCATCCACAAGTTGCACATAGTCGACAAGGTAGAGTAAGGGGATGGTGATAAAAACAGTTGTTGCATCGAGGGTGAGGTCCAAGATATGGTTTCTTATTTGGGTAAGTTGAGTCGGGTGCCACTTGAGTGATTGGGATAGCTTGGATGGGTATGGCGTGTGAAATTGGTTGATTTCGTTGGATAGTAGCGAAAAGTTGCCCGTCTCTTTTTCTCTTAGAATTGGGTTGAGAAGGGGATTCGGTTTGGGTGTAGTCGGAGGTTTCAGTCGATGCTTTATCCTTCTTCTTCTCCTCCTTGAAGTCTTTGTTCCGGATTCGGTTCTCGGTGAGCTCTGTAGCTAATTCCATTGCTGCTTCCAAAGTTGCAGGCGTGGTACTTATTACAGAATCTTGAATCTTTGACGGAAGACCACGAATGTAGTGCTCGATCAAACGGTAGAGGGGAGTGAACATGTTGGGAACCATTTGATGTAACTCGAGGAATCTTTTGTTGTACGTGGTGTGGTCTCCTTCCTTTTGCTTCAACGAATAAAATTCATCTTCTAATTTCTTGATTTCGCTCCTTGGGCAAAATCGTCTGGTCATGATATCCTTCAATTCATTCCAAGTTAAAGTCATAACATCTTCAACACCTCGTTTGGCCTTCTCTGTATTCCACCAAGTAAGTGTTATCCCATATAATCGACCGGTAGCATATCGCACTTTGCGATCATCGGGGCAATCGCAATTTAGAAAAGTGTTCTCCATTTCTTCAAACCAATGGAGGAGAGCAGTGACACCTTCAGTCCCTTTGTATTTCGGAGGGTCGCATGATTTGAAATGCTTGTAGGTGCATTTAGTGGTATTTGGGGGAGAGTTGATAATGTTTTGTTTTTCTTGATTGACAGGATTAGCGGTAAGTGCTTGTTGTACTTGGATTAAAATGTTGGGTATTATGGCAGCCATTTGTTGAGCGATTAGGGCAGCCATGCGCTCGCGGGCTTTTCCTGCTCTCATCTTCCTACGGGCGTGGTTAGAAGACATCTTACAAGGAATACATGTCAAGAGTATGAGTTGGATGCTTTTGGGATCATGGGTCGCATTCAGGAATGAACGTTCATAAAATAATTATAGAAAAATAAATCTACTACATCCATAGGATGTCTTGGGCTTTGCTCGCCATTAGGCCCTACATGCCGCCATACTTCACCTTCGTAATCATGTGGGCCCCATGAATACCGGGTTTTTCATATGGTTCGCATGGGTTTGCATGGTTGCGTACACTAAAACCCGGAGAAAATCGAGAAATTTGTATACAACGTGTGATATTCGGAATGTGTCCAGATGTAGACACGGTGACACCTCAAAGTGGGTTAGTTCGAACGACGTTTGGTGTGGCATGCTTTGGCCTAATAGGTCCTTCGTACTCTCATCGTTAGTCCCCAGGTAGGCAAACTGGTCCGTTATATTGGATTTATACGAATGCAACCTAGACAGGACGTTCCGACTACTGGTACTTGTACCCTTCCAGTTACTACATGCCCGTCGCAGAACTTACTTTGATGAGATTTGAAAATTGCAACAAAATCTTTGAATAATGAGGGTATGAAAATGAATTGAATATATGAACATTGATATATGTATAATGAATATGTATATAAGTATGTATGTTTGACTGTAAATATAAACAAATATGAAACAAATAAATATCACAAGTTTGTATGTAACCACCTAATCAATTAAAATTTAGGCAGACTATAGTATAGGCTCTAAGGGTCTAATAACCTATCCTATATCCCTATAGTCATGGCTCTGATACCAATCTGTCACACCCCGACCCGCAGCGGAAAAGGTGATCGGGGCATGATTGGGTTATCATCAAAGCTCATGACATTTATTTTAACTTTTCATATTCATTAATACAATTTAATGGAAATTTACAATAAATATTACAACATGTCCTAACTATCTGTAACGCCTCGTATTTTTATTATTTTTCTAGATAATAATAATAATAATAAACAAAATAAATTCGACGTTTTATGAAACTTGTACTTGAAATCGGATCTCGTCGGTACGTTCGGGCCACTCAAAAACGTTAGATCGGGTTAACAGGCCTTGGCCCAACACACCACCTAAACCTAACTAAACCCTAAACCTAATAAAACCCCACACCCTCACACATCTCACAACCTGCCCTTCTCCTTTCCCCGCCTGCACACAACCCTTCAACCCCCCTCAACACCAGCCGCCACCCCCCTTTCTCGGCATTTTTCGGCGACCGGCGCCGTCTCTGGCGGCGCCCTTCTTCTCCGGTAACACCTCTCACACCCATACCTCCCTGCGACCTCTTAAACCGACACACACACACCCGCTTAGATGCTTACAGAGAGAGAGAGTGGGGGGGAGCTGTGAGGAGAGAGAGACTAGATAGAGCGGCGGCGATGCGGCGGCGTGGCGGCGGAGCAGCGGCGCGGTTTCGATCGATGCATCGGTTCAGCAACGGCGGTGCAGCAGCGCCGGCGGTTTCGATCGATGGCGGCAGCAGCCGTCACCTCCAGCGGGCGACGGTGGTGGTGGGTGATTCAAACGAAACATAGCAGCGGCGGCAGCAGGCTCGACGGCAGCAACACAAGCATCATGTTCGTCTCCAAAACCTCCGGTAAACACCTCTAAGCTTGTTCCTTCCCTTTTTCTTTCAGATCTGTAAAGATCCGCGTCTCCGGCCCCGTTTGGTTTCGTTTCAGGTGGTGCCGGCATGGCCTACGGCGGCGGTAGTAGTTCATTACGGCGGTAGTGATGGCGGTGGCCTTCATTTTGTGACTCGGTTCTCCGAGTCGACTCGGTTCAGGCTTGATTAGGGTTCGGGTTCGAGCTCAAGTGTTTCGGGTTGAGTCAAGTTTGGCGACTCGGCTCGGTACGACTCAGTTGTCCGAGTTTACTCGGTTAACACCGGGTCAAACCCGGTCAAGCTGGTCAACATCTGTCAACAGACAAGATTTGGTTCAAAGTTTGCGTAATCTCGGCTCGGGTTAAGTTTGAATGTCCGGTCAAACTTGGTCAAACAGTCAACGGTCAGCCTTAGTCAAAGTCAGATTCGGTTCGGGTCAACACTAGTCAACAGCCGTCTTGGTTCGTTTCAGGTTCGAGTCTCTTATTCTATTTTGGTTCCGATTTAGTCAGTTTCGTGTCTCAACTCGACGGTTGTTTTGTCGTTTCAGTTGGCTCGGCTTTCACGACACAAGTTAACTCGGTTCAGTTTAGTGCGACTCGGCTTAGCTCCAGTCAAACCTGGTCAACTGTCGGGTCAACGATCTAGAAACGAGGCCCGGTATAGCAATGACGTGTATATTAAACCTTGTTATTCCATATTCATTTATCGTTTTAATTGTGTAACCTAATTTTATATATAATTTGGAAACATAAGTAGGATATGTAAATATATATTTGTATTGTTTTGATAAAATTGTTGAGTTTTGAAAGCATTTAATCGACACTTGGCGTTGTCGGGTTCGTCCTAAAACAGGGGAAACTCTGCCCGTTTTCTGACAAAAATATACATATATTTATTTTACTTCCCGACAACGATATATTTAGTTAATACGTTTTTTCGACAAAATATATTATCTAACGACAAAAGAGATATACTTATTCGTTACATCTTTCGATAAAATATATATTGATTTATTACACTTCCGGCAATATATATATATTTTCACTTTATGCTTTTCGACAAAATCCATTTAATTATTATACCGTTCGACAACATATCTAATTATTATTCTTTTCGACAAATAAATATCTATTTAACGACAAGATATAAACAGTATTCCTTCCGTCAAAATAAATATATATTATATACTTTTCGAAAATTATACTTCTCTAACGGCAATATATATCTATATTACGTGTTTCCGACAAACAATATATACTTATCTACTATTCTTTTCGTTAACATGCAATATATATATATCTATTATCCCGTTCCGTCAAAATATACATTTATCTATTTTCTTTTAGCCAAACTATATATTTATCTAGTAATCTTTTTCGTCCAAATATACCAATACTTATATACATTTACTTGTTAAACCTTCCGACAAGGGTGTATTTATTCGCCAAACCTTTCGACTAAATATGCTCCACGGTTATACTTTTTCGCCAAATTATATAAGTACACATCTATTATTCTCGTCGACAAAACATAATAATTTGACGAAGGAATATATTTATCCAACTGCAAACATCTATATATATTTTTATCTTTTATACTTCCCGCCAAAAATATATATATTTATTGTATTATTTTGATAACACTCTTATCTTTGACAAATTTAACTTTAGAGTCGTTACACAAATTCCGTGCTAAACGTACACGTACCTTCAACTCCGATTCGATTATTCATCCATGTTCGTTGTCATTTAAGGTGGCATTGGTGTCCCTTTCTCCCACTCATCAACTCGTCGTGGAATTTCAAAAGAAGACTTAGCAATTCTGTGAGTACACTCGACCCACATTTGTTTTATATCACTTTTTGGGTGTAACATGTTTTCCATATACAAAAATCACAAACACTTAAACTTTATGAAACGCACAAACAATCCTATACACATGACTACTTGAATCGTATACTTGTTGCTTGTCTGGGGATAAACGTTGTGCTGTGCTTTAGTCATTAACTATTTTTAGCCTTGTTTGACATGCTTAGCGCTATAGGAATTCACGCATCCACCTCCATCGATTTACACGTGAGGTCATGTTAAAACATCGTGATTGCGTTACTGGTTTGATTAATAGCATTGCATGCCTTGATATTGCTCTTGTATAGATTTAGTTGCCATGAGGATTGTTAAAACTTTATTCGTATACGTATGCTATGCTTATACTTGTGTACTCGCCTTTGCTTTTGCATTGACTTTATTTTAAAACATGTTACATGTTGAAGGAGATGACGCTATGAAAACAATATAGCAAGGACTAGATACACACAAATTAGACGTTAGGTTTAATGTCGACGTATCAATTTTGTTATGACTTTGCAAATGTTAGATTGTTCTTTGTTTTGTCACATTGATGTATTTGACAATCCTTATGAAATGAAATATGGTTTAATTAATTATTGTCACTTAATAATGTTGTGAGCAATGAGCAATCTCGTTTTCGTCTCATCCCGATGTTTCCGCCATCGGTTGGGGTGTTACACTATCAATCTAAGCTTCTTTGTTTTCTTCTAAGGCATTTCCTATGTTTTCCTTGCTTCATCCTGTTCACCTGTATCATGTGTAAAAGAGTTTTTGGATCAACAAAAAGTTGGCGAGTGAATCCTATGGAAAACATTTGAACAAGTTTATTTAATTGATTATGAAATAAAGTGCACAACCACACATGAGTAAAAATAGATGTAAACTTATTCATAAATCAATTTAATACTAAACAATACACACATGAACAATAATGGATCGTTTAGAGGCATGCGTTGCTCAACTCGTCTCTCACGAGGAACTGATGGGCCTAATGAATGAATTGCATAAACATGATAATATGAAAGACATAACTACAAATAATATAAACTCAATAATACACACATGAACAATAATGGATTGGTTTTGAGGCACGCGTTGCTCAACTCGTCTCGCACGAGGAACTAATGGGCTTAATGAATGAATTTTATATAGGTTGACAAAATGAAATACATAATCACAGCAATATAAACAATCTAAGTTTAGATCACGATATGGTATGGCACAAGTTTAAATAAACGAGTTAATTATTTTGTGACACATGACACACCCAAACGTGTAATTAAAAAGGGGGAGTTGTAAGATTCACTCACCGTGGGTGCGTTCGGTTGATGATGTTGAATGCACGCGAAGTGGTTTTAACCACGAGTGAAATTAACCTAGATAAATAGCATTATGGTTCGGTAAGTAAACGGATTTTATTAATCCATTTTAGTAGGATTGTTGGGTGTATTTTTGTGAGTTTAAGACTATTTTCTAACCTGAAAAATGTTATTTTTAAGTATTTTTAATTGATTTTTAATTAAAATAAATAAATAAAAATAAAAAAAATTGACTTTTTTTGACCGTTGACCGTTGACCTTGACTGTTTGACCGGTTCGTATGCGTGTAAGTGTGCGCTGAGTGAGGCTCGAACCCGAGACCTCCCGTACGCGTGCACGCAGCTCTACCAACTGAGCTACGTGTCTAACCCAAAATATTTCTGTTTTTAATTATATTTATATATTAATTAGATTAATCCGAAAATCAATTTATTTCTAAAAAGATTTTACTGAATCGGACCGGTGCGCTCCACAGGTCTCGAACCCGGGACCTGTGGGTTGAGTTAACACACAGTCCACGCTGGACTGTGTGTTTAACTTGTTATATAAACCGATTTTTATTATACTTATATACAAACTGAACATTTCCATTTCTGTCTTAAATAAAAAGTTTAATAATTATCCGGGCTGGTGCGGTAGCCCGGACTCGAACTCGTGTCCTGTGATTAAACATACACACAGTCCACCACTGGACTGTGTGTCTAACTTGGTTATTATTCCGGTTATTAATAAACTTAACATGTAACAGTGGTGACTCCGGTTCGGTTAACAAAAAAAGGCATTTTTATTAAGGCAGCATGCGTGGGACAAGATTCGAACTCGAGACGTTAGTGTGTTTAATGTGCACACAGTCCACCGCTGGACTGTGTGTCTAACCCGAGTTATTTCTTGATTTTAATTATACTTATACACTACAGAAACTTCGTCTTCTTCGTTGATTTTAACCAGAATCGGAAGTCCGACTGGTTCGATGTTTTAATCGTGTTTGTTAGCGTGTTTCAGTTAATTACAGGTGAGGTATAAATAAAAAGAAAGAAAAATTAGGCGTAAGGTATACCGACTGGACTCCTCTGTTTCTCTGGCAAAACTCCGGCGACAGCAAACATTTCCGGCGACGTGTGTCTTGCAGCAGAGAGTCTTCAGCAAGCTTGAAAAGGATGTGGGTGACTTCGGTATAAGCTCAGGGGATTTAGTAAGGCTCAGAAGTGGAGGGTTCGGTTTTCCGGCGAGTTACAGCATTTCTCCGGCGAGTGAAATTACGTCGGGAAAGAGGGTGATTGTGAGCGAAAAAGTTAACAGAGGTTCGAAGGGGTATTTATAGGGCAAGTCGTCGATGAATTTGGTCCGATTTCCGACTTGATTCGTCGGTTAGAATTTCTCCGGCAGTTATAGTTTGTGTCGCGGACTCAGGCGTCGGTTATAACCGATGTCCTAGTAAATGTTTACGTTATAACTGAAGATATCGTAATTTCTTGGCGAGTTCGCCGGGATTTCCGACGACTGAAATTTGGGCGCCGGTTTTGAATTCGGAAAACATGTTACGAATTAAATGATTCTAATAATTAACAAAGAATACAAGTGGCGCAGTGGTTGAGTGTGTGTGCGTTAAGTTTGACCCGGCTAACTGACCCGGGTTCGAAACCCGGCAGGGCCATATAATTTTTTTTCTTATTTTTAACAGTTTTTCAAAAACTAATTATATATTCCCATATAATAATTAATTATGTATTGTTTAAAATTATTTTGGGCATTAAATTCGCAACGAAATTTTTAACTGATTGTTCGATTAATAAACGGAGCGGGTTTGGTAAATCCGTTTTTGACGGATGTTACAGAAACGGGCGTATTGGGTAAATATGCAAGGCAAACAAGTAGGTAGGTTGCTTTATTTCTCATGCTCATTTTTTGAAAATTCTTGATACTAGATGGTAACCTTTGTTCGAGCAATTCCTTTTTGCGTTTACCCTTGTATATGTATCAAAAACTTAAGTGTTTATATAAAACTTATGTTGATTTGATTATTCAAGAGAGTTTGTATTATTATTATTATTATTTTTATTATTATTATTATTATTTTATTGGACAACCAGAAACAAGCTTTAAGCCACCTCCCCACACTTGAATTGTACATCGCCCTGATGTACAACAAAAACGAGCATCATGAAATGCAATATAGTAAAAGTGGAGGAAGCTGGAACACGAAAACCCCCTGAATTACAAAGGCTATAATGGAGCAAAAGAAGGCAATAAGTAGCATTTCCAACGAACTTCCATGCCATCCAGCCACTAGCACATCATCAAACCAATACTGCATACTAGCAAACACAATCAAACTCACAAGAAATTTCCCAACCCAGATTCCCTTGTCTTTGTTTATTAAGCAAACCACTAAATTAAAATGTACGAATTTAAATCAACAAAACGGAGGAGTGTACGGACAATGCAAAATGGTACACTCCCCAAACACAAAATGAAAATAAAAGTACAACATATGTGGCAATATCAGGGTCTGCTGCCAGATCCCGAGGGACCAGCGTCATCCCGGCGGTCAAGCCGGGATCTCCGCGTGAAATGGGGCGGCGGCTGAGTGTAGGGGTAACCGAGCGAGCTTGCTAGGTGTTGCTGTGAACCGAATAGCCAATCAAAGCTATGCCTGCTCTGCTCATACATATCCTCTAAAAAGCTCCCCTGTCTATGCTGCTCTGCGCGGATCAAGTCCACATCATGCCGAACAGTCTGCTGGTCCAAGGCCAAACTGTCCATGCATCTCCAAAGATCAACCGACGACGGCTCATACGGGCCGTATGCACCCTGCTCAAACCCACCACCATAACCACCATACATGCGCTCCCAGTTTGGGCTTCCAAAGCCCTGGCCTAAGTCACCTATCTGAATGTGAGGGTCTGCTCCCCCAGCAACCTCACCTGGCCCAAACCCTGGAGCATCCTTCATGTGGATGTCGTCGCCACCACCACCAACATTGCCTTCCTCTTGATCACTATCCCCCTCAGGAAGTGGATCCCAAACCCAGCCCAAGCGATCCACTAGCTTTGGGATGCCGTTCACTTTTCAAATCATGTGCATAACGGTCAATTGCGCCAAATCGAGAAGTCCATAATCACAAGCGACGATTAGATCATCTAACCATACCCTATAGTACTTAGCTAACTTGGTGGCAAATGCACCACCACAAATTCTCGAAGTGGGGGTCGAACCAATACCCCTTTGGATTGACTCAGCAACACTAATCGCTACATTGCAATTGGATCTAGAGATGATGCAATAGAGGTGGAAGAGGTTGCGGGTGGTGATGTTTCCAGTACTATCACCCCGACCCCCGATTACATGAAAGATGGCGTGTTCGGTTATGCGGTGCAACGGGTCGAGAATCCATGTAGCTTTAGCCCGTCTTGGATCCTATTCCCGACCCGGTACAATGATTTCTGCCCAAAAAACGGCTTTTACGCGTCAGCTTCCCACTCTTGCAAACTACCATGAAAGAGCTCGAAGTCTATCTCGTCATTCAACATACAATCCAAGTATCTGTCCAAACCTGCTGATAGATTGGTGGTGCCATTTCGTCCCAGACGGTAACTAACCCCAACCCTTTTCTCATAAACATATGGGCATGGAAAGATAAATTGGAAGGAGGCGAAGAACTCGATGTCAAGCTCTACGTATTGTGGTTCGGCTATTGCGAAGAGGCGAGTCCACGGTGGAGTCATCAGATCCTCGAACCGTTCAGTTTGACCAAGCAGGTCGAGGTCAACAGTTTGAAGGGTCGCATCGGCTCCATTAAATGCCTCCTAGCCCACAAAAACTCCACTTTAGCAATACGATGCCCTTCCCTGGCATTGTCGCTGAACCTGAGGAATGGATGATTCATCTGCAAGAGTGAAAGACAAGATTAACAATTAAAATGCGTAAACTGGACAAAATTTGGGTTCTGTACAGATCTGCATGATCGTGCCAACCTAAGGCACGATCGTGCGTGCTTGAATACAACAGATTTTTATGAATATATCAGAATTATGAAGTTTTTAGGGTTTGTCCTTCATGAAGCACGATCGTGCCACACTTGAGCACTATCGTGCCAAACCAATTATGGGTGCAGTTTTTTGAAATCTGGAAATTTTTTATGAAGGGCACGATTAACCTAAGGCATGATCGTGCGTGTTGAATATTTGGGCAGGTTCTCAGAATCAACATAAAATATGAAGAGCGCGATCGTGCCATATGTTGGCACATCGTGCGTGATGAATTTCTGGGAAATTTTAAGAAGTTCAGCCACATTTTATGAAGAGCACGATCGTACCAGGGTTTGGCACGGTCGTGCGTGACGGAACCGAAACCTACAACAACCCCCAAAACTCATCCAAAAAGAAATCTTAGAGTTGATAAATTACTATGCACAACCTGTTAGACCTGGTTTAGTAATTCCATATGCTCTGGAATTATGGAACCAAACGTATAAAAAACAAAGGGGATAAACAAGTGTTTATCCTACAAACATAATTCCTCGTGTTTAGTGACTTTGCCAGATACCGTTTTCAAAGTTGTATACCAACAACAAACCTATTGTCTCTAAGCCTAGTAAGAGAAGACACCCATGTAAGGTCTACACAAGCGTGTTTTCTTTGCCCACCAGAACACAAGAATGCAAGTTGGTCGAAAAGTACACCTCCGATCAAGTGGATCCATTAAAAATTTACTGGAGCCTCCTTTTTAGCCGAAATCCTTCCTATATTAAAACTCACATAAAACATCTATGACTAAATAATGCATGTATTTAAACCTTGTTAGCTCCTTGCAATGGACCACATGCTCGCTAAAAGTGTCTAAACAAACCGTGCGACAAATAAGACGGCTTATCAACCGAAAACAATTAGATCATTAGCAAGTACTTAAGAAATATCCGGTACTCCACAACCAACATGTGTTGGCCCAAATCATTCAATGGGAAGAAGAGGGCTCTAAGGCAATCAAACAACACTTTCCAGTGAGGGGATAAATCAAAGTATACACACACAACACTTTTGTATTTTTATGATGTTATAATGGGTATTACACTTCTAAATTGTTTATTTGTGGTAGAAAACGAAAATGTGTATACACACGACAATTTAGTATTTTGTATGATGTTATAAGGGGTAATACACTTCTAAATTGCTTATCTACGATAGAAGTCTACAATAGAAAAACGAAATTTTTTTATGAAAGTCCTTTTTTTATTTCCTTTTTAGTACCATTTCTAAATTGGTATTTGTTTGTCTTTATAGAACTCTTGTTTGTTCAAAATTTTCTTTAAGGTTTGTGCATTTTACCTCTTGCATCCAAAATATTTTTCTTTATTTTTTTTTAACCTAACTCCTGACTTTTTTGTTGTTATCTTCATCCGAATGACAACCCTCTATTAAAATGTATCGTTAGCTCATGGATGATTTTGCAACTTATCAATTTATTTGTCTGTTTTATATTTTTTATCTTTAAATAAGAAAACAAGAATTATCATTGTATATACATACACATTTATATATACACACACTTGTTTTTCTAATTTTATTTTTAGCTCTTTATATAAATATGTGTGTATATACAAATGTAAATTATGTGTATATATGTATATATACATATACACAACCTTTAAATAAAAAACAATAAAATAATTATAGTTATAATATATACACACATACATTGACATACACCTTTATATATATTTTAGTTGATGAAAATAATGCTAGCATAAATTTATACCGATTGTTATTGATGTTCATATTAAAAGTTAATAAACATTTATGTCATCACTAATTTTAACACAAATTTCTATTTATGTGATTAATTAACTTTTGTATCTTAACAATACAAATTTATGTGACTACTGTTTTCATTAACTAAAATACATAAAGGTGTGTGTTTATGTGTATATATATTATAATCATAAATGCTTTTATTGCTTTTTAAGGATTAAAAAGAAAATAAAGAATGTGTGTATATTTATATACATAAACGTATACACATTAATATAAGGAAGTAAATAATAAAAAAATAAGTGTGTATATGTATATAAATTATAATTATAAATATTTTTTTATTTAAAGGCAAAAAGGAAAATTAAAAAAGATAAATTATCAAAATCATCTTTGAGTTAACCTTTACTATCAAAATCATCCCTAGATGAACGTTACATTTTGATTGAGCTTATCATTTGAATGAAAATGACAACAAAAAATGAAATATTAGAGGTCTAGTTACAAAAAAAAATATAATAAAAAAAATTATTTTGAATGTAACAAGCAAAAGTACCAAAACCTTTGGCATTTTACACTTATTTTATAGTGGGAGTGACACCTTTCACCCCATCACACTCATTCACCTAATCACCATTTGAAACATCACTTAATCGCATTAGTCATATTTTCACTATTACACTTGCAACACCCATTAAGGTGAAAGGGGTGATCCCCTCGTGAGATGAGATAATTTCCACCCCATCCAATTATTATTGTCATGTCAATTTACATCTCTAGCTCCCTTCTTGCCCAAAAAACATAATGGGTGATCACCACTCATGGGAAGAGGTAAACTAATTTTTTTCCTTTTTTTAAACTATTAATTAATAAATGAAACACATTATTTAACAAAATAAAAGTACATTAATTTATAAAAAAAGCATTACATTAAATTAAACTAACTAAAATTACATTAAACTAAACTAAAAAAGACAATATATAAAATTAAACTTACTTAAAAAACAAAACCATAAAAAATTTAGAAACTACATGGCCAATTATATTTTTTTGCGATATCACATATTCGGGCTAGTGTGATTTCCAACATCTCCGGTGTAACATTGTCGTGTGGCCTGTTATACAAATCCTTATCAAATCTAATCAATCTCAACATCTCTCGATGTTCATCCGCCAACGCCATAAAATTTTCCTCTCGTTTCTTTTTAATGTCAACCACCTCTTGTTTCATAAATTTGTATTCTTGGAGCTTGTCGGACATACCAATTGGCCTTTCGGTCGATGTTGCGGTCTTTTTTCTCTTTCTTTTTTTTGCATTCTTGGAGAGGTGTGTACGTTTATGTCGGTATATAACTAGTGAATTCGGTAGTCGGTGTACCCGCTTGGTAGTTGCCCGAATCCGATGACTTTCTTTTTTGCCCCGAACTACAACTCTCCTCATCCAACAATGGTACCGAGGCCCACTTCTCATGTTTTCTAAGCACCTCCCACGCCTCAATATGAGTAAAGATACTCGGATTTTTTTTGGTAATCTTTTAGCACTTGTTTCATACATGAGCATCGTCACTCCCGCTAGGGCGTAAACGATCCTATAATAAAAATACATAAGGTAAAAAATAACAATATATAAAGGTAAAAACAAAAAGTATGTAAACGTAAAAAATTATACCACTTGATGCCAAAAGCCGTTGAATAAGTTCAACTTCCCTTGCATAGCTTTCCATTTTGGACGGACTTGATAAACGGCCAGAAACCTCCTTCGACGGTTGCATCGTAATGTGTGAGAACATTTTTTCCAAAATCCTACTGATTTTTGTTGATTGACTTTTTTCTTGTTTACACTATAATGCACATACGTCATCGCTAATGCCTCTTCTTGTTTCTTCGTCCATCTTTGCGGATCCGCTTTACCGCCTTTCCTTTCGGTTCATCTTCGGCTTCTTCTTCGTTTTCTTCTTCGTCCTCTTCATTTTCGTCTTCATATAAGTCTTGAGTTTCGGTTACAAATTCTTCATATTCGTCATCATCGTATATTGGAAGCATGTGTTCAACATTATCTGTTGGAGATTGAGTCGGTGGACTCCGATAAGCAAACGGGTAAAAAGCGTTTTGGGCATCCGTAGGATACTCGTACACATCCGGTGCAACCATCGTGATACCTTGTGATAATGAAAAAAATTGTGGTGGATAATTGGGTTAGGGTTGTGTGTTGTAAAAACCCGATTGTGTATCTTGGGCGTAAAAGTATGGAGGTTGAGAGTGTGGGGAATAACCATGTTGTGATTGAAATGGCACACTTGAACCACTCGATCCGCCTCGTCTACTTTACAAGTCGCGCCCCCTCGCATCAAACCGTAACCCGAAACTTTTTTCTTGCCATCACCTTGTTTTGTCTACCATAATATACTTTGAGAGTATCTGAATTGGGTGAAAAATGGAATGTAAAATGGTAGTATTTATAATGTATTTATTTGTTTTTGTTTCTTAAATGAAACGGCTATGAAGCCGTTATTCCTTCTCCACCGGTCCAATGCTTCTCCCAACGATCATATTTGGATGCGGTGACTTCTCCTCACACATTAAACACCCCGCGCGACAAAGAGTGGTGGCGACGGTGTTCCCCGTGCGGTGAATTGCCGCATCCGTTCACCCTTACATTGCATCACTATTAATTTTAATAAAATTTAAATTTAAACAAAGTAAAAACCAACATTTTTAAAATACATAAAATTATATAAAAATATACACTACAAGAAACAAACTCAAGTTTAAAAACTAAAATAAAAAACTACTCTTTATCGGAACCAGGTAAGTGGATATAACTACTCTTCATCATAACTGGGTAATTGAATATCAAAACCAACAACGCGTTCCGTTAGATCATGTTTTCACACCATAAAAACGTCGCAACGGAAATACAAACGTGGCGGTGACGGACATTGGTACCCATAGGTATCTTAGTGGACGATACAATATTTATTTTGGACATATAACTTAATTACAACATAAAGTTTAAAGTTTAAGTTTAGAGTTAAAGTTTAAATATAACTCACAACCACAACATAGTTGTTTGATCCTTATAGATCTTAGTACACATGGTCCCAAAAGTTTTAAAAGTTGTCCAAAACATTATTTATTACACCATTGCATCAACTACCACAAGATAAGCCAAAATTCTCGAAGCTGAACTCAAGTACTTGATAAACACGGGAAAATCAAGTGTCAACCCAAAAGGCTGGTGAATTTACTTATTCAAATTGTAAACAATTTGTTTAAGAAAAATTTTCTTGTTATGAATTTTATATCAAAGCATTCATATATATTTAAGAAAGTTTAATTTGTTTCCTTATTAAAAAAATATGAGGGTCAGTTCTCTGATCGCAAGCGTTTTCTCTAAAACCTTCGACACAAATCATCTTCCCAAGGGTGTAAATATATTAAATGTATAGCATCAAGGTTTCATATTCATAGGGGTGCAACACCTATGAGCTATACGTTAACAATAAGGGTGTAATCTGTAACGCCCAAAAAACCAGAATTTTAATTCACTAGTATGTTTCCTTGTGTATTAGCATGAAATAAAATAATCAAGCTATTTAACTTGGTTAGATAGTTAGTCAAGCAATTAAGGAATAAAACTTAGTGTCAAATGTGACCAAATAATAAACAAGAAGGACTAGAAGTGGGGAAATGGGTTGAAGCTTATACTAATTAGAAATTTTAGTTTGTTAGCGTGTGTTTTATGTGTGTGTGTCAACACCAAGGAGAACAAAGAAGAATGTTCTCTCAAACACTCTAAAATCCAGAAATTCATGATGGAACTGAGCCTAAATCCTTGCATGAATGAAGATTTCTAATCATCTACAGATGTAAAACATGTGGATAGGAATCACATTAGCATGGACTCAAGAACGGAAGGCTAACGGGTCAAGAGGAGACGATGAAGCAAGCATGAACATGAACACCTAAGGTAAGTGATTTCTGAGCTAAATTTATTATTATATAATGTGTTTTGATTACAAAAAGGATGTGAATCATGAAAGATGGGTAAGTAGTGATAGAATAAAAGTAAGTAAGGTCGTATGGGGTAAAAATGTGAATTAGCTATGAATGAAAACTCTCGTTAAGTTCAAACGGGTCAAAATGTAGAAAGTAATGTGTTGGGTGTGGATTTGGATGTTGTAGTATGGGAATCATGTAATAATGTTAGGTAATGTTAGTACTAAGGTAAGTATTGTTGTAGTGGGTAAAAAGTTGTTAACTATGTCGGAAACAAATCGGTAACATCAAACGGGTCAAAATCAAGAAAGTAAGATAAAAGTATAGGATTTGGTTGGGGAACATGGGGTTAAGTGTTATAATGATTTGAGAGCTTGGAGTAATGTTGTTTTATGATTTGGGAAGTTCGGGATACGCGAACGAGGCTCGAGACGGCAAAAAGAACAAAATTCGGGCGCCAATGTTGCAAGCGGCGGCACCGACGATGTTGGTAGCAGCGTCGCCGGCACCTTAAGTTGTTGTCTACACGCCAGCCGACGCCAGCAGCCCCGTTTCTTCGTTTAGTTTATGTATGACATCACCAAATATTAATGATGTGGATGTATGTGGTAATTACAGGTTGCACATAATTATCATCATTATGGAGCCTAAGTGGTTGAAGATCGAGTCAAATAACGTGGATTATACGGGAGCGGGGTCGTATAGTATATATGTAAATTAGGTTTTATCTTTCAAGTAAGAATGAAGGACGCAATATTTGTAAAAGAGATTATTCCAAATGTTTCATGTATGATAAAATGTTTTATAAAGAAATAAAATTTTCAGTTCGCATTTCCGCTGCGTACATTTTGTTTAAAACAATTTAGGGTCTTACATAATCAACACTAGACAATCACAAAATATCAATGCGTCGTTTGACTTGACATGGAGCTACCGGTCAAGACGAAGTGGTCAACCCTATAGATCTATCAACAATTCTACGCATACCGATTAATGATTAAACGACTAAATTCGAGTAAAGTGCCACATATTGGATCACTTACAGTGTCTGCCTCATGAACAATATATATATCCCACTAAAATGATAAATTTAATATTTTGCGTTGTACGAATTCCCAAAAGTTCCCACCGAGACGTATGCCTATTCCGATACCTACTCTCTTGAGATCAAGCAAATTCATCGTAACTTAGATTTAAATATTTTTAAATCTATACAGTCGTTTTACCCCAAACGTTGTAATCGTCTCATTTCTCCCCGAAACAATTTATATTCAATCAATTCCCTTTTTCCTCGAAAACAATTTTATATCATTCACATTTTCAAAACCATATTTTTCCTCGAAAACATAACTTATCATTTCCAAACCATATTTTCCACGAAAATATATTAATAATTTATTGAAAGCATGTTTTATACAAAAAAACATATAATTATCATTTTTAAGGCTTGTTCTTCCCCCAAAACGTTATATAAAATAGTAAAAAGAATGGTAGTGACACTCATATTTGGGTGTGTCTTCTACTAGCCCAATTCCACAAATTGGCCTACATGTCCTAATTTGAAGTAGGAACGGTTAATAACCAATTATTTCTATAAATCCCTAAGTTTCTCCAAAAAAAACTTAGGATTTTCACATAACTTTGAGATTTTCTCGAAAAAAACTTTATTTTGGATATGTTGGAGTGTTTATATATATATATATGTTTTGTGTGTTGTGTGTGTGTGTTCATATATGTGTATTTTAAGATTTTTGCAACTTGAGAAATTTTATTGGTGACCGTTATTATGTTATATCCGTTATCACACCCGTTTATGTACAATATATCTACAATTTGCACTTTGTAACATATTTACACAAATGTTAACATATCATCAAATATCGTAGTGCACACATTCCATCAGCTTATATATTTCATCATTTTATAGCATTTATACATGAAATAACTTAACAAGTTAACCAATGTATTATTTTCATGCTCGACAAATAAGTTGCATATTAACGTGACTTTTAACTAAATTACCATTTTAACCGCACAAGTGCACATGCATTGTCCTACCTCCTACTATCATGTTAACACGTATCATTCCACGTAATACATACTCATATCCACATATCATCTCACAACATGCAAAGTTAACCCTTGAACAACCCGTTTTTGCGTACGTCGAATATGCGTATTTTTAACGTTTCGGTAACATTTTTAGGCCTCTGAAATCATATATGACTAGCCAAACACCATGGATCCTTAATATAACTTAAAACACTTGTATTTATCATAAAAGTATCATTTTATAACCTAATCTAAATCAGTTTTGCAAAAATCACTTTAAAAGCCGATTTTTACCTTTTTTAACGCATAGTCTTGTACCGAACTTTACTATAATCATCTCAAATCGTCACGACTTCATATTTTAACATAACACATGTGATTTATTGAATAAAATGGTACTAATATCCATATTGATGCATATTTCATGTAAGTCACATAAATCATGCAATTCCACCAATTTTACCACTTTTTAAGCTTTATGTACAACATGCAAGGCTACTAAACTTACGACATAATTTCCTATCATCATAACACATTATTTAGCATCATTTTAACATGCTTATATTCTGTTTTAATTCACTTTTTTCATATCATGCCATTTCATTATAAAATCACCTTCATATGATCATTTAACCATCATTAACACTTATGTACAAGTACTATGCATGACCATCATATCATCGTCATCCAAAAACTTAAATGCATCAAATATACATTTATCACATCTTCATATAATCCAAACATTATCTTCGTCTAATCATCATAACATCATTGCATACATTCATTCTTCCATTTTTATGAATAATCCAACAAAATCCACATGTGCATATTTATGAAAATCCAACAAAACCCACAAGTGCATGCATATATATATATATATATATAATATACACACATTTACACGACACACATACATATACTCCCAAAAATGAACTTTTTATATATTCACCTTTAATCATATGAAGTTTTATATAAATCGTTTTGATCATGCATACAATCATCTTTCAAGAATCACATCAATCAAGAATCAATTAACAATCAAAACACAACCTCTAACCCACATACATACATACTCACGACCACACACACATATATACACACTTCCATTTTTATTTTGATTAAAACCATTTGTTGTAAGAGTTCAAGTGTTGTGAAGAATCCATGTGTTTGAGAAACCTTCTATCATCAACATCATGAAACAAGAACTTGAAAAAAGTTTATACATTTTAAGAATATAAATGGGTTTTTTGATGATGGTTTTTGTGATAAAAAGCTTGCACCTTTTTAAAAACTCCATGGATTGACCTTCAAATGTTTGAAGCAACTTGGAAATGTCTTGGAAGGCACTCGATTCTTCAATAAATAATTAAGAAATGGAAATGGAGGTGGTAAAGAGTGGGGTTTGGCCAAGAGTGAGAGAAAGGAAGTGAGAATGTTGTTTTTTTTAGGAAAATTCCATGCATAGTGTTGAAGGACATATATCCATGTAAGAAATAGTGGTGTTGAGGCACCTTGCAACCACTTGTATGAATAGTTTATAATGAATCATGTACACTGCTTACATACTTACAGGTATTTAATTGATTACCGGGTATTTTATTTCGGTTTTAAATTATTTTTATCATTATATAAAAATTAACTCGCCATAATATTGCCAAAAATATATTATTTGTCATAGTTGTTTAAATTTTGTAAGATATGTGTGGTATCGTGCAGTACGCGCTTAAATTCGCAAAATAGTGTTTTTAAGTGTTTTACTAAAATTTTCCCCACCAATATGATTAAAAATAACATTTTAATCATAATGGATTATTTTTAGGATTTTAACATTAATCGCACGGTCAACGACGTTTGTTTCGCATTTTGTTCGCTACACGATGAGCATATATCTTGTTTTTGCCAACATAATTTTTAACAAAGTTTGGACTTACCAACACACCAAATACCATAATTAACATCAAATTTAATATAATATTGTCTTTATTCATTGATAACACGTGTCACACTAGTATGATACAGACTCAAATTAGCTGGGTGTCACACATGTCGTAGTTGAAACTGAGTGTCTTTATTCCACAACTCCAATTGAATATCCTCGTTAACGGGGTACCTGTGTCAGAGGGTCTATAAGATAATCTGGTGATATTGCGTGCTCCCCATCCTTTATGGTCATATTGTGCAATATGATACACGCGTACACCGCGTTTCTTATGTTCGTTTGTTTAAATCTACGTACCGGTCAATTAATTATACCCAGTAATTTTCAAAACACCAAACGCTCGCTCAACTTCTTTTCTCGCCGATTCCTGTAACTTCTTGAAAAGTTTTATTTTGGCGTCGGTCGGATACGGATAAGCCTTTATAGATAAAATCCGCATCTATAATGTCTCTCGTTTACTACAAAAGTATTGGGTGGTTCGGTGATAGATGTAAAACATTAATGTTCTTTTTTGAACCAGGAGCACCAAAGTACGCATGCCAAATCCATAAATCATTCAACATAAACGTTTCGAGCATCACCGTCGGTTTTTTTGTCACCTCTCATAAGCTGGCATCACAAACTCGTCGGATAACTTCTCCAAACATACGCATACAATCGATTCCACCGAGCATCCCCGAAAAGTGCCATCTAGCTTCATGTGCGGCGTACACACGTGTTATGTCATGTCTGGCATGTTTTCGTAGAAACTCTGATCGTTATAACTTAATAATAGGATTGTAAAAAAAATTCAAGAGATTCACTTAAAGCCCCTGGAAGATATAGCTATATTCTTCATATTCGTCAGGATCGTTACAAGTTGCAAGTTGACGAATTGAGGATGTGCATTTGTGTATAGTCGTGAAACTCTTTTTCCCATATCATCATATGATTTTTGAAATCATTCAAATTGAGTTTCAATATCTCCCACAATCTTTAAAATAAATCTTTTGATAACCGGAACCTCGCTCTAGACGTCTCGGCATTTTACTTTGGATTTTGCAACAAAGTAACCATTCATTCGAACTTCTTTTGCCGCTATCTGATCACGACGCATATTTTTTTTCAGTTGGTTATCCCGTATTTTCACGTTCCATGGCTTCACAAACCTTTGCAAAAAATTCAAGAGTAGAACCTGTTGAATTGGACGAATTAGATGAGTCGGTGGGAAATGTACTTGGACCCTCCATTGGTGTTTTTTAAAAGTTTATGACAACTAAATAGAAGATTGTTATAGAGTTGAGATGAAATTCGTGAAGTGTGTGTTTGAAATATGGAAGAAAGTTGGATATTTATGGAGTGAGAATGATTTTTTTAATGTTGTAACACTCATATGACCGATTGAAACCTTGCCTCACCACTACGATATGTATAATGGACCGAACCATAATGGCGATGTTTCATGGCCATCACCACCGTAAAATGGGTTTTCATGGAGGCGAGGATGACCCATGTATCTTAAGCACATGTAGTTTAACCGTGTTAAAAAGTACAACATAACGTTTCTTACTAAAGTTTCAGCCTCACACGAGACAAACATGTAGATTGGAGTAAGAGCATTCACATTTCTTCCACCATATTTTTATTCTCTATGACACTAAAAACAATGGATCTTCTTTTTTTTAATTAAATAATATTTTTTATACTTTACGATTACCTTTTCTCTCTCCTTCACTCACAACCACTTTCAAGATATATTAAAAAATTATAAAGAGTGAACAATGTTTCTCAATATAGAAATGAACAGTAATATTTTCTCTCTTCTACACCCACAACCACATTTTATACTTTTCATAATATAAAAACTTTCATGTTCTAAGCCAGATTCTTTTATTAATTAAAATCAGAAAAACCTCAGTTTTAGCGCCTTTGTTAGAAATTTTGAAGCATTGCCGCCAAAATCACCCATTTCACATCTCCCTCCATAACTCAAAAACCTCATCCCTTTATCTTCAATTCATCCGGATCCATCTTCCACCTTTCTTCAAAATCAAAACCCTAAATCTTCCAACACAGAACAAATGGAAAGTGAGGACGATTACGAGTCCTTTTCGTTCAATGACACCGAGCCTTCACCTTCACCAAAGCACCGAAGACTCAAACGCCTGAAGAAATCCACAGATGTTACTGTTCAATCAACAACGGTTGAATCGGTAAGCGAACTCACTGAGTTACGGAGAGTTGATTTCGCTAAATTAGAAGCCCTAGAATCGTCAGATATCCGTGCATTTGGTGACGATATTGATGATGATGGTCCAATTGTACTGCCGTCTAACGGAAACGGTGAGGTAAATGAAAAGGAATTGAGCCCTAGGTTTGATGACGGTGACGGTGACGATTTGAAGGTGAAGGAGTTGGGATCTTGTTATGATGATGCAAAGGAAGATCTGGAAACTGAAGAGGTTGCAGATGACGACGACGTGGAAAAGGAGGTAGGTTATGGTGATGGTGATGCTGTTGTCATAACAGATCGGAAGGAGACAAAGAGACAATTGGATTTTGGTGATGATGAGAGTGGAGTGGGTCAAATGGCGGAAAAGGAAGGGGAAGGTGATGGTGATGATGGTGGTGGTGTTAATGTTGAGGAGAATGAAGGTGAGGAAGATTTGGTGAATGAGAAGAAAGGGAAGAACAAGAGGCGTAAGAGTTCTAATGACGATGAGCCGAAAGCTAAAAACTCGTATTCTAGCAAAAGAAGGGAAGATAAAGTACACATCTCCTATTTGTTTTGATGTTTTTGTATAATTGATTGTGTGTCAGGTTGTCGTTTTTTAGGGGTGCATAGTTTGTTAACTAGCCAAACTATTTTGAGCTACTTGAGATATGCTCTCTAAAAGCTCGAAGCTAGATAAGATCTAGCCTAAAAATAAGTTTGTTTAGTAAAGCAGTTTGAGTTTTAGCTTCACTTGTATAGCTCGAACATACTTGTTAGCCTAAACTAGCCTAGTATTTCTAGAACTAATATTTAATATGTTATATATATATATAATGTATAAAAATTAAATAATATATTTGCCCCGTCTGAGTTTTAATAAAAACTAAATGAAACAATGCCCTAAACGAGCCTAGTTCCTGCTTTAGAAATAAAGAAGTGAATGAGCCGGGCTCACTTTTTAAAATAGAGCACGAGCTCTCGTAAGCTAAACTAGCCTAGCTGGAGCTAAGGCAAGCTCGGGTTTTGTTTGGCTTGTTTACAACCTTCTGCTTTGTATTTAGTTTGTTGGTTAATTGTTGATTCGTGGATTTACAGGAAAGAAGAGCTCATCTTGATCAACTTCATGTTGAATCTCAGAGAATCTTAAGAGGTGATTGGTTAAATCAAGTGCTATCATTTTGTGTTACACTTTTACTTTACTGTACCAATGTGTTATGTCTAATTGTTCTGTTCATCTTAATTTTCAGAAACTAGAGGTGTTTCATTTAAGCCGGTGCCACTAGTTCAAAAGCCCATATCATCCATTTTAGAAAGAATAAGACAAAGAAAGCTTGAGGTGTCCAAAAAGTGAGTATTGATCATGGTTCGTTATAGTCTAATACATGTGGCTCATGCCTATAGTTCTATTCCTTTTAATTTTACTTTCAGGTTTTCCCAGTCAAACACCAATGATTCTCACAAGGAAGACGATGAACATGTTGTGATAGATCAGTCCAAGAGTGTAGAAACAAAAGTCAACGATTTATCAGAATCTTTGAAAGAGGAGAAAGTTTCAGATGTCCTGAATGTAGATCCTGTATCAGATGATGTTGGTATGGATGAACCTGATGTATGTGGAGAACAGAAAGGTGATGTCAAGGTGGAGTCTACACCTGCTTTACGTGCTCCGGTTGATGATACTCAGGTTGCTTTTACGTTTTAACGTAAAAGTTTTTCAAAAGAGAGATTTCACCGAATCTACATTTAGCCTTTATATGTCTATGCTCAGTTACCTTCTGCTAATTGTAGGAACTCTTTGGCGACTCACAAACAAGCGATGGTAAAGAATCTGAAAACGATGAATCCTGTGAGAACAACCCTAGTTCTCAGGAAGAAGAAGAAATGGGACCTTCTTTGCTAACTATGAAGTTAAAGTTTGATTCTGCTCCTGATGATATGTAAGTTTATGGTCAACATTTCTTGTCAAAATGTGTTTGGATTTAGTTGAGCAGTACAATACTTTTTTGTTCAAGATTTTAGTTTGCTTTATAAATTAACGAGTGGGTTACCACCCGTGCTCCACAGCGGGGTTTAAAATGTAGATAAAAATAAGTAAATTGCTAGAGTTAAAGTTGTTTGATGTTTTAGTCAAGGGGCTAAACATGCCCTTACTAAAAGTAAGGGGGGCTAAATAGAGCATTTTTAAACTTGAGGGGTAAAGTTGTTTATTATTAAATTTGAAGGAGGGGCCAAAGAGGGGTAAAGTTGTTTGATATAGTTAAGGGGCTAAACATGCCATTATTAAAATTAAGGGGTTAAACATGTCATTGTTAAAGTTGAGGGGCTAAAGTTGTTTTAGTTTAGAGGCTAAACATGTCATACCAAAGTTGAGGTAAACTTGTAAAGTGACACTAATTGCTTGAATATTGCAGCTGTGACGAAGAAGAACATGATAAAGAGAATGTTGACCCGCATGGTCAAGAACACTCGTCTCCAAGAGGAGATCCTGCAAAAGCGTTTGTTGATGATGAGGCTGAGGAAGAAGATGACAGTGACAATGATCAAATGGTGTTTGGAGATGATGAAGAAGACGAAGAAGAAGATGACATTGAGGAACTCAATAAGATGATAGCAACTGGTTATAAAGAAAGACCGATTGATTTAGAAGCTCGCAATGAACTACATCAAAAATGGCTTGAAGAAAAAGATGACGCTGGAACTGAAGCTATTTTGAGAAGGTTTAATGTTGATTCCAAACTTAGAGAAGCATCTTTACTTGATGAGGAGGATGTGGAAATAAATGATAATGATAATAATGATGATGATGATGATGATGATGATGATGGTGATGATGATGAGAATGATGTTGATGAAGGTGTAGAACGACCACATGTTCGGATGAATGCAAAAAAAGCAAAAGAAATGTTTGCTCGAATGTTTACTGATAAAGATGATGAATACGTCTCATCTGATGATGAAGAAACAGAGAAGATACTTGCTAGAGAGCGCCTGCTGAACAAAGATGTCAGTGATTTTTTTAATTTTTTTTGCAATTCCGTTTTAATTCATGGTTACTTTCATGCTCCATGCTTAATTTATGGTTTTTATTTTAGGGGTTGTTGCAAAAAAAACCCAACTTTGGTTTGTTTTCTTATGAGTAAAGTATACGGGTGGTTCCTGTGGTCTACCAAATGTAACAGATGATTCTAGTGGTTTACACTATATAACGCATTTAGTCCCGGCTTTTTTTAAAAGTACATGGCTGGTCGTTGTAGTTTGCACTTTGTAATGTTTTTAGTTCTAATTTGAACATACTAAAACCTTTAGATTTGTTGATTATGGACTAAATGACTTATAAAGTGCAAACTACAGAAACATCCCGGTACTTTTGGAAAAATTGGGATCAAATTCAAAATTTTGGTAAACCACTGAGACCATCCATGTACTTTTACTCTTTTTTTTTGTTTAATGTAAGTGTTTGATTTCACCCATAAAACCTTAACTTTCAAAATATTAATACAAAGTAATCTGTACATGTTTGACCATGTTGACTTACCCTCTCTGTTTGGTGCTGTTTTGGCACATATAAATTACTATAAACTGATTTTTTTAGAAAAAGAACAAGAACCAGACTAGAGTTGAATTTTCTTTTATGCAATAACCTTTTTATTTTATATAGTTTATATGAAGATTTATATTTTCAACTGCTATTTTTACTGAACATAAAGAAAAGGTGAGTTGAATTTTCTTATATGCAATAACCTTTTTTTATATAGTCTATATAAAGATTTATGTTTTCAACTGCTATTTTTACTGAACAGAAAGAAAAGGTCAGATTTTTGTCCCCGATCGAAGATGAGGATTCAAGAGAAGTTTTTGGTCTTATAAAGAAGGTAAACATTGTTCCGGAGGTCCGGAAGAAGGCAACTGCAACATGTAAGTGGTGAACCTAATTTGTGAATCTGAGTAGATACTAGACTACTCAAAACTCTTGCCTTTGTCTTACTAGATAACTTTTTGCAGCATTCTTTGATACAATGCTTACTGGAGGGAATAGCAACAGCTCTTCTAGGGTAACATAATGATTCCTTTGATCATGTGTCCATTTGACTGAAAATTTAATAGTACATATACTTTAACAAGATGCCTCTGCTGTCTAGTTGGATGTCTGTTTTTCACAATTTAAAAATGTGAGAATTATAGTAATGTGTTTTGTGATCTTAATGTCACAGTCATCTTTCTTGAGTCGAATGTCGAAAAATTCTGTTCCGGTTTCTTCTAAGCAAGGAGGATCATGTGGGGTCCGGTCTTTTATATTCGGAAGAGATGACAGCAATAGCCGATGTTCACTCTCAGTTTCAGAGGACATTCCAGATACAACTGTAAGTTTAAAAAATAGAATTCGGATTATCATAATTCTTATGATTTCGTTTCATGCATCTAGTATGATCACTTGTACACATTTTTGGAAAGTATGATCTTAAAAAAATAGAGTAAAATGCCATTTTTGTTCTTGAGGTTTGCCAATTTTGCGATTTTTGTCTAAAGGTTTGTTTTTTCGCATTTGGACCTAAAAAGTTTAAAATCTTGCCATTTTCATTTAGCTCGTTAACTCCATTTTTCTTCGTTAAGTCAGGGGTATTTTCGTCCTTTTTGTTAACTTAAAGGGCAATTTGGTCTTTTAAATACTTTTCTTTTTTGTTAACAAAAAAGACGAAAATATCCATGACTTAACAAAAAAATGGATGGAGTTAACAAGCCGGTTGAAAATGACAAAATTTCAAACCTTTTGGATCCAGATGTGAATAAAAAGCATTTAGATGAAATTTGTTAAACTAGCTAAACCTCAAGGACAGCAATGGCATTTTACTCCAAAAAATATGACCACATTACATAAACATTGTAAATGAAAGTGTACTAGATGATGAATTTATTGCTTATAACATGCAGACATCCAGCGAAATGCTAACAAAAAGGGTTACAGTTAAGTACAAAAGCTCACAGTCACAAGGCGGATCATGTACCCAAACGACAAATCTTGTTTCTGAAAGCAGCAGCACTTCGTTCTTTGAGATATTGAAGCGGTCCTCAGGGCAACCTGACGTTCATAATCACGATCATAAAGTTGAACTTAGTCAATCTGTTTTTGATGCTTTTAAGATCCCTAAGAAGCCTATAAAGATCCAAGGAAGGGTATAATATCATTACATTTTGAATTGTTTTTCTACATGTTATTTATAATCATACAAGAACATAGCAAATAGGGTCAACTGGTTTGTTCACTGGTGTTCTTATGATCTGGAAGTGTAGAATTACTATGTTAGATGTGAGTTTTAGTTATTTGAGTTTGATATTTGTTATAATATTTATGCAACAAAATAGTTTCTTTATAGCATTATGGTGTATTTGTTTTTTATATATAAGAAAACTGTAAAAGGTTTAATTTGGTTTTCAAAATCATGTATTTGTTACTTCAGAGTACCTTAGGACACTCGGTGTTGGGCTGTTCCAGGCCCGTCTTTGACCGACGCGCCCCCAACACCGCGCCGGGTGGCGCGTTGGCGTCGTGGAGGTCCCTCTGCGGACGTTGGGGACGGGACAAATTTTTAATATATTTCAAATATATAACCGTTTTCAACGGCTAGTTTAAATAATTTTTTTTAAATTAATAATTTTACCTATAAATACCCCAAACCATCCCACTTTTTTACACACTTTATTCACCTCCATCTCTCAAATATATAAAAACGTTCTCATCTTTTTATAATTCTCTAACCTTTTATAAAATCTTTCAACTTTCGTCATGGATCCATACAACCCGAACCCAAATCCATACAACCCGAGCAACCCGAGCCTGAACCCAAATCCAAACCCGAACCCAATCCCAAATCCAAACCAAAACATTTTCTCCGTACCCGGCTACTATCCTAGTATGGAGCCGAGTTGGTCATCTTCACAATTTTCATTCAATGCTTTTGGGGGTTTTCAACAAAGCCCGAACGCGTTTTCGCAAATGAGCCAAGTGCAACAAATGCAGTCGGTTCAACAAATGATGATGCGAAACCCTTTCAATTCGCAACCACAACTCGAAGAGGACGTTTAAAAATTTGTTCCGGAGACCCAACCGCAATCGTCTAAACAAAAAAAGGGAAACAAACTATGGTTGAGAAAGAACAAAAAACTTTGGACGAAGATGGAGGAGGAGACGTTAGCCAAGGCGTGGGTTAGCACTTCCAAAAGCCGCATTATCGGTACATAACTTTTGCTACATTTTAAAAATATACCAAAAATTGATATACTATATTTTTTTAATATAGCTTTTGCTACAATTTAAAAATATAGGTAACAACCAAACCGGCAAGGGGTTTTAGAAAGAAATATTGTCGAAGTTTCTTGCGATAATGGAATAAGGTCATTATCGCGACATCGATTCCATCTCTTCCAAGTGGAGAAAGATGCATCCGGTCGTGAACCAGTTTTCGGGGATCTATAATAACTTGTATACTGGTCGTCGTAGTGGGATGAGTGATGAAGACATTTTTAAAGAGGCGATGCGTCGATACGAAGATACGCATGGAACTGTTTTCCCCACGTACGTGCTTGGGAAATTTTGCGAACCAGTAACAAGTGGGCGCCGGTCCCAAATGAGGTTGCAACGGCCAAACGAACAAAAACCTCGGAGACCGGTAGTTACAGTGCGGGTGGAGGCTCGGACGCACGATGTCAAATAAATATAAACGACGAGTCCGAATTCGATGATGAAGAGTTTGTAGTTAGAGATGAGGAACGTCCCCCGGGTAGGAACAAATCAAAAAGGGCGGCAGCTGGAAAAAAACATGCCGTGCCGGGGGCAGTTCCAAAATGGACGAGCTTATGGCTCAGTTCAAAGTGTTCTACCGAGGTCACGGCTCAAAAGGTGAAAGCGAAGGAACGTGAGGTCGAGTTTAAAGAGTGGGAGATCATGACAGCCGACATAAACTCGTATCCGAAGAAGATCGGCCGATTTTGCGAAGAATGAAAGAAAAAATCGCAAAAAAGTGGAGTTCATAGGATTTTTTAGGTTATGTTTTTTATTTTTTCGGTTATTTTTTATTTTTATGTAATGTTTGAATTAATATTTAATTTTAGTTTTTATAAATATTTTGCTAAAATTTAAAAGAAAAATAAAAACAGGTGGGGTCGGGTCGTCACCCATTTCCAAACTTTCATCTTTGAAGGGGCGTCCTCCAAATCTATGACGCGTTTGCTAACGTATTGGGTTGTCCTTAAGAGAAGCCTGTCACCCAGACCGAATAGCCTTATGATACAAGAGCACTTGAAGTTTTGAGTCTTTAATTCATGTATTAAGAATATATTGTTGCATCAGTTATCATTGACCTCTCTTGACATGCACATGAGGAATGTCCTGTCACCAACCATCATAATTAAAGAACTGCCCTACTGAATTGACTAATAACTAATAAGTTTGTCATATACCACAACAATTTTTATTTACAAACAACAAGTTTGATTTAAAATTTGTAAATAAAAACATACTTGAACACGACATAAAAACAAAACTTCAGATTAAATACCATAACCAAATAATAAAAAAACAGGAATCGAACTTTAGTAATCCTTAGTAAGGGTTACTATCATCTAAGAAACACCGATCCCATAGATCGAAAAGTAATGGTTAGGGCTGTAAACAAACCGAATGTTCAGCGGGAAGTTCGTTTATTTTCGCTTGTTTAATAAACGAACGAACATGAACAAGAAATTTTGTTCGATTAGTTAAATGAACGAATATGAGCAAATGTCTCGTTATTTCAATTGTGTTCATGTGAACGTTCGGCAAGGTGTTCGTGGACGTGTTCATGAACATTTGTTCATTTGTTGTGTTTTAATTAAAGATTTTTGTATTTTCATATATTTTATCTATACTTTTTATGTTATTAGATTTTTATTTATTTTGTTGGATTATGATCAAATACAAGGATTATGATCAAATACAAAGGACAACATAAATAAGGAAGATAAGAAAGATTCTAGTCTATTGATCTTGGATTTGAAAGGTTGATACTAATTTCAAAGAAAAGAAAATATTGAAAAGACATAAAAGGAATATGGTATTTAATGACTTTCTCTCTACATATGTAAGTCACATGCCAATTCCCCCATCAATTTAAATGTCCATAATTTTTTCATATGATATTTGTTTTTAAATAAAAAATTTCACCTTAATGTTTTTTAATTTTAAAACGAGTATGATATTTGTTATATAATAATAAAATAAAAAATTTCATTTTTACTGGTTTTCTTTTTATTGTGTTAAAGGTTCTGGTCATTGTGTCTTCAACTAGGTTTAGGTCTTTACGTTTTTTACCAAGGTTTCTATACATTGTGTTATTATCAAAACTTATAACACAATGTTATTTTGGGTTATGTCCATTGCGTTTTTTATCAAAACCTATAACACAATGTATGATACAATGAAGATAGTGTTATATTGTGTTTTCTATACATTGTGTTATAGGTTCTAGTCATTGTTTTTATTATGTTATCGATTGTGTTTAATCTGTTGTCAATTGTGTTTTTTGTTTTGTTGCGCATTGGTGTTTTAATCTGTTGTTCATTGTGTTTTAGTTTTTGTCCATTGTGTTTTAGTCTGCTGTCCATTGTGTCTTTAACTGCTGTCATCAATTGTGTTTTTAGTTTGATACTCGTTGTGTTTAGTCTGTTGTCCATTGTGTCTTTTATCTGTTGTCATCGATTGTGTTTTTGGTCTATTTTCAATTGTGTTTTTAGTTTGATACTGATTGTGTTTATGTTATGTCAATTGTGTAATACGCAACTGAGTTTTCTCATTGTGTTTTATATTATGTCAATTGTGTAACATGGAATTGGGTTTTCGAATTAGTTTTTTAAAGTATAACAATAGGGTACTCATATTAAAGATAAAAAATGCTCGATTTTATGGTATAATTTAAAAAAAAAAACAATTGACGTATAAAAAAGTTACGGACATTTAAAATATAGGGGGAAATAGCATGCGACTTGCATGTGCATAATCTTTTTATTCTATTTGACAAAATTACCTTCACACTTGAATTTTTTGGACACTTGTCACTTTATAGAGGCTTTTTACACTTCTTGTTTTTAAATAACTTTATATTATAACTCAACTCTTATTTTATTACCTTAACAATTAAACGAGGAAAACATATTTCTTCTTGTTTATGCACCATTTTTCTTTCCTTTTCATTATTTACATCGCCGAATATGATCGATCTCCGTTCACAATAAGAGATTCAAGTTCCAGTGTTACTCTCTGGGCCATCCACCTTTATCTTTCGTCACGTTCGCCAAATTTACTTGTGTTCGTGAACCGTTCGTGAACACGTTCATTGTCTTAACGAACGAATACGAGCATAAAATCCCGTTCGGTAAGTGTTCATGAACCGTTTGAGAACATATTTATTTTCTTAACGAACTAACACGAACAAGGCCTTATTCGTGTTCGTTTACAACCCTATTAATCACCGAGCCAAATACAAAAAAAAAACATCATTGAAAATTCGAACAAAAAGAAAACCCTAAAAAGCTTTGAACTAACACGTTACAAGCGTGAATCTTTAATCTCCACTCGTTACTCCCAAGTGAAGAGGGTCGATTTTTGGAGTGGATCTTCCAAGAAGTTAGAAAGCCCGAAAGCAAAGATGAAACTGGGATATGCCTTTTTTTTTTTTTTTTTTTTATAATATAAGTAAACTTCACCGGCTGAACGAAATGAAATTGGGATATGCTGGTTTGCTATTCTATTTTTACTTAACCATAGAAAAAACTCAAGAGATATGAGCTTAATTCTAGTGATATATGAAAATGGTTTTACAAGGTTACACATATGTCTGAGTGATTCACATGCACAAAGTTTCTAGTTTCCCTGGTCAACATAACTGTTCTATTTTTTTTAAAGCCATACAAAGAGATGTAATTATTGCGCAAATTAACTTACTGTTGTTTTTATCTTTTTATGATTTATAACAATTTTATATCCTTATACAATTAGCAACTTGGGTTACGTTCTATTGATTTAAAAGTTACGCCCTTTAATAACACAACAGTTAGCAACACACCCCTTAAAAAAGTTTCACCCTTTCAACAAAAAGTAACTTAAGACATTATGATTTGCCAAAAGTCATGACCCTTCAATTAGTGACATCTTAGTACCAACATGTTTACATATAGCAATGAAAAAGAATACATATAACAAAATACAGTACGTTTGTGCCTCTTCAACATAAGAGCGATGCCGGTTCTCCCACTCAAAACGTTTCATCCTTTAATTTTTTTCTCTGCCGATTCCGCTAATTGGTATGTATCAAGATTGCTTGAAAAATTGATACTCAACAAATATATTAGTATTTCATTCAAAAATAAAAGACAAAAAAACTTTGATGATAAGAAATATGAATTTCAGAGAATTGATGTCAATGATTTGTGTTTTAGTGCCTTCTTGATTATTCATAAACAATGAGTAAATTCCTCCGCATAAATGCCATCTCCTCCTTATATAGGCCATTCACGCTCAATCAACAACAGAAACACAAACCGGTGCGTGCATATTAGCGCCTTTAGTCACAGTTACAACACTGTCACAGATACAAATCAATAAGTTCAATTTCAACGGAGAAAATGGTTGAAGACGAAGAATATGTTTATAGGGACATCTCTGATGTTCAACAATAAAATTATAGGGGACAACTTACAATTAATACTTTTCAATCATATAATAAAAAAATATATTTTTTCCTTGCATTGCTTTCTAATCTTTACATCTAAAGAAATTTATTCTCTATCATTCGGTAGAGCATGTCTTCGGTTACAACACAATAAAAAAAATATATATGTAAACTTCTTAAAAAGTTTATTATGTAATCCGGTATCCCGTTATTTTACAAGTAACAATGCGTGGGTGGCATCAACTCGTTATTTTACAAGTAACAAAAACAGTTTTATTTATTATGTAATCCGGTAGAAATTTCTTGATGTAACACCCTGTAAAATCGTGTCCAATAATACACGTGTTGTATTTTAAATACAGTCTATTAAAGACTAATATGGACTAAAAGTGACAACATGCTCAAACCGAGCCCCTGAATGACTTTTTGATGTCAATATGCATAAATCTAGCCTCTCGTCATGCATAAAAACGTAGCCTCTGAACGACCATTAGAGTCGTTATGCATAAAACGTAGCATCTGAACGACCATTAGTGTCGTTATGCTTAAACTCGGCCTCTGAGTGACCGTTGTGTCAACATGCCTAGCCTCTGAGTGACATCGGGGTCAACACGTGAGCCTCTGAGTGATCCTTTACGAAGTCCTAACTCTCATATGAGCCACTAGTTGGACGAGAGGGATTAATACTGAAAATACGCTAATATTGGACAATGGAGGGGTTATGTAATACCACGTAAATTCGTGTTCGGTAATATACCGACACGTGTACATACCATCGGATCATACCTCAATAAGTTAGGCACTCAATTAAACCTAAAACAAGTTCAAAATTCACAAAGATTTTATATATAACTAACCGTAACCTACAGTCTAGGACCGTAGGCTACAGTCTAAAGCTACTGAAAGAAAATAACACTGACCGTAAGCTACGGTCTGGAGACCGTAGCCTACGGCTGGCCTCTGAAGCTCTTATTTTTCACCATTTAAACTTTCAGTAAATTACCCAAAGGCCCATAGACTTTGTCATTTTCATAGTTCTTATATTACTAAGCCACCTTAAGACCCGAACGTCTCTCGGTTGAGATAATATATTTTTATTTACCATCCTCGAGCATTCCGCTCTTTTACCAAACCTCTAACTTTAATAGTTTGGGTGATTTAACCCATTAAACCATAAGTGTTCGTATCTTTCGCGTTTAAGCTAGTAAACACTTATAAGTCATAAGAACACCCGTTAACGTTCGGTTGATCGTACTCTTCTTCAATACATCTCGTGTTGAACGAATAGACCAAGTTGTATCATTATGTCATTGGATGTTAGTCAAGGGACAATTCATGACAAACCACAAAACTAAATTTGAGGGACTAAAAATGTTAAAACCCCAAAATTCTGTCAAGATGCCACCTTTCCTGCAATTTGCCACACTCTTGCAGTTCTTGACACCTTGCTAGACACTTGTGATGATCCTAGAACACC
Source organism: Scalesia atractyloides (assembly GCA_947069175.1). NCBI lineage: Eukaryota > Viridiplantae > Streptophyta > Magnoliopsida > Asterales > Asteraceae > Scalesia > Scalesia atractyloides. The sequence goes on along the minus strand of CAMTDV010000013.1, from coordinate 71,204,456 downwards.
TCTAACACATGGCTTCATCTTCACACACCCTCTTACACTATAAATAACAACTCAAGTTCACCTCATTCTTTGCTCATTCACTTCTTCTTCTCTCTATTACACTCTTGGAAGTCCTAACCATTTGGGAGCTTCCCTTTGAGTTCTAAGTTTCCTTTGGATCATTTGTAAGTGTTCCATCTCTGCTCTTTTCTTTTTATAGGCTTTTAATAGCCAAAAGTCAAGCATTTTCGACAAATGCCTTGACTTTCGGTTAAGACCATTATGGTCCAGCCATTGTTCAAAACGAACATGGCTAAGTGGTCGTAATTAGGTAGGTGTTAATCCCTTAAATGGGCACATCCTAAGGATCACGTTTACTAGGTCAATTGACGGGTCAAAGTTATTGTTTAAAAAGTCAAATGGGTCAGATTTCATAAAAATCATAATCTAAGTTTATACATGTTATAAATAATTTTTGACACTTAAACAAGTTGGTAATAACTTTAGAACATGTCAGAACATGTTCGATCCGTCAATTTCAGTCCTAGAGTCGGTTCGCAACCGAGAGTCGCGAAGTTTGACTTCTGCTTTGACTTTCGATTCTGACCCGACTTAGATTAGTTAACTTCTGAATTATGGTCACATTATGATCGTAATATAGTGTAGTATAACCCTCTGAGGTTATATTACTTGATCACAATCATAATCTGCGTTTATGCACAAGTTCCGTAAAATGTCAAAATTTGACTAAAATGCCCTTTTTACATAAAACAATGTTTTAATCAACAATGGACTTGCAGATAAATTACCTACTGATATGTTAATGTAATTAACATATTATGGTGTTAATATTCTGATCATAAACTGATTTTACTATAATAACTTAAACTATACTTTTAAATGACCAAAATGCCCTTTCGGTGCATAGTTTGGTCTTAAACCATAAACCACACTTATGTGTGCTATCTTACTGATATTATATCACAAATAAGTATTTTGCCAGAATGTTTATGATCATAACATCAGAATACATGCAAGTTCCTTTTATACGACAGATAATTACCAAAACGCCCTTATGAGGCATAATTTCGTTTCAAAACTTTTTCGGGCATATAAGTTAATATCCTACTGATATTACAACTTATTTAAAGTATAATGACATATAGAACTTGTTCATGACTCATCCGGTTACCCGATAACGCTTATATGCATACGGTTAAATATATGTAACTATTTTACCAAAATTAACCGAAACGGGTTTAACCTTATCATTTTAATCTCAAATTCCAGAATGTTAATTGTTTACCCATATTATACAAGTCTTAAGTACTTGCTGGGTTTAAACTACATTCTATCCGATCATCGCTTAATCTAGCGTATCGTACCGATTTTGATCCTTAAAGCTAGTCGGTCTAAGTCTATGACTTAAATAAAGACCGTTAGCATTCTAATTGATTAGCTTATGCCATAATCCAGAAAGAGCCTTCCTGTAAATGCTATATGCACTTATTTCATTTTGAGTATGGCTGAAATATTAAATCTTGCATTTTTAAATCAAGACTAGCTCAGGTAAATACTCTTGACTTATTTTCCCTATACGGGCTTGGGTTATGGTAAATTATTACCGCTTGGTCAGAAATGGGATCAATCAAATGCCGGATTGTGGCTAGTAAATCCGCATATTCTGTTTTAGTCAGTTTTGTTTGATAACTTAAACATTGGGGGTTAACGACCGTGTCCTGGATATCCTTGGCTCATTACATTAGATAATGGCCACGACCAAAGCAGGGGGTGTAGGCATACACCCGACAGATGCGAATGCTAAAATTATTTTTTACCCACAAGTTGGGGATAACTCATTCGTGGGTTCATAAGTGGTGTGTACGTTAATCATGTCTCGGTCTCTGTACGGGGCCCCATATGTATTGACAAACATGTAAAGCTGTTAACAAGGTTACAAAGTTGACTTTCCCAAGTTATAAAAGATTTGTGTCCTGTGCACTTAAATCAATTTTTTTTAAAAATGTTTTCAAAATGAGTCAGTCTGGTGTATTTACCAGCGAAAGTTGACGTATTTTCAAAAGACTAAGCTTGCAGGTACAATACGAAATAGGCTGGAAGCTGCTCGGTAGTGATATAAGAGGATCTTGTAAATCCTTAGATCTGCCCTAAAGTCTTTTATACATTTTTGTACATTTTACGATCCGCCTGTGGATCTTTCGTTACAAGCCGTCTGTATATTATTTTTGTACTTTGAACATTTCGGTTTGTAATAGTAATTTAAATCCAAGACTTCCGATGTACTGTGTTTAATTGACTATGATGATATCAACTTACTGTAACATCCGTCAAAAACCGGATTTACCAAACCCGCTCCGTTTATTAACCGAACAATCAGTTAAAAATTTCGTGGCATATTTAATGCCCAAATTATTTTTAAACGATACATAATTAATAAGCATATTGGATTATAAAAGTTTTATTTGAAAAAGTATTAAAATTAATGAAATAAGAATAAATTAATGCTGCCGGGTTTCGAACCCGGGTCAGCTGGTAAACAACAAAGCATTAACACACACGCGCTCAACCACTCCGCCACTTTGGGTTTTTGTTAAGATACCGAAACAATTAATTCAAATAATGAAAACAGAAATCAAATCCAGTCAACTGACGCGCCCGAATCCGTTGACGCCGGAAAATCTGACGATTTCGTCAAACGGCGTCGGTTATCAATGACTTAACGTAAACATTAACTACTACATCGGTTATAACCGATGTCCAGTCCGCGACACAAGTTATAACCGCCGGAAAATCTTTAACCGACGAATCAAGACGGAAATCGGACTAAATTCGTCAATGTTCTGCCCTATAAATACCCCCTCAAACCTCTGCTAGCTTTTTGCTCACAATCACACATTTTCCCGACATAATTTCCCTCGCCGGAGAACTTCTGCAACTCGCCGGAAAACCGAGCCTTTCACCTCTGAGCCTTACTGAACACCCAGAACTCATACCGAAGCCACCCACACTCATCTCAAGCTCCCTGAAGACCCTCTGCCGCAGGACACACGTCGCCGGAATAATCTGCTGTCGTCGGAGTTTCGCCGGCGAAACAGAGGAGTCCAGTTCGGTATACCTTACACTTAATCTCTTATTCTTTTTATTAATCTCCATACAATTAATCGCAAGACACTAACGAACTTGATTAAATCTTCGAACCAGTCGGACTTCCGTTTCTGGTTAAGTCTGACGAAGAAGACGAAGATTCGTATTGTATATGTTTAATTAAAATCAAGATATATCTCGGGTTAGACACACAGTCCAGCGGTGGACTGTGTGCAAATAAAACACGCTTACGTATCGAGTTCGATTCTTGTCCCACGCACACTCGCCTTAATAAAAATGTTCCTTTTTTTTAACCGAACCGGATTCACTGCAATAGATGTTAAGTTTAATAAAAACCGGAATAATAACCAAGATAGACACACAGTCCAGTGGTGGACTGTGTGAACGTTTAATCACGCGTCACGAGTTCGAGGCCGGACTACCGGACCGGTCCGGACAATTATCAAACTTTTTATATAAAGCAGAAACGAAATTATTTAGTTTGTATATAAGTATAATAAAAATCAGATTATTTAACAAGTTAGACACACAGTCCAGCGGTGGACTGTGTGTTAACTTAAACCACAGGTCCCGGGTTCGAGACCTGTGGAGAACAACGGTTCGATGCATTAAAAATCGTTTTTAAAAATAAATGATTTTCGGTTTAATTCAATTAGTATATAAATATAATTAAAAACAGAATTATTTCAGGTTAGACACGTAGCTCAGTTGGTAGAGCTGCGTGCACGCGAACGGGAGGTCTCGGGTTCGAGCCTCACCCGGCGCACACAATTACACAGTCTGACCGGTCAACAAGTCAACGGTCAACGGTCGCAAAAAGTCAACATTTTTATTATTTTTATTTATTTATTTTATATAAAAAACAATTCCAAATACTTAAAAATAACGTTTTTAAGGTTAGAAAATAGCCTTAAACTCACAAAAATACACCAAACAATCCTACTAAAATTGATTAATAAAATCCGCTTATTTACCAAACCATTATGTTATTATCTAGGTTAGTTTCACTCGTGGTTAAAACCAACTTCGTGCGCATTCAACATCATCAACCGAACGCACCCACTGTGAGTGAATCTTACAACTCCCCTTTTTAATTACACGTTTTGGGGTGTGTCATGTGTCACCAAAATTAACTTGTTTATTTAAACTTGTGCCATACCATATTGTGATCTAAACTTAGATTGTATATATTGTTTGTAGTTATGTATTTCATATTGTCAAGTTATATGCAATTCATTCATTAGGTCCATCAGTTCCTCGTGGGAGACGAGTTGAGCAACGCGTGCCTCAAAACAAATCCATTATTGTTCGTGCGTGTATTATTTAGTTTATATTGTTTGTAGTTATGTATTTCATATTGTCAAGTTTATGCAAATCATTCACTAGGCCCATCAGTTCCTCGTGGGAGACGAGTTGAGCAACGCGTGCCTCAAAACGATCCATTATTGTTCATGTGTGCATTATTTAATATTAAATGATTGGTGAATAAGTTTACATCTATTTTTACTCATGTGTGGTTGTGCACTTTATTTTATAATCAATTAAATAAACTTGTTCAAATGTTTTTCATAGGATTCACTCGTCAACTTTTTGTTGATCCAAAAACCATTTTTACACATGATACAGGTGAACAGGATGAAGCAAGGAAAACATAGGAAATGCCTTAGAAGAAAACAATGAAGCCTAGAATGATGTTTAGGACATGATGTAATTATGATTGTATATTTCCCATTAAATTGTATTAATGAATATGAAACGTTATAATAAATGTCATGAGCTTTGATGATAACCCAATCATGCCCCGATCTTCCAGCTCTCGTATCCGATGAAGAATAGGCCCAAGGGACATCCATGGACAACCGCCACCCACGTGGTTTAGCTAATTCAATAGCCTTCGGAGAAAAGCGACAAGTATCACCTTTTCCGCTGCGGGTCGGGGTGTGACACTTACGTCACAATATTCCACACCCGGGCCCACCGGCGTTTGGTTGGAAATTCGGGGTGTGACACTTAACGAGAAACATGTATGTATTACAATAAACTAAACTAGTAGAAATTTCTTCGGCGATGGAACGAGAAACGTGTGTATTACAAAATAACAAAAAAACTTATTTATAATGATCTAATGTTTAACTACACAAATTTTTTTTATTTATAATGGTATAATGTTTAACGACACAAGAGTTGTCTTCAAAAGGATCTCGGCACATGTTTTACATTGATCGAAAACCGTAAAAATGAATACCATCACCGGTTTTGTTTGGTCGGCATTTGTTCGATACCTACCTCGTTTGGTATCGATATGAGCGCACGAGAAAAATCAAATTCAATGATAGATGAAATATTATCAAAATTAGAAACCAATACCGGTACCAATATTATTCGATTGATTTTGGTTCGGTACAAAATTTGTCGATACTATCAAACTAGAACTTATTGATAAATGAAATATTATCAAAACCCGAAAACAGTACCGTTGTTCAGTCTGTATATGATTTATATGCTAGCGGTACAATATCAGTGTATCGAAATTGGAAACCATAAAAATGAAGATCGGTACCGATACCCAATGTCGTTCGGTTGGTGTCGGTTCGGTATAGTTACGATACATTATCCGTCGTCAATAAAGTTTATATAGGAATGTTAACAAAAAAACATAGCTGCAATTATATATATATATATATATATATTATGATTTTTGAAGTTAATGAAAATAAGTTAATAAGAAAAAGTAAATTAAATGAATAATTTTAAAAATGTAATATAATAAAAAACTCAAAAAAGAATTTCATTTAGTGTTCATCAAAGTTACCTTTTTACGAGGGAATTATCAAGTTTCTGGCTCATATTTATTATTTTGCTTGATCTAGAACATCATTCATTTGGATGCTACCTATATATTTATATCGATCATCTCATTCACTATCATTGTAAGCAAGCGATAACGTTTTTAATGCTTGTCCTATGACTACATTTATTGAATGCCGCTCCATAATTTTTATATTGTATATCTTTTTCATGCGCTTAGATGGGTCAATGACTTTTAAGTAGTACTACCTGTTTAAATTAATGGCTGTGTTGCCAATTAGCTGTGGGAGAAGTGAACGTTTGGCGTTAAAGACCACAGGTTTAAAGTTTGAATTCGATTCTAACTAGGTTTATCATAGTGGGTATTTGGACGGCGGTTTTCTTCAGAACTGGAGATGGTGGGTTTGTGATACCAATGCTATCTATGATCGCAAACGAATGGATCGTCTTTTGCCATTGGGTTACCCTGGGTAGCTGAAATTTTAGTCGTTAGTCGTTCAAAAAACTAGTCGATAATAAAAGAAACAAATGGTTTAGACATGTTACTTTAAATTATTCTATTTCTTTAACTTTAAACAGGGTCTTGGAAGCGGAGTACCCTCCGCTTAGGCCGAGTACTTACTAAGTACTCTCAACTCTGACTATGGAGCGCCTAACGACTTTTGCAATATAGTAATATAATAATTTTATTTGAACTTTAAACCAAAAATAACGGTGGTTAATCTTTGTTCATGCATAAAGCTCATGGCTAACGCTATGAAGTTTTAATTTTTTTAGTAGAATTCCGTTTTCTTTCATGTGGTTTGGTCGTTTTAACAGTTTTGTCTCAGTCCTTTCAAAAATAGCTATTTTACTCCCTGATGTTTTAGTTTTTTCACCAGTTTACTCCACAGCTTTAACTCCATCCATATTGTATGTTAACTGAAATGGTATTTTGGTAATTACAAATATAAAATAGGGTACTTTGGTAAATCCTGGTCATTTCTCATCATCTCTATTATTATTTAGTATTTAATATATAAATCCTCTTATCGGCTAGCACCCTCGGAAATGCAAGAGCTATCTAGCCAACTTCAAGAACTTCTTGATAAAAGCTTCATACGCCCCTAGTACTTCTCCTTGGGGCGCTCCTGTTCTGTTCGTCGAAAAGAAAGATGGATCTTTTCGGATGTGCATTGACTATCGTGAGCTCAATAAGCTTACAGTAAAAAACCGATATCCTCTTCCACGAATTGACCCTCTTCGATCAATTTCAAGGTGCGACCTGTTTCTCGAAAATCGATCTCCGTTCCGGTTATCATCATCTTCGAGTTCTCAAAAAATATATACCCAAAACCGCATTCCGTACGTTATGGACATTACGAATTTGTGGTCATGCCCTTTGGTTTGACCAACGCACCTGCGGTTTTCATGGATTTGATGAACCGCGTGTGCAAGCCTTTTCTCGACTGTTTCGTGATCGTCTTTATCGCCAATATACTTATCTATTCCAAGACACAAAAAGAGCACGAGCGACACTTGCGTCTTATCCTCCAGCGTTTGCGTACTGAACGTCTTTACGCTAAATTTTCCATGTATGAATTTTGGCTAAAAGAGGTTCAATTCCTTGGTCATGTCGTCAACGAACTAGGTATTCACGTTGACACTGTGAAAATCGAAGCTGTGAAGAATTGGATTGCTCCTAAGACTCCGTCTAAAAATCCATTTGTTTCTTGGTCTAGCTGGTTACTATCGTCGCTTTATCTCGAATTTCTCCAAAATCGCGGTACTTCTTACATCCTTGACCCAAAAGGACAAACATTTTGTTTGGGGTTCTGAACAAGAAGAGTCTTTCCAAACACTCAGTACATGCTTTGCTATGGTCCTATCCTAGCCCTTCCCGATGGTAATGACGATTTCTTCGTGTATTATGACGCTTCACACCAAGGTTTTGGCTGCGTTCTCATGCAACGAGACAAAGTTATCGCTTACGCGTCGAGATAAGGGTTTTGTTTTGAAAGGGGTTTGGGATGATGTCGCATCTTGTTGGAGTTAAGGTTGGATTTGGATTCAAAACGATAGCTATCAGGGTTTTTATCCAGATTTGGGTGGCTTGTTCGAAGCAGACGAGGGTTTCAAATCCGACTGTGCAACAGCAGGTGGTTATGGCTGGTGGTAGTTGACGGAAAATGGTGGTCGGGTGGTGGTGATGGTGGTAGGTGGTGGCACGGGGTGGTGGTGGCGGGCGGTGCCAGTGATGTCAGGTGGTGGGTGCTGAGTGTGGAAGAGAGAGAGATCTTGTAGAGAGAAAGTGTGAGTGGAGACTGTGTATTTTTATTTGTGTGTATACTTTACATTTAAATATAAATTACCAAAGTACCCTTATTTTATATTTGTACTTACCAAAATACCCTTTCAATTAACATACAATATGGATGGAGTTAAGGCCGTGGAGCAAACTGGCAATAAAACTGAAACATCAAGGAGTAAATGGCTATTTTTAAAGGATTGAGGCAAAACCGTTGAAACAATCAAACCACAAGGAGCCAAACGGAAGTTTACTCTTAATTTTATTTCAACTATTAGTGTGATTATTATTGTTTGATCTTGGTTGTTAATCATTTTTCGTTATCATTGGAGACGGAGTGCTTGGAAGATCGCTTTTGTTTCATAAGGACATATCATACAGAGTCAACTAATAGTCGAGTCATTGTTTTTTTAGAAATAATAGATATATAATCCCAACTATTATTAATTGGTCATGGTCCAAACAACAAAAATCACCACCAACAATACCAACTATTACATAGTATTAGAATATCAATTTAAACTTTGGTGACTTTAGAGAGAAAAAAAAATTAGTAACTTAATTACAACAGTTGGTAGAGTTTTAAATATTTTTGTATTTTATATTTATCTTCATAATTTTTTTAATATCTTTCTTTTACAACTGTTTATGCATTTAAAAGATAGCAAAATACAAAACATAAATAAAAGTATAAAATATCTTACACTTTTCAACGTAAAGATCAAAGCAAATAAAAAATTATATTTATTTTAAAATATAAAACATGTTTTGCATCCACTTATATGCGTTGGTGTGAGCCGATTAGCGTGTCTGATAATACATGTTTTGCATCCACTTATATGCGTTGAGTGCACCCACATGGTTGATAAGAAAGGCTGATATGATTGATTTGGTTGGAGGAATGACACATTAACTGAAAATAAGATATTTATAGTGGAAAGGTGAAGTAGGCGTGAAGTTGCTTCATAATGTTCCGTACACCGCCTCTAGGGGTGTGATCTCCAATTTTTTTTGCTCAAGGCGTGTTTGTGAAAACGCACTGTCTCAATTGAAAGGACCAATAGAATTATTTGCTTTTGTTTTGTTTTATTTTTCTAAAAAGTAATAATAATTGGGTAATCCTTGCAAAAGATTATGGGATATTATACCATTACATCATTTTTTAACATCACATTCAATAATACTCTATATGACACGTGTTGCTTCATGCATAAGAAAATTGTATTATAATAAAGCCCCACTACATATGATCGACTATTTTTATCACAACTATTTTATAGAAACGAACTTATAGTACATAATTTGAGTGACTTGAGTGATTGATCGAAGGAAGTGAAAAACATCACACCCAATGATCACAATTTAACACCTATCATATTCCAAAATAAATATCGCACCCAATAATCACAATTTAACGCCTATCATATTCTAAAATAAACATCGCACCCAATGATCACGATTTAACACCCCATTCAATTTTATCAACATCGAAGTCAACACGCATCATCACGATCTTGATAATCATCACGAAAAAAAAAACCCATCACCAAGTGATAAACACCGGATGTGGCAGTGTATCACGTCACGCCATCACTAGCGTGATGAATATGTATCACGGGGGTGCTTCGTCGACCCTAAGGGCACTTGGGACATCTATCATGTAATACGCCGTTTTGTAGACAAAACTAACAATATATAAAATTTATATATTTTTATATATATTCTCAAACAAGTAAGTAACGAGTAGAATGATTATTTGAAATAAGTAGTATCTAGATAAATATGTAGTATTTATTATAAGAGACCGTATAAAAAAAATAATAAAATATATTATATTTCGTCCCTATTCCATTTCTAATAAAACTTAAGTCAAAATGTAAAGAAAAATAAGTACGTTTCAATAATATATTCGTAATTTTATAAAAAAACTATAATTTTAAAATTATAGGAAAAAAACGAAGTAAGCAACTGAATTAATTATAATTATAAAAAAATATAATATTTCTAACTATAAATGAACATATATTTTTTTCTTTATTGTTATAACATATGTATTGAGCATTTACAACAAAAGAAATTGTATTTTTCCCTTTAGACTCAAAGGTTTTATCTTTTGTATATTAATCCCTTTGACTTTTTTATTTTCAATCAAAAGCTTTTTCATCTTTAGCAATTTTATCCTAACACTTTTTTATTTTCAACTTTGGCTCCCCATCCTTTTCATCTTTCATAAGTTTTTCGTTTCGTTCTAAATTTTGGTGTCAACATGCCGCAACATGCGTGTGGGGTTCAATGTTTTTCGTTTGTTTTTCTGTTTGTCAGGCTAGTTACAATGCACCTATTTTTCTCCGTTCGACAACTTTGTCACAACGCACAGGTCGGAGCTCGACTTAGTTATTCTTTTCTACGTTTTACATTAATGTCTAATTTCTTTGCATTAACACGTCGCAACAGGCGTGCATGGTTCAAAGATTTTACGTTTTTTTCGTTCGTTGTTATTTTTTAAATTTTATTTATTTTATTTTTACGAGCTCTTCTGATGTTAATGGTCATTGGCAGTGGTATGACATTAGTGCTACTTGGCACGATTACGGACGTATTTAATCTATTAAGTTTTTTTTATTAATAATTTGTTTCACGTTTACCGCTCTACATCCTTTACTTAAGATAAACTAATTTTTTTACGTGCATATTTTCATGTACGTGTCGGTATGAATTCGATTTGCTCTACGTTTTGATGTAAACTTTTTCTGCAAATGAGTTAGGTTAAATTTAATATGTTTTCGTTTAAAAAACCATTTTGTGTGTGCATATATTTACGTACGTTTTGGTATAAATCGAGTTGGTGTATGTTTCGACGTAAACTTTTTTTGAAAACAAGTTAGGTCAGATATAATATGTTTTCATGATTATTATGAATGTTTTTTATATTTTGTTTCGATCCAAGTAGAGTCAAATTGTGGTTTTTTTTTGTTTTTGTTTTTAACTGCTTTAGTTAATATCTTTTGACTACAACTTCAAACAAAAAAAATACGGTTTGGTTCAGTTATCAAACGGCTCGATTATCTATGGTCTTGGTTCTGTTAATTCAGTTTATCAATGTATGTACAATAAACGAACACAAATTATATGGTTATCAAAGATGTGAAAGTTGTACGATTTTCTTTTCTTATTTCGATCGGTTATTTCAGTTGCATCTAGTTAATAATATAATTTATTCTAATTATTATTATTATTATATGATATAACAAAACATTATTATTATTATTATTATTATCATTATTATCATCATCTATATTACATAATAAAAGAAACCATAAAAGGAACGCATGACACTCTATAGATTAATCTTAATTTTTTCCCATCTAATAAATAGATATTTTGACTATAAATCAATTTAAAGTTATCCATAAGTTAGTTACACAAATTTTTAGAGATAGAATATGTAAAATAGTGGGTGGAGTTTGTATCTTTTTTTTCTTCATATATTTGTATTTTTCGGTTGAATTTGTTTTAGGGGATGTTTAATTGTTTTTTTTTCTTGAATTTATGTATTTTTAATAAATATAAGCTATAACAAAATAATTTATATCAATACTCTAACAATCTATAATATTTTTTAATAAAGGGCCGAGTTTATTTCAGAACTTTAATTAATTGTAAAACTTTCAGAACCCAATGGTATTGATTGAAAAAAGAACAATCGTTTGATTTAAAAATTTTATTTAACAATTTAACATAATAATAACTAAAAAACAAATTAAATGTTCTAATAAATAAATAGTACATCAAAGTTTATTTTTTTAAATACATATCTTGACGACTGTATGTGTTAACCGATTATATTATACTTAACCTGTGCAATACACATGCTTTAATGATATAAATGTTTTCTTATTTACTTAATATATAAAATTATACGTATTCAAAATAATATAGTATGCATTCAATTTATAACATTTATGTTACAAATAATTGTATGGTAGTTATAATTAATTTTTTAAGGGGGTAAGTTCAACATATGTTCATTTTATTATTGTAGGTGACATCCTTTGTATAATGGAAGTCACGTGTTAGCTTTGTAAGCCATCTAAAATTTGATTTTAACGTCTCTTTCGGATATAGTATAGATTCGATGTCACGTGTTAACTTCTAATAAACAATAGATTTTAAGAACTATATGATATGTTATTAAAAATGAATAATTTTATACAAAAATTATTTCACCTGTGTAACACACAGGTCCTTAATATAGTTATTATTATTATTTTATTATTAATTATTATTATTATTATTATTATTATTATTATTATACAAACTCTTGATGAATAGTATTTTGTTATTTTTTATTTTTAGTAATAATATTTATTATTATAATTATTATTATTATTATTATTATTATTATTATTATTATTATTATACATACAAATACAAACTCTACACCCAATTATTATTATTATTATTATACTATTACTATTATTATTATTATTATTAACAACAAACTCTTGATGAATAGTATTTTGTTATTTTTTATTTTTAGTAATAATATTTATTATGTAATTTGTTTTGAATAATAAATAGTAGTTGATAATATTTTTTTAAGAAATTGGTTTAGTTTTTATTGTTTGTTATTCAATTTGATTTTTTAGTAATATTTTGCGTTCGTTATATTTTAATCGAAATCCGTATTTATGTTTATTTATTTTTTGACATTCCAAGTTATTTTCCCGCACATTGTTATACATACAAATACAAACTCTTGATGAATAGTATTTTGTTATTTTTTATTTTTAGTAATAATATTTATTATATAATTTGTTTTAAATAATAAATAGTACTTGATAATATTTTTTAAGAAAATGGTTTAGTTTTTATTGTTTGTTATTCAATTTGATTTTTTAGTAATATTTTGCGTTCGTTATATTTTAATCGAAATCCGTATTTATGTTTATTTTTTTTTTGACATTCCAAGTTATTTTGCCGCACATTGTGGACAGTACGTTATCGCGAGCATTGTATCGATTCGGATTGTTATAGTACCGAAACGATACATGCACTCCGTATAGAAATCAACACGTGATTTATATAAGTCGAAAACAATAAAGATGAACATCGGTACCAACACTGATGGATCGATCAATTCAGATTACGATACTTGTATCGATATTCATTTATTATTGCAGTCAAAGTTGTATAAATGATTTTTAATTCAGAAACCATAAAAATGAATAAAAGTAGTGGTGCGCATGTTGTTTAGTACATAGCGATACAGTGTCAATTTATCAAAAGAAAAACGATAGAAAATAGTGTTACCCACACCAATGTTGTTCATTTAGTTCACTACGGTAGCAGCATGATATCCATGATCAAACAGAAAACTATTAAAATGAATACATACAAGTACAACTGTTGTTCGGTTTGGTCCAATGTGGTATGATAGCAATAGAGTATCCGTTTATCGAAAGTAAAAGCAATAAAAATAAAAAAAGATACCGATATAGATGTTGTTCAGCCGGTTTCGGTTCGGTTTGGTATGATAACAACACCCATCGCGAAACGTAGTAAAATCTCACTAGTTACATATGAATTATAAGAATCTGCGTCTTAAAGATACCAAAAAACTGTATTATAATAGTTGGTTAGGATCAAATACAAAGTCTTCAAAAAATAAGAAGTCGTATGAAAGGTATCAAACGGACTTTGATTGACATCATTCAAGCAGCATTGGAAACGCCTCATCGAACTCTACGATATGAATTTTGGGTTTTTGTTTTAGATATCTAGGTTGTAGATTTTAGACTTTTTGTTTACATCACTATGTGTTTTTATTTATCATTGTGTCTTTACTATTTTTGTGTCATTGTGTCTTTTATTGTGACTCATTGTGTGTTTTTTCTTCGACATTGTTATATATTTCAGCATTGCATTATATTTTGCTTTATTGTGTTATATTTTGGGATCCATTGTGTCTTTGTACATTTATTATTTTTAGGAGCTTTGTAGAATAACTTTACCTATATAATAGTACTAGGTTATCACCCGGGACTACTTCCCGGGCTCGAGAAAGTTTTTTATATTCTAATTTTGTGAGGACATCATATTTAAAATAATAAAAGAAGTTATCTATAAACGAATTTTAAAGTTTTGGTATAATTAAACATTGGTTTTTGAACAATGTAGCACAATGTTCAAATCGTACTAATGACTTATGATTAAAAAAAAGACAAATGATAATGTTCAAATATTTCAATCAACAAATAAACACCCTGAATACAAAAAGACAATGTTATTCGAAAATGATTTTGATAAAAATGATTTTATGAAATATTAAAGGTCCTGATCTATTGCAAGCAAAAGTTTTCCTTGGCTTGTTTACCATTTTATAATACCTATCTTGCCTCATGGAACTCCCTCAGATTTATCATATCATTCTAACCGACATCATTATACCTATAACAAACAAAAATTAATAAATGCAGATATGGAAATAAAAAAAACAAATTGTAACACCCTGTAAATCGTGTCCAATAATATAGTGACACATGTTATATATTTTTATATATATAAGTCTATTAAAGACCAATAAGGACTCAAGGTGTCAACATGTTCAAACTAAGTCTCTGAGTGACCTTCTGATGTCAACATCATAAACTTAGCTTCTGAGTGACCATTAACGTCAACATGCTTAAACTTAGCCTCTGAATGACCATTAGTGTCAACATGCTTAAACTTAGCCTCTGAATGACCATTAGTGTCAACATGCTTAAACTTCGCCTCTGAGTGACCATTAGTGTCAACATGCCCAGCCTCTGAGTGACACCGGGGTCAACATGCTTATACTGAGCCTCTGAGTAATCCTTTACGAAGTCCCAACTCTCATATGAGCCACTAGTTGGACGAGAGGGATTAATTCTGAAAGTATGGTAATGTTGGGCAATGGAGGGATTATGTATTACCTCGTAAAATCCGTGTTCGGTAACCTACCAACACGTGTACATACCCTCAGATCATACCTTATTAAGTTAACCACTCAATCTAACTCAAACATGTTCAAAAATCACAAAAGATCATAAAACTAACCGTAACCTACGGTCTAGGACCGTAGGTACGGTCTAAGCTGCTGATTCATTCTTAGGCTGACGTAAGCTACGGCTGACGACCGTAGCCTACGGCGAGACACTGAAGTTCTAGCTTTTCACCATTTTGACTTTCAGTAAATGACCCAAAGGCCCCTAGACTTTATTATTTTCATATTACTTGTTTAAACAAGTTGTTTCTAAACCCGAACGTCTCTCGATTTAGATGATATATTTTTATTTACCATCCTCGAGCATTCCGGTCTTTTACCAAACCTCTAACTTTACTAGCTTGGGTGATTTAACCCATTAAGCCATAAGTGTTCGTACTTTTGCGTTTAAGCTAGTAAACGCTTATAAGTCATAAGAACACCTAGTCTGACACCCGTTAACGTTCGGCTGTTCGTACTCTTCTTCAATACATCTCGTGTTGAATGAATAGATCAAGTTGTATCATTATGTCATTGTATATAAGTCAAGGGACAATTCATGACAATCCACAAAACTAAATTTGAGGGACTAAAAGTGTCAAAACCCCAAAATTCTATCAAGATGCCACCTTTCCTTCAATTTGCCACACTCTTGCAATTCTTGACACCTTGCTAGACACTTGTGATGATCCTAGAACACCTCTAACACCTGGCTTCATCTTCACACACCCTCTTACACTATAAATAGCAACTCAAGTTCACCTCATTCTTTGCTCATTCACTTCTTCTTCTCTCTATTACACTCTTGGAAGTTCCTAACCATTTGGGAGCTTCCCTTTGAGTTCTAAGTTTCCTTTGGATCATTTGTAAGTGTTCCATCTCTGCTCTTTTCTTTTTATAGGCTTTTAATAGCCAAAAGTCAAGCATTTTCGACAAAGGCCTTGACTTTCGGTTAAGACCATTATGGTCCAGCCATTGTTCGAAACGAATATGGCTAAGTGATCGTAATTAGGTAGGTGTTAATCCCTTAAAATGGCACCTCCTAAGGATCACGTTTACTAGGTCAATTGACGGGTCAAAGTTATTGTTTAAAAAGTCAAACGGGTCGGATTTCATAAAAATCATAATCTAAGCTTATACATGTTATAAATATATTTTTGAAACTTAAACAAGTTGGTAATAATTATTAGAACATGTCGGAACATGTTCGATCCGTCAATTTCAGTCCTAGAGTCGGTTCGCAACCGAGAGTCGCGAAGTTTGACTTCTGCTTTGACTTTCGATTCTGACCCGACTTAGATTAGTTAACTTCTGACTTATGGTCACATTATGATCGTAATACAGTTTAGTATAACCCTCTGAGGTTATATTACTTGATCATAATCATAATCTGCGTTTATGCACAAGTTCCGTAAAATGTAAAAATTTAACTAAAATGCCCTTTTTACATAAAACAATGTTTTAATCAACAATGGACTTGCAGATAAATTACCTACTGATATGTTAATGTAATTAACATATTATGGTGTTAATATTCTGATCATAAACTGATTTTACTATAATAACTTAAACTATACTTTTAAATGACCAAAATGCCCTTTCGGTGCATAGTTTGGTCTTAAACCATAAACCACACTTATGTGTGCTATCTTACTGATATTATATCACAAATTAAGTATTTTTTCAGAATGTTTATGATCATAACATCAGAATACACGCAAGTTCCTTTTATACGACATATAATTACCAAAACGCCCTTATAAGGCATAATTTCGTTTCAAAACCTTTTCAGGCATATAAGTTGATATCCTACTGATATTACAACTTATTTAAAGTATAATGACATATAGAACTTGTTCATGACTCATCCGGTTACCCGATATCGCTTATATGCATACGGTTAAATATATGTAACTAGTTTACGAAAATTAACCGAAACGGGTTTAACCTTATCATTTTAATCTCAAATTCCAGAATGTTAATTGTTTACCCATATTATAGAAGTCTTAAGTACTTGTTGGGTTTAAACTATATTCTATCCGATCATCGCTTAATCTAGCATATCGTACCGATTTTGATCCTTAAAGCTAGTCGGTCTAAGTCTATGACTTAAATAAAGACCGTTAGCATTCTAATTGGTTAGCTTATGCCATAATCCAGACTAGAGCCTTCCAGTAAATGCTATCTGCACTTATTTATTTTGAGTACGGCTGAAATATTAAATCTTGCATTTTTAAATCAAGACTAGATCAGGTAAATACTCTTGACTTATGTGTGCTTCGGGGATATTAGGTGGTATATTAGGGTGGTACATGACATAATTTTGAAAGCAATAATGTGTGCTTCGGGGATATTAGGGTGGTATATGATGCTAGTTAAATGTGTTGACTTTAAAATGTTTCCTACATAACACAAAAGTTTAATTATATAAGATACAAGGTATAATTGTTAGAAAAGTAATGGATAATTTATATAAACCAGTATGCTAACAACTACTTACTTGAGTACCAATTAACCAACTTTACATGTGTCGCATATATAAAATACTTCTTTTCAATATTCAAGTGAGTAGATATGTAGCCATATTTTTATGTCATACAACTCCATCTCTATCACATGTCCACTACAAAGGAAAGCTTAAGTGATACTATACGTAATAATTTAATACGATGGAAATGTATTAAAAAATTATACAGAAACAATCGTTGTTTATGTAAAAGAAATGTTGACTCACGTAAAATCTTGTAGAAATAATCTAAATAAATACTTTTCAGCTACCCTTTCGCCTATGTTATTCTTACAACTCCATTGTGAAGCAAACTATATATTTTGATTGACAATTCTGGTTATAATTTTGAATCTATTATATAGACATGTTGCTTAATTAGCGTGTAATCGATTGTATAATAATAAAGAAAGTATAAATGTGAAATTCATTAAAAAATTCGGTCACAATCTAAATTTCAAAGATCCAAACAAATTATGCCATAAATAAAAAATATCATATACGGAAAAATTGTAATGACAATTAAAAAAGGAAATATTTGTAATTGTAGACAAAGATTAAAAAATAAATTATTAACTATTCAATTACTTTCTTAAAATAATGGCCCATTATTTTGTCGTCAAAAACCAAATCTAGAGGCCATAAAAACATGTCATGTATCCCACATCATTTTCATTTATTATATATAATAGACTAGGTTAGAACCCCGTGCATTACACGGGCTAAATAAATATAATTTTATATATCAAATATTAAAAACTACATCTTTAAAACCCGTTTATTTCATAGATTGAATAAACACTTGTGTTACACGGCTTAAATACATATAATGTAATCGGTTAACATACACAGACATCAATATATATTTTTTTTAAAAATTGAACTTTGATATACTATACACTTTTTATAATATTTTACTTTTTTTATTTATTATTAGGTTAGAAACTTGTGTATTACATAAGTTATAAAATTTTACTTTGTTTTTTATTTATTAAATCGGTTAGAAACTTGTGTGTTGCACATGATTGAATCAATAAAATATTTGATAACTATTCACAAGCAGAAGAACAAAAGAAATACTAATACATAAGAGATAAACAAAAAAAATTATTATATAACAATAATAGTTGAAATTAATATTAATAAATAACCTGTTATATTAAAGAATATATGTTGATTCAACTATATGACAAAACGATCCATCTGTATTTATTATATAAATATATTATATACCTACTAATATCTAATCTATAATTTAATATGCATAAACTAAAATATATACTAAAATATATGTTAAATTAACCATGTTCATGACAAGTAAAATATTATCGTAATATCATTTTATATTAATAGGTTTGTTCATAATGCATGCAGATGACACATATTTTAATTTTAAATTAATTTTAATATAACTTCGCATGAAATTAATATGATGTTAATTTTAGATATATATTTTGGATGTAGTTTTAATATATCTTGCTTATATTAATGCGGTTAGATTTCATATGATAATTAGTTGGATTTTAAAAAAAAGTAAGATGATAACAAAAGAATACATAATCCGTGATTATGAAATATTTTTGGATAATGTGAATTTTAGATATGAAAGAAAATACTAACATTAAATATTTATTCTCGGGTTTCCTCCTTAATAGATGTCTATATATTATTGTTTAGGGGAGATGGATATGATCAGGTGCTTTCGTTCGTGGCACTATAATAAGTAGTCAGTAAGTGATCCAAAATGGTCATTCAGAAAAAGTGTTTATAATTAAATATGAGATAATTAAGTAGGGACAGAGAGAGAGAGAGTAAGTGATCCAAAATGGTCATTGAGAAAAAGTGTTCATAATTAAATATGAGATAATTAAGTAGGGACGAGAGAGACTGAAAAACAAAAATCTTCAATATTTTACACGTGTCTATAGGTTTATATTATCGTGATATCATTTTATATTAATAGGTTTTGTTCAAAATGCAGATCACATATTTAAATTTTATATTTGTAATTTATAAATAAAGAACAAAATACTAAAATATTAATAAAATAGGATAAAGTAAACAATCTTCTATTATTTTTAACTAAGTAGGAGATAATGAAGTGTGAGATAGAGACGGAAAAAAAAAAAATAGACAGCTCCGATGAATTCTTTATTATATAGTATAGATTATAGTTTTAAAAAATGTTTTAGCATTTGGAAATAGATAGTATCATCAAAGGCGAACTTAAGTTCATACACAAAATTACTTCAACTATATGTGAAACAAAAGTAATTGTCACACTTATTTATTTATTTTTTTAGAAATGATAATTTGGTATGATATAAATCTTTATTAATGTTTATACAATCATATATATATATATATTTTAAATTATTCAATGACTTATGAGATTAAATACATGGAATCATTTATACAATAATTTATCATTTAATATTTCATTAAAATGGGTTACCAAATTCGTAAAAGAATAAGTACCACACAATAATCGGTGACATAGAATACAACCCTCCTAAAAAAGAGTACTTGAAAAAACATGTTACATAAACAAACAATTTGTGTAACATTCATTGTAAAACGGGTTCTAAAACCCGCTTCGTTTAATCAAGTATTTTTATGTGAAGTTTCGTTATGCAATTATTAACCGATCAAATTTGATTTATTAATTTCTATAATTAATAAATAAATTAAAAGAGTTGAAATATTAAATAAATAAAAACTAAAGTAATATTATTAAATAAGGTGAAATGATAAAAATAAATATAAATGGGTAACCGGGTTTTGAACCCGGGTCTCCAATGAATTTACACACACAAAACACCACTTAGCTGCACACACACTTGTGATTAAATCTGAAAACAATAAAATGTTATATTGAATCAAACACCAAACCTGCAATTCAAACTTTGAGAACCAGTAACCGTTGATGCATGATCATAGCAATCAACACAATTAACGATTCTCGTTTTGATTAAACGCGTGTAACTGATTTCCAAATATCAGTTTTAACAAAAAATTGGTATCAACTGGTATGAAACTGAAAGAAATCATTGATCCTAAATGCAAGATTTGAAACCGAAGATTATAACTGTCTTGTGCACTATAAATATCGATATTACACTTCGACTAAACTTGCTCACTCTCAACATCATTCTATACCCTCTGAAAGAACCCCCCTGTTCGAATCAAGTTATCCAGGAAACTGCACATTCGCCGGAAAAATCATCAGAGGAGTTCAATTCGCATTTGATCGGTATAATTATTCGTTCCTGGGTCTTTTATACAGTTAATTTAATAACAAACAAGAGTTATGCTAGATTATTGTTCTAGCAGTCGGGTATGAATTCTGGGTATTAACCATGAAGAAGATGAAGTTTTAATAGCGTATAAGTATAATTAAAATAAGAAGTTTAACCGGGTTAGACACACAGTCCAGTGGTGGACTGTGTGCAATATAAGCACAACTGCCCGGGTTCAAATCCGAACACGATGCCTAGCTTCCGAATTAAAACCAAAGTTTTTAATACTTATATATAATAACCGGGAGTTAGTATATAAAAGAAATATAAATCTAAGATATTCCGGGTTAGTCACACAGCCCAGTTAGTAGGGCTGTGTGCAACGTATCGTGGGGGCGCGGGTTCGAGCCGGTTCTGTAAACGATTTTGCAAAATTAAAATCTTTTTAAATTGGAAAAAAAAAAATATAACTCAGTTAGTATATATATATAATTAAAATCAAGATTATTTCGAGTTAGATACGTAGCTCAGTTGGTAGAGCTGCGTGCACGTATACGGGAGGTCACGAGTTCGAATCTCACACGATGCCAATAATTAGCGCAATCCGACCGGTTGACCCGGTCAACCCTAAAAAGGGAATATTTTTTTATTACCTTTTCTTTATTTTTGCTCCAAAAACTCTTAAAAATACCTATAAAATAAGACTATTCAGACATAAAACTTGTAATAAATACTAAGATAATAATCTAAAAAGCTTAATAAAAAGTATTAAATAAATATTAATTTCAAACAAAAGAAATATATTTACCGAGTTATGGCGTGATTATTTAGGTTAGTATTCTCGTTGGTTGGAATCTTTAATCGTGCGCATTCGTTATCACTTCAAGAAACGCACCCACTGTGAGTGAATTCTTACAAACTTCCCATTTTTATTCATTTTTTGGGGTGTATCATGAGTCATTTATCTATATCTTTTATTCAAACACTTGTGCTACTACCATTATATGAACCAACGTGCTATGTGGTATTTGGTTTATTGTTATTTGTGGTTATATTTTCTCATTTCAGTCAAACATTCACATTAGGCCCATCAGTTCCCTGTATAGACGGGTAGAGCATTGCGCGCCTAATTAGATCGGCTCCGTTTGATTGAGCCTTGATCTCACAGTTCATCATTTATCATGCTCATGTGTACATTGCTAGATGTTTATGTGGTTTGTGGATTGTTTACATATACGTTGCTCATATTCGGTTATGCACATTTTTATTAAATTAATCACCATAACATTTCTTTCAAATGTTTTAAACGGGATTCACTCGCCAACTTTTGTTGACCCAAATCTCTATTTTTACACATGATACAGGTGGACAGGTTGAAGCAAAGAACACATAGTAATTGGCCTTACAAGAAAAATAAAAGAGTTCATGAATGTTGTGTTTTAAACATTTGTGCTTGTATGGTTTTTTGTGTTGTTTGAATTTCTCCTTTTAATTTAATTAATAAATATGAAACTTAATTATAGTAAATGTCATGAGCTTTGATGTAAACCCAATCATGTCCCGACTACCATTTTCCGCTGCGGGTCAGGGTGTGACAATTTGTATTATTAAAAACCCACCAAACAACAAAACAATTAGTTAAGCGAGTCTAGTAATTAGTTAACTGAGTCTCATAAACTTAACTAGAGAGTCTCGTGGGTTTGATATTGGGACTACTTTAGCTATACTACATTAACTGCTACACTCGCCGGTTGTGTGGTCTAGGTTTTAGAGAGTCTTAGTTATAAATTTAGAACTTAGAGTGTTTAGTTTAGGGTTAAAATCAGTTAGTATATATAGACCACTTTTAGCATATCAAAGAGCATGACTTGCAATTTGTTGGAGAGAATGTAACCGGAGTAGAGGCAAATTTGAGAACTTAGTACTAGGAAGATGTAAAAGACGCCCGACACTAGTCTAGTTATGTCACACCCCGACTTTCCACAGCCTATCCAAACACCGATGGGCTCGGGTGGAGAATATCGTGACGTAAGTTGATATCATCATAGTCAATTAAACACAACACAACAGAAGTCTTCAATTTATTACTATTACATACCAAATGTTTAAAATACAAAATAATATACAGACGGCTCGTAATAGAAGATCCACAGGCGGATGCAAATTGTACAAAAAGAATGTAAAAAAGACTTTGGGCAGATCTAGAATTTGCAAGATCCTCTTATCACTATCGAGTACTTTCAGCCTATTTTCGTATTGTACCTGCAAGCTTAGTCTTTTGAAAATACGTCAGCTTTCGCTGGTAAATACACCCAACTAACTCATTTTGAAAACATTTTAAAAAATGTTTTAAGTGCACATTGGCACAAAAATATTTTATAACTTGGGAAAGTTACTTTGTAACCTTGTTAACATATTCACTTGTTTGTCCATACATACAGAGCCCAGTACGGAGACTGAGACATGATTAACGTACTCACCACTTTGACTCACGAAGGAGTAATTCCCCCAACTTTGTGGGTAATGCATTTTGAGTGTCTATCGGGTGTATTCCTACACCCGCGCTAAGGTCGTGGCCATTATCTAATGTAATGATCCGAGGATATCCTGGATACGGTAGTTAACCCCTGATGTTTAAGTTATCAAACAAAACTGATCAAACGGAATATGCAGTTTTACTAGCCACAATCCGGCATTTGATTGATCCCATTTCCGACCAAGCGGTAATAGTTTACCGTAACCCAAGCTCGTATAGGGGAAATAAGTCGAGAGTATTTACCTGACCTAGTCTTCCTTTAAACGCGAGATTTAATAACTCAGCCGTATACAAAAGTACTAAGTGTAGGTATCATTTATCGGCAAGTCTCTAGTCTGGATTATGGCATAAGCTAACCAATTAAATGCTAACGGTCTTATTCAACTCACAGACTTAGACCGAGTAGCGTACAGGATCAATACGTATAACACTAGATTAAACGATGATCGGATAGAATGTAGTTTAATCCCAACAAGTACTTTGACTTGTGTAATATGGATAAACTATAAACATTATGGATTTTGAGACTTAAATGAAAAGGTTAGGCACGTTTCGGTTAATTTCCGTAAACTAGTTACATATATTTAAATGTACGCATATCAGCGACATCGGGTAACCGGATAAGTCATGGATAAGTTCTATACGGTTTTAAAATGAAACTATGCCTCATTAGGGCATTTCGGTAATTTTACATGTAGTTTTATAAATTATTTGGGATTCTGAGTCCATATCATATACCTACTGTAAAAATATTTAAAATAAGTTTTAAAATCAGTAGGTAACAAGTCTTAGTTGATAATTATGGTTTAAGGCTATATTATGCGCCGAAACGACGCTTACGTCGTAAAATAACGATTTATACGATATTTAATGAAAACTGATGTTAAGTTCAGGTTAATATATTTTAGATATGTTATTTAATATAACATATCAGTAGGTAAAAGATTTACTTTGAAAAGGTATGATTAAAACCATTTTTATGAGCCATAAGGGCTTTATGGTCATTTATCGACATAATACAAGGGCTTGTTCATAAACTCAGTTTATAATCTGATTTAACATCTCAAATAATCCCACTTATAATATTATAACCAGTAGGAAACTTATTTTCAAGTTCTTTATTTATTAAACCTTATTTTATGCAAAAAGGGCATTTTAGTCAAGATGGCATAATTACGGAACTTGTGCATAAATTCAGATTCTGATTATGATCATGTAATATAACCTCAGAGGGTTATGCTACATTATATTATGATCATAATGCAACCTTAGATCAGTGGCTAACTAATCTAAATCGGGTCAGAATCGAAAGTCAAAGTAGAAGTCAAACTTCGCGACTTTCGGTTACGAACTGACCCTAGAACTGAAATTGACGAGCCGAACATGTTCTCACATGCTCTAATAATTATTACCAACTTGTTTAAGTGTCAAAACCGGTTTCATAACATATATAAGATCAAATTATAAAATTTCCGAAAAGTGCCATGTTTGACTTTTTAATATTAAAACTTTGACCCGTCAATTGGTCTAGCAAATGTGATCTTCAGGAGGTGCCCTTTATAGGGACTAACACCTACCTTATTACGATCACTTAGCCATGTTCGTTACGAACAATGGCTGGACCATAATGGTCTTAACCGAAAGTCAAGGCTTTTTCCGTAAAACGCTTGACTTTTGGCTATAAAAGCCTGTGAACGAAAATGCAAGAGGAAGGAACACTTACAAGTAGTTCCTAGGATGCAATAGAACTAAGTTGGATGCTCCTTTCAGTTAGAAACTTCCAGAGGAGGGAGATATAGTTGTGAATGAGAAAGGTGCAAGTTCAAATGGTGAACCTTTGCACCAATTTATAGTTGGAGAGCTTGAAGGAGGTGATGCCAAGTGTTAATGGGTGTTAGAGGGAGCTTACAAGTGTCCTAAAATGTGGCATAGCTGTTTGAAAGTCCCTTGTTTCGAATCAAATGGTTTTTGGCAACATGTGTGGAGGCCAAGCAAATTTTCTGCAGACACATGCCTCTCTCGCCCCGCGAGCGCCCCGTGGCCAGATTTGAAGTTTAACACTTTTAGCCCCTCAACTTATAATGTCACACCCTGACCCGCAGCGGATATGGTAGTCTGGGCATGTTTGGGTTTTTATCAAAGCTCATGACATTTATTATCATAAAGTTTCATATTTATTATTTCAAATTTAAAAGGACAAATTCCAACAAACACATAAACCATACAAACACAAAATGTTCAAAACATGACATTCAAATAACGCTTTATTTTTCTTCTAAGGACCAATCCTATGTGTTCTTTGCTTCAACCTGTTCACCTGTATCATGTGTAAAAATAGAGATTTGGATCAACAAAAGTTGGCGAGTGAATCCCGTTTAAACATTAGAACGAAATGATATGTTGATTAATTAAATAAAAAAGTGCATAAACCAAATATGAGCAAACGTATATGTAAACTATCCACAAACCACATAATCATCTAGCAATATACATGTGAGCATGATAAGTGATGTGCTGTGAGATCAAGGCTTAATCAAACGGAGCCGATCTAATTAGGCAACGCGATGCTCTACCCGTATGAAACAGGGAACTGATGGCCTAATGTGAATGCTTGACTGAAATGAGAAAGTGTAACACAAATAACAATAAACCAAATATCAATAACGTGAGTTCATATAATGGTAGTAGCACGAGTGTTTGCATAGATGATATAAATAAATGATACATGATACACCAAAAAACATGAATAAAAAGGGGAGTTTGTAGGAATTCACTCACAGTGGGTGCGTTCTTGATTTGATAACGAGCGCACACGATTTAAAAATACCAACCGACAAGAAAAGCTAACTTAAATATTCACTTAATAATTCGGTAAATATATTTCTTTTACTTAAAATTAGTATTTTTATTTTATGAATTTTATTAGACTTTTTAGATAATTTATAGTATCTTTTACTAATTTTTATGCTTAAATGGACTCATTTTATTATATATTTTTATAGTTTTTAGAGAAAAATAAACAAAAGGTTAATTAAAAGAAATATGCTCCTTAGCGGGTCGAACCCGGGTTAAATCGGAATTATACGCAGCCGTTGGACTCGAACGCGTGACCTCTCGTTTACGTGCCCGCATCTCTACCAAGTGAGCTACGTGTCGAAATATATTCAATTTTAATTATATATATATATATATATATATATACATACATACATACATACATACATAATACTCTAACCTAACATAATCTTTATATATTTAAAAAAGGTTTGATAATTTCAGAAACATGTAACCGACCGGACTCGAACCCGCGACCAAGGCTTTGTGTTGCACATATCCCGACCAATTGGGCTGTGTGACTAACCCAGAGGATATGAGTTTTTAATTAAATTTATACACTTACTGAGTCTTATTATATATAAGTTATAAAAAGATTTGGTAATATATAGGAAATCGACAACGTAGGTAAGGATCGAACTCGGGACCCTTTGTTTAAAATGCACACAGTCCACCATGGACTGTGTGTCTAACCCAGTATATTTACCGGTTTTAGTTCTTTTATATATTGCTTCCGACTCATCTTCTTCATTCTGAAATACTAGAATAATAACCCGACTGTTTTGCAATTCGATAAAATTTATCTTTTTATTTGAAACAATACTGAATATAAATAATAAAAAGGATTCAAGAGTGTTTATACCGTACTGAAGATGGCTTAGATTTTCTCTGGTGAAGTTCCGGCGACGAGCCAAAATTCTCCGGCGATGAGTAAAGAGTTTAAAATAAGATTTGTAAGTGAGCGAGTTCTCAATAGGTTTAAAAGATCACTATTTATAGATATAGGGTGGTTTGAGTTTGAGTTTCGGTTTCATATATTTTCGGTCAAAGATTTATGACTGAAATGATTTCATGACCGTTTTTAGCATTGATGACCGCATAATTGAGTCTAGCACATGATTAGAGAAATGGTTTTCGCTGTAAAACGAAGATTGATTATTGAATTGGGTGTTTCATCCGTTTCAGGCGGGTGTTTAAAATTTGATTTCAGTAGTTTGTTTTAATATAATATCACTTAGTTTAGAACTATAACAGATGTGTGTGTGGTGTAATGGTGTGTAATGTGTTTAATTTGGGTGAAGACCCGGGTTCGATACCCGTGGTCTACACCCTTTTGTTATTTTAGTTTTATTACTTATATTTTATATATTATCATTATTATTTTAACCTTATTGTTTTATATATTATTTAATGCAAATAATGTAACAAATTTTTGAACCTTTGACAATAATACGTAACGAACATCATAACATATACTTGTATTACAAAACGGAGTTGGTTTTAGAACCCATTTTACGACAAATATTACAGTATCCCCTTCTTTTAGAAATTTCATTCCGAAATTTAAATAGTGATAGGTTTGCCTTGGAAGAGATGAGGGTATTTTTCGCGCATTGAGTCTTTGCATTCCCAAGTAAACTTAGGTCCTCGTTTTGACTCCCAACGCACATTGACTATCGGAATTCGACTTCGTCTTAACGCTTCTCACCGAAGTCCATGATCTCTACAGGTTGTTCTACGAAAAGCCTCGATTCATCAATCTGAATATTTTCCAACGGTATATGGAGGTTTTTGTCGGCAAGGCACTTTTTCAAGTTAGATACATGGAACGTTGGATGGATCTTGTTGAGTTCTTCAGGTAGGTCAAGCTTGTAGGCTACAGGACCAACTCTCTCGAGTATTTTGAATGGTCAAACATAGCGAGGTGCTAGCTTGCCTTTTTGTCCAAACTGAACAACTCCCTTCCGTGGTGATACTTTCAAAAGCACTTGACCGCCAACACAAAACTCGAGTGACTTATCAACGTAATTCTTTTGACGACTCTGAGCTTCTAGAAGATTATTGCGGATTTGAAGAATCTTATCGGTTGTTTCTTGAATTAATTTGGGTCAGTGATCTGTGCTTCCCCGATTTTGTGCCAACATACCGGTGGTCGACACTTACGACTGTATAATGCTTCAAAAGGAGCCATACCAATACTCGAATGGTAACTATTATTATATGAAAATTCAACTAATGTAGATGAGTATCCAATTGCCCTTGAAATCGATGACACATGCTCGCAATATGTCTTCAAGAGTCTGTATGGTGCGCTCAGATTGACCAGCAGTTTGAGGGTGAAAGGCGGTGCTGAGATCTAAGCGAGTGCCTAATGCTAATTGCATGGCTTGCCATGTGCGTGAAGTAAAAGCCCATCTCGATCCGAGATGATGCTAAGGATATACATAACCAGGTGAGTGTGAAATTTGGATTTTTATGGAGGCGATAACGTTCCTAGTAAGGGTTTAATACCCTGCTACAGGAATCGCTTTTTGATGCCTGAGGTGTAGAAGCGAAAAGCGTTGTAATATGAAGATGACTAACTGGATATGGTCTCATGATAAAGGGTTTTGAGTAAATCGAAGCGTCGAAAAGATAAAGTTACATCACAAAATGAAATCATCAACCACGTCGCTATCCAAATTAAGATTAACACTACTTACACGAAACTTCCCATAACCGTCTAACAATGCTTTTGATCACCTGACAAGAATACTTATATATAGGAAGTACCTGCGGCGTATCCACCATATCGTTGTCAAATTTTCATCAGCCTTGTTATCAAGTCATATTAGCTCTATGTGACTCGTTCTAAAAATCTTCCAAACATAAACAAACACAACTGCTAATGCTTGAGTCTCGAATATGAGGATAGCGAGACTGAATGACAACGGTACCTCCCTCGTGTGTTATGAGGAAGTGGTCAGTCTATGAAAAAGTGAGACACGACCCAACTTCCTAAATGATGAGACATGGTTCGTCGTGATGTATGATAACATGAAATTTAATTGATGAATAGAGACATGTATGAAACAAATTGGCATAACGTGATATAAATTGCGTTAATGGGATTAATATGAAATAATAAAATCATTATTTTTAAAACAACGGGAACTTGAATTGTCAAAGCAAGAAATGGAATCTATTAAAGCTTGAATTGGAAATAAAATAAACAACTCAAGCAGAGTCTTGAGTCTTTATAATGGGAGAAAGGCTAGTTAGGTTGTTCGTTTGCACCATCGTTGATCTCAACTGGGTTTGCGTTGATGTTGTAGGATCTCCCTCTTGCTGGTGGAGGTGCTGGATTTGCCTGGTTCGCTTGGTTAACTGGGTTTGCTTGGCTTGAGCGTTAATGATGTTAACCAACCTAGGGCACGTGTTCTTGAAGTGAGTAGGATCTCCACAATTGAAACAAGCTCTAACATAAGGCACCATTGAATGGTTTAGCTATTGATGGGGTTGGGCCATGTTTTGGGCAAAACGTGGGGTATGGTTTTGAGGAGCGCGGCAAGTGTTGCTCAAATGACCATAACGCCCACAATTGGCACACAGTCGGCAAGGTAAGGTGGGTTGGTGGTGATAATGGCAAGTGTTGCATTGAGAGTGGGGACCAGTGTAGGGTTTGTTGTTTGGGTATGCTGGGTTGGGTGCCACTTGAGTGATTGGAATGGCTTGTAGGGGTATGGCTTTTGGAGTTGGCTGACTGGTTTGGGTGACATCAAAGTTTTTCACGTTCCGTTTTCTTTTGGCAGTGAACGGAGAAGAGGATTTGACTTGAGTTGGGTTTGGGGTTTCAGTCGGTGTTTTGCTACTTGCACCATCCTTCTTCCAATCCTTGAAATCCCCATTCCTTATGTGGTTTTCAGTGAGTTCAATATCTAGCTCCATTGCTGCTTCCAGGGTTGCAGGCACGATACTCTTCACGGAATCCTGAATCTTCGAAGGAAGACCCCAAATGTAATGCTCGATCAGGTGGTAAAGAGGAGTAAATAGATTCGGAACCATTTGATTCAACTCAAGAAACCTTTTGTTGTAGGTTATATGGTCTCCCTCATTTTGTTTTAGGAAGTAGAACTCATCTTCCAGCTTCTTAATTCCGCTTCTTGGGCAAAAGCGTCTTGTCATGAGTTCCCTCAGTTGTTCCCAAGTTAGGGCTATTGCGGCTTCGGCGCCTCTTCTGCCCTTTTCGACATTCCACCAAGTAAGTGCTACCCCATATAGACGACCGGTAGCATAACGGACCTTACGGTCATTGGGACAATCGCGTTGAGGAAGATATTCCATCTCTTCAAACCATCGAAGGAGAGCAGTGACTCCTTCAGTCCCATCGTACTTTGGAGGATCACATGAGTTGAAGTGCTTGTAGGTGAACTTGGTGGTGTTTATGGGAGGGTTGACAACATTTTGGCCCTCTTGATTGATTGGGCTGACAAGATTAGCGGCGAGAGCTTGTTGGACTTGAATTACAATATCGGGAATCATGGCGGCCATTTGTTGGGCTATTTGAGCAGCCATACGCTCGCTGGATCTTCCTGATCTCCTACCCCTACGAGAGTGCCTAGAAGACATCTACAGGAAATACGTAACGCGATTATGAGTTTGGCGTATAGGTGTCATGTGTCGCATTTAGAAATTAACATCCACAAAACAAATGAGAAAAATAATTTCACTACATCCATAGGATGTCTTGGGCCTTGCTCATGTTTGGGCCCCCATATGCCCCCCATACTTGGCCTAGGTAGTCATGTGGGCCCCTATGACTACTGGGCTTTGTAGGGTTCATATTGGTTTTGGCCTGCTAACACTTGCACCACCCGAATGAAAATTGTAAAACATAATTACGAGATATAAAGTCGAAAGGTGTCCTGGTGTAGACACAGTGACAACTCAAAGTGGGGTTAGTTCACATGACATTTGGTGTGGCATGCTTTGGCCTAATAGGTCCTTCGTACTCTCATCATTAGTCCCCAGGTAGGCAAACTGGCCCGTTATATTGGATTTATACGAATGCCAATCCTAGACAGGACGTTTCGACTACCGGTACTTGTACCCTTCCGGTTACTACATGCCCGTCGTAGAACTCACTTTGATGAGATTGAAAAATGAAAACATCACAAAATTTTGAGAAGAGAAGCATGAAAATGTTTAAACACGTGAGAACTGAACATGCGTGGTGCGTATATATGTAAGCATGTTATGTAACAAGATGTATATCACATTGAATATCACACAAAATCATACAGTAGTGCTTGCATGCATTTGTGTGTGAAAAAACTAAAACAAGTAAATATCATGAGTTTGCATGTAACCAATTAACACGTAAGCAATTAAAATCTAATCGACTATAGTATAGGCTCTAAGGGTCTAATAACCTATCATATATCCCTATAGTCAAAAGCTCTGATACCAATCTGTCACACCCTGTCCCGCAGCGGATATGGTAGTCGGGGCATGATTGAGTTTTCATCAAAGCTCATGACATTTACTATAATAAAGTTTCATATTTATTATTCCAAATTTAAAAGGACAAATTCAACAAACACATAAACCATACAAACACAAAATGTTTAAAACATGACATTCAAATAACGCTTTATTTTCTCTAAGCCAATCCTATGTGTTCTTTGCTTCAACTTGTTCACCTGTATCATGTGTAAAAATAGAGATTTGGATCAACAAAAGTTGGCAAGTGAATCCCGTTTAAACATTAGAAAGAAATGATATGTTGATTAATTTAATAAAAATGTGCATAAACCAAATATGAACAAACGTATATGTAAACTATCCACAAACCACATAACATCTAGCAATATACATGTGAGCACGATAAGTGATGTGCTATGAGATCAAGACTCAATCAAACGGAGCCGATCTAATTAGGCAACGCGATGCTCTACCCGTATGAAACAGGGAACTGATGGGCATAATGTGAATGCTAGATTGAATGAGAAAGTATAACTATAAATAACAATAAACCAAATATCACATAGCACGTTAGTTCATATAATGGTACTAGCACGAGTGTTTGCATAGATGATATAATAAATGACACATGATACACCCCAAAACATGAATAAAAAAGGGGAGTTTGTAGGAATTCACTCACAGTGGGTGCGTTCTTGATTTGATGACGAGCGTGCACGATTTAAAAATACCAACCGACGAGAAAAGTTAACCTAAATATCACGTAGTAATTCAGTAAATATATTTCTTTTACTTAAAATTAGTATTTTTATTTAATGAGTTTTATTAGACTTTTTAGATAATTTATAGTATTTGTTACTAATTTTTATGCTTAAAATGGACTCATTTTATTATATATTTTTATAGTTTTTAGAGAAAAATAAACAAAAGGTTAATTAAAAAAATATGCTCCTTAGCGGGTCGAGCCGGGTTAAATTGGAATTATACGCAGCGTGTGGGACTCGAAAGCGTGACCTCTCGTTTACGTGCACATAGCTCTACCAACTGAGCTACGTGTCTAACCCGAAATCTATTCACTTCTGATTATATATATACACATACTAAGCCTAACCATAATCCGGTTATATTTCAAAAAGGTTTGATAATTTCAGAAACATGTAACCAACCGGACTCGAACCCGCGACCAAGGCTTCGTGTTGCACATAGCCCGACCAATTGGGCTGTATGACTAACCCGGAGGATATGGGTTTTTAATTAAATTTATACACTTACTGAGTCTTATTATATATAAGTTATAAAAATATTTGGTACTATATAGGAAATCGTCAGCGTAGGTAAGGATCGAACCCGGGACCCTTTGTTTAAAATGCACACAGTCCACCACTGGACTGTGTGTCTAACCCAATATATTTACCGGTGTTAGTTTCTTTTATATACTGCTTCCGACTCATCTTCTTCATTCTGAAATCCCAGAATAATAACCCGACTGTTTTGCAATTCGATAAAATTTATCTTTTTATTTGAAACAATACTGAATATAAATAATAAAAAGGATTCAAGAGTGTTTATACCGTACTGAAGATGGCTTCGATTTTCTCTGGTGAAGTTCCGGCGACGAGCCAAAATTCTCCGGCGATGAGTAGAGAGTTTAAAATAAGATTTGCGAGTGAGTGAGTTCTCAATAGGTTTCAAAGATCACTATTTATAGATATAGGGTGGTTTGAGTTAGAGTTTCGGTTTCATATATTTTCGGTTAAAGATTTATGACTGAAATGATTTTATGACTATTTTTTTAGCATTGATGACCCCATTATTGAGTTTTCACATGATTAGAGAAACAGTTTTGGCTTTAAAACGAAGATTGATGATTGAATTGGGTGTTTCATCCGTTTCAGGCGAGTGTTTAAAATTTGATTTCAGTAGTTTGTTTTAATATAAATATCATTTAGTTTAGAATTATAACAGATGTGTGTGTGGTGTAGTGGTGTGTAATTAGTTTAATTTGGGTGAAGACCCGGGTTCGATACCCGCGGTCTACACCCTTTTGTTATTTTAGTTTTATTACTTATATTTTATTTCTTATCATTATTATTTTAACCTTATTATTTTATTTATTATTTAATGCAAATAATATAACAAATTTTTAAACGTTTGACATAAATACGTAACGAACATCATAACGTATACTTGTATTACAAAATGGAGCGGGTTTTAGAATCCGTTTTACGATAAATGTTACATATAAAATCTCCTAAAACACCTTTTTAGCACATTTAGCCATCCGTAATCAATATTTGGCACACCTGGGAGTATGCCCGAACATTGTCGAGCTCTCGGTTCGTTAAAAGATCACCCAGAGTTATAAATTAACATGTTGACACTCTTAACCCCTCCATCATCCAAATTTCATATAATTACGGATTTAATCCCTCTCGTCCAACAAATGGGACATATGAGAGTTAGGACTTCGTAAAGGATCACTCAGAGGCCCACTATAAGCATGTTGACTCCGATGTCACTCAGAGGCTGGACATGTTGACACATCAGACACTCAGAGGCTTAGTTTTGAGCATGTTGACACCTTTAGTCCTTATTAGTCTTTAATAGACTAAAATAAAAATACAACACGTGTCACTATACTATTGGACACGATTTTACGAGGTGTTACATCCTCACCCCCTTAAAAGAAATCTCGTCCTCGAGATTTTATTCAAAAAATGAGGGTACTTTTGTCGCATATTGGACTCAACCTCGCATGTATACTCGGGACCTTTAAGGGCGTCCCACTTAACCTTCACTATAGGTATCAATTTCCTTCGGAACTTGTTAACCTATCGATCCTCGATCGAAATTGGTTTCTCAACGAACCTCAGGTTTTCATCTATTTGCACATCTTTGTGTGACATTGCTAGCGACTCATTGGCTAGACATTTCTTAAGGTTAGATATGTGGAATACATCATGGATTCCACTAAGCTCCTCTGGTAGATTAAGCTTATAAGCTACAGCTGTCACATTCGTTGTAAAACGGGTTTCCAAAACCCGCTCCGTTTAAAATTTAAGTATTTATTAAATATTTCGATACGCATTTATTTATTCTATAATTCGTTAATTTTTATGGTTAATAAACAAATTATATAGCTAATGTATTAACTAAATGAAAGAATAATATAATAATAATAAATAATAATAATAATAAAATAATAATAATATAATAATAAGAAGTTAAGAATATATATATATATATAATAAGAAAAGGACAGCCGGGTTTCGAACCCGGGTCCCCATCAAGCACACACACGATTTACATCACTACACTACACACACATATCTGATATTTAATTCCAAACCAAATAAATCTTATATCGACACAGCTTCCTGAAATCAAATTTGAAACAACCGCTGACAACGTCTGTAACTCCCAACCCTCCATCAAAAATCGTTTCAATCTCGAATTAAACCTTTGAAAACTGATTCCAATGACACATTAAGGCTACATCATAACTCATTTCGGTTACCAATTATGGTGGTAATCAATCTTTGACCAAAAACATTTAAAACCGATTCCGAAACTGAAACCACACTTGAACCAATAAATAGAGACCCTCACATTCCTGTTGAACTCGCCCACACACTCTCAAACTCTTTCTAAAACTCTCTGAAGTTTCAAGTCACCGGAATTTTTGGTCCGGAAGTCGCCGGAGGAGTCGCCAGAGGTATCACCGGAAATATCGACCACTTCCGTTTCGGTACAAATTTTTTTTTCTATTCTGGTGTCGCATATATTCTGTTATAAATAAAACTAACCATCGAAGTTCATATGGTTTATTAATAAACAATCGGGTGTGTATCAGTAGTTTTTGTTATGAAGAAGATGAAGTCAACATAACGTATAAATATAATTAAAATTGTATGTTTAACCGGGTTAGACACACAATCCAGTGGTGGACTGTGTGCATTATAAACAAGCAAACGCGGGTTCAAGTCTTATACGTGTCCGACTTTCTGAAATTAAAACCATTTTTTTAAAACCTATTCAGACCACCTTTCATCGTGTGTATAAACATAATATAATTCAGTGTTTAAATGGGTTAGACACACAGCCCAACTGGTTGGGCTGTGTGCACACGAATATTAGGTCACGGGTTCGATCCGGCTTATGAAACCGGTTTTGGCAATTGTTAAATCTTTTTAATAAAAACAAAATAAAGTTTAAATTAACTAGTATATATAAGTAATTAAAATCATAATTAGTTCGGGTTAGACACGTAACTCAGTTGGTAGAGCTGCGTGCACGTATACAGGAGGTCACGAGTTCGAATCCCACACGATGCCAACAATAAACACAATTCGACCGTTGACCGGTCAACCCTGTAAAAAGGGAATATTTTTTATTACTATTTTCTTTATTATTTTATTTAAAAATCATTTAAAAATGCTTAAAAATAAGACTTTTTAAGTTTAAAAATTATATTAAATACCACAAAAATAGATCTAAAAATCTAATAAAAAGTATTAATTAAATATATTAATTTCAAATAAGAATTAAATATTTATCCAATTGTTACATTATTATTTAAGTTAGTTTCTCTCGTGGTTAAATCCTAAATCGTGCGCCATCGCTATCAATTCCAAGAAACACACCCACTGTGAGTGAATCCTTACGAATTCCCATTTTTATTCATGTTTTTTGGGTGTATCATGTGTCGTTTACATATCTCGTTTATCCAAACACTTGTGCTATTACCATTATATGATCTAACATGTTATGTAATGTTATTTGTTGTATTGTGTGTTCACATTTTTGTCAGTTGCGTGCAATCATTCACATTAGGCCCATCAGTTCCTCGTTGGATACGAGTTGAGTATTGCATGCCTCATTAGATCGGCTCCGTTTGATTGAGCCTTGATCTCATTGTTCATCATTGGTCATGCTTGTGTATACATTGCATGATATTATGTGGTTTGTGGTTAGATTTACATATGCGTATACTCATATTTGGTTTATGCACAATTTTATTTAGATAACCAATATTACTATTTCTTTCAGATGTTTAAATGAGATTCACTCGCCAACTTTTGTTGACCCAAAACTCTATTTTTACACATGATACAGGTGGACATGTTGAAGTAAGGAACACATAGGAAATTTCCTTAGAAGATAAATAAAGAAGTCATGAATGCTGTGTGTAAAACATGTTGTGCTTGTATGTTTGTTGTAATTTCTCCTTTAGATTGGAATTAATAAATATGAAACTTTATTATAGTAAATGTCATGAATGCTGATAGTTGGGCTTCCCCAACTTCTGACCAACACACGGGCGTTCGACACTTTCTCCCACACTTGCCTCATAAGGAGCAGCCTGGTGCTTGTATGATAACTATTATTATAGGAGAATTCTATTAGGGGTAAGTGGCCATCCCAACTTCCACCTAAATCAATCACACATGCTCTAAGCATGTCTTCCAAAGTATGAATAGTACGCTCACTCTGACCATTCGTCTACGGGTGGTAAGCCGTACTAAAATTTAATCTTGTGCCTAAAGATTGTTGGAAACTTTTCCAAAAATGAGAGGTATATCTAGTATCTCTATTAGATACAATAGATACTGGCACACCGTGTAAGGACACAATCTTGTCCACATACAACTTAGCCAATTTATCAGAATTATAAGTTTCTTTAATTGGTAGGAAATGTGCTAACTTGGTCAGTCTATCCACAATGACCCAAATCGTGTCATTACCACGTTTGGTCTTAGGTAATTTGGTAATCAAATCCATAGTTACCATTTCCCATTTCCAAGTAGGAATTTCAAGTTGTTGTAGAAGTCCTGACGGTTTCTGATGTTCACCTTAACTTGTGAACACGTCAGACACTTAACTACATAAGTGGCTATGGATTTCTTCAAACCCATCCACCAATAATTCTTTTTCAAATCCTGATACATCTTTTCACCACCCGGGTGAACTGAGTATCTTGAATTATGCGCTTCTTGGAGGATTAGATCTCTAAGTCCTCCAAAGATTGGAACTCAGATTCTTTCATTAAATCTAAGGATTCCATCCTTTCCAGGCATTAACTGATCAACAGTTCTGCCTAATCCTTCATTAAGAACATTAGCTTCTAATAAGGCTTTCTTTTGTGCATCTAATAGACTCTCATTTAAGCTATTTCTGTGCTCTATGCTCTTGGCATTAAACCCAATGGGCTTAACTCTTTCTTTGCGACTTAAGGCGTCAGCAACGACATTTGCCTTGCCGGGACGATAGCGAATTTCGCAATCATAATCATGAAGTGTTTCCATCCAAAGGCGTTGTCGCATGTTAAAATCCTTTTGATTGAAAAAATGCAGGAGGCTCTTATGGTCAGTGTATATAATACACTTTGTACCATATAAATAATGTCTCCATAACTTAAGTGCAAATACAACGGCACCCAATTCCAAATCATAAGTGGTGTAATTCCTTTCGTGCACCTTTAATTGTCGTGATTCATAAGCAATCACCTTTCCTTTTTGCATTAGCACACAACCCATGCCAGTGTGTGAAGCATCACAATAAACTACAAAATCCTCAATACCCTTAGGTAGAGATAACACAGGAGCATTGCTCAACTTGTGTTTTAAAATCTCAAAGGATTCTTGTTGTTTTGGACCACAAACAAACTTAACATTCTTACTGGTCAAGGTAGTTAAAGGAGTGGTTATCCTCGAAAAGTTCTCAATGAACCTCCTATAATAACTAGCCAATCCTAAAAAGCTACAAATTCCGATGGAGTTTTGGGTACTTCCCAATTTATTATGGCTTCTATCTTAGCGGGATCCACTTGGATACCACGCTCACTTACAACATGTCTAAGAATTCTAGAATGCACCGTAAATGTTTCTCGTGACCAACTTGATTACGAGAGTAGATAAGTATGTCGTCTACGAAGATAATGACAAATTTATCTAAATACGGTTTGCAGACTCTATTCATGAGATCAATGAATGATGCAGGTGCATTTGTGAGCCCAAAAGGCATCACCAAGAATTCATAATGACCATATCTGGTCCTGACGGCTGTCTTAGGAACATCCTCGTTCCTAACCTTCAGCTGATGATATCCTGATCTCAAATCAATTTTAGAGAAATAGCTAGCACCTTGAAGTTGATCGAATAAGTCGTTGATCCTGGGCAAAGGATAACGATTCTTAATCGTTATTCTATTTAGTTCGCGGTAATCAATGCACATCCGCATTGAGCCATCCTTTTTCTTAACGAAAAGAATTGGAGCTCCCCAAGATGAGGAACTAGGTTGTATGAAACCTTTCTCCAAAAGTTCATCTAATTGAACTCTTAACTCCTCCATTTTCGTCGGTGCTAACCGATATGGAGCTTTAGATACAGGCGCTGATCCTGGCAGGATATCAATTCTAAATTCTACTTGTGTATCTGGGGGTAGACCGGGTAATTCTTCACAGAAAACATCAAAATACTCCGAAATAACTGGAAGGTCTTCAATATTTGGTTTAGGCTCGTTGATAGTTACTTGTGCCATGTAAATGACACAACCTTTCCCCAAACACTTGGATGCCTTAAATAACGACACCTTGTCTGGCAATCCCTAGTGTGAATCTCTAGGGATGGTGATCGTTTCACCAGTTGGGGTTTTAATCTTGATGAGACTCTGATCGCAGGCAATGCGGGCTTGGTTATGGGATAACCAATCTATGCCTAAAACAACATTGAACCCTTCCAATTTCATTGGCAACAAAGAGATATGGATAGAATGATTCTTAATGGATATAACACATCCATCAAGAATGGAAGATGCTGTTTCTAACGTTCTATCAGCAAGTTCTACCTCATATCTAAAGTTCTTATGGGCAAGTTTAATAGTTTACTAAACTTATGGTCAACAAAAGATTTGTCTGCACTCGAATCGAAAAGAACTCTAGCATATTTGTCGTTAATGAGGAATGTACATGTTATGACGTTGTTGTCATTAACGACTTCCCTAGTATTCATCTGGAAGGCACGAGCATTCCCCTTTTTGGCCTCTCCAGGGTTTGCATCATTATTTCTGAGGTTCTTAGGGCAGTTAAACTTAATACGCCCCTTCTCGTTACAGTTATAGCAGACAACATTCTTAAGATCTTTACACTCTAGGGTCTTATGCCCCTTTTCTTACAGATACCACAGGGTTTAACCTGTGAGTCGATACTACACTGTCCCCAGTGTCTTTGGTTGCAATTTTTACATGTCGGCGTTACACCCGACTTATCTTGGTTCCTTTTGAACCTAAATTTCCCTTTGTTCATCTTATTGAATCTTTGAGAGCTACTTTCCTCCCATTTTCTTTTCTCGTCAGTCTCAGACCTAACTGACTTTTGCCTCACTAAGTCTAAGGTGAGGGAGAGAGATAGGTCAACTGCAGACCTATAGGTACTAGGCTGAGTAGTCTTTACCATGCCCTTTATCTCGAGCGCTAACCCATTAATGAAACGCGTAATGCGTTTGGGTTCAGGGGTAATTAAATAGGAAACTAACCTAGAAAAGGAATTGAAGTCAGAAACATACTTCCGACAGTCTAGGTTTTCATGGTGAGAGTCAGAAAATCTGACTCTATCTTCTCCACCTCATGGGGTGGGCACTAAGTTTCCTTGACTAAGTCAACAAACTTAGAACATACCAAATTATACAGGTGTACTTTACCTGTAGATTGGATAATAGCTTTCCACCATATCAGGGTATCGCCCTTAAAGGACTGTGATACATACTTAACCATATCCTTATCTGCACATCCGCTGATATCCACTATCGTTTCCATTTCATCTAGCCATTTCAAGGCTTCTACAGCTCCTTTTCCCCATTAAAATCCTTATGTAAGTACATCCGTCTTTAGAAGAACGGGACCTATCAGCAAATTCTAATTTCTTTGGTTCACTCTTCGCATTTGAAGAGCGAACTGAGCTCTCCTTATGAGCTAAGGATGGTGGGATCGATAATGGTCTGGAGCGAGTAGCAATCAACTCCCTAAGTTTTCTATGGCCTTTCCAACAGCTGCATCTATGCGAGCTTGGAAATCATCGTTATTAATAGCTATGTTTTCAGCGTTGTTAGAGTTAATACCCCGGTGGCTACTTTGCGCCTCGTCCGAGTTAGCCATTCTTGGAGCTTTAGTTCTAAATACCAAATAAAATTTCTCTTAGCCATGGTATTAATAACCATATTGGCTTTAAACATAGGATATAACAATCCATCACCTATCTAAGTGTGAATAACATCACAACTCTTAGGCTTATCATATCTATATTTGGCCTAGGTCTTAATAGGACCATCAAGGCAAATTACAATCTGGACGTAGTCCCTATATTATTAGACAATGGATCGTAATGTCACAACTGTCATGTCATAATTGACAATTATATTTAGCTCACAGGCTTGTCATGAAGGACATTTAAAACATGGTTCATTGGCCTGTCCCAATGGACATCATACGGCACATTGGCCTACATCACTAACAAATGTAAATTATGGCATGTTGGCCTGTCACTTTGGACATAACATATGGCATGTTGGCCTGTCACTTTGGACATAACATATGGCACGTTGGCCCACATCACTTTGGATGTAAATTATAGCACGTTGTCCTGTCCCCAATGGACATAATACGACACGTTGGCCTATCATATAGACGGCTAGTGTGGTTCCTCAAGTCACAATACCAAGAGTATGAACATTCCTTAATGTTAACATAAGAGTACCTTAATAGTTAATTCATAGTCCCAGTCACTTTGGACCTTAACGACGTTGGAGGTTTGAACCTAGTTCACCACCTCTGGATAGAAGGATAACTTCCCTTAACTATCCTAATATAAGGCCCTTTGTCCTTAACTATTATTTCTTGGCCAATATGTGGTCTGTGCCACTTGGCATAACCAAACCATTAAGATATTTTTGGAATTATATAGTAGAGCATAAATTTCAAGTAAAATCGAGACGCTCGTTTGAAGAGGATGAATACATATATATAATTATTCCATTAATGCTAGAAATAAATGAAACAAATTGTCCATGCAAGGACTTAAGAAGTAAAAATGTCCACACAGGGACTAAAGAAAGAACAATGTCCTCGCAGGGACTAAATATAATAATAGAAGAGACTTCACTCGTCCTTCTTTCCGTTAACCAACTTGGAGAGCTTCTTGAAGAATCTATTTGTCTTCTTCTCAATTTTCTCCGCTTGTTGTTGCATCTCTTTCATTCGTTCCAAGGCCTCATTGATGGACTCAAGTGGCGGTGGAGGTTGTGGTTGTGGTATAACAGGATACTTGTATCCATAATTGGATACTCAGTAGGTGGATAAACAGGTGGGAAAGGAGACGGGTAAAGTGCGTTATGCATGACCGCTTGCATATAAGGGTCATGCGAAAGGGCCTGGTAATTTATCGCGTAGACGGATTAAAAGGATTATATCCAGATGTATTCGGATATGTTGGGATAGGGTTATTATAATCCGATGGTGGTGGTTGAACTGCAGATGATGGTGTTGGTTCCACCACAGGTGAAACATTAGAGGGTCCACCCATTTGCAGGTCCTCGTGAATTGTGGCGTAGGTTTTGGGTAAAGGTGGTAGCGATCCCGACCGTTGACCCGCACGTACCGACATACGTGCTCCACGTTTCCTCCTCGGTGGCTCAGGTGGCGACTGATGTTCCACCGGTTCTGTATGAACATCTTCTTGTACAGGAGGTGGTTGGGAGTGATGGGAGGGAGTGTTAGCAAAGGTAAATTGGTTCCAATATTGGTCCCATTCATTAGGACCTTGATATGGTGATCCAACGTAGGAGTTCGAATCGCTCGAGATATTGATGGGATGTGTGTGTGATCCTGACAGCGGCATCTCCGGGTCGGAGTCCTCATCCATGGGATTGGGTTGGTCTAACTGCTTTTGGTCGGCTGGGGTTGTATTAAAATATTGGTTGGGGTTAAGCTCCTCGTGATAAGAATGATGAGAGTGGTGTGAATGATACGAATGGTATGAACTTTGGGTATGTGTAGGTGAGTGTTGTGCTAGTGGCCATGAATCCCCTGAATCCTCATAGGGGTTCGGGTGATGGGGATGCGAAGGGATATGTCCTGAGGGTCCTCCCCTCATTGGTCCTTTGCCTCTTCCTCGTACTCTTGGCGGCATTTTCCTGTTAAAATCAATTAAAAATCAATATTAATAACTTAATAATGAGATGAGTAATCCTAGGTCAAAGCCTAGACTCGGAAGTCTAAGGAATGTGCCTGTGTAAGTTTTAGATTAAACACAAGAAGGATAATGCTTAATTCTCTCAAACTTGGCTCTGATACCAACCTGTGTCACACCCCGACCCGCAGCGGAATAAGAGTCGGGGCATAATTGGGTTATCACCAAAGCTCATGATGTTTACTAAAATGTTTCATATTTATTCAATTCAAATTACAACTTAAATATTCAAATCAAATCCAAACAACTACAAGGAAATGAAACTAAGTAAAGCAATCTCAAGCTTAAACTGATTTATTCTTCTAGGCCTTCCTATGTGTTTCTTGTCTCAACTGGATCACCTGTATCATGTGTAAAACGGAGGATATTTTGGGTCAACAAAAGTTGGCAAGTGAACCTTGAGAAAACATTGTTATTAATTTCTTGTTGTATTTAATGTTGAAAATTTGTGCAATAATCACATGTGAGAAAACATATATATATAACATAAACACAAACCACATTGGATGAGTAAATGATATGAATGATGATGTATATGAGATCAAGGCTCAATCAAACGGAGCCGATCGAGTGACATGAATGATGATGTATGTGAGATCAAGGCTCAATCAAACGGAGCCGATCGAATGAGGCACCTGATACTCAACCCGTATCCCACGGGGAGCTGATGGGCCTA
Source organism: Scalesia atractyloides (assembly GCA_947069175.1). Taxonomy (NCBI): domain Eukaryota; kingdom Viridiplantae; phylum Streptophyta; class Magnoliopsida; order Asterales; family Asteraceae; genus Scalesia; species Scalesia atractyloides. The sequence continues at coordinate 71,160,756 of CAMTDV010000013.1, read as the reverse complement.
ATGAAATGCATGCACTAAAAATGATAACTTCAATCTAAACATAATTCACACAACAATTGATACATATTGGATACACATTTGATGACGGATATGATGGATGCACAAGTGTTTAAATATAATAAGGAATTAAACGACACATGATACACCCCAAAATGTGATTAAAACGGGGAATTGGTAGAGATTCACTCACATTGGGTGCGTTCTTTGATGACGTTAGATGCGCACGAGTTTTGGGATTTGATCGACGAGGAAAACTAACCTAAAATAATAATGAAATGGTTCGGTAAACAAATGGATTTTATTTGAGATTAATACTTTTAATTCATAATCTTAATAGGATTTTTAGATTTATTTTTGTGAGTTTAAGGACATTTTCTGACTTTAAAATATTATTTTTAAATATTTTTTAATAATTTTCAGATTAAATAAATAAAATTAAATTAAAAAAAATGTTGACCGTTGACCGGTTGGACTGTTGTGTTCGTATGCGCTGAGTGAGGTTCGAACTCGGGACCTTTCGTATACATGCACGCAGCTCTACCAACTGAGCTACGTGTCTAACCCGAAATATTCTCTGTTTTAATTATATATATACTAATTAACTGTTATTTTATTTGGTTTATTTAAAAACGGATTTAATATGGCCGAACCGACTTCAGTGACCCGGAGTCGAACTCGGGACGTTCGGTTCGAGTACGCACAGCCCAACCAGTTGGGCTGTGTGTCATATCTGTTTAACTTATGATTTATATTATTCTTATAAACATTCTGTGACTTAATCTGATTAAGTTTTAAAAATGTTGGTTTTAAATTCTGAAATTCGGTAACGTGTGCGATTCGAACCGGGACGTTTGCATTGTTTGTGCACATAGTCCACCGCTGGACTGTGTGTCTAACCCGTTCGAATATCCGTTTTTAATTATACTTATACACATGTTTTAACTTCATCTTCTTCGTTTATCGAATTACCGAACAGTGAATTGACTGTTTGTTTAATTGACCAACTATGCTTATGATTGATTGAATTGAAGTAAAAGAAAGGAATTTAGGAATAAGATGTACCAATCACAGAGTGTCTTCTTCAGATTTTTCGGCGAAATTCGTCGGCTCCGATTTGTGACTTCTCGACTGAATATGATGATTAACAGTTTAGAACCTTTGTTTGAACAATTGAAGTATGAACTAAGAGATAGCAGAGAAGTTTAGACAGATATACCGGTCGAGGAATGAATACGGTTTTCTGATGATCGATTCCGGCGAGGTTCCGGCGAAATTGGAAATCTCCGGCGACGAGCTTCTGCGAAATTTCAACTACGAAAAGTGTGTGGTTCTGAGCGAAAGGATTCCCGGAAGGTTGAGTGGGTATTTATAGGAAGAGAACTGAGTGAATTTGGTCCGATTTTGGGTCGTCATTCACGGTCAAAGTTTCTCCGGCGGTTATGTCCGCAATTGACTGTTAGACGTCTGTTATAACCGATGTCGAAGTCGGTTATAGTGTTTTAGTCAAAAGGAAAATGGCTAAACTCGCGGATTGCCGGATTTTCCAGTGATTGCGAGTTCTGCCGCGCTGAGGTCCGGATTTTGATTTCGAGTTTTAATTTAAGTATTATTTGTTTCAGTAATTTCACAAAGGAGTCATGTGGCGGAGCGGTGTGTTGTGTGATTGAGTTTGTGGGCGACCCGGGTTCGAAACCCGGCGTCCCCATTTAATTTTTTTCTCACAATTTACGATTATTTATCAAATATGGTTTTTAAATTCTAATATAGTTATTAATTATGTATCGTTTAAAATTAATTTGAGCAATAATAACGAAAAATTATAACTGGATATTTGATTAATAAACGAAGCGGGTTTTGGAAACCCGTTTTTCGACGGATGTTACATGTCACACCCCGGCTTTCCACAACCAATCCGAACACCGGTGGGCCCGGGTAGGGAGTATCGTGACGTCAGTTGATATCATCATAGTCAATTAAACACGACACAACGGAAGTCTTGGATTTATATTACTATTACAAACCAAATGTTCAAAATACAAAATAATATACAGACGTCTCGTAATAGAAGATCCACATGCGGATCACAAATTGTACAAAAAGAATGTAAAAAAGACATTGGGCAGATCTAGAATTTGCAAGATCCTCTTATCACTACCGAGTACTTTCAGCCTATTTTCGTATTGTACCTGCAAGCTTAGTCTTTTGAAAATACGTCAGCTTTCGCTGGTAAATACACCCAACTAACTCATTTTTAAAACATTTTAAAAAATGTTTTAAGTGCACGTTGGCACAAAAATCTTTTATAACTTGGGAAAGTTACTTTGTAACCTTGTTAACAGATTCACTTGTTTGTCCATACATACAGGGCCCAGTACGGAGACCGAGACAGAATAACGTACTCACCACTTTGACTCACGGAGGAGTAATTCCCCCAAATTTGTGGGTAATGCATTTTGAGCGTCTATCGGGTGTACGCGTACACCCGCGCTAAGGTCGTGGCCATTATCTAATGTAATGAGCCGAGGATAGTAGTTAACCCCGATGTTTAAGTTATCAAACAAAACTGATCGAACGGAATATGCGGATTTACTAGCCACAAACCGGCATTCGATTGATCCCATTTCCAACCAAGCGGTAATACTTTACCATAACCCAAGCCCGTATAGGGGAAATAAGTCGAGAGTATTTAGCTGAGCTAGTATTCGTTTAAACGCGAGATTTAATAACTCAGCCGTATACAAAAGTACTAAGTGCAGATAGCATTTACCGACAAGTCTCTAGTCTGGATTATGGCATAAGCTAACCAATTAAATGCTAATGATCTTATTTAAGTCACAAACTTAGACCGAGTAGCGTACAGGATCAATACGTATAAAAAAATCTTAAAACTATCACTACACTCTCCAAACAAGGTCTTGTAAGAGGTCTTCCAGCAAAACAATTCACCTGTGAAGAATATTGTGTATCCTGTTTAAAAGGTAAACAACATAAAAGTTCATACAAATCAATTGAAGAGTCCAAAACAAGTCAGTGTCTGCAATTGCTACACATGGACTTATTTGGCCCTGTAATAATCATGAGTTTTAAAAGAAGAGATACTGTCTTGTCATAGTTGATGATTTTTCAAGGTTTACATGGACCTACTTCATGCACTCCAAAGATGAGACTACAAGTATTTTGCAAAATTTTGTTAAACAAGTTGAAAAGTAATTTGATCTGCTAGTAAAAGTCTTTAGGAGTGACAATGAGACAGAGTTTAAAAATAAGGAGTTGGATGATTTCTATGTGCCAAAAGGATTGTTAGGCAATACAGCATCATAAGGACACCAGAACAAAATGGGGTGATTGAAGGAAAAATAGAACTATTTTTGAACTGCTAGAACAATGCTTGCATACTCAGGTTTACCCTTTTCTTTTTGGGCAAAGGCTGTAAACACTGCTTGCTATGTACATAATAGAGGTTTGATTAACCCAGGCATCAAAAGACTGCCTATGAAATTCTATACAAAATTAAACTTCTGATCTCATATTTCAAAATCTTTGGCTACCCATGTTTCATTTTAAACTTAAAAGATTCAATTTGAAAATTTGTAGCCAAAGTAGATTGTGTTTATTTTTTGGGATACAGTTCGAATCCAACACGTAGACACTTGAATGGAGTAAAACATATATTCCGGTATATTTGCTGGACACAAGACTTAGGCCTTTTCTATCACAAAGATCAAAAGTCCCAACTTGTTGGTTATGCTGATGCTGGATATCTATCAGATCCTCACAAAGTAAAATCTCAGACAGGTTACGTGTTCACATACGGTGGCACAACAATTTCTTGGAAATCGACTAAGCAAACACTTACAGCAACATCATCAAATCATGCCGAACTGATAGCATTATACGATGTCGGTTGAGAATATCTGTGGTTGAGATCAGTGATCAATCATATATAAGAAGCATGTGGATTAGAACAAATCAAGAAGGACCCGACGATTATCTATGAAGATAATGCTGCTTGCCTAGCTCACATCAGAGAAGGCTACATTAAAAGTGACAGATTAAAGCATATCTCACCAAAGTTCTTCTCAACGTATGACATGAAGAAAGAAGGGGAAATCGATGTTCGTCAGATCAAGTCAATTGAAAATCTAGCAAACTTGTTCACAAAATCTTTACCTAGTAGCAATTTCGAGCAGTTATCACCTAAGATCGGGCTCCGAAGATTAAAAGATGTTAGTTAAATTTAGGGGGAACATTATACACGTTGTACTCTTTTCCCTGACTAAGTTTTGTCTTAATGGGTTTTCTTAGTAAGGTTTTTAACGAGGCATCATAACTGGTCCAACAGTATCAGTTTACCTCATAGGTCCTAAAGTATCAACTTAACATCATCTTGAAGCATGCTGTTAATAGTGTATAGTGAAAAGTATGCATATCTGAGGGGGAGTGTTATAAATACAGATATACAAATCCCCTTATAACTGCTTTGGTAGTTAACATACATGTGTGTGTGTGTATATATATATATACACACTCTTGTATTGTAGTATTGTTATATAACTTCTTTCAAATTATAATTCAGTTCCAATCAGTTTCTATCAATCAAAGATATTTTGGTGATTTAATTTGGGTAATAAACTAAAATTGCAACTTTGAGTCTTATATGTAAATAGTTTCGAACATGGACAATGTCAATAATATTTGGAAGGGCCTGAAATCACGGATAAACAGACTTTGTTCTCACATCATCATTGTTCATGGATCATCCATTTGAAAAGTCAGCCTTTGCTTCATAGGGTTTAATCATCATTGTTCGTGGATCATTAGTTTGAAAAGTCAGCCTTTGCTTCATAGGGTTTAGAATCAGCATGGAAGGTCACCAACCTAAAAGTTGACAAACGCATGATCAACTTTCACACACACACTACTAGGGTTTTAGCACAAATCTTAAGTTGGTCCACAATGTCTATTCAGCCAAAAAGTCAAAAATACCAACCAATTGCGAGCTTTTACAAATGCCAAAATGGTTGTAGTATAAATGCATAGTTTGTCTTTAAGAGCATTCGTATCTCTTCGGTCAAATTGTGTGAGAGATGTTTTTAATTATAAAAAGGGTTGTTAGTGGTTGTGAGTAAATGAGAGAGAAAATATTACTATTCATCTGTATATTTGGGGGGACACTGTTCCATCTATAATTTCTTAATACATTTGGGAAATGGTTGTGAGTAGGGCTGTAAATGAACCAAACGTTCGGCGAGCCGTTCGTAAACCTTTCGGCGGGAAGTTAGATTGTGTTCATTCGTTTATTAAACAAACGAACACGAACAAGAAATTTCGTTCGTTTAGTTAAAGGAACGGACACGAACAGAGGCCGCGTTCGTTTGTTTATGTTCGTGAACGTTCGATAACGTGTTCGTTTATGTTTGATAGTTCATTAGTGTTTTTAGTTTTTACATTTTACTTAAATACCTCAAAATTTCGACAAATAAAATATTTACTTGTCATTGTATTACATACTACGTTCATGAACGTTTGTTTGTGTTCGTTTGTTTCCATTTGTGTTCATGAACATTAGCTTGTGGTCAGTTGTGTTCATTAACGTTCATTTTCGTTTGTTGCCTAAAATTAACAAACAAACATAAACGAACACGAACAAGTTCATTTCCTTAACAAACGAACACGAACATAAAATCTCGTTCGTTAAGCGTTCATGAACAGTTCGTAAACACGTATATTTCTTAACAAACGAACACGAACAAGGTCTTGTTTGTGTTTGTTCGGTTCATTTACAGCCATAGCTGTGAGTGGATAAGAGAGAAAATGTAATGATAAAGTTATAAAAATTACTATTAATTGAAAGTAGTGAGAAAATATAGTTGTGTTTAATGTAATTATAGAGTGGATTTGGTGGAAGGAATGTGAAACCCTTTTGAGTCATGTAGTTTTGTAGGTCTAGAATTTCGAATGGTCTTTAGGCTATGAGGTGTGGGAAGACGAAAGGGGTCGGGAAGTTGATTGTTGTGTGTGCGTGTTTTGATGATGATTTTAAAGCTGTTAATTGGAGGAGAAGGTAAAAAGTGGTGTCAGATGGAGGTGAGGAGAAGGTAAAAAGTGGTGTCAGATGGAGGTGATGTGACAGATGAAAGTGGTCAAAGAAGACACAATCACACCTCATAGCCTTGTAAGTGTACACTCTACACCATATAAGACCTAAAATCTTTCTGGCCTCATTGTAATTTCAAATTAGAGACATTTCTAAAAATTCGAACAAGGGCCTAGGACAAGTAAATAAAATGGACTTCTAAAATACTATTTTTTAATATATATATATATATATATTTAGAAATGATGTATTAATATTTTTCTAATTTTTTATTATTATGAGCTTTTGAGAAGAGTGAGCACTTCCTACTCTTGCTCATCCTTGAGCCGGATGTGTTGCCAATTACAATAAAATGGTCAATAAAATAAATCATCGACATTTACCACTGTATGTCATGGACTGACTAACTGACATGATCGAAGATCCCACTTATTCTTTTTGTCCAACATGATGAGATTGATAAACAATTACACCAAATAAATAAAAATCCATGTCCTACATGCTACCACACTATGCATTTTTATATAAAAATAATTCATAAAAGTAAATAACTTGTTACATGACACTAAAGTCATAATAAATCATAAATACAAAACAAAGAACTCATCCTTTACCCTCTTTTCTCATTGCACTTCAACCACATTAGTTTGACCCGACCATTCTTTAATTCTCTTGTCAGCCAAGGAGGCCTACAAAGATGAACACATTCAAGTAATTTGAGTCTATAGTAGAAACTTTGTTTCAAAAATAATTCAAAATATTGGTATTACGTAAATTACCTCTTTGTCCCAGTTGGTCCGGTAACAAATCAAGAACAAAATTAGGGTTTGTACGACTGTTCCTGTCAACATGCCAATCCATATACCCTATAATAACCGATCATATTTTAGTTTAGTCATCTCTTTGATAGGATGTGTCGATATCGATACATCAACGCATGAAATTGTTAATCATGTCAAAAGTTATGTTTAGTATATACAAAGTTATGATTTGTTTTCTGTTTTCTGAAATGAAAAAGAAAATGCTTACGTACGCCTAAATACTTTGACCCTTTTGTCACCCATTTTCTAACAAGTTTTGATAAACTGAAATACTCATGATCTAGTGGTCTAACGGTATGGTATTTGTCCCTTACAGAAATGTTATGTGTCTACATACTTGCAAGTATAAGGTTATACGATATTCAAATGCAAATAATTATTGTGAAAAATGAAAATTAAAGACTGAAATGAATTAAAATATTTAAAGTTCTAACCTTTATGCCCCAATCTGCTACAAATCCCAAATGAGTCCCAAACGTATGCCAAATATGTAATAGTATGCAACATTAATGTAAGCTATTACGGATTGCCATCCTGCCCCGATTGCCACCCCTACAAATAAATCACTAAAAATATGTCACACAATAAGTATATGGTTTTAACTAGGAACAATATAAGAAAATGTATCAAGTTATTTTATTTTGGAGTGGCGGATCAATAATAGCGTCGTCGACGTTTTCTTCATTATCAAGCCTTATTTTTAGGTGAATGAAAATAAATAAATGAGCATACGCACCGGTGAGTGCAGGTTGAATATTGTTAATGATAAGACAAGTCGCTAGCAATGGAGTAAGAGCGTAAACCGCTTGTTGAACTTCTAAACTTTCAGCATAGATTGCTGGATACTGCTGTCTAAAAATAATTAGGAGAATCGCGAGCATGGTACCAAACATGAAAGATGAAACAACCACCACCCCGATTGCGAATTTAGCAGCTCTTGGGTGGCATGCCCCTAGTTCATTTGATACCCTTACACTGCAACCAAAAGTTAATTTTGGATTTATTTATAATTCTTTTTAACGTTTGGAAAATGATGAGTTGATGAATGTTTCTTTCGAAACTAACCTAATTGCTATATTAACTCCAATTGTTATCATAACTGCCCAACCAACAATGTTTGTGCTGCAATAATTATCGAAAAGAAATATTAAAACTTAAGATAAAATAAAATAAATAGAAACTAGAAAAAGGGAACAAAAACACAATCATGAATCTATGGGAAGGAGTCAAATAAAATAAAAGATTTTGTTAAACACGTCCTCACAATATCACTCTACATTTTATTTTTTACTGAGATGTGTTAACCATACATGAAGGTATGTTTAGTCTCGTACTAAAAGTCTAAAATATAACACCAACTGATTATTTCAATCATGTTATTGTTAATGGTGAACAAAAACCCAAAAAAAAACCAAAATTGATAAAAACCGATTTAACTGAATCACAAAAAACTCTGAACCGAACGGAATAACCCAAAAATTATTCTTTAATGTTTTTTATATATTGATTTATAAATTATTGATTTTATTCTTGAATGTTAACTATTTATAATAAGAACATTAACATGTTTATTTATCTTTGAAATGATTTATCTATTGACTACAAGAAATAACAAAATTTAACATATATATTAAATGATTTTTAAAGCATTATGAAAGAAAATGTCTTATTAAAAAACTTTAAAGAAACATATAAATAGATTAGAAGGTTAGGTTTATTTGAATAATATTAATTAAAAATGTTATATTTATTAACTTGAATATAAACATTTAAGAAAGATTATCAAATAATGAATTATACTTTTTATTTTTTAAGCTTATGTAATTTTGTTAAAAAAATTAAAACCGAACCATTATAAAAACCGAAAAAAACAAAAACCAAATGATTTTCAAATATCGAAAACCAAACATTTCCATTTTGATTTTACCATAAAACCAAACAGAATCAGAATCAAACTGTGCACACCAGTACTTATTGCTTTGGTAATATTTACTGGTCACGTAATCATTATGGAGAGGATATTGAATTTAATATTTTGTAGCTACTTGAAAAATAACTGTTTCTCAATAATTTAGTAAACTATGTTACGCAGACAATCTCAAACAATGATTCTAAGTTTATTTTCTTCAAAAAAGTCAATAGTAATAAAAATAAGGGTGGTTATATTTTTTAACAGTAGCAAATCAAGATGATTAAAGTTTTAAATAATAGTTAAAACATAAAATTAATATAATAGAACTTTATTGACATTCAAACATACCTTTTGTTTCTTTTTTGTATTAAGAAAAGTAGCAAATCAAGATGATTAAAGTTTTAAAATAATAGAACCCGTTGACATTCAAACATACCTTTTGTTTTTTTTGTATGAAAAGAACAATTTCACTCAAGCTAGTTTTTTAAATCAAAACTAAACAGGCTACTAATTTGTCGTAACATAACGTAGGGCATTCAAAATTTTCCACTCCTACTCCAAATTTCAGATTTGCAGGATTGACTCATGTGATCTTATGATAAGTTAACCTATGTCCTGCCCATGCATGTTTTAAGGGGAAAAAAGAGAGCATATCTTTTGGTAAAGATTTTTTTTAATATTATTTTTAATTCTGAAAAACACTTAATTATAGTTTAATGGAGACGATTCAAATCTGGGAAAACTTGGTTTTATGGAAACAACAGTGATCAACATATATGTATTATATATCCATTTAGAAAAGATTAATTTTTTCTTAACATACTTCCATTTCTATATGAATACGAATACTATATATTACATTGTAAATATGCAATCCATCTTATAATTATTAATTCTTAAAATAAACTAAATTAAGCACTCCGCGTTGGAGCGGGGGTGTAAAACCATGTCAAATACCACAAATGCCACACAACCGTCAACGACAACAACGCTAAAGTTGTTACGTTTTAAGCGAAGAGATAGACCGAAAATTAAAACATATAAAAAATAACTAAGTCGATCAAGGACTCACGCGTTGTGACAAACATGTCAAATGATCAGACAAAAACTTTGAACCACACATAGACGTTTCGCTGTGTTAACTCACATTATGAACGAAATGTAAAAACGTTGAACCACACACGTACGGTGCGTCATATTAACTCGCAAATTTAGTATGAAACGTAAAAGTATGCGAAAGATGAAAGTTAAGAGATCAAAGTTGAAAGTAAAAAAGTAGTGTGGTTAAATTGCAAAAGATGAAAAGTTTTGGGTTAAAATTAAAAATTCAAATTTTGTGAGGTTAAAATTACAAGAAACCGAAACATAGAACATATAAAAAAATAAAAGAAAAGTGTTTGGATAGTCCATGTGGTTGCTCCAATTTTACCTTTAGTCCTTACATTTTCAGAATTACAGCTATAGTCCCCAACTTTGATAAATTCGTTCTCGGATACTCACTGGCGTGGATATTGAGTTTTTGGTGTTAAGTGGGTGCGAAATAACAAAAATACCCTTATTATGAAAAAAAAACAATTAAAACATATTTAAACAAATTTAATCAAAACATATTTTAAAAAATAAAACAATATGTATAAAAAAAAACATAAACCCAATCTCTTTATCTAAGTTCTCTCTCTAACCAAACCCCCACCCCTACAACCTCTATGACAGCCACCAACACCACCAAATCTGCCGCCACCACCAAATCCCTTCCCCATTCGAAATCCGTTTGAACAATAATCGGAGCTCTAGCCATCGTAGGAGCCAACAGTCGCCTACTGAGGGTCAGCGTAGTCTCACACTCACCCACCACCTCCATCTGAACCCCAACAACTTCGCAAAAAAAAAAAGTCATCAGATCTGAAAGCGTAAAAATAACGATGCCGGCCCTAACACTAACGTGATAAATGTGGGATTTTTTGCAGATCTGAAACGCAGTAGTGGTCTCTGACGAAACACCACCGACAGTGGTTCTTCCCTGATCTGATGGTGTGTTAGTTCTAAAATCATGTTCTTCTACAGTCAAAATCATGTTAAAGGGGCCGGAGGATTCTGAAAAGAATGGATGGGTGTTAGGATCTTACCCAATTAATAATTTCAACTCTCTTTTTCAAAAATTAACAAATATAGAAAATGAAACTAAATAAAGACGATTGAGAACAGGACTTTTACTAAATTTATGAAAAGAACATGAATGTGGATTTATGATTATGGCTAGTGGAAGTGGTGGGTGGTAGATGGTGGTGGCTAGTAGTGTTAGAGAGAGAAAGTAGTGAGGAAGAGAGAGATCATGTCCATGGCTTTTCAGTTTAGTGGTATTTTGGGGTGGGGTAAGACTTTGGTACCAATAGGTCTTGAGTTCGATTCCTACAAACGGGTTTTCTCATATTTATTAAGTTTCCTCCTGAGTTGGTGGAAGACGATACTCCAATGGTTTGCCATCAAAAATAAAAAGAGAGAGAGAGAACATGATTACTAAAATCAGGCTATGTTTGATTATCTTTTTCATAATAAGAGTATTTTTGTTATTTCACACCCCTTTAACATTAAAACTAACTCCTATCTACACTAGTGACTATCTGAGAACGAATTTGTCAAAGTAGAGAACTATAGCTGTAATTTTGAAAATGTATGACTAAAGGTGAAATCAGAGTAACCTACAGGGATGTGCCTGTTAATTCGCAAAATTATGAACGAAACGTAAAAATGTTAAACCATACAAGCACGTTGCTCCGTGGTAACTTGTAAAATTTAGTACGAAACGTAAATCGAAAATTTGCGAAAGATGAAAAGTAGAAAAATTGTAATGTTAAATTGTAAAAGAAGAAAAATTTTGGCTTTAAGATGAAAAAAATTAATTTTGTAAGTTAAATTTGTAACAAATAGAAAAATTTGAGTAAAAAGTAAGTTTTTTTTAAATTATCTAAATCAAGGGTACAACTATTCTAAACTTAAAATTGTTAGCTTATTTACAGTGTTAGAATTTAGACTTCAATATGTAACTACAATCATGTTTGAACTAATTTAATATAGTTACTTTTAAAACATAAATCATCGTTTGATTTTAATTTTTCATAACATATAGAAAAAAATCAGAAATATTTTCACTGCCTCTAAATATAAGCTGACTAACTATACAGATATTTTTTTATATTACGTATAAACAGTATATATTATTCAAATCTTTTTTAAATGTATAGAAGTCTAACAACTCTTTAACATAATCACCATGTCCAAATGCATGCACATGACAAAACATAATCAAACAAGACTATATTGTCTAAAAAATGAAAATATATAAAACAACTTTATATTATATTCGTCACTATTTATATTGTATCCTTCACTATCTAAAACCTGATTTATTGTCAGATTATATTCGTCACTACCCAAGAAATTGAGAAAAATAAGAATCAAAGGAACCAGTCAACAAATTAAATAAGATGACGGCCATAATAAATATATATTAGCCAGAGTTTTCCCATGTTATATAGTCGTACAAAAACAAATTGGAAGAGAATGGCAACTTTAGTACGTTATTTATATGTTTTTAAATTGTTATAAATCAAAAACTATTTTGGTTCTAGTTAATTGCATTTTGAAGAAGTTCCAATTAAAGGATTATCAAGTCAAATATGTTTAACAGCTACCGATGTAGATAACATAATGTATGTATTTTATCCAACTTATTATTATATAAACATTTTTAATACTTAATAATACAGTATACATTTATTTATTTTCTAAATCAGTATGCATCACATATTTAAGCAGAGAATTGTACTGACCATATGGAGAGTGCACCCACAGCAACTTCTGCGTTTTTTAAATATCCAGCAAAGAGCACCAATGCCATAAAGTACCATGTCTCCAGGCTGCCTCAATGACAAAATTAAATATATACTAGTCAATTATACAATAAATTTAAGAAGATAGTCATAAATATAAATAAATACGTATAGTTAACGTTTTCATGTTGTTTTTACAGCAATAATTTATTAGATAAATACATGGTAATATACAATATAACCATCATGATGTCCCCCATTCGGGACCTATTGTTTTCAACATGAAAAAGACAGGCAAGAAGAAAACAAAAAGATGATGATCTTAGTTGGCATTGACTAGACCTCTAATTTAACACATTGTGTATAGGATTCGGCTAAAGTAAAACACGTTTTTAGTAAAAAAAATGTTTCGTGTAAGAAACGTTAAAAGACTAAAGGCAAAATTTTCCAAAATGCGTCACTTTATAAAAAAATTATAGCAATACCATATCAGAATCAGAGAAATTTTTTTTTTTCTTTTCAACTTTACGATATAACTTTAAAAAAGAATGAACTTTTTTTTTCTATAAATGATTAACCTAAATAAAAATAAACAATAACCATTAAATGATTAACCTAAATAAAAATAACAATACAACTTTAGGAAAAGTAATTAGTTTTGCTTACCAAAGCATGATAGCCGATAATTTTACGTATAAATAAATACCAAAGTAACAAATTACAAACAAGTGGCAAGTAAACGGGCAACAAGTTGCGCCGCAACCCCTTTTGAATTGCAAACCAATCCTACTAAAGACGAAACTCCAAAGATTATTAAACGCACCCCAGCTAAACCCTGACCATGCTCGAACACAGGTCCCACTAAAAATATAAATCAACTGAGACACCACAATGAACCACCACGACAGGTTCAACACCACTGCACCCCCGGCTAATCCCCACCCAACTTCAACATAAACAACCAACTAAACCCCGTGTGTAGCACCAGCGCGGTCCCCGCCATATACGCCATAACCATTATCTTACTCTGCGCTTGCAAAAACTTCGCGATCGGGTAGTTTAACGCGTAGGCGAATAACTGAGGGATCATCCATAGCGCCATCTTCCCCGCCGCGTGTGCTATTTCTTCGGTTTGCCCGATTAGTAACAGCATCGGTGTCGCGAATATGTAGAGGTTCACCATTATTAGAGCAATGACCAGCAGGATCACCCAGGATCGTTGCATATATACGCCCAACATATCCACCTGCCCGGCTCGTAAGCTTGCCCGCATAACGTCTCCAACGCGCTCCCCATCCCCAGCTGCGGATCATTAAAACTAAGCGTTACAAATTTTGCGACCGATGTGATTTGGGTCGCAAATTTTGCGATATATATTTTTTGATCGCAGATGCCCAGTTTTCTAGTAGTGTTACAAGTTTTATTAATTGGATCCATTATTACGCTACTAGAAAACTGCGTATTTGCATTGAAGTTAACCAATCACAAAATTTTGAGACTTGGTTAAATGCGGTCGCAAGTATTTGAGACTGGTGTGATTACCGTCGCAAAGTTGTCGCAAACTAGCGAGTTTTTTCTTTTTCTTTTAAGAGCGAATCACAAGTTTATGAGTTATCAAATACGTACGAACTGTCGCAAAGCATGTTTTTTGAGTTACAAAATACGTACAAACCATAGCAAATGGTAAGTTTTCTAGTAGTAAATCACAAATTTTACGATTAATCAAACACATACAAACCATCATAAATGTTCATTTTTCGTGTAGTAAATCACAAGTTTAATGAATTACCAAAACCGTTAAAAAATGAATCACCAAACACGTACAAACCATCTTAAATGCTCAGTTTTCTAGTAGTGAATCACGACTTTAATGAATTATCAAACACAAACGAACCATGATCCCTAACGAAAACCCCGCGATGACGGAGTTCTCAACGGAGAAAGCCGCAAGATCAAGAGTTCCAACATGAGCAGCGAACGTTTGAGTGACCGCGCTGAGAGAGTACCGACAAACGGATGTGAAGATGGCCGGTCCGCAAGTTACGAAAGCTTCTTCCATTCAATAAGGAACTGCTTGTGCAGTTCCTTCACTCCGGTTATCGGAGGAATATCCTCCGTACCGGAGCGGAAGGTGGTGGTATTTTTAGAGGTCAGAAGCGGTACATTTTGGTCGCTATCCATTTTTTTTTTGAAGTGGTGGATTGCATCCACTTATATAGAGATGATATTTGTGTAGGAAGTAACAAAACAGCCACCTACCTACCACCATCAAGTTTAAAAAAAAAAACAAAAATTCGCCGAGGTGTAAATCTGTGGTTCACACAAAAGTTAAATTATAAAAAAGGAGGCTTTGGATCATGTTTTAATGGCTAATAAAGTAATATTATAAAGTAGTGAACACAAATAAAAAATAACGATAATTATGAATGCTGTTCCACCCTCCGGTTCAAGATTGGTGTATAAAATCTGGTTAAAAGATGTGAGAGACACTTGGATCGGCTGCTTATATTAATAGGAAAAGATTTTACGTTGATTATAAACTTAAAGAGTAAAGTTAGGACTGAGGCTATCTTTTTCGAATACTAATTAGAATCATAATAGTATAAGATTCTATAAAAGATTATAAATAGTGAAAAAGACGTAAAGTTGAGTATAAATATATTCACATGCTTGTTAAAACTTATTTATATAATATATTTTTACTTTTGGTTTTTGTTTTGGGGCGGACAGTCTAAGCGAAGCAGTCTCATTATCCATTGGGACAAAAGATATGCTTCTTCTCGTCGTACCATGTACATAAAATTTTACCTTGTACATTTGTTTCTTGTTTATTATTACAAGAATCATATATATTTAACCACCATAATAATAGCTTTGATATACATGGAATTTTACCATGTACCTATGTTTCTTGTTTATATAATTCATTTTTAAACTTAATTACAAAAATCATATATATTCAACTCTCATGATACCTTTTATAGATCATATTGAAAAGTGTGATATGATCGCATGTCTCGGGCAAGAGGACAAGGTCATCTTTTTTTCACTTGCTGGTTTTAAATACGTTCCACCACTTAACAAGAAACTCTTATTTGTTTTCGATCCCTAAAAAGCTGTAAGTTGCTAACAATCTCTCTCAAGAATATCATGAAATCTTTTGAACCTAAACATTTTTTTCTAATGAAAGCATGTGGTAAGCATGAAGACTATATAATAGCAAATGAGTACTTCAATCCCAAGAAATTGATGGTATATTTAAAATTTAATCTAGCATTGAAGCACGTTATTTGTGAAATCACTATACTCAGTAATTTATAATAATTAGTAGGGTGTCCGCACGATACGGTGATAGCAACATTTTATATTGTGATACTTATTTCTGATAGTTTTCTTGTTGATATAATATTTATTGTAGCATAATTTGTAAAACCCACACATATAAACTAAGCATTTTATATAAAATACCACATTCGATTAAAGAAAATTGAGATTTCGTTCTACATTCAGACAAAGTTATTAAAAACTTTTTAAATCTTTTTAAACAAGTAATATTTTACAAATTAAACAAAAGATAATTTGTAAGTTAGACAAAATAAGCGGAAGCTTGAAGTTTGGAGGCGTTCGGTTCAATGACAAGGCTTGATCTTCGTCCGCTCTGAATTTCAACTCTCACGAACTGAAAAGTATACACTTTGTTAGCGATAATAATAATCGATAAGGAAAATGTACATCACAATTAAATCCTTTGTTAAATCATATATTTATTTTTTTTTAATTTTTAGGATGGCGTCGGCGACTCGGCGACCCCATGTAAAAAGCTTCGTAGGGTCAAGACTACCGTAGACAGTATCTTAGTGAGTCGGACATATGGTGTTGCGTCGGCGACGGCTAAATGTGTCGTCGGCGACGGTGCTTCCTGCAGCAACTTTGCTGCAGAATTAATAAACTGTCCGTTTGACCCGTTTCGAGTTTCGTACATCAGTATATGACTCAAAACTCTTATAAAAAACGTTCGTAAATTGATATTCTCTGTTTACATTATATAGTTCTATTATTAAAAGTGTTTACACCATTCAAATCTCATTTTTCGTACATTTCTTAGTTTTTGACCCGTTTACTAAATTTTAGGAAACGAACTTGATGAACTAATTATTCTTTAAAAAATTATCATTTATAAGTATTCTCATTATTCAGAATTTCTACTTATAATTTATATCTCCATTACTAAGTTTTATTATCTACGTATTCTTCTTTTCTAGTTTTACCCCTTTAACCAACTTAAAACTAAAGTAAACATTTATGTATACTTTCATGTATACCTTTATGTTCTATTTTACTCGTTTGGTTGTTCAAGCGAATTCCATCGCTTTATTTCCCCAAACCTTTATCTATTTCCTTATCTTGAATAGTTTGGTTGTTATAGTGAAATTCTTGCTTTATTCAACCAAACCTTTATCTTTTTCATTATTTTAGCGAAATCCATCACTTTATACCACCAAACCTTTATCTTTTCATTATTTTGACTTGTTTGGTTATTTTAGCGAAATCCATCGCTTTATAGAACCAAACTTCACGAATATTACTTTATTCGTCGATGTTTATTAAATACAATTGTATTAAAGATTTATTACAAAAAGTTATAGCTACGTATCTTAAAGCTTTCCTTTTAGTCGTAAATCACCTCCGGCTTTATCACCCGTCTTTTCACTCGAGTTGCCTATAGCGAACAACTCGTCTAATTATTAGATGATCAATATGAAAGCTATTACTACCAAACTTCGTCAAATTCATCACATATAGTTTTCATCTAATTATCACATTACCAAGCATAATTTTCACTTAGGTAATTCATCGAACACCTTGTAAGTACGGATTTACGTGCTACTTCAATAATACAAATATCAAATATCATTCAATTACTCAAATTTGTTGTCTTTGATCACTATCTTTCATTAAGGGTTTGCCGCTAGGCTAAATACATCCCAATCCTGCTATAACATCTACAATTTATGCTTATATTGAAGTTTGTATTATTCATCAAACTTCCTAATCTTTGCTAAACATTGAAATTCAACATACCTTAAGATTTTCTAGCTTGGATGATCTTTAATCTCAGTTCATACACTAATTTAGGACTCGATTCCGCCTTCAATTTGAAAGATTTATGGATTCTAGGGTTAGAAGAGTTCTTTCTTTCCTCTACTTGCACTGGTCGACCTAATGAACACACACTAGTGTGTGTTTTGGGTTTTAGTTAGCTATTTATATCAACCAGTTTACCAAGTGTCTAATTCAGTCCTCTATGTTTGGTTTATTATACATGGGCACTATCTAAATGTTTCATTAGTTATCAAATAAGTGACTAGTCAGGTTTCAAAACCATTAAATAGTTATGTGTACGATATTTTACCATAATACTAAATATTACTAAATATTTTATATAAATTAGGGACGTTATATGCCTACCCCCCATTTTTTTTAAAAAAAGTTTTCCGTTAACTAGGTTAAATTATTATATAATTTAATATTTTTGGGGTGTTACATCATTGTAGTGGATATACGTCATAAGAGAAGTAATCGGTTAGCCCATTAAATTGTGGTGTGCGTGGTTCGGTCAGTTCAGTTATTATCCTCAACCAAAGTCGAAATCGAAGTAATCAGTTAGTCTATTTAATAAATAATCGGCTTTTGATTGATTAATTCGTTTATTCGGTTAGATTGACAATTTTTAGTCTGATTAATTTTCTTCTTGCTAATAGCCAAAACCATTACATTATGGTACTCATTTTTTACAGTTTTCTTATTCGTATAATATTTATTGTAGCATCCTTGTGGTGGATATACATCATAAGCGAAATAATCATTCAGTCGATTAAATTGTGGTATGCATGGTTCGGGTGGTTCGGTTATTATCCTTAACTAAAGCTGAAACCGAAGTCATTGGTTATACTAATTTATTAACCAATCGGTTTTCGATTGATCAATTCAGTTAGATTGACGAGTTTTTTTGTTCATTTAATTATGGTTAATAGCCAAAATCAAACTTGAGCTAAAACTTTTGTTTAGAAATACATAAAATTAAGGTATAAATACATGAAATAAATTTATAAATCCATGAAATGGAAGTATAAAATATAAAATATATGAACTTGATGTATAAAAGCTAGAAATATATGAAAATATTCGGTTTTCAGTTAATCGGTTTTCAGTCAGTGTTTGATTGAATTTGATTCAGTTTCATTTGTTTTTTGTTTAACAATTCAATAATTACCCACTCCTAGACATTGTTAATAACTTCACATATAAAAAAACTTTTAATAAAAATACCTATAGCTATACCATACTCAAATAAAATGCTTGTTTTTATGATGTAATTAAAAAAATATATATCGTACGAAAAAGTTGTGGCCATTTAAAAATCGTGAAAGTAGTTAGTTATATATAAGGGTGATAAATATAACTACTAACTAGTTATCTATAATTTTGTTAAAGATGAGAGAATTAAAGTGTAAGTAAGAAGAGGGATTAAAGTGAAATTTGTGTTTGAAAAATTAATTTACCCTTATTTTGATATGTGCTTTATGGATTAAAGAAAAAAAAGTTTTTAACTTTTTAATATGCCCTTTTCTCATATATATATATATATATATATATATATATATAGTGGAGAGTTCAAATGAGAAGAAAATTTTTGTAAGAATAAAAAGAATAACTTTTAAACCAATAGAAATTCTCCATTTACTTCATTTAATGTATGTATTTAATGTTATGAAAAAGGACATATAGGTAAATCTATAATTGTTATTAATTAGCTAATTAATTAAAACTTGTAACTCATTTTTTCATATACTCTTTTAAAATATAATAATTTATGGTGTAGGACAATTTTCGACATGTGTAGGTTTAAATTTTGAAATGTATATGGTAATTTACATGTGTGTAGGGTAAATTCGGGTAAATATAAGACACATATACGATAAATTTTGAAATGTGTAGGATAAAATGTTTTTGCTTTATAAAAGATAGATAACATAATTAATGAGAGGAGCTATAAACTATTTAATGTTTTACCATTATGCCCTTTCTTCTTTTTCTTCTTATATTAAATTTCTTCTCAAATAAACCTTCCCCTATAATATATGGTAGGGTTCATGCGGGAACCACCTTTATTGCGAGAGCTAATATGAACACAACAAAATAAACCCACTACACCACCACCCAAAACCTAAAAAAAACCTAACCCCCTCCCCCAAGCTAAATGCTAAAAACCTACCCTTCCAAAAACCTACCCCCAAGCTAAATGCTAAAAATTAAACCATAAAGCTAAACACCCCCCAACCACCACCACCAAAAAAAATCTAAAATCATACAGCCTTTTTAATAATTTTTATAAAAAATCGTTGGTTTTCGTTATCAAAAAAATATAAAAAAAATATTTTATTTTATTTTTTGATGACGAAAACCAGTGACTTTTTATAAAAATATTAAAAAAATATTTGTATGTTTTTTAGATTTTTAGGTATTTTTGGTTGTGGTCACATTGGTTCTCGCGGTTTTCGCATTAAAGGGTGGTTCTAACGGATCCTTCTTCTATATATATATATATATATATATATTTCCCTAAAATGACTGCCAAAAATCAGTTGTAAATATTATTCCTTAATTAGATTTTATTAGTTAAATTATAATTATACCCTTAAACTACCAAAATCAGAAGAGACATGTGTCACCACCAATATATATATATATATAATATATATATAGGTAGGTAGGTAGGTAGAGGTTCCTGTAAAAAATATAAAGTGTGAGAATGATAAGAAATATTTTGGTGGTGACACATGTCACTTCTGATTTTGGTAGTTTAAGGGTATAATTGTAATTTAACTAATAAAATCTAATTAAGGAATGAATATTTGCAACTGATTTTTGGCAGTTATTTTAGGGAATTCGAATTTTAATTTTGTTTTTGAATTTACTGATCATATGCGACACCATATCATAACGAAAATTTATTTATAGCATCTTGATCATTTTTCATTCACAGTTATGATATTTACTGATCATCTTCGGCACCATATACACATTAACATATTGATCGATGGATAACGATGAACCAGGTACAAAAATTTAGGGTTGCTTTTGTTTCTTTGTTTGATCGATGTCTATATTTTTTTTGTTGATCGGTAAGGAATACCCTTTTTTAATTATATATATTGTTCAAATTTTTTGTTTCAAACAATCGTGTTTGGTGTGTGGGGTTTTAAGGGTTAAAGAAAGTATGTTGTTTTTATGTTATGTTTGATAATGATAGGAGCATACGTATATGGTGTTTTATTTATACATTGGTTTTTGTGAGATGTTATTTGCACAAGGTGTTTATTTTCCAAATGGTGCTCTTATTGTACAGACTATTTTGCGTGTTTTGGTGTTTTTAAAAAATATGGTGTTATTTCTGTTATCGTTGATAATGATAGTAGCAATCTTACATGGTGTTTAATTTCTACATTGGTGGTTGGGAGTGGGTTTGTTGCACATGTTGTGTTCTTATTATTATTGTGGTGTTTTATTCTTATATATGTTGTTTTGTTGAAATGTGCATGGTGTTTATTTATATATGTGGTTTTTATCGTATGGTGATATGGGTTTTGGTGAATGGTGAATTCAGTAGGTGTCTTCAATGAGTTAGGTGTGTTATGGTGTCATTTTAATAGTTTAAGTTTACATTGTAACATTTGTCGTAAAACGGGTTCTAAAATCCGCTCCGCTTTGTACATCAAATATACCTATGATGTTCGTTACGCATTTATGTTGAAAGTTTAAAAATTTGTTATATTATTATTAGTATTTAATAATAAATAAAATAATAATGTTAATAGATAAAATATAAATAATAAAACTAAAATATCAAAAAGTGTAGAGCGTGGGTATCAAACCCGGGTCTCCACCCAAACGATACACCAACCACACCACTACACCACACACACATATCTGATACAATCTCAACCGAATACTTTATATATTAAAACAACCCCTTAATTCGAAATTCAAATCATAGTGCTATAACAGTCGGAGCATGATTCAAGCAATAAATCCAAAGACCATTTTTCTTTTTCAATTAACACCTGTAACCGCTTTAAATCATAAGATTTAACTGAAATCTTGAATCAATTTTGTACGCAATCATCGACCATTAATCCGTGAGTAAAACCAAAATCATATTACTGCCTCCCTCTCTATAAATAGCGATCCTAAACCCCTTCTGAAACTCGCTCACACCTGCAAATACTCTCTACAAACTCTCTGTAACCTCTACTCTTATATTCATACATCGCCGGAAAATTTCTTATCGCCAAAACCTCGCTGGAGAAATCAGAGATCTCCCCTGTTCGGTGTGAGCACTTGCATCCTTCTCTTTTTGTTTAATTTTAGAAATAAATCAATTCAAAGAGTGTCATCAGATTGACAATCGGGTATTTGTCTAATTGTTATTATAAAATGAAGAAGATGAAGTTGGTTATGCGTATAAATATAATTGAAATCGGATTTTACCGGGTTAGACACACAGTCCAGCAGTGTACTATGTGCATTTTAAACAAAGGGTCCCGGGTTCGAGTCACAACTACGCTGCCGATTTCCTATATATTATCAACCCTTTTTATAACATATATATAAAACAACCTAGTTTGCATATAAAGTTAATTAAAATCCTAAATATTCCGGGTTAGTCACACAACCCAGTTGGTAGGGCTGTGTGCAACACGAAACAAGGGCGTGGGTTCGAGTCCGGTCAGTTACACGCTTTCTGAAATTACCCAACCCTTTTTAAATAAAATCATATTATGTTTTAACTTAATATGTGTATATATGTAATTAAAAACGGATATATTCCGGGTTAGACACGTAGCTCAGTTGGTAGAGCTGCGTGCACGTATACGAGAGGTCACGCGTTCGAGTCCCACACGATGCCAAAACCATCCGATTTGACTCGATTCGACCGCTAAGGAGCATATTTTTTTAATTAACCTTTTGTTTATTTTACTCCAAAAACTATAAAAATATTTAATAAAATAAGTCCTTTTTAACCATAAAAATTAGTAACAAATACTATAAAATTATCTAAAAAGTCCAATGAAATTCATTAAATAAAAATACTAATTTTAAGTAAAAGCAATATATTTACTGAACTATTACGTGAATATTTAGGTTAGCTCTTCTCGTCGGTTGATATCTTTAAATCGTGCGCGCTCGTTATCAAATCAAGAACGCACCCACTGTGAGTGAATTCCTACAAACTTCCCCTTTTTATTCATAGGGTGTATCATGTGTCGTTTCATTTATATTATTTATTCAACACTCGTGCTACTACCATTATATGAACTAACGTGCTATGTGATATTTGGTTTATTGTTATTTGTGGTTATACTTTCTCATTTCAGTCAAGCTTTCACATTAGGCCCACCAGTTACCTGTTTCATACAGGTAGAGCATCGCGTTGCCTAATTAGATCGGCTCCATTTTATTGAGCCTTGATCTCACAGCACATCGCTTATCGTGCTCACATGTACATTGCTAGATGATTACGTGGTTTGTGGATAGATTACGTATACGTTTGCTCATATTTGGTTTATGCATATTTTATTAAATTAATAAACATAAAAATTCTTTCTAATGTTTAAATGGGATTCACTCGCCAACTTTTGTTGACCCAAATCTCTATTTTTACACATGATACAGGTGATCAGGTTGAAACAAGGAACACGTAGGACTTGGGCCTTAGAAGAGAAATAAAGCATTATTTGAATGTCATGTTTAGAATATTTTGTGTTTGTATGGATGATGTGTTGGTTGGAATATTTCTTTTTAATTTGAAATAATAAATATGAAACTTTATAGTAGTAAATGTCATGAGCGTTGATGAAAAACCCAATCATGCCCCGACTACCTTATCCGCTACGGGTTAGGGTGTGACAGATTGGTGTCAGAGCTTTTGACTATAGGGATATAGGATAGGTTATTAGACCCTTATACTATAGTCGAGTAGATTTTAATTGCTTACGTGTTAATTGGTTACATGCAAATTCATGATATTTACTTGTTTTATATATATCTCACACACAAATGTATGCAAGCACTCCCATTACTGTATGATTTTGTGTGATACTCAATGTGATATACATATTGTTAACATAACATGCTTATATATATACGCATCACACACGTCTCAATTTCCACATATTTGAACATTTTTCATGCTTCCTTTTCTCAAAATTTTGTGTTGTTTTCATTTTTCAATCTCCTCAAAGTGAGTTCTACGATGGGCATGTAGTAACTGGAAGGGTACAAGTACCGGTAGTCAAAACGTCCTGTCTTGATTGGCATTCGTATAAATCCAATATAACGGACCAGTTTGCCTACCTGGGGACTAACAATGAGAGAACGAAGGACCTATTAGGCCAAAGCATGCCACACCAAACGTGGTGTGAACAAACCCCACTTTGAGTCGTCACTGTGTCTACACCAGGACACCTTCCGACTTTATACCTCGCAATCATGTTTTACGATTTTCATTCGGGTGGTGCAAGTGTTAACAGGCCAACACCAATGTGAATTCTACAAAGCCGAGTAGTCATGGGGGCTCACATGACTACTTAGTCCAAGTATGAGGGACATATAGGGGCCCAAACATGAGCAAGGCCCAAGACATCATATGGAAGTAGTAAATTTATTTTTCTCATTTGTTTTATGGATTTTAATTCCTAAATACGACATATGACACCTATACGCCAAACTCATAATCTCTTACGTATTTCCTGTAGATGTCTTCTAGGCACTCTCATGGAGATAGGAGATCAGGAAGATCCGGCGAGCGCATGGCTGCTCAAATAGCCCAACAAATGGCCGTCGTAATTCCCGACATTGTAATTCAAGTCCAACAAGCCCTCGCCGCTAACCCAATCAATCAAGAAGGTCAAAATGCTGCCAACCCTCCCACAAACACCACCAAGTGCACCTACAAGCACTTCAACTCATGTGACCCTCCAAAGTACGAAGGGACTGAAGGGGTCACCGCTCTACTTCGGTGGTTTGTAGAAATGGAGAGTACCTTCCTCAACTGTGATTGTCCCAATGACCGTAAGGTGCGTTATGCTACTGGTCATCTGTAAGGGGTAGCACTCACGTGGTGGAATGCTAAGAAAGGAAGACAAGGCGTCGAAGCCGCGGTAGCCCTAACTTGGGAAGAATTGAGAAAACTCATGGCCAGACGCTTCTGTCCAAGAAGTGAAATTAAGATGTTGCAGAGGAGTTCTATTTCTTGAAACAGAAAGAGGGAGACCATATAACCTACAACAAGAGGTTTATCGAGTTGAATCAAATGGTTCCCAATTTATTCACTCCTCTCTACCGTTTGATCGAGCATTACATCCGGGTCTTCCCTCGAAAATTTAAGACTCTGTGATGAGTACTACGCCTGCAACTTTGGAAGCAGCTATGGAGCTAGCTACTGAGCTCACCGAAAATCATATCAGGAACGGGGATTTCAAAGACGAGAAGAAGAAAGATAAAACACGAACTGAAACCCCCGCCTCAACAAAACTAGATCCTCTTCTCGATTCGCTAGCAAGAGAAAGCGAAACAGGAAGAACTTTGCTGTCACCCAAACCAACCAACCCATTTTCGTTGCTCCAATCAACCATGTTGCTCCTCCTACCGCTCCATTCAAGAAACAGTATACAGGACCTCACCCAAAATGCAATCGATTGCAATATCATCACCCTCTGGAGAACGCATGTCTTCACTTGTGGCCGTACAGGTCATACAATCCAAACCTGCCGCTCTCCTCAAAGACCATCCCGCAACCAGCCACAAGCCCAACCAAACAGCCAAGTGGTTGGCCAGGCTCCCTACCAACAACCTATACTACTACCACATGCTCAACCAATGGCTCAACCCTTTTACCAACCTAACTACCCTATAATGCCTCCCGTCAGAGCTTGTTTCAATTGCGGTGATCCAATCCATTTTTGCAACACCTGCCCACGTTTAGTGAACATCATCAATGCACAAGCTCAAGCTAATCCTGTGAACCAAGCCAACCAAGCCAATCCGCCAGCAAAGGGTAGAGCTTTTATGTAACACCCCAAAAACGGCTTTGGTGATCAAACCACGTTAATATTAAAAAGTGGTAAAAGACCGTTAGCGGTGAAAGTTAAACTATAAACAAATTTGACTAGGAACAAATAAACCTAGTTAAAAACATGTATACAAGTAACCAAACAATGAGTTGTAATCTCATTCATAATAAAAAATAAACTTGAGGGACCAAAGCTGCCAAAAAGGGAACTTGTATTATAAATATAAAATTAAAACACAAAACACATAGTGAATGTGTATGTGTGCGTGTTTTACGGCTGGTTAACAAGGGGCAAACCCTTGTTCTTCCTAAATCATCAAATTAAAGGATGAATTGAGTTGGGAATCGATGCATGAACGCATATAAACGATCACCTAATCGAGGGGATCATAAGGTATGTCTCAAAACCTAGATTGGTGAAAAATCATAACTTGAGACAAGTTGAATACTTACAAATAATAGTTGGATTATGATCCAAAGATGAAATGTGTATGTGTATGATTGATTTCGTTAAACTTAAAAAAATCATGCACAATTTGATGTAAGATTTCTTGTTAGTGATTAACAAGTAAATAATGAAATGGGTTCTTGATTATACGATGAAACTAATAATGTAGGAATGTTTATGATCATCATACTTTTATGCATGTGTAAGATACTCGAACAAATTAGAGATTCGAGTAAGTAATCATACATGACTTGAAATGATTTTTGTATGATATGATGAAATAGATGTTTAGTTAATGTTAATAGATGTTAAATTGGTAATATTAGGTATTCGGATGAATGTCTAATAATAAGATGAAATGGATTGCTACATAAAGATGAAAGCCTAGCTAACGGATAAATTAGCATTGTTGATCAAAAGCTAAGTTAACTTGATGTTAACAATCGCTTGAATTTGTTTAAGTGAAATAAACGACATGAATTTGGTTTGGAAAATGTGGCTATAATGGTGTCCTAAGAATAGCGCTTACCGGGTAATTAACGATATACTTAAATGAGTTGTTAAACTTATCCGTGAGTTTGTATTGTAAATGGGCAGTTGACTTTTAAGAGTCAAACTGACCTATAATAAGATCAAAGGATAAACTTGATATAAAATCCGTAAGGTGGAATAGTCGTTTTAAATGATGACTAACCTAACCATCTTGCGAATGATAAATGATAGTTTGACGCTTGACAAGCTAGGTGGAGGCTTGGGAAGAAGCGGGTCAAACTGATCAAGTACGTGGAAAGAGCATAATTGGAATTCAAGGTAAGTAAAGCTTACATCTTTAATTTAGAAAATCTACTTATGTAATTGACTAAGAATAATGATTTGGTAATCGGAATGAGATATGAAATGCAAGGTTCCGACAACCATATTTGATGGTAAAAAGGTAAATCAGTATTTTAGTCATGTAATGACAAATAAACAAGGAATTCGGAAAAAATACCTTATGGTGTAAGCCATAAGAAATAAAAGAGTAAAATGGTAATTCAGTCACGAGTTGACAAATAAATATTAAATTTTGATATAGACACACCTATGGCGTATGCCATAACGGATCGAATGAATTGAGAAAGAAATTTAAGTAATATGATCATGTGGTGTAAACTGAAATGGATACATGATGTGTCACACCCCGGATTTCCAACCCCGAAATCCATATATGGTGGGCCCGGGTGGGGAGTATCGTGACATCAGTTGATAATCATCATAGTCATTAAACACGGCACAAGAAATCTTGAAGTAAATTACTATTACAAACGAATGTTCAAAAATACAAAATTATATACAAGCTTGTAATAGAAGATCCATAGGCGGATCATAAAATGTACATGAAAAGAATACAAAACAGACTTTAGCGATTTAGGATTTGCAAGATCCTCTATTACTACCGAGCAGCTTCCGGCCTATTTCGTATTGTACCTGCAGTTTAGTCTTTGGACGATACGTCAGCTTACCTGGTAAATACACCCAACTGACTCATTTTGAAAACTTTAAAATGGTTTTAAGTGCAAACGGCAAAAATCTTTTATTAACTTGGGAAAGTTGACCTTACAACCTTGTATCAGATTCACATGTTTGTCAATACATACAGGGCCAGTACAGAAACCGATACATGATTAAATACACACCACTCAGGACTCACGAAGGATTCATCCCCAACTCTTGGGAGAATTGCATTTGAGCATCAAAAGGTGTATGCCTACACCCGTGCTAAAGTCGTGGCCAATAACTAATGTATTGAGCCAAGGATATCCGGACACGGTAATTTAACCCCCGATGTTTAGGTTATCAAACAAAACTGATTAAAACGAAATATGCGGGTTTACTAGCCAAAGCGGGCATTCGATTGACCCCATTTTGGACCAAGCGGTAATAATTTACCGTATCCCAAGCCCGTATAGGGAAAATAAGTCGAGAGTATTTACCTGAGCTAGTCTTCTTCTTTTATTTTTAAATAACTCAGCCGTATACAAAAGTACCAAGTGCAGATAGCATTTACCGGGAAGGCTCTAGTCTGGATTATGGCATAAGCTAGCCAATTAAATATTACGGTCTTATAAACCGAATAGTGTACATGATCATTACGTATAACGCTTGATTAAACGATGATCGGATAGAATGTATTTTAATCCGTACAAGTACTTGACTTGTAAATATGGGTAAACTATAAACATTCTGGATTTTGAAATTAAATGACAAGGTTAAACCCGTTTCGGTTAAATTCGTAAAATTGTTACATATACGTAACTGTGCATAATACGATATCGGGTAACCGAATTAGTCATGGACAATTTCTATATGCCATTATACTTTAAATAAGTTAAGATATCAGTAGGATATCATTTGTATGCCCTTTAAGGTTTTAAAACGAAATTATGCCTCATAAGGGCAATTTGGTAATTTTACACATAGTTTAAAATTATTTGGATTTGAGTTTATAACATGTACCAAGTAAATATGTTTTAAAATAAGTTTTAAAATCAGTAGGTAACAATTCTTGGTCCATTAATATGGTTTAAAACGATGTTTATGCGCCGAAACGGCGCTTATGTCGTAAAATGGCGTTTTATGTGTGTTTAATAAAAACTGACCTTAGGGTCAATTAAAATGTTTAAAATATGTTATTTTAATATAACATATCAGTAGATAAATGATTTACCTTGAAAAGATTTGATTAAAACTATTTTATAATCCATATGGCTCAAAATCGTCAATTATCGACATAGTTTAAAGACCTTTTTGAAAACTCAGCATATAACTTGGTTTATCATCCCAAATAATCCTACTTATAATATTACATCATTATAAACTCATTTTCAAGTTCATTATTATTTAAAACCTTGTTTATGCAAAAAGGACATTTTAGTCAAAATGGCATAATTATGGAACTTGCGCATAAACTTGGATTCTGATTATGATCACGTAATATAACCTCAGAGGGTTATGCTAAATAATATTATAATCATAATGCAAATTTAGATCAGCTGGGTAACTAATCTAAATCGGGTCGAATCGAAAGTCAAAGCAGAAGTCAAACTTCGCGACTTTCGGTTGCGAACCGACCCTAGAACTGAAATTGACAAGCCGAACATGCTCTTACATGTTCTAATAATTATTACCAACTTGTTTAAGTGTCAAAACATGTTTCATAACATATATAAGATCAATTTATGATTTTTCCAAAAATGGCCTGTTTGACTTTTTATTTTCATTACTTTGACCCGTCAATTGGTCTAGCAAACATGATCTTTAGGAGGTGCCCTTTATAGGGACTAACACCTACCTTATTACGATCACTTAGCCATGTTCATTTCGAAAATGGCTGGACCATAATGGTCTTAACCGAAAGTCAAAGCATTTTACAAAAACGCTTGACTTTTGGCTATAAAAGCCTATAAACGAAAATGCAAGAGCAAGGAACACTTACAAGAGGTTCCTACAATGCAATAGAACTAAGTTGGATACTCCTTTCAGCTAGGAACTTCCAGAGGAGGGAGAAGAGTTATGATTTAAAAGGTGCAAGTTCAAATGGTGAAATTGATCACCTATTTATAGTTGGAGAGCTCAAAGGAGGTGAAGCCAGGTGTTTAGGGGTGTATGAGGAAGCTTACAAGTGTCCCAAAACGTGGCATAGCTAATTACCAGTCCATGGTTTCGAATTTAAATGGTTTTGGAGCTTTGCTTGGCTGCCAAACAATTTTCTGCATCAGACCCTGGTATCTTGCGCCCCGCGACCGCCCCAAGGCCAGTTTTAATTTTTACACTTTAGCCCCTTAACTTTATAAAGCTTATAAAAACCTTTTAAAACACCTTTTTGGCACTTTTAGCCCTCCGTAGCCAATACTTAGCAACACCGGGATTATGCCCGGACATTGTCGAGCTCTCGGTTCGTTAAAAGGCCACCCAGAGGTATAAATTAACATGTTGACACTTTTAATCCCTCCATTATCCAACTTTTACATATTTACAAAATTGAACTCTCTCATCCAACAAATGGCACGTATGAGAGTTAGGATTTCACAAAGGATCACTCAGAGGCTTATTACAAGCATGTTGATTCCGATGTACTCATAGGCTAGGCATGTTGACACAACGGTCACTCAGAGGCCAAATTTCAAGCATGTTGACATATCAGTCACTCAGAGGCTAATGATTTAAGCATGTTGACATATCAGTCACTCAGAGGCTGTTATTTATGCATGTTGACATCGGTTCGTCACTCAGAGGCTCAACTTGAGCATGTTATGCCTTTAGTCCTTATTGGTCTTTAATAGACTATATTTAAAAATACAATACGTGTCAGTATATATTGGACATGATTTTATAGGGCGTTACATCCTCACCCCCTTAAAAGAAATCTCGACCTGGAGATTTTATTCAAAAAGATGGGGATACTTTTGTCACATAGTGGACTCAACCTCCCATGTATACATGGGACCTCTAAAAGCGTCCCATTTTACCTTTACTATAGGTATCATCTTTCTTCGAAGCTTCTTAACCTGTCGATCCTCGATCGAAATTGGTTTCTCAACGAACCTCAGGTTTTCATCTATCTGTATGTCTTTGTGCGACATTGCTAGCGACTCATTGGCTAGACATTTCTTAAGATTAGATGTGTGGAATACATCATAGATTCCACTAAGCTCCTATGGCAACCTGAGCTTATAAGCTACAGTGCCGACACATTCGATTATCTCGAAGGGTCCTATATATCTTAGGCTTAACTTGCCCTTTCTTCCAAAACAGATCACACCTTTCCAGGGTGATACCTTTAGCATGACCTTGTCCCCTATTTGGATCTTAAGAGGTTTATGCCTCTTGTCAGCGTAACTTTTCTCCTGTCCCTGCCAGCTTTGAGATGATCACGGATTTGCATAATCTTTTCCGTAGTCTCTAGGACAATCTCTGGTCCTGATAGTTGGGCCTCCCCAACTTCTGCCCAACATACGGGCGTTCTACATTTTCTCCCATACAAGGCCTCAAAAGGAGCAGCCTTGATGCTAGTATGATAAATGTTATTGTAGGAGAATTCTATTAGGGGTAAGTGGTAATCCCAACTTCTACCTAAATCAATCATACATGCCCTAAGCATGTCTTCCAAAGTCTGAATAGTACGCTCACTTTGACCATCAGTCTGCAGATGGTAAGCCATACTGAAATTTAATCGTGTGCCTAAGGATTGTTGGAAACTTTTCCAAAAGTGAGACGTGTATCTAGTATCTCTATCAGATACAATAGATACTGGTACACCGTGTATGGAAACAATCTTGTCCACATACAATTTAGCCAATTTATCTTAATTATATGTTTCCTTAATTGGCAAGAAATGTGTTGACTTAGTCAGCCTATCCACTATGACCTAAATAGTGTCATTTCCACTTTTGGTCTTAGGTAACTTGGTAATCAAGTGCATAGTTACCATTTCCCATTTCCAAGTGGGAATTTCAAGTTGTTGTAGAAGTCCTGACGGTTTTTGATGTTCAGCCTTAACTTGCGAACACGTCAGACACTTAGCTACATAAGTGGCTATGGATTTCTTCAAATCCATCCACCAATAATTCTTCTTCAAGTCTTGATACATTTTGTCACCACCTGGGTGAACTGAGTATCTTGAACTATGCGCTTCTTGGAGGATTAGATCTCTAAGTCCTCCAAAGATCGGAACCCAAATTCTATCATTAAATCTTAGGATTCCATCCTTTCCAGACGCTAATTGATCAACAACTCTGCATAATTCCTCATTAGGAATATTAGCCTCTAACAAGGCTTGTTTTTGTGCATCTAATAGCCTCTCACTCAAGCTATTTCTGAACTCAATGCTCTTAGCATTAATCCTTATGGGTTGAATCTTTTCTTTGCGACTTAACGCATCGACAACTACATTTGCCTTGCCTGGATGGTAGCGAATCTCGCGTTAAGAGTTTCCATCCAACGGCGTTGTCGCATGTTCATTCTTTCTGATTGAATAGATGCTTGAGACTTTTATGGTCTGCGTATATAACACACTTTGTGCCATACAAGTAATGTCTCCACAGTTTTAGTGCAAATACAACGGCACCCAGTTCCAAATCATGGGTGGTGTAATTCTTTTCATGCACCTTTAATTGTTGTGATGCATAGGCAATTACTTTGCCATTTTGCATTAGCACACAGCACATGCCAGTGTGCGAAGCATCACAATAGACAACAAAGTTCTCAATACCCTCAGATAGAGATAACATAGGAGCATTGCTCAATTTGTGTTTAAGAACCTCAAAAGATTCTTGTTGCTTTGGACCCCAATTATACTTAACATTCTTACGGGTCAAGATAGTTAAAGGAGTGGCTATTCTTGAAAAGTTCTCAATGAACCTTCTATAGTAACCAGTCAATTCCAAGAAACTACAAACCTCCATTGGGGTCTTGGGCACTTCCTAATTCATTGTGGCCTCAATTTTAGAGGGATCCACTTGGATACCACGCTCAGTTACCATATGTCCAAGAAATTGGACTTCTCTAAGCCAAAATTCGCATTTAGAGAACTTTGCATAAATTTTCTCCTGCCTTAATAATTCTAGGATGCACCGAATATGTTTCTCGTGATCAGCTTGATTACGAGAATAGATAAGTATGTCGTCTATGAATACAATGACAAACTTATCTAAATACGGTTTGCAGACTCTATTCATGAGATCCATGAATGTTGCCGGTGCATTTGTGAGCCCAAAAGGCATCACTAAGAATTCAAAATGACCATAGCGGGTCCTGAAGGCTGTCTTAGGAACATCTTCACTTCTAATCTTCAGTTGATGATATCCTGATCTCAAATCTATTTTAGAAAAGTAACTAGCTCCTTGAAGTTGGTCGAATAAATCATCGATCCTGGGGAGAGGATATCTATTCTTAATGGTTAGCTTGTTCAGCTCCCGGTAGTCGATGCACATTCGCATCGAACCATCTTTCTTCTTTACAGACAGAATAGGAGCTCCCCAAGGTGAGGAGCTAGGTTGGATAAAGCCCTTCTCCAAGAGTTCGTCCAACTGAGCTCTTAGCTCATTCATTTCGGTTAGAGCTAGCCTATATGGAGCTCTAGCTACGGTGCTGACCCTGGTAGGATACCAATCTTGAACTCCACTTGCCTGTCTGGAGGTAGACCTGGTAATTCTTCTAGGAATACATCGGGATACTCTGAAATGACTGGGAGGTCTTCCATGTTTGGTTTAGGTTCATTTATGGTAACTTGTGCCATGTAGATGACACATCCTTTTCTCAAACACTTGGATGCCTTAAATAATGACACCTTGTCCGGCAATCCATAGTGTGAGTCTCCGAGTATGGTGATCATTTCACCAGATGGGGTCTTAATCTCGAAGAGCTTTTTATCGTAGGCAATGCGGGCTTGTTTTTGAGATAACCAATCCATGCCTAAGACAACAGCGAACCCCGCCAATTTTATTGGCAGAAGAGAGATAGGAATGGAATGATTCTTAATGGATATAGAGCATTCATCAAGAATGGAAGAAGCAGTTTCTAAGGTTCCATCAGCGAGTTCTATCTCATAAATTTTGTCTAGAGTTGGCAAGTTTAATAGTTTACTAAACTTATGGTCAACAAATGATTTATCGGCACCTGAATCGAAAAGAACTCTAGCGTAAATATTGTTAATGAGGAATGTACCTGCTATGACATTGTTGTCATTAACGGCCTCCCTGGCATTCATTTGAAAGGCACGAGCATTCCCCTTCTTGGCCTCTCAAGGCTTTACATCATCACTTTTAGGTTTCTTGGGGCAATTGTATGTTATATGCCCTTTTTCGTTGCAGTTGTAGCAAACTGCATCCTTAAGATCCTTGCAATCTAAGGTCTTATGCCCTTTTCTCTTGCAGATACCATAGGGTTTGGTTTGTGGATTTATACTAAACTGTCCCAAGTGCCTATATTTACAATTCTTGCACAGAGGTTTGTCAGTAGACGCGTTCTGGTTCTTCTTGAACCCGAAATTTCCTTTCTTTTTAAATATTTGGGAGTTATTATCCTCCCTTTTCCTCTTTCCGTCAATTTTAGTCCTAATTGACTTTTGTCTTACTAGATCTAGGGTGAGGGAAAGAGATAGGTCTACAGCAGACCTATAGGTAGTAGGCTGAGCAGCCTTTACCATGCCCTTTATCTCGGGCGCCAACCCATTTATAAAACGCGCAATGGTTTGGATTCGGTGGTGATCAAATAGGAAACTAACCTAGATAGAGAGTTAAAGTCATAAACGTACTTCCGACAATCTAGGTTTATCACTGAAAGAGAGGAAAAGTCTGTCTCTAACTTCTCCACCTCATGGGTTGGGCAGTAAGTTCCCTTCACCAAATCAACAAACTTGGACCATCCCAAGTTATACAGGTGTACCTTACCTGTTGATTGAATCATGTCTTTCCACCATATTAGGGCATCGCCCTTGAAGGATTGTGATGCATACTTGACCACATCCTTATCGGCACAATTGCTGATATCTACTATCGTCTCCATCTCGTCTAGCCACTTTAGGGATTGTACAGCTCCTTTTTCTCCGTCAAAGTCTCGGGGCTTACAAGAGATAAAATACTTAGAGGTACATCCGTCCTTAACAGCACGGGACTTTTAAGTAAGATCTATTTTCTTTGGTTCACTCTTCGCATTTGAAGAATGAACGGAGCTCTCCCTATGAGCTGAAGATGGTGGAATAGATAAGGGTCTAGAGCGAGTGGCACTCGACTCTCTAAGCCTTTCTATGGCCTTTTCCATGGCCTTTTCGACAGCCGCATCAATGCGAGCTTGAAAATTTTCATCATCTATATTTTTGTTTTCAGCTTTGTTAGATTCAGCATTCCTGTGGCTACTTTGTGCTTCGTTTGAGTTAGCCATCTTTAAGTCTTGGTTTCTATATACCAATAAAACTTCATTTAGCCATGGTGCATCAACCATATCGGCTTTCAATATTGGATATAACAATCCATTGCCTATACCAGTGTGAATAACATCAAAACTCTTAGGCTTAACATATCTATATTTGGCCTAGGTGTTAATAGGACCATCATAGGCAAATTACAATTTGGACGTAGTCCATATATTATTGGACAGTGGATCACAATGTCACAACTGTCATTGTCATCATTGATAATTATATAGCTCATAGGCTTGTCCCTAATGGACATAATAATTGGGCACCTTGGCCGGTCATATCAGATGTATCTGGCATATCAGCCTGTCCCGTTGGACAATTAATTGGGCACATTGACCTACATCATATTAGATGTATATGGCATATCAGCCTGTCCCGTTGGACAATTAATTGGGCACATTGGCCTACATCATATCAGATGTATATGGCATATCAGGCTGTCCCGTTGGACAATTAGTTGGGCACATTGGCCTACATCATATCAGATGTATATGGCATATCAGTTATGTCCCGTTGGACAATTAATTGGGCACATTGGCCTACATTATATCAGATGTATATGGCATATCAGCCTGTCCCGTTGGACAATTAATTGGGCAATTGGCCTACATCATATCAGATGTATATGGCATCTCAGCCTATCCCATTAGACAATTAATTGGGCACATTGGCCTACATCATATCAGATGTATATGGCATATCAGCCTGGCACATTGGCGTGATGGCTAGTGTGGTTCCTTAAGCCACACTACCAAGAGTATGAACATTTCTTAATGTTACATAAGAACCTTAATAATTGATTAATGGTCCCAGTCACCTTCGACCTTAACGACCTTGGAGGTTTGGACCTGTCCCTTACTACTGGATAAAATGATAACTTCCCTTAACTATCCTGATAGAAGACCCCTTCGTACTTAACTATCATTTCTTGGCTAATGTGTGGTCTACGCCACTTGGCATAATCAATCTATTAAGGTCTTTTGAAATTATATAGCAGAGCATAAATTTCGAGTAAAATCGAGACGCTCGTTTTCAAGAGGATGATTTACATATATATATATAATTCCAAAAGTACTTCATTAATTATTGATTAAAAATTACAATACTAGAAAATGAAATAAACTTGTCCATGCAAGGACTTAAAGGAATAAAAAAAATGTCCACGCAGGGACTAAAAAAATAACAATATCCTCGCAGGGACTACATATAATTGGAAGAGACTTCACTCGTCCTTCTTTCCTTTGACTAATTTGAAGAGTTTCTTGAAGAACTTATTCGTCTTCTTCTCCGTTTTCTCCGCATGTTGCTGCATTTCTTTCATCCTTTCTAAAGCCTTATTAATGGCCTCAAGTGATGGCGGAGGTTGTGGTTGTGGTTGTGGCATAACCGGATACTGGTACCCATAAGTTGGATATCCAGTAGGTGGGAAAGGAGACGGGAAAAGTGCATTGTGCATAACCGCCTGCATGTATGGGTCTTGCGACCACGCTTGATAGTCTACCGGCGTAGACGGGTTAAAAGGATCATATCCAGACGTGTCTGGGTACATGGGAATTGGGTTAGTATAACCCGTTAGTGGTGGTTGAACAGCAGGTATTGGTGTTGGTTCCACTATAGGTGGAACATTATAGAGTCCACCCATTTGTGGGTCCTCTTGAATTGTGGGGTAGGAGTTGGGCAAAAGTGGTAGCGATCCCGACCTTTGTCCGGCATGTTAGACATACGTGCTCCACGCTTCCTTCTTGGTGTTTCAGGTGGTGGTTGAGGTTGGTCCACGGGTTCCATGTGGACATCTTCTTGAACAGGAGGTGGTTGAGAGTGGTGAGAAGGAGTGTGGGCGAAAGTAAATTGGTTCCAGTATTGGTCCCACTCATTAGGACCTTGGTAGGGTGATCCGGCATATGAGTTTGAATCGCTCAAAATTTCAATGGGATGCATATTTGATCTCGACGGTGGCATCTCCTGGTCGGAGTCCTCGTCCATAGGATGTGGCTGGTCCAATTGATTTTGTTCGACTGGAGTTTAAGTAATGGTTAGGGTTAAATTCCTCATGGTAGGAGTGATGAGAATGGGAATGGTGAGAATGGTAGGAGTGGTGTGAGTGGTAAGAATTTTGGGAATGTGAGGGCGAGTGTCTATTAGAGACAGAACGTCTTGCTGGTTGCCATGGAGACGAATCTCCTGATTCCTGGTAAGCATCTATATTATGAGGTTGAGGGGGGATGCGTCCCGATCGTCCTCCTCTCATTGGACCTTTTCCTCGTCCACTTTGTCCTCTCACACGTGGCGGTATTTTCCTGTTAAAAATCAATTCAAAAACATACTAATAACTTACTAACGAAATGAGTAATCCTAGGTTAATCCCTAGACTCGGAAGTCTAAGGAATGTGCCCGTGTAAGTTTGAGACTAAACACAAAAGGCTAGTGTTTAATTCTCTCAAACGTTGGCTCTGATACCAACCATGTCAAACCCCGGATTTCAAACCCTGAAATCCATATACCGGTGGGCCCGGCTGGGAGTATCGTGACATCAGTTGATAATCATCATAGTAAATTAAACACGGCACAACAGAAGTCTTGAACTAAATTACTATTACAAACCGAATGTTCAAAAATACAAAATAATATACAAGCTTGTAATAGAAGATCCATAGGCGGATCATAAAATGTACATGAAAAGAATACAAAACAGACTTTAGGCTGATTTAGGATTTGCAAGATCCTCTATTACTACCGAGCAGCTTCCGGCCTATTTCGTATTGTACCTGCAGTTTAGCCTTTGGACGATACGTCAGCTTACACTGGTAAATACACCCAATTGACTCATTATGAAAACTTTAAAATGGTTTTAAGTGCAAAACGGCACAAAATCTTTTATTAACTTGGGAAAGTTGACCTTGCAACCTTGTATCAGATTCACATGTTTGTCAATACATACAGGGCCCAGTACAGAACCCGAGACATGATTAAATACACACCACTCAGGACTCACGAAGGAGTCATCCCCAATGTCTTGGGAACATTGCATATGAGCATCAAAAGGTGTATGCCTACACCCCGTGCTAAAGTCGTGGCCAATAACTAATGTATTGAGCCCAGGATAACTAGGACACGGTAATTTAACCCCCGATGTCAAAGTTATCAAACAAAACTGATTAAAACAAAATATGCGGGTTTACTAGCCACAAGCGGGCATTCGATTGACCCCATTTTGGACCAAGCGCTAATAATTTACCGTATCCCAAGCCCGTATAGGGAAAATAAGTCGAGAGTATTTACCTGAGCTAGTCTTCTTCTTTTATTTTTAAATAACTCGGCCGTATACAAAAGTACCAAGTGCAGATAGCATTTACCAGGAAGGCTCTAGTCTGGATTATGACATAAGCTAGCAAATTAAATACTAACGGTCTTATAAACCGAATAGTGTACATGATCATTACGTATAACGCTTGATTAAACGATGATCGGATAGAATGTAGTTTAATCCCGACAAGTACTTGACTTGTAAAATATGGGTAAACTATAAACATTCTGGATTTTGAACTTAAATGACAAGGTTAAATCCGTTTCGGTTAAATTCCGTAAAATAGTTACATATACGTAACTGTCCACATAATAGCGATATCGGGTAACCGAATAAGTCATGGACAAGTTCTATATGCCATTATACTTTAAATAAGTTAAGATATCAATAGGATATCAATTTGTATGCCCGTTAAGGTTTTAAAACGAAATTATGCCTCATAAGGGCAATTTGGTAATTTTACACATAGTTTATAAATTATTTGGGATTCTGAGTTTATAACATGTACCTACTATAAATATGTTTAAAATAAGTTTTAAAATCAGTAGGTAACAATTCTTGGTCCATTAATATGGTTTAAAACCATGTTATGCGCCGAAACGGCGCTAATGTCGTAAAATGGCGTTTTATGCGATGTTTAATGAAAACTGACCTTAGGGTCTATTAAAATGTTTAAAATATGTTATTTAATATAACATAACAGTAGATAAATGATTTACCATGAAAATATTTGATTAAAACTATTTTATAAGCCACAGGCGCTAAAATCGTCAATTATCGACATAGTTTAAGGACCTGTTTGAAAACACAGTTTATAACTTGGTTTATCATCCCAAATAATCCTACTTATAATATTACATCATTATAAACTCATTTTCAAGTTCATTACTATTTAAAACCTTGTTTTATGCAAAAAGGACATTTTAGTCAAAATGGCATAATTGTGGAACTTGCGCATAAACTTGGATTATGTTTATGATCACGTAATATAACCTCAGAGGGTTATGCTACATAATATTATAATCATAATGCAAATTTAGATCAGCTGGTAACTAATCTAAATCGGGTCAAAATCGAAAGTCAAAGCAGAAGTCAAACTTCGCGACTTTCGGTTGCGAACCGACCTTAGAACAGAAATTGACGAGCCGAACATGCTCTTACATGTTCTAATAATTATTACCAACTTGTTTAAGTGTCAAAACAGGTTTCATAACATATATAAGATTAATTTATGATTTTTCTGAAAAATTGCATGTTTGACTTTTTATTTTCATTACTTTGACCCGTTAATTGGTCTAGCAAACGTGATCTTCATGAGGTGCCCTTATAGGGACTAACACCTACCTTATTACGATCACTTAGCCATGTTCATGTCGAACAATGGCTGGACCATAATGGTCTTAACCGAAAGTCAAAGC
Source organism: Scalesia atractyloides (assembly GCA_947069175.1). Classification (NCBI taxonomy): domain Eukaryota; kingdom Viridiplantae; phylum Streptophyta; class Magnoliopsida; order Asterales; family Asteraceae; genus Scalesia; species Scalesia atractyloides. The sequence goes on along the minus strand of CAMTDV010000013.1, from coordinate 71,120,835 downwards.
GTTTTATGAAAACACTTGACTTTTGGCTATAAAAGCCTATAAACGAAAATGCAAGAGCAAGGAGCACTTACAAGAGGTTCCTACAATTCAATAGAACTAAGTTGGATGCTCCTTTCAGCTAGGAACTTACATAGGAGGGGGAAGAGTTATGATTTAGAAAGGTGCAAGTTCAAATGGTGAACTTGATCACCTATTTATAGTTTGAGAGCTCAAAGGAGGTGAAGCCAGGTGTTTAGAGGTGTAAGAGGAAGCTTACAAGTGTTCTAAAACATGACATAGCTAATTACCAGTCCATGGTTTCGAATTTAAATGGTTTTGGAGCTTTGCTTGGCTGCCAAACAATTTTATGCGTCAGACCTGTTCTCGCGCCCCGCGAGAGACCCAGACCTGGTCTCTCGCGGCCCGCGACCACCCCAAGGCCAGTTTTAATTTTGACACTTTAGCCCCTTAACTTTATAAAGCTTATAAAAACCTTTTAAAACACCTTTTTGGCACTTTTAGCCCTCCGTAGCCAATACTTGGCACACCCGGGATTATGCCCGGACATTGTCGAGCTCTCGGTTCGTTAAAAGGCCACCTAGAGGTATCAATTAACATGTTGACACTTTTAATCCCTCCATTATCCAACTTTTACATATTTACAAAATTGAACCCTCTCGTCCAACAAATGGCACGTATGAGAGTTAGGACTTCACAAAGGGTCACTCAGAGGCTTATTACAAGCATGTTGATTTCAATGTCACTCAGAGGCTAGGCATGTTGACACAACGGTCACTCAGAGGCCAAATTTCAAGCATGTTGACATATCGGTTACTCAGAGGCTAATGATTTAAGCATGTTGACATATCAGTCACTCAAAGGCTGTTATTTATGCATGTTGACATCGGTTCGTCACTCATAGGCTCAACTTGAGCATGTTGACGCCTTTAGTCCTTATTGGTCTTTAATAGACTATATTTAAAAATACAACACGTGTCACTATACTATTGGACACGATTTTATAGGGTGTTACATGATGAGATAGTAAATAATACCATCTCGTGATGATAAAATGGTCATTTAGACCAAATGGATCAAATGGTGATGATATCACCATTTGACAATAATATCTAATGAACGCTTGTCGACTTTTTGTAATCATAGGAAAATGGCGTTTGGTTCGCGTCGCTATTAGTTAGTAACTAGTAGTGCAAAGTAATTAAACGGGTCAATGCTATGACCCGAGCTAGGTACGTGTAATGGGTCAAACTCTCAACCAGGACTAAAAGGTCCAATGAGAGTTAAATGAGTCCTAAATGAAAAAGGGATTACCTAAGGTAAGGTAACTCCAATAATCTAATATGTAATCATTATGTTCTTAAGAACGTAATGATTTTACATAGATTATGGTTAAATATTCGTTTTGGTCAAAACATAATATTCTAAGTCATTCGTCGTAAAGAAGGGTCTAAGTTGACCAAAATGCCCTCGAATGATAAAATAGGTAAACGACTCTAATATTTGTTTAAAAATGAGTTTTATAATACGATAGACCTCTTTGGTAATGTAAAGGCGAAAAGCATAAGTCGTTTTGGCTTAATGCCTCATATTAGAGCTTTTTCGTAATAACACCAAACCGAAGGGTAGAATTTAAAATATAGCATTTTTATAACCAATCCACCATAATGTATAGTTTTGGTGAAATGAAATAGATATTTTGGTGGGAAAACGAGAAACAAAATAAGAGGAAGTGAGATTTAAGTTTATACACTTAAATCATTTAATGGGTCAAAATGAATATACGCATAAATCAAGAGTGAATGTGTAATTCATAAGAAATAAGAATCCGGGTCAAGGATTTCGGGTAAAATATGTAAGAGAATATTCTACGGATATTTAGAAACTAGTTTCGGGTAAAACAAAGAAGAATTGAGTGAGTTACGAAAAATGTCGTAACTAAAACTACAAACAAGAGAAAAGCTGCAGCAGCCCACCATAAACTACGGTGGCCTAACGTAGCTTACGGCAGGCAGCTGCTGATTGAAATTGGAAGTCTTAGTCGTAAGACAGTGAGCTAGGACCGTAATGCTGGACCGTAAGCTACGGTGGCCACCGTAGCTTACCGTGGGGTCTGAAATAAAGTTTTTGTTTTTATTGTTTTTAAGACTTCATGTTTATTCAGTTATGTTATAATTTATTTATAACTAATGTATTTCATATATTATGAAATATAGGTGATGTTTGGGAGCATCGGAGGTGGATCAAGCTATATGAAGAACCGAACATGATCAAAGTTCATGCTTCCGCATTTGGTTTTGATTACAATAAATCTAACCAACGATAACATGTTAAATTGTTTTAAGATGTTGAAAAAGATTTAATAAACTCGTAAATATGAGTGATGTGTATTCGCATTCACACATCAAAACTCGAAATTTTAATAGAAATTCAAGTAAAGTAAGATAGGGTCTTACATTTTAACATCAACGCCAACCAGGCTAGAGCGGATAACAATGTGGTTAACGGCACGTTTCTCATTAACGGTAGTTATGCATCTATTCTTTTTGACACTGGCGCGGATAAGAGTTTTGTGTCCCTAGAGTTTGAATCTATTCTTGGTTTACCTCGCGTTAGTCTAGCCGAATTATTTACAGTGGAAGTAGCAGATGGTGAACCTATTACGTTAGATTCTATCATTCTTGCTTGCACTCTTACTCTCAATGATCATGATTTTCCATTTGATCTTATTCATATGAAGTTGGGAAATTTCGACGTCATCATTGGAATGGACTGGCTTAGTCAGCATCATGCTGAAGTCGTTTGTTATGAAAAATTCATTCGAATTCCTTTCGATGACGGTCAAACTCTGTATTTTTTGTGAAACCCCATCCAAAGGACTCAAGTTGATGTCGTGTTTTCAAGCACGGAGGTATCTTCGAAAGCATTGTATAGCATTCCTAGCTCATATTGTCAAGATAGAGGGCGAGAAGAAGAAACTCGAAGATATTCCGATTGTTAAAGAATTTCCTCAAGTTTTTCCCGACGATGTTTCAGGACTTCCTCCTGTGCGAGAAGTCGAATTTCGAATCGATCTTGTACCTGGTGCTACACCAGTTGCAAAATCTCCATATCGGTTAGCCACATCTGAAACGCAAGAGTTAGCTAGGCAGCTGCAAAAGCTGACTGACAAGGGATTTATACGTCCTAGCTCATCACCTTGGGGTACGCTGGTTCTTTTCGTAAAGAAGAAGGATGGAACTTTTCGAATGTATATCGACTATCGAGAGCTCAACAAGCTGACCATCAAGAACCATTATCCTTTACCTCACATTGATGACCTTCTAGATCAACTTCAGGGTGCCACCTGTTTCTCAAAAATGATCTTCGTTCTGGTTATCACTAGCTTAGAGTACGTGAAGAAGACATTCCGAAGACTGCCTTTTGAACTCGCTACGGTCACTAAGAATTCATGGTCATGCCTTTTGGTTTGACCAATGCTCCCGCTGTTTTCATGGATCTAATGAATAGGGTGTGCAAACCCTACCTCGATCGTTTCGTTATGGTTTTTATTGATGATATTCTTATTTATTCCAAGACCAAATCAGATCATGAACGACATCTTCGACTCATCCTAACACTTTTGAAAACCGAAAAGCTCTACGCTAAGTTTTCAAAATGTAAATTCTGGCTAAAAGAAGTTCAATTCCTTGGTCACATTATTAACGACAAAGAAATTCATGTCGACTCGACAAAGATTAAAGCAGTGCAAGAATGGCAAGCTCCACGCACTCCTACCGAAGTTAGATCATTCCTTAGTTTAGCTGGTTATTATTGACGTTTGATCGTCAATTTCTCATGTATTGACTTACCACTCACAGCCTTGACTCATAAGGGCAAGCCCTTCATTTGGGGGCCCAAGCAGGAAGATGCTTTTCAAACTTTGAAACAAAAACTTTGTGATGCACCGATTCTCACTCTCCCTGACGGTTGTGAAGACTTTGTGGTCTATTGTGACGCACCTGGGCAGGGGCTAGGGTGTGTCTTAATGCAAAGAGGAAAGGTGATAGCCTATGCCTCAAGGTAACTCAAAGTACATGAAAAGAATTACACTACTCATGACCTAGAACTCAGAGAAGTCGTGTTCGCTCTAAAGATATGGAGACATTATCTCTATGGTACGAAGTGTGAGATTTACACTGACCACAAGAGCCTTCAACATATCTTCAATCAAAAAGAGTTAAACATGAGGCAACGAAGATGGGTCGAATTTCTGAATGATTACGATTGTGAAATCCATTACCATCCTGGTAAAGCTAATGTCGTAGCATATACACTTAGCCGAAAAGAGTATGCTAACTTCATTCATCTTTTGTGTTTCCAAATCGTAAATGATCTTCAAAACCGCATTCGTGCAGCTCAACATACTTCTGTCACAAAAAATGGTGAACGAGATGAATTATCTTGTGGAGCTGAAACCAAGTTAGAATCCAAGTCCGATGGTATCCTTTACTATCTAAATCGTATTTGGGTACCTGATCGTGACAATCTTCGTACTTTTGTCATGAATGATTCCCACAAAACACGATATTCTATACATCCAGGTGCTGATAAGATGTATCAAGATCTACGATATTGAATCGTTTGATTGTTAAACCGGCTGACCCGGGTTCGAAACCCGGCAGCGGCATTTATTTTTTTCTTCGACCGTTTTTATTGTTTATAAATTATAGTTTATAAATTCTAATATATTTATTAATTATGTATTGTTTAAAATTAAAAAAAAAGCATTAAATAAACAATGATAATTGTAACTGACTATTTGATTAATAAACGAAGCGGGTTTTGAAACCCGTTTTTCGACGGATGTTACAGTATCCCCTACTTTTAGAAATTTCGTCCCGAAATTTAAATAGTAGTGGTAACAGGAAAAAGATGCGGGTATTTTTCGCGCATTGAGTCTTCACGTTCCCAAGTAAACTCAGGTCCTCGTTTCGACTCACAGCGGACCCTAAAAATTGGAATACGACTCCGTCTTAAACGTTTTTCTCCGAAGTCCATGATCTCTACTGGTCTTTCAATGAAGTGCATAGATTCATCGATCTGAATATCTTCTAGGGGAATATGGAGGTTTTCATCGGCAAGGCACTTCTTTAAGTTTGATACGTGGAATGTGGGATGAATTCTGTTGAGCTCTTCTGGTATGTCAAGCTTGTATGCTACAGGTCCTACTCTTTCGAGTATCTTGAAAGGTCCTACGTAGCGTGGTGCTAGCTTGCCCTTCTGACCAAAACGAACCACTCCCTTCCACTGTGATACTTTTAAAAGTACTTGGTTACTAATGTTAAACTCCAAGGGCTTTCGTCGTTTGTCTGCATAACCCTTTTGACGACTTTGTGCCTCTAGAAGATTGTTTCGAATTTGATGGATCTTGTCTGTTGTTTCTTGAATCAATTCTGGACCGGTGATTTGAGCTTCTCCAATTTCGTGCCAACATATTGGTGATCGGCACTTACGACCATATAAAGCTTCGAAAGGTGCCATGCCGATACTTGAATGATAGCTGTTGTTGTACGAAAATTCAACTAATGGTAGATGAGCGTCCCAATTCCCCTTGAAGTCTATAACACATGCTCGAAGCATGTCTTCAAGAGTTTGGATAGTGCGTTCAGATTGTCCATCAGTTTGAGAATGAAAAGCGGTACTGAGGTCTAATCGTGTACCCAAGGCGGCTTGTACGGCTTGCCATGTTCGTGAAGTGAAACGACCATCACGGTCTGAAATGATGCTTAAAGGTACACCATGACGGCTTACGATCTCGTTGATGTAGATACGAGCTAACTTCTCGTTCTTGAAGTCCTCGCGAATCGGAATGAAGTGAGTTGATTTGGTAAGACGATCAATGATTACCCATATGGTGTCATACCCACTGGAGGTGCGAGGTAACCCGGTAATGAAATCCATGGTTATGTTTTCCCACTTCCACACAGGTATTTCGGGTTGGACTAGAAGTCCGGAAGGTCTTTGATGTTCAGCTTTTACTTTGGAACAGGTAAGGCACTTGGAAACAAAAACAGCAATATCCTTTTTCATGCCAGGCCACCAGTAGGTGTATCGAAGGTCTTGATACATCTTGTCGGCTCCTGGGTGTACAGAGTACCGTGTTTTGTGTGCCTCATTCATAAGGAAATCACGAAGGTTATTGTGATCGGGAATCCATATGCGATCTAGATAGTACAGAATACCGTCGGATTTGGTTTTTTAAGCTCTGCTCCACAAGACAGCTCCTTGCGTACGTCGTTTTCTGTTACTGAAACATGTTGAGCTTCTCGGATTCGATCTTTGATGTCGGTTATGATTTGCGAACATAGAAGATGAATGGAGTTCACATAACCTTTTCGACTGAGCGCATCGGCCACCACGTTTGCATTTCCAGGATGATACCGAATTTCACAGTCGTAGTCGTTAAGAAGTCCGACCCATCTTCGTTGCCTCATATTCAACTCATTTTGGTTAAAGATATGTTGGAGGCTCTTGTGGTCAGTGTATATTTCACACTTGGTACCGTAGAGGTAATGTCTCCATATCTTAAGAGCGAACACAACGGCTCCAAGTTCCAGGTCGTGGATGGTGTAGTTCTTCTCATGAATTTTGAGTTTTCTAGAAGCATAAGCTATCACTTTTCCTCTTTGCATCAGTACACAGCCTAGTCCCTGCCCTGACGCGTCGCAATAAACTACGAAGTCATCACAACCTTCAGGAAGTGTGAGGATAGGTGCGTCACAGAGTTTTTGCTTTAGAGTTTGGAAGGCTTCTTCTTGTTTGGGTCCCCATATGAAGGGCTTTCCTTTATGAGTCAAAGCCGTGAGTGGTACAACAATACGGGAGAAATTTGCAATGAAACGGCGATAGTAACCAGCCAAACCAAGAAAGGATCTTACTTCGGTAGGGGTTCGTGGCGCTTGCCATTCCTGTACTGCCTTGATTTTTGAGGGATCAACATGAATTCCCTTGTCATTGACGACGTGTCCAAGGAATTGTACTTCCCTTAACCAGAATTCACATTTTGAAAACTTAGCTTACAGCTTTTCTGTCCTTAAGAGTGTAAGGATGAGTCGAAGGTGTCGTTCATGATCAGACTTAGACTTTGAGTAGATGAGGATGTCGTCGATGAAGACTATGATAAAACGGTCGAGATAGGGTTTGCAGACTCTGTTCATTAGATCCATGAAGACAGCTGGGGCGTTGGTTAAACCAAATGGCATGACCATGAATTCGTAATGACCATAACGAGTTCGGAAGGCGGCCTTTGGGACGTCTTCTTCATGTACTCCGAGTTGATGATAACCAGAACGTAGGTCGATTTTTGAAAAACAGGTGGCGCCTTGAAGTTGGTCTAGAAGATCATCGATGCGAGGTAATGGGTAGCGGTTCTTGACCGTTAACTTGTTGAGTTCTCTGTAGTCGATACACATGCGAAACGTTCCATCTTTCTTCTTCACAAAAAGGACAGGTGCACCCCAAGGCGATGAGCTAGGACGTATGAATCCTTTGTCAGTCAGCTCTTGCAGTTGACTGGCCAGCTCTTGCATTTTGGATGGGGCTAACCTATAAGGAGATTTTGCAACTGGTGTAGCTCCAGGTATAAGATCAATGCGGAATTCGACTTCTCTCACGGGAGGAAGTCCTGAAATGTCGTCAGGAAAAACTTGCGGAAAATCTTTTACTACTGGGATGTCTTCGAGTTTCTTCTCCTTGGTTCCCTTTTTGACGACGTGAGTTAGGAATGCAACATAATTCTTGCGGAGATATTTTCGGGCTTGAAGACAGGACATTAATTTGAGTCCTTTCGAAGGGGTTTCTCCAAAGATTCGTAGAGTCTGACCGTTTGTAAGAGGAATGCAAATAAACTTTTCGCGGCATACAACTTCAGCATGATGTTGGCTGAGCCAGTCCATACCAATTATAATGTCGAAACTTCCCAACTTCATAGGAATGAGGTCGACTGGAAATCATGATCGTTTAGGTGAGAGTACAATTGCGTATAATAGAGTTTAATGAGACCGGTTTTCCGTCAGCAACTTCTACCGTTATGGATCCCATGAGTTTATCACGAGTTTGGTTGAGGATGGGTTCAAATTCTAAGGACACAAAACTCTTATCCGCGCCAGTATCAAATAACATGGATGCATAACTACCATTGATGAGAAACGCACCGTTAACCACGTTGTTGTCAGCCCTAGCTTGATTGGCGTTGATGTTGAAAGCTCTTTCCTAGCAGGTGGAGGAGCTTGGTTAGCCTGGTTTACTGGATTTGCTTGAGCTTGGGCATGGATGATGTTCACCAAGCGTGGACAGGTGTTCCTGAAGTGGTTCGGGTCTCCACAGTTGTAACAAGCCCGCATAGGTTGCATCATGTGATAGTTGGGTTGGTAGTAGGATTGGGCTACATGTTGGGCAGGTGGTAGGAGTAAAGGTTGTTGGGCTTGACCCACTATCTGATGGTGGGTTTGGGTTGAGGGCTGATTGCGGTTCGTTCGCTGAAGTGTGCGACAGGTTTGGATGGTGTGACCTGCGCGGCCACAGCCGGTGCAATGTTGGCAGGGATGTTCGGGAAGGTGATGGTATTGGCAACGTTTGCATTTTAGGTATGGGCCGGAGTATGGCTTTTTATATGGTTCAGCTGAGGGGGCAACTTGGGTGATGGGTGCATCAGTAATAGGGAGGTTTGTTTGTGTGACAGCAAAGTTTCTGCTGTTTCATTTCCTCTTACTAGAAAACTTTGAGGAGGAGGTGGAATGGTTTGAAGTTTGGCCCTCAATGGGGGCTTTCTTTTTCTCATCCTTAAATTTTCCGTTTCGGATGCGATTCTCGGTAAGCTCGGTAGCTAGTTCCATAGCAGCTTCAAGTGTTGCAGGCGAAGTGCTTAGAACTGAGTCTTGAATTTTCGAGGGGAGGCCTCGAATATAGTGTTCGACTAAGCGGTATACTGGGGTGAACAAGTTGGGGATCATTTGGTTCAACTCTAGAAACCTTTTGTTGTAGGAAGTATGATCTCCTTCCTTTTGCTTTAACGAGTGGAATTCATCCTCTAACTTTTTGATCTCGCTTCTTGGACAGAAGCGTCTCGTCATGGTTTCCCTTAACTCCTCCCATGTTAAGGCCATTGCATCTTCGATTCCTCTCTTACCTTTTTCTGTATTCCACCAGGTAAGAGCTACTCCAAACAGTCTCCCGATTGCGTAAGGTACCTTACGATCCTCGGGACAATCGCAATTGAGGAAGGTGTTTTCCATTTCCTCAAACCAGTGGAGGAGAGCAGTGACACCTTCGTTCCCTTCATATTTCGGGGGATCGCAAGACTTGAAGTGTTTGTAAGAGCACTTTTTGGAGGGAGGGTTATCGACGTTCTGGTCTTCTTGATTGGGAGGGTTGATAGGATTTGCGGCGAGAGCTTGTTGGACTTGAATTACGATGTCAGGAAGCACCGCGGCCATTTGTTTTGCGATTTGGGTGGCCAAGCGTTCGTTTGACCTTCCTGACTTTCTACCCCCACGTTGCTGCCTAGCCGACATCTACAGGAACATACATAAGAAGATTGTGAGTTTAAGGAGTCTTTTTATGTGTCATGTGTCGTCAAATGAATAAAAATAACATAATTATCAATAATGCAACTACATCCATAGGATGTCTTGGGTTTGCTCATGTTTGGGCCTCCAATGTCCCCCATACCATCGCCTGTATAGTCATGTGGGCCCCCATGACTATTGGCTTAGTAGGATTCACATTGGTGTTGGCGGTTTAACACTCGCATCACCCGAATGAAAACCATGAAATATGTTTGCGAGATGTATGGTAGGAGGGTGTCCAGGTATAGACATAATGACAACTCAAAGTGGGGTTAGCTCACACGACGTTTGGTATAGCATGCTTTGGCCTAATAGGTCCTTCATACTTTCATCGTTAGTCCCCAGGTAGGCAAACTGGTCCTTTATTTTGGATTTATACGAATGCCAAGCCTAGACAGGACGTTCCGACTACCGGTACTCGTACCCTTCCAGTTACTATATGCCCGTCATGAGAACTCACTTTGATGTGATTTGAAAATACAAAAATCGTTGCAAAAATCATAGGAATTGTGAGGTGTGTGCTCTCATGGATATGGTATGTTATGAGGATATGATTCATGATAAGCATTGTATAATAATATGTACTTATGAACATGCTTGCATAACAATGAATGTAACAATAAACACAAAGCATATAAACATCATGAATTTTGCATGTAACCCATAAACAATTTAAAATTTTTAATCAACTATAGTATAGGCTCTAAGGGTCTAATAACCTATCCTATATCCCTATAAACCTGGCTCTGATACCAATCTGTCACACCCCGACCCGCAGCGGAATAAGAGTCGGGCATAATTGGGTTATCACCAAAGCTCATGATGTTTACTAAAATGTTTCATTATTATTAAATTCAAATTGCAACTTCAATATTCAAAACAAATTCATACGATTACAAGGAAAAAGAAACTAAGTAAAACAATCCAAAGCCTAAACTGATTTATTCTTCTATGCCGTCCTATATGTTTCTTGCTTCAACTGGATCACCTGTATCATGTGTAAAAAATAGGGAATTTTGGGTCAACAAAAGTTGGCGAGTGAACCTTGTTAAAAACATTTGTTATTGATTTCTTGTTGTATTTAATATGTAAAAATTGTGCAATAATCATATGTGAGCAAACGTAAATGAACAAACAATCACAAACCACCTTGCTTGAGTATATGACATGAATGATAATGTATTGTGAGATCAAGGCTCAATCAAACGGAGCCGATCGTATGTTGGCAACGTCACGTTCCGCTCATAGGTAATGGGGAACATACGAGCCCATGATAATGTATGTGAGATCAAGGCTCAATCAAACGGAGCCGATCGTATGTTGGCAACGCCACGTTCCGCTCATAGGTAATGGGGAACAGACGAACCTATGATGATGTATGTACTGAAAATGATAAATTTAATCTAAACATTAACCACACAAACAAACATATTGGATACACATTTGATCATGGATATGACGGATGCACAAGTGTTTTAACGTAATAAATAATAAGCGACACATGATACATCCCAAAATGTGATTAAAACGGGGAATTGGTAGAGATTCACTCACATTGGGTGCGTTCTGTTAATGTTGATGTTGATGGATGCGCACGAGTTTTGGAATTTGATCGACGAGGAAAACTATCCTAAAAATAATCACGAAATAGTTTGGTAAATAAATGGATTCTTAGGTTTATCTTTGTGAGTTTAAGGACTTTTCTTAACTTTAAAAATATTATTTTTAAGTATTTTTAATTGATTTTTAAATTAGATAAATAAATAAAAAGAATAAATTTTTTTTTGACTTTTTGATCGTTGACCGGTCCGTTGACCGTTGACCGGGCCGTTGACCGGTCGGACTGTGAGTAATGTGTGCGCTGAGTGAGGTTCGAACCCGGGACCTCTCGTAAGCGTGCACGCAGCTCTACCAACTGAGCTACGTGTCTAACCCGAAATATTATATGTTTTAATTATATATATATACTAGTTAAATGTTAATTTATTTGGTTTATATTAAAATGATTTAAACTGGTTGAACCGGTTGCAGGGAAGCCGGATCGAACTCGGGTCCTTTGGTTTGTAAGTGCACAGCCCAACCAGTTGGGCTGTGTGTCTTATCTGTTTAACTTACGGTTTATATTAATCTTATAAACATACTGGGACCTGCGCTGATTCGGTTTTAAAAAAATTGGTTTTAATTCGGAAAGTCGGTGCGTTTGTAAGGTTCGAACTCGTGACGTGCGCTATGTGTTTGCACACAGTCCACCGCTGGACTGTGTGTCTAACCCGGTTTAACATCTTGTTTTAATTAAACTTATACATAATATTCAACTTCGTCTTCTTCATTCAAAGACACAGACAAACGATATCCGACTGTTCTGGTTTAAATCGTTCGTCGAACTTATAGTGGTTGATATGTAATGGATAAAAAGAAATTACGGAATCGAACGTACCGAACAGACTGTTTTTCTCAGAATTCCGGCAATGGTCGTCGGCTCTGATTTGTGAATTCCGTCTGATTGAATCAATTAACAATTTTGATCGATGAGTTGTGAAATTAAATGACTAAACAAGAGATATCAGGAGGTTTAGATGATTGTACCGATTTACAGGGTGATTTCGGAAATGTCCAGAGATTTTCCGGCAAGTGCAGAATATCCGGTAACGTCGTCTGAGACCGATTCTGGTTGAAGGATTTAAGTTAGCATAAGTCTAACAATGGATTGAAAACGAAAGAGTCGAGAAATTTACCGATGTGATGTATGTCTCGGTTTTCCGGCGATAGCAGATAACGATTCCGACGAACAGAAGTTAGAGTGAAAATGAAATTGAGGGTTCTGCGAGTGTTTCCGAGATATGAAGCGATGATATTATTAGCGTAACTTAGGAGTAATATCATTTCGGTTTTAACTCTCAACAATCATATGAATCGAATTCATTGAAGATAGAATTGATTAAGAACGTGGGTTGGCATTGATTTATCGGTTATACTAAGGAACTCGCGATCACCCAAAAGCCTCTGGATGTTTGAAAGCCGATGAGCGGTTTCAGTTCTTGACGCAACCAGATGAATTCACGGGTGGAACTTAAGTTTTATTTGATTCATTGATTACACAAAAGAATCAAGTGGCGGAGTAGTGAATCGTTTGATTGTTAAACCGGCTGACCCGGGTTCGAAACCCGGCAGCGGCATTTATTTTTTTCTTCAACCGTTTTTATTGTTTATAAATTATAGTTTATAAATTCTAATATATTTATTAATTATGTATTGTTTAAAATTAAAAAAAAGCATTAAATAAACAACGATAATTGTAACTGACTATTCGATTAATAAACGAAGCGGGTTTTGAAACCGTTTTTCGACGGATGTTACACATGTATCCAACTTGAAAAAATGACTTGCCGACGAAAACCTTCATATACCATTGGAAGATATTCAGATTGATGAATCGATGAATTTTGTAGAACAACCGGTAGAAATCATGGACTTCGGTGAGAAACACTTAAGACAAAGTCGAATTCCAATAGTCAGGGTTCGTTGGGAGTCGAAACGAGGACCCGAGTTTACTTGGGAACGTGAAGACTCAATCCGCGAAAAATACCTTCGCCTGTTCCAGGACAAACCTACACTACTTAAATTCGGGACGAAATTTCTAAAAGTAGGGGGTACTGTAACATTTGTCGTAAAACGGGTTCTAAAATCCGATCCTCTTTGTAAATCAAATATACGTATGATGTTTGTTACGCATTTATGTTGAAAGTTTAAAATTTGTTATATTGTTATTAGTATTTAGTAATAGATAAAATAATAAAGTTAAAATAATAATGTTAATAAATAAAATAAAAATAATAAAAATAAAATATCAAAAGTGTAGAGCGCGGGTATCGAACCCGGGTCTCCACCCAAACAATACATCAAACACACCACTACACCACACACACATATCTGATACAATCTCAACCAAATATTTTATATATTAAAACAACACCTGAATTCGAAATTCAAATCACATTGCTATAACAGTCAGAGCATGATTCAAGAAATCAATCCAAAGACCGTTTTTCTTTTCAATTAACGCCTGTAACCGCTTTAAATCATAAGATTTAACTGAAATCTTGAATCAATTTTGTACGCAATCATCGACCATTAATCAGTGAGTGAAACCGAAATCATAATACTGCCTCCATCTCTATAAATAGCGATCCTAAACCCCTTCTAAAACTCGCTCACACCTGCAAATACTCTCTACAAACTCTCTGTAACCTCTGCTCTTAAATTCATACATCGCCGGAAAATTTCTTGTCGTCGGAACCTCGCCGGAGAAATCAGAGATCACCCTGTTCGGTATAATCACTTGCATCCTTCTCTTTTTGTTTATTTTTAGAAATAAATCAATTCAATAAGTGTCATCAGATTGACAATCGGGTATTTGTCAAACTGTTATTATAAAATGAAGAAGATGAAGTTGGTTATGTGTATAAATATAATTGAAATCGGTAATAATACCGGGTTAGACACACAGTCTAGTGGCGGACTATGTGCATTTTAAACAAAGGGTCTCGGGTTCGAGTCACAACTACGCTGCCGATTTCCTATATATTATTAACCCTTTTTATAACATATATATAAAACAACCTAGTTTGCATATAAAGTTAATTAAAATCTAAATATTCCGGGTTAGTCACACAACCCAATTGGTAGGGTTGTGTGCAACACGAAACAAGGGCGCGGGTTCAAGTCCGGTCAGTTACACACTTTCTGAAATTACCCAACCCTTTTTAAATAAAATCAGATTATGGTTTAACTTAATATGTGTATATATGTAATTAAAAACGGATATATTCCCGGTTAGATACGTAGCCCAGTTGGCAGAGCTGCGTGCACGTATACGAGAGGTCACGCATTCGAGTCCCACACGATGCCAAAACCATTCGATTTGACCCGGTTCGACCGCTAAGGAGCATATTTTTTTAATTAACCTTTTGTTTATTTTACTCCAAAAACTATAAAAATATTTAATAAAATAAGTCCTTTTTAACCATAAAAATTAGTAACAAATACTATAAAATTATCTAAAAGTCCAATAAAATTCATTAAATAAAAATACTAATTTTAAGTAAAAGGAATATATTTACCGAATTGTTACGTGAATATTTAGGTTAGCTCTTCTCGTCGGTTGATATCTTTAAATTGTGCGCGCTCGTTATCAAATCAAGAACGCACCCACTGTGAGTGAATTCCTACAAATTTCCCCTTTTTATTCATTGGGGTGTATCATGTGTCGTTTCATTTATATTATTTATTCAACACTCGTGCTACTACCTTATATGAACTAACGTGCTATGTGATATTTGGTTTATTGTTATTTGTGGTTATACTTTCTCATTTCAGTCAAGCTTTCACATTAGGCCCATCAGTTCCCTGTTTCATACGGGTAGAGCATCGCGTTGCCTAATTAGATCGGCTCCGTTTAATTGAGCCTTGATCTCACAGCACATCGCTTTATCGTGCTCACATGTACATTGCGAGATGATTACGTGGTTTGTGGATAGATTAGATGTATGTTTGCTCATATTTTGGTTTATGCACATTTTATTAAATTAATAAACGTAACAATTCTTTCTAATGTTTAAACGGGATTCACTCACCAACTTTTGTTTACCTAAATCTCTATTTTTACATGTATACAGTGATCAGGTTAAAGCAAAGAACACGTAGGACATGGGCCTTAAAAGATAAATAAAGCATTATTTGAATGTCATGTTTAGAATATTTTGTGTTTGTATGGATTATATGTTGGTTGGAATATTTCGTTTTAATTTTGAAATAATAAATATAAACTTTATAATAGTTAATGTCATGAGCATTGATGAAAAACCCAATCATGCCCCGACTACCTTATCCGCTGCGGGTCAGGATGTGACATACATGGTTCTTACGGTGTCTTTTTTAAGAGGGTTCTGGTGAATGATGAATTCAAAGGTGTCTTCATGCTGTACGTTATACACGTTATACTGGTTAGTACCGTTACATGTTTTCGGTCTTAAAAGCGGTTATAACCAGAATCGGTTTTTTAATAAATGGTTTTTATATGCGAAGAAAATAACCGAACCGGTTAATAACCGTAACCGGTTTTGAAAATTAACCGACTTGTACACCTCTAGTTGAATGTGACGGTTTGGTGACGGTGCTGTGGTGGTTGTGTGAGGGTGGTGGATGATGACAACTTTGTGGTGGTGGTATTATGGTAGAAAGAGAGAGGTATGTATGTTTGTTTCCTGTAAAAGGTTCTTGAAGACTACATATGAGTATTAAAATTGTGGGGTAAACATCTGATGTCATGTGAGATATTCTTTTGTAAGAAAATTATTTTGCTTTTGTTTTTATTTTTATGCTGTGATAATGGTTTTGTGTTGTGGGTGACTTTTGAATTAATCCTTATGAGATTTCAGTTTTCATATCTTTGAATATTTTTATTTTCATATATTTTTTTTTATTTTTCATCATTTATTTTACTACACGTGAACAGACTTTTTAATATATGAATATAATTTTTTTTAATATATGAATATGTTATTGAGTTCTCCTATATCTGTGTCGACAACGTATTCGTTTTTATGGTTATCGATCTATGTAAATTCTTTAGACATTTGGGTTTTCTCTTTCGGTTGTTGCAGCGAGTGTCCGTTCCCGTAGCGAACCTATGCGTGGTTAAACATTTTAACGTCTGGTTAATGCTCTCGCCATAATATGCGGGTCCTGAAAACTCTTGTCGTATAAGTTATAGTATTTATTTACTCAATTATTAATAACTTGACACTCTATAATTATACTATTTGTTTGAGTTTCATGCTTAAGTCTTTTCTACATTTATATATTACTTTTGACACTCTACAGATCTTTACCAAGTTTTCTTGTTCCATGTGATACAAATCCCACAAAAGCAACCGTTAAGGTGAACGACGTTGAATCAAAAGGGGATTTTAGGCCCAAATCAACAACCGCCTGATGACGATCAATTGCCCTCTCGGAGAACCGATTTGAATCTCTCAAGGTATTTGCAAGAGTAATTCTAGTTTCATGTTTGGGGAGGTTCAGAATCAACAGGTACCAGGTTATAAAGCTATTGATCTTGGCAAGTTGGCATGGGCTTAAATTCTTCATCGGGTATCTCAATTTCCAAGGGCCCAAAGGTTGCTGACAAAAATAAAGAGATCAACCAATAGCAATTTTTATATGAATGCAAATTATATAAATTTTGCTGTAATATTTTGTGTGTATGTGCTACAGCCCCATTTTCTTTCTTCAACCACATGAAATCTTACTCCTTAAACTAGATGAAGGGTGAGAAATTTTCTGTGCAAACTCCATCGAAAGCACCACGACAAGTTAAATATTGTTATTTGTCGCAACAATCAGCCCAGTCGAGGCAACTTCAAACCCTACTAAAAAACAATGTACTCTACTACTGATTCTACATCGTTGTTCTCGCAGCACTCAAACCTCGACCTATTGAAAAGGAACACCATTTTACACACCTTGATACTGATAGGCCAAAGTCCCTTTCATCATCCTATAGTAAATAACCGAGTTTTTGATTGCCCGGGATTTCTTTTAACATGGATAAAAAAAACTAACATTTAAACTCACCAGACTCTTCATGTAGACACTTAAAAAAACTGGGACCATACATGGTTTGACTGATTATGGCCAAGGTTCCATTGGCCAATAGCTTAACCATATACATTTTTTTTTTCGAAAAACAAAGCCAACCAATTTTATTCAAACAGAGAAACCAAACTCAGCAAGCAGCTGAGAGTTACAACAACCCCACAACAGAAATATACTACAGAACAAGAAAACAAAAGACAACCAAAAAAACTACACATCACCACTAGGAAAACTGCATTATTTCATCCAATCCTCCATCTTAACTTTTGACTGACTGGATAACCAAAGGAAATCTAAATCTTTGATGTCCTCCACTATTTTTGCTGTGGTCATTCCCCTCCCGTTGTACGTTTTGTCATTCCGCAGCAGCCACATCCTCCAAAAGGTTGCATATATCACCGACCTCTGCGCCTTCTTAATGTTTGCATATGAATTCCAGTTGTTAACAGCCTGAAGGAGGTCATTGACGTCGTCCCAAATAAGAGAGGCCCACATCCGAATCCTGGCGAAGATCCGAGTCCACAGATCCCTAGCAATAGAACAAGGGACCAATACATGATTAATGTACTTCACCAAATTCATGTTTGCCAAAGTCTTTGGGGTTGTACATCAAATCAACACCACCATTATTAATATTAGGTTATATTTTGAATCACGTGCTTTTGAAAAAAAAAAAAACTTTTTAACAAATATCAAACCAAATAAATAAGGTGTCAAAACATTATCATAAGCTATAAATTAAACTTTCTTACAGACCTGAAGCGATGGTATGACCCACCGAAAAAAATATAAATCTTAAATTTGAAAAATGCTAGATTTTGAGCTTTTAAAATGTTATGACCACCGAAAAAATATTTAATCAAGTTAATAGATGTTTGAACATTGAATGCTTGTGTCACCTTTTTTTTTTTTGAACGGCAACAATTTCTATATAACATATAAAACCCGGGCCAACAAGAAACTGAAAAACCCGACAAAACAAAGTTAGGGAATTACATCACGAAGGTTGAAATCTAGCCACCTACCCCAATTTAGCGCATTAACTTTTGATCTACATTTAATCCAAACGAAAGAGTTCAACTTGATCTCCTCTACAACCTTCGCTACCGGAATGCTCCAACCATCAAATTCCTTAGCGTTTCAAGTCTTCCAGATTTGCAAAAAAGTTGCCATGAAGATAGCGCCTACAAGTTTCTTCCATTCCATTGAGCCGTTCAAAACTTTCAGAAGGTCCCAAACCAAGGTGTAAGAAAACTCCCCTGGTGGATACGGAATTTTCAGCCACACTAAAACAGTCCACCACACCGTGCGAGCTAGCAAACAAGACGCTAAACAGTGGTCGACAGATTCATCGCCCAAAGAGTCCAAGGGTTCTCTTTTAAGTTTCCACCACCATTTAGAAAAAAAAAAAAAAAAAAGCCAAATTAGACGCACGAATGTCACCTACGCCAATGACACCCATTTTCTTTGGAGCCACAATTTTCTTCCACGCAACCCATCTTATTTTGTATTTGGCCAACCTTTTTCCCCACACAAAATCCCTCCTTATACCCTCAAGCATATTCACAACTTTAATTGGAGCCTTAAACAACGAAAGGTAGTAATTGGGAAGGGCTCCCAAGACCACTTTTGCTAGCGTGATTCTCTCGGCAAACGACAAGCTATTCGCTTTCCAACCCGAAAGTCTCGAATTGAATGTTTCAATAATCGCTTTCCAAGCCTTGATTTTCTTCATGTTTTCACCAATGGGGACCCCAAGGCACGTAAAAGGTAGTTTGCCCGGTTGACATCTAACCACCTCCGCCGTTTGCTTTACTCTAATTTTCATCGACCCCAATCCCAAACATGCAACTTTTGGACAGGTTTATCTTTAGACCAGAGCAAAACATCTAAGAATCCGGTTGAGATTCTTGACATTTTCTTCATCCCATTCCCCCATAAAAATCACGTCATCCACGTAACAAAAATGTGAAATAACCGGTCCCTCATTTGGAAGTTTTACCCCATGGAAAATTCCCACTTCAACCGCACGGTTCATAACAATGCTCAAAGCTTCAGGTACTAAAACAAAAAGAAAAGGCGATAAAGGGTCGCCTTGACGAAGTCCTTTAGTCATGTCAAATTCCTCGGTGGGGGACCCATTTAACAAAATGAAGCTCTACTCGACTTAAGACAAGCTCTTATCCATTTTTTTTAGAAACCCCGTAGTTCGAGATTTGAAATCAAAAATTCCAACTAACCGAGTTATAAGCCTTTTGGAAATCCACTTGAAAATGAAAATATCCTTTTTTACACTCTTCGCCCAAGCTTGTGTCACCTATCAGAAAGTTAATCCCCCATTGGATGTACAGTAAATACAGAATGACATGACATACGGAAAAGAAAAAATAAAACTTACAAGTAATGTTAAAAAAACAATTGTAAATCTGAAATAAAAGAATAGAAAAACCAACTATTAATTGTTTAGCAGCACCTAAAATTTACATATTCGAATGTAAACTTGTTTTACCGTTTTGCGTCCTATATTTTGTTGTCCTTTACCAGGAACAAGGAAACAGAAATCAGAGAAAAGAAAGATAAATCACTTAAGATTCAAAAAGGAGAAAAATTTCACATTGATACTGTTCATAGCTGTCGATGTCATTATACCTTACTAGCATGTTAGAGCTTGTTAGGAGTGTGGATGAATAGTTCAAGCATATTTTTAAGCGGTGCGATTGAGCTTTTTGCTTAAAAAATACACTAATTTTTTGGCTTAAAAAAGACACTTAGGTCCACCCCTGGAGGTGGGATAAGACTTAGAGACTATTAGGTCATGAGTCCGATTCCTAGAGAAGGTTTTTCTCATATTTATTTGGTTTTCTCTTGAATTAGTGTACATACATTATTGACAAGTGAGGATGGATATTATCAGGTGGTTACGTTGGTAACACGATAATACTCTGATAATCCGTCAGTGATCCAAATTTACCGTTAAAACAAATAGTGTTCGGCTTGAATACAAGCTTGGTCCAGAATGCTGAATTGGAAATGTGGCAAGCTCTAATTCATTTGTTCTCTCAATCTATTGAATAGTTATTTCTATAAGTGATTCCTACATAAAAAAATAAAATAAAAAAACTATAGTCTTGATATATTGAATAATTGAATTCCTATAAGTGATTCAATAATCTTGTTATGAGATAGTTTAATTAAAATCTGGACGTTTTCAAATATTACAAAGGTTACAAATAAATTTCATTACATTTTCAAATATCACAAATTATAAAAAGTTATACGTGGTCATTAAATTTTCAACTATGACAAAGCTTACAAATCGATTACATTCAGTAGCGGACATAAAAGAAAAATTCAGGAATATCCTAATTTTTTTCTTTATTTTTACTTAAACCCGTCCATAAGAATTTGAGAGCCCTAAGGGGCCATGTGCATCTTAAAAAGTTACTTTTACTTAAGGTCATCCATGAAAATTTGAGACCCCTTAGAGGCCTAGTGCGGCTAGAATATATATATATAACGGTAGGATTCTAGAGTGAGCACTAGTGTATTTGCGAACTGAGTGAACTAATCCTGGCCATTGATTTACACACATGTAAGGCCAGGATTTCATCATCAAATCGTAAAATACACTAGTGTATTTCATCATCAAATCCTGGCCACTGATTTACACACGTGTAAGGCGAGGATTAGTTCGCTCTGTTCGCAAATACACTTGTGTTCACTCTTAAACCTACTCCTATATATATATAGAGAGAGAGTAAATTGCACAAAACGTCCTTTATGTTTTCTCAAACTTGCAGGTTCCAGCCTTAATGTTTAAAACTTGCCAAAAACAACATTTACGTTTATTTTTGTTGCCGGTTCAGTCCTTTATTACTAACCAAGTTAATTGTCTCAGTTTATTTCCCTCAAATGCCTAACATGTGAGGGTATATTCGTCATTTTGTTTCCTCTTCTTACAAAACCCTCAAAAACACATCATCAAAACTAAAAACCCGTTGTTCACCGACCTGTACACAACCTCCTTCGATGACTTATCCCGTAATCTCCGACTACAATGTATTGAAACCATATTTGAACCAACAGCCAAGCGGACCGACCACCATCTTCAACCCAGACAAACCCATCACCATTTGAACCAACATGCCACCATCAGAACCCTAGTTGTCGTCGTCATCAAAACAAGCGGCTAGAGGCCACCACCTCCACCCCTCCGACACCACCATCCTCTGCCACCACCTCCACCTCCGACAAAACCCCCAAAATCCCCAAATAACTCCGCCACCATCATCTTCAACTGCCACCCACCACCACCACCGCCACCTGATGCATCACCACCGTAGAGAGAGAGAGAAAGAAGAGTGAGATATCGTAGAGAGAGAGATCGGTGAGAGAGAGAGAGAGACCGTATAGAGAGAGAGGGAGCGGCAGGAGGAGACGCGCGGTGGGTGGGTTTTGATGTGGTGGTGTGATGGCGGTGGTGGGTTTGATGTTCTTCATCTTCAAACAAAACCCCCAAATCGAACGACGACAGCGGTGGTGGGTTTGATGTTCTTCATCTCCGCCACCACCTCCACCCCCACATCTCCGCCACCACCTCCACAGACCTGCAGAAGAGAGAGAGAGTGAAAGAAGAGAGAGATCGGCGGTGGTGGGTTTGATGTTCTTCATCTTCAAACAAAACCCCCAAATCGAACGACGACGGCGGTGGTGGGTTTGATGTTCTTCATCTCCGCCACCACCTCCACCCCCTCATCTCCGCCACCACCTCCACAGGCCTGCATAAGAGGGAAAGAAGAGAGAGAGAGTGAAAGAAGAGAGAGATCGGCGGTGGTGGGTTTGATGTTCTTCATCTTCAAACAAAACCCCAAATCAACGACGACGGCGGTGGTGGGTTTTGATGTGCTTGGCGGTGGTGGAACGACGAAGGCGGTGGTGGTGGTTGCGACGGGGGTGGGTTCTTGGAGTGGGGGCTAGGGTTTGCGGTGGTGCTTGGCGTCGCAGCAGGAGACATGGGGCGGTGGTGCTTGACGGTGGTTGTTGGTTGTGGTGGTGGCAGGTGAACGGTGGTAGATGAGGTGGTGGCGGTGTGGTGGTGGTGGTAGATGAAGGCAGAGAGAGAGATGAATGGTCTGTGTGTGTTTGTGTGTGAGTAGAGAAGAGAAGGGTTTTTGTAGAAAAAAAAAACAAACCTAAAATGACAAATATACCTCACATGTTAGGCATGTGAGGGAATTAAACTAGGATAATTAACTTGGTTAGTCAGAAAGGACTGAACCGGCAACAAAAATAAACGTAAAGGTTGTTTTTTGGCAAGTTTTAAACATTAAGGCTGGAACCTGCAAGCTTGATGAAACATAAAGGATGTTTTGTGCAATTTACTCATATATATATATATATATATATATATATATATATATAATTAATAGGCTATAGGCTATTGTATTACACGTGTTTAATAAAAAAATATTAAACAATTAGTAATAAGATTTAGAAGTCATAATATGACATGATATAATAGAAATTACGTGTTAATTAAGTATACATACATATTTGATGAACTATTTAAAAAAAATTATTAATATTTTTTTAATCCATACTTTATAATACTTTACAGTAAAAGAATAAAAACAATTTAATTACAGGATCTGATATAATACTTTCTTAATCCAACTATCCTTTCTTTTATGAAAGTACAACGATTTGAAACACTCGGGGGTAACCTGTGTTTTTTTCTTTAAGGCTGGTGGATCGTTCAGGCCCAGATTGGCCGGATGACGTCTCTCAACATCATTTCCTGTGGAGGGTCGGCGTCCCACACGTCTTCCGTTGGACATTGAGACGAGTTGGAAAAGGACAAAAAGTAGCCGTTGTTAAAAAAATTCAGTTTTTTTAATTCTTTTATTCCTCCACTATATAAATATATATAATTTATTCCCCCACTTTTAACCCAAATCTTTTCAATGTATCTCAATTTTTCATACACAACCATATTATTTATAAAAATATACTCATGTCTTCTTCTTCTTCTTCATCGTGGTGTTTATCATCTTCGGGTAAGGGTGAATTATTTTTTTCCGAACTTCATTACACACGCAGCACATATGATCATGGAGGAAGAGGAAGAAACGTCGTCACAACCGCAAACGAGGGCGATCGCCTTAAATCGACACCGAGAAGGTATTTAATTTTTGAAGTGTATCTTTTTTTAATAAAATAATTTATTTAATTTTTTTAGTGTATCTTTATTTTGGTGTATTTTCCTAATTTATATAATTCTTTTTAGTGTTAATAATGAATTTAGTTTAGTTTTCGTGGTTAATATTTAGTTGTGCATGATAGCTTAGTGGCCGATTACTTTGCCGATGAACCTGTGTACACGGAAGAGATGTTTAGACGTCGGTTCCGAATGAGTCGTTGACTATTCTTACGTATAACAGAGACCTGGCGCAGTCTGATCCGTTTTTCACACTTCGATATAACGCCAGGGGCCGTAGGGGATTCACCACTTTACAGAAATGTACCTCGGCCATTCGCCTACTCGCATATGGGACTACATCTGATTCGTTGGACGAGTATTTAAGGATGTCCGAAAGAACTTCACGTGAATGTTTGCACAAGTTTTGCAAATGGACCGTGAAGTTATATAGCAAGAAATATTTGCAGAAACCAAACGCAAACGACGTCCAAAGATTATATCAAGCGCACGAAGAAAGACAATTTTTTCCAGAATGCTTGGAAGCATTGATTGCATGCACTGGCCCTGGCAGAACTGCGCTACTGTCTGGCAAGGTCAATATACCTGAGGCGATCATGGTCATCCAACTATAGTACTAGAGGCAGTTGCGTCACAGGATCTTTGGATTTAGCATGCCTTTTTTGGTCTGCCTGGTTTACTTAATGACTTAACATCATCTACAAGTCACAGATATTTGACGATGTAATCGAAGGAACAGGTCCAGACACAAGTTTTACGATTTCGGGGGTGGAATACAGGCGCGGTTACTACCTTGCAGATGGAATATACCCAACGTACTCTACAATCGTTAAAACTATTCCGCACCCGACAAACGATAAAAGAAAGAAATTTGCTAAGTTTTAAGAGGGGCGAGAAAAGATATTGAACGGTGTTTGGGGTTCTACAAAAAGGTGGCATATCATTGAATACCCAGCATGTTCTTTTACACCACAGAAGTTGCAATACATTATGTATGCTTGTATCTTGCTGTATAACATGATCATCGAAAACGAGGGTAGAGTGATTTGTGAGTACGGCGAAAACACGTCTAACGGGAATTTTGTTTCAGTGAGTGCAGAACAACAATATTTAAACGGATTCTCTCTACCTAACGAGTACATACATCACAACTTACAAGCGGACTTGGTGGACTACATTTGGAACAACACACAGAACGAACCCAACGACGACATGTCAGATGAAGACTAGTAGTTTTTATATTTATTTTTCAATATTAGGTTGGTTTTTCTTAATGTAATGTTTGAATTAATATTTAATTTTAGTTATATATATATTGCCAAAATTAAAAAAAAAAAATTAATTAGTAGGGTATGGCCATCACCCATTTCCTTGGTTCCAGCCTTGCAGGGACGTCCTTCAAAGACTCTGACGTAATGCTGATATAACGGATCATCTCTAAAAAGACCCATCACCCACACCAAATAGCCTAATTAGAATTTGCTTTGGTGTAAGTAACAGGGGTGTAGTTATGGGGCTGTTGTTATGGCTAGACGGAGTCACTGCTAGCTTCAAACAATAGTTATTATTGGGTTTCTATACATAATATCATTCCACCGTCTAAAAAAAGTAAATGGTTTAAAACTTATTAAAGTTTGACTAAATAAAACTTTTGACATCGGAGACTGTGTTGCTTTTTCATTACCAATTTCTTTTAACAAACTACTACACCGGAATTTTTTGTTTCCATCAACCATAAATTTTATTTCATCTTATCTTCATTTATACTTAGAGGTATCCTAACGTTTCCTTTACTTAATAAGTAAACAAACAAAAATCTAAAAAAACTGCACTTAGCCCAAAAAGTTAAGGGGTTTTTTTGGGTAACCCCTCACCTCCATGTAAATCTGGACCTATGAAGTGTTCAAAACATTAACAAAGTGTTGCATGGATGAAGAGTATACTACTGGTTGAGTGGAGAACAGTAATATGCCTCAAGGCCTGATAAATATTGTAAGACAAATCTTACTATTATAATCATAAGTAATATGTTTATGGAGGTCATTGTTGCTTGAGTAGATCACGGTATCATCATGAACGTAACATTGTTGTTCATTATGAAAGTGATATTATGCTTGGCAACCATGCCTCTCCGAGGTATATTTCCGTTACCTAGGAAAAGGAAAATCAGTGGTCATAGTTTCATCCTAGTTGGCTTTTTTTAATTAAAAGTCACACGTAAGTCGTAACCTAATCATGTGATAAGTGATTATGATTGATGATAATAATAAACAAATAGCAAGGATAAGGGAGGAAAGATAAGATGGATCTTGTAAAAAGGAAAGCAGGATGAATGATTAATGGTTTAAAAAAATTGTGGTCTTTTTTATATTATACTAGGTTATAAACACGTGTTTTACAAGAGTTTAATAAAGAAAATATCTTACGTAATTAAAGATAATAAATATCATATAAAAAATTTTAAAACCACTTACAACCTGGAAAATTTCAAGTTTTTTCTTACAAGTAACAAAAAAAGGAAAAAAAATTCCCCATCGGGTGTTTGGGGGGAATGAAGAGGCCCTCAACACTACCCCCAAGCGTTATAGGGGCATAAACAGGGAGGAACATTTCTAGTATAACACCAAATGAGATAAAAAAATTGGAAAGTAATGATTGAAAGGTTATTAAGAGCGTTAATCATTACACATTTTTTAAGGGCGTTGTGACGTTGTATTGCGGAAAATGCCCCTTATAGGAATTAACCATTACGGATGGTCTAAGAGACCACGTATAATTATTGTTGATTATATATATATAAGTTAAAACTTAAAATTTACACACGTAAATTATTAATAACTAGAATTGGGAAGCTACACATGAAGAATATGTGTCACACCCCAACCGATGGCGGAAACATCGGAGTGAGACGAAAACGAGATTGCAAGACACATCATAACAAGACTACGTACAATATGTTAAAAATAAAATTTCATTTCATTACTAAGGATTCGAATACAATGTTTGGAAAGGAAATAACAATTTAAACAACAAAAACACAATTTTAACTAAGTGGTATCTAGTCCATCCTACTAGATTTTTTTTCAACGCATCAACATAAAGCTCCTTCAATATATGTTAAAGTAACACGTCAACACAAAAGATTGGTGAGCATACAAGTTTAGTATACTAGCGTACGTATAAAAGAATTTTAACAAGTTTCACATGGCAAAAACGTACACTAAGGCACATATCATAAACAAGCATGTATCACATACGTGTCACGCAAAGATCCCACTAGCGTAATCTTGTCGTCGCAATGACAAGACCGTTTTTGTATTACTCAACATGACTAGAGGAATACGGGCGGTGTGCTACTCTTATAGCGTTATACATGTTAAGGTAGGCTTGTACAAAGTTAATGATAAAGTATAGTGCAAGAATGGCTTCTATCATACATGTATTCCTAAAGTATACACATATAAAACATGTATGCTGGATTCGTTTGTATGAATAAAGTATTTGCATATATGTGTTTGTGTGAGTTTTAATATGGTAATATATATTGCACCCAAAAGTGTAAAATCGGAAAGAGGGTCATGTATACTCACAGTTTGCGTAACGATTCCTCAAAGTAAGTTGGATGAGTTTCTTGAGTTTGGAACACCAAAGTTACTCTAAAGGGAAAGGAAGGTGTGTGAGTTGCGGTTTTGTTAACGGATAGATTCGGAATTTAACGTATAATTTATGTAACGAACCATGAAAATGGTCATGCAAGGAGATAGGATGATGAATATCCATTAAACCTTATTATATGATGCACCAAATCATAAAGTCATCAACGTAGTTGATGACTCGGTTGGTCATGAATAAAGTATAGAAAAATACAACTAACTAAGTTTCTAAATAGCCAAGTAAGAACATCCCGGGCGTGTCATACCCAACATAGCAAATGTTGGAGGCGAGACGGGGTTATCTTACTTTGATTCTTGGAAGCTGCTTAAGTATTCTTGCCGCTAAAACAAGTGAGGTTGGTGGAATCATGGTTGGAAAGCCAAGGCTTCGATTGTTCACACCTTCACCAAAACACAAGTCTTTCAACATTAAATGTTGAAAGAGCTTGGATGGTTCCAACACTTTGAAGTCACTTGAGACTTTTTAGGGCAGAATTTTATAAAGGTTTTGAGCCTCTAATCTTCTAGATGTCAATCATACACAAGCCCCATAACCATGATTTAGATTGAGGACAAGGTTGGTACAAGATTCCATAAGATGAACAATGAAATGAGACAAGTTTGTAAAAGTTTTTATAAATCAAAATTCAAATCTGACTTTGGAACCTTATGCAAGTGATGTACCCCTTGTTACACCTTGGTTAACATCCTTGAAGGTCATCCAAGTAGATTGATACAAGAAAATAAGCAGAAAAGTAGAAAAAAATGAGTTAGAACTCACTTTGAACACAAGAGAGTATTCTGCCTAAAACAGAATTTTCTTGCACTTTGAGAGAGTCTTGAGAGAGTTTGTAAAGTGTGGAGGAGTTGTGGAAGTGATATATATATAGTTGGGGATTAGGATTTGGGTTAAAAGAAGGTTGGAAGGTGATTGGAGGCAAAGGAGGTGGAAAAGAGGTGAAATTCACGTTTTTTTAAACAATCTGTCCGCCCAGTACCGTAGGCTACGGCTGGCAGGCCGTAGGCTACAATTTGTTTTTTTGGCATCTTAAGGGATATATAAGTGTGTATGAATATCAAGAATGTATATGAGTATGATTCCGAATATAATTAAACATCAAGTATAATTCGGTTTCGTATATAAACACGTATTTGAGATTAATTAAGTATCATCTATTTATGCATAAACAAGTGTGAATAAAACCGTATTTCCATTATGATCAAAGTCTCGGATTACAAGATTGGAAAAAATGAAATACGAATTAAGACACCATTACAAGTTTTTACAAAAAAAAAAATAGAAATACGATTACAACTTCCTAAATAAGGAAAGTGCTGAAACGTGAAGCGTTACAATATGCTAGTAACGCTAATAATTAGCTTGGTAGGCAGCAATGGTGGTTAGTTGTTTGAGTTTGAAGAGTGAGACTTGGTGGTTTTCATAATCCTACGGACAGAAACGGAGTTTGAGAGCCTGAGAAAATTCTAACCTCGTACCTAGAAGACGGTTGTTGGCAAGGTTTTTATAGCAACTTAAGACATCTCGATGAAGTAGAATTGGGCCAAAAAGAGGCGTTGAGCAGGTTGGATGGAGTAGTAATCAATGTAGTTGGTTTCCTAAAAAAGCCAATCTAAGGGATCGGAACCGTCGAAGGTTGGCAATTGCATTATTGGTGGCCGCATGCCGGAGTTGTTCGGTGGTGGGTTGTGTGGCGGAGGGTTGTTTGGTGGTGGCGTGGAAGACACGATAAGGGAAGATTGGAGATGGCTTCAGCTAAGCTAGTGAGGGCAGCGTTGAGGGTGGTGTGGAGGGCGGTAAAGTGGGTGGCGTTAGTGTCAAGACGATCGAGAACAGTTTGCAGACCATCATCAATGGTGGATGTGGAGGTATCTTTCTTGGGAGCATTGGGTAATTCAAGATGAAAGCACCAATTGTTAAGATGTTAGTTCGAGAGGACTCCTCTCCAAAAGACAAAAGTGAAAACACAAGACCTGGAACAGTTTTCTTCTTAATTCTCGAATGAAAAACGATTAGAGTTTATAATGAAGGATGCTAAACATGGGGTTCTTAAATTATGCATGGAAATGTAAAAATGCAGAATGTGGTAACACCACCATCAAGCTACGTGCATGCAGACGTGGAAAAGAAACACTAAATTTGAATGGGTCCTACTCCACCACTCAACTACTTATGGCTCAAATTAGGAAGCAGACTTTACTTCATCATTCTTGATCGGGTCGGTGGGTCGTGGGTTTGGGTTGTAGCCTCCTAGATCGTATTAGGGGCTCTCCGCCTAGAGACTTCTAGCTACCTCTGGACTCAAACGTATCTATAATATACATGATGCTTGCAATTTGCATACATACGCTTGCTTATCCTTGTGTATCTTTTTGTATATGTCATCGATGTAAGCATTTGCGGGACTTCTACCAACGACCCTCTAATAGGTTGCTAATGTTTGTAGTTCCTATTCCAGCCCGGAAGAGGAAAACCTCACCACAACGCCACTAAGACCAATATGAACCGCGTTTGTCTTTTCCTAGCATCGTTAGTAGGATCCAAGTCGAGCCAAGCAGGTTTTGATAGCAACATGAACTAATAATCAATGCTTCTAATGTAAGCGGCTACTAATGATTGTTATAAGGAACTAAATTTGTTTTCTAATTAGTGCAAGAATCAAATACAAATGGGTTATAACATACAAAATGGTCTTAACATCAGAAGTGAAGAAAACTTTTTTTTACTATCTACTTAAGCATAATGTTTAATTGAAAAATGCAAAAAAAAGTCATAATTTTACATTAGTAGAATAATTATAAAATTTTTGTAAAGTAATTATAATTACTCTACAATATTTGTAAGGTAATTATATTATACAGTAATTACATAATCACTCTACTAGTGTAAAATCGTAGTTTTTAGACTCTGGAACTAAAATACATAATTAATAAGATGGTAAAAAAATCAAAAAAAATAATAAAAGCTCTCTTTTACTTCTCATGTTAAACCAATTTTGTATGTTAAGATGCATTTGTATAATAACTTAACAAATAACTTAACCCTAGTACTGGCAGCTGATGCATGAGGCATAATCTGACCAAAGGAAATGATTTTGAAACTTGTGACACCACGTTTGATTTTGGGATTGGGGTTGGCAATGAGTTTAATTTTGATTCTAACTATGGTGATCGATAAGACGTTAAATAATGAGTTGGTAAATGAGCATTTCTGCATGAGACCATGGGGTATAGCGAGAAGTGGGATGGCATGGCGGGTTTTACGGCGTGGAACGCCACGTTTGGGTGTGTGGTCACAACGTGAAGAAACCTATGGCTATGAAGATGATGAAGTCGAAGAATTTCATTTCTTATTTCTTTTTTCAATTTTTAATTAATTAGATTTTAATTTCTTTTACTATATATAAATAAATTAATTCAGCACCTCAATTGAAAATTTGGTAATAAAGTGTACTCGTTAATGGTTATGCGGTAGGGGTTTATATTTACCAGGGCCGGCCCAATAGGCCAATGGGCTAAGGCAATCGTGTAGGGCCTCACAATTTAAGGGTCTCTCACATTAGCAGTTTTTCTTTTATAAACATTCTACATAATTGGGCTTGGGCTGTTTAGTACTCTGGGCTAGCTAATGCACTAAAAGAAAATAAGCCTATATACTCAAACAAGCTAAGATTTTAAAACTTAAATACAAGAATTGAAAAGCCTATGGAACTTGAGTTCCTCTATTAAATGTTATTTAAAACAAATATTGGTTTTAAATGTAAACATTAGTATAGCCAGTTATTTTTTTTAATAAAAACAGTGGAATCTGATTACAACTTACAGGTTAGAGAGTGTATTATCATAGCAAAGAATCAAGAAAAGTATGCTAAAGTCCTAGTCATGGATAAACATTGGAGGTTTATAGCAATGAGATTGAGAAAAGGGCCCCAAAAGTATATTTCGCCATGGACTCCAAAAACGTTCAGCCGGCCCTGATATTTATAATGAGATAATATGAGATATGTCCTCCAAAGTATAACTCGGTTTTAAAAAAAATGGGTTCTAATTTATGTTGGATCGTATCCCTTCAAGGGCCAAAATCCTTTTTTTTTGTGCCGCAACATATAAGGCGCTTGAAGAACTAGAACCCATTTCATGATAAGTGCTGTCTTTACCCGACACGTTTTTGCACCCCATCACCAACATTCCTTGATATACCACTGTTAAAAAGTAATCTTGTAGTGCTAACATCCAAAACTTTTGAAACTCTCTTCTACAATATAGTTCACATCGCTTCACAACTTGCCCATTGTTGTTCCATATTTTTTTTTTCTGTATATAATTGCTGAAGACCTTTTAAAAGCATTTATGTGATTGCTATCTTGAAAACTTGGTGGAGTACTCCCAGGCCTCGGCAGCCTATCTTGTAGGGAGTACTCGGCCTTCAAGACTATGGCATGGGTATGAGTGACGACGAAACCTTGGTCTAAAAAATATCACACGTAGTTATATACGTAACTAGTAAACAAATTTCTTATTTAGTCCACTCACGAGACTTCCCAGTTTAGAATGATCTTCACAGGTTTCTCTTGCATTACCTGAAAGCATACACCAATTAGCCAAAACTAAACAAATACGCCAGAAGGTTTGTACTAAAAACCAAATCAAAACATTAGGGAAATAAAATTATTTTTATATCCTTGGAGATACATGGCTATGAGAATTTTATCACACATAACCATATGTTTTCATGTCACTCAAATATACTTTATAGTCTAAAGACACAACTATGTATTTGAATCCCTAATAAACCTGTGATTTTCTTGTTAAATTCACTTTTGCTCTTTAAGCGGACACTAATTCACGACTATGTATTCACATCCATTTATGATTGAAGAAACACAAGTCAAATTCGAGGGGATTAAACCGATGCTCAACCGGTTGGAGACTAATCTGATCTTCACTTACATGCCTAATTAAGTCCAAAAGGAACTCTTGAATTAGCTAAGTACGAAATATGAGATAAACCGTCTAACTTACAAAGTCTAAAACTAGCAAATACCAATGCAAAAGTTCAAAAGTCTTCAATGCAAAAGTTCCAAATCCTAGTCGCTCTCCGCACACAACCCCGATCAACCCTGATTACCTAGTGCGAAAAGAAAAAGAATGAGGCTAAGCTCATGGCCCAATGTGCGGATGTAGAATACAATAGACAAATATAAGATTTTGAATAATAAGGAATGAGACTGGACAGTTAAAAGAAATCATTTTTTTGTAATTTAACACTTCCCCGTCGAATAACTCCACCTACATCAGACCATATAGAAAAGCATAATGTTGAAACAATAAGGGTTAGGGGTGCAAACGAGCCGAGTCGAGCCCGAGCCTTACCTTAATCGAGCTAGGCTCCTTACAATTTCCTGAAGCTCGAGCTCGGCTCGATTCAAGCCTTAAATTTTGGGCTCAAGCTTGGCTCGTTAGTAAAATTTAAAACTCGTGTTCGGCTCGAAAGCTCGATCTAAATATCTGTGGCACGAGTTAAAACAAGCTAAAGCTCAACTCGAGCTTGTTTTTGGCTGTTATTGAGCTAAGGCTAGACTTGAGCTTGGCTCGACAGTTTGAGAACTCAATTAAAAAACATCTAGATCATTAAAAAAGTAATACATAGTTTAAACACTAAAGTAGACTAAGCTCGATAAGGCTCGACGACCCTAACGGAGCTACATTACAAGGCTCGAGCTTGGGCTCGATATCTAATCGATCCTAATTTCAAGCTCAGGCTCGAGCTCGATAAAGCTCGGCTCATTCGAGCTTTTTATCGAGCCGATCTCGAGTAGCGAGTCAAGTAATGTAATTTACGAAATGACTCATGAAAATTCAAACGGATATTTATATCTGTTTCATTCTGGACTATAGAGCATTCCAGATAATCGTGCTTGGGATGTACAACTTGAAATACGGCTTTGCTTCAAAGAACTTATTTAAATAGAATATTTGATAAGCAAAAGTAAACACTCTTAGCCTATTTTATTTGAAAACTTGGGATACAACATTAGAAGCTTGGAGCAGGTATTATAAATGAGCAAATGCTTGCATAAATATAAGAATCTGATTTAATCTGTATTGCTTGAATAACATTAAGGGGGTAATGGTACCATGTTCGGGCGCCTCGACTCATCAACTAGGAAAGGCCATAAAAATACGCGCAAGGTAGTAGGCATATTCCCAGAAGACGTATTAAAGGTGGTGTGTACCATCATCACATATCGGCATAGATATCCGGTACCTAGTTGTATTGATAAGCATGTAAACTTGTGACAAGAAATCTATCCCAAAATGATACTAAATGATTAACCCACGGGTCATCATAACAAGTATCAAATGATTTATGAAAATAATTTTTAAAACGAGTTGGTTGATTGTATTTACCGGCGAAAGCTTACGTATTTTTAAAAGATTAAACCGCAGGTAATGAACCTGAATATAGGGTTAAATGGCTTGGGCAAAGGAAAGCTTAGGAATTTGCAATTCCTCTACTTAAAGGCCTATGATGTCCTTAAGCTTGTTTTTATTTTGGATCCTACTTGTGGGACATTGTATCAAACACTTATAAGTTAGATTTAATAAATTTGAACATTTATATTATTTCTTTTAATCCTATCTTCTGCTGCATAATTGTGTAATTGTTATCAACCGTAACGCATAAACCCACCAACTGGGCCCACCGAAAATCAGGGTGTGACAATGTAAAAGCACACAATTCATGTAATTTACACACAATACATGTAAATACCGAAAAGCATATAAATTCACATAATTTATTCATTTAACTTTTTCAGAATTATTATTTCACAATCACCAATGTTCGGGGATAGACTCGTGTGCGGTTCGGTAATTCGGTTAATTCACCGAATTACCGTTATGTGGGTGTTCGTGTAACAATTGACACACTTAACTAACCCTAATCAAGAGTAATGGAATAATGAATGTCCGTGATATCGTTACAGATAACGGAGTTATGTTAACGGACTTATGGTAATGAAGTTAACCTGAAAATGTCGGATGTCACACAATCTTGTCGCTATGTGGCACAAATATCGTATAGAAGAACACAATATTTGTGGAGGGAGGGGGCTAAAAGTAAATAAAATTTACAGAAAAATATGGTTTTTAAATTAAATTATATAGATAGAGATGAAGAATTGGGCGTGCTATTTCTTGACTATCGTCTACTGAATGACATAAACGCTCGACCTTTTGAGGAGAGACCCTATTTTACACAACTTGGTACCGTTAGAATAAATTACATATTTTATATTTTCATCTCAATTTTTATATTGTTGAAACTCTATGAAATTTAATACAAACTAACTATTAAAAAAACAAAAAAGAAAGTTATTTTGACCATATAATCAAAAGATTTTGATCCCAACCCAACCCACCAATTTAGGTTGTCATTCTTAGCAAGCTTACCAACAACTTAATTAACCCTAATCAAATATAGTGCAATAATGAATGTTCATAATAGCATTACAGATAACGAAGTTATGTTAAGGACTTATGTTAACAAAGTTAACCTGAAAATGTTGGATGTCACACAATCTCGTCGCTATGTGGCACAAATGTCGTATAGAAGAACACAATATTTGTGGAAGGTTTTTAAAAAATAAATAAAATTTACAGATTAATATGGTATTTTAATTAATTTATATAGATAGAGATGAAGAATGGGACGTATAATGCTATTTCTTGACTATCGTCTACCCTATAACACCTATACGAACGCCCAGCTTTTTAAAAGAGACCCTATTTTACACACCTTCTTACCGAGAAAATAAATTACATATTTTATATTTTCATCTCAATTTTATATTGTTGACATTTAAAGTCCAAATAGAGTATTATAACTCTATAAAATTTAGTACAAACTAACTATTAAAAATACAAAAAAGAAAGCTATTTTAACCATATAATCAAAACAATTTGATCCAAACCCACCAATTTAGGTTGTCATTCTTCAAAATTGTAATTATCAAGCTTACCTACAACTTAATTAACACTAATCAAGTGTAATGCAATAATGAATGTTCGTGATATCGTTACAGATAACAGGGTTATATTAAAAAAGTTATGTTAACGAAGTTAACCTGAAAATGCAGGATGTCACACAATCTCGTCGCTATGTGGCACAAATATCGTATAGAAGAACACAATATTTGTGGGAGGTTTTTTAAAAAATAAATAAAATTTATAGAAAAATATAGTTTTAAATTAAATTATATAGATAGAGATGAAGGATGGGACGTATAATGCTATTTCTTGACTATCGTCTACCGTATGACACATGAACGCTCCAGCTTTTGAAGAGAGACCCTATTTTACACACCTTGATACTGTTAAAATAAATTACATATTTTATATTTTTACCTCAATTTTTATATTGTTCACATTTAAAGTCCATAGAGTACTATAACTCTATATAATTTAATACAAACTAAAGATTTAAAATACAAAAAACAAAGTTATTTTAACCATAAAATCAAAACGTTTTGATCCCACCCAACCCACCAATTTAGGTTGTCATTCTTCAAAATTGTAATCAGCATTCTTACTTAAAAATTTCAATTCGTCCTGATCCAGACTGTGAATACCAAGATACCGAGACAAAATGCACATGTTTTAACTTATGAGGCATGAATGTCAAACGTCAAATCCCAATGGAACCAACATGGGATACTATATAAAGTAAATGGGGTGAATGTTTATAATAAATCCATAACCCCGAATTCACCTGCCCAGCTTCACTCCTCCCCTGTCGGACAAACCACCCATCGGAAAACTAAAAAAAAGCCATAAAACCAACCGCCACCGTCCTCCACCACGGACGCAAACTACCGCCGTAGTTGTCCACCATGCAACCACCAAAATTAAACG
Organism: Scalesia atractyloides; assembly: GCA_947069175.1. Lineage (NCBI taxonomy): Eukaryota > Viridiplantae > Streptophyta > Magnoliopsida > Asterales > Asteraceae > Scalesia > Scalesia atractyloides. The sequence goes on along the minus strand of CAMTDV010000013.1, from coordinate 71,084,770 downwards.
AACCGAACCAAAAACCAACAAATTAATCGAATAATCGAAAATTGAATGGTTAATAAAATAGATTAATCAATTACTTCAATTTCAGTTTCAGTTGAGACTAATAATCAAACCATATTGATCCCTGTACACCCCTAGTGAATACTGAGTCAATAATATAAAATGAACAAATTTTAACTTAAGGGTTAGAAAAATCAAAGCATCAAATCCTAATGGGAGCAACATGATATAGTACAGAAAGTAGAGGGGGTGAATATTTGTTAATTGTTATAATAAATCCATAACCCCCTATTCACCCGCCCACCTTCCACCGGAAATAAGAACCAACGACCGACCACCACTAACCGTCCACCCTACAATCGTCTATCCACGTGTCACTCTAACTCATTTACACAGAAACCGCCTAAACCCTGAAAACTAGCGTGTTTTCCGGGGGGAGAATTCAGTTCCGTCAAGAAATGAAAAATCATTTTCTAATGCTGATATTACTGGCTAAATTACAACTGATGTGCTTTATTGCAATTTTAATGACTTTGATATCGGATTTTCCACTTGTCACATTGATCACCGTCTCAACATGCTATTTTTAGAGATATGTTGCGTGTTATGAACCCCTCTTTTTTCTATTTATAGCGTTCAGGTTTTTCACAATTTGCTACTTTCATTGCCGGTTCAGGTTTTCTGAGACTCCAGATTTCTGCATTACCAAAAGATCTCAAGGTTTGTTTCAACTTTTGTTAGTATAATATACTTGAAACTATGCTGAGTTTTCATCTGTTTATTTGTATTGTTCACTGATGAATTTTCATTTTGATCTGCATGTGTTTTTGGTGTTGATCTTGTGATTTTACTAGTAAAATTACTTTCTAGTTTTGTTCTCATCTAATATAAACTTTGATGGCCTGTTGAATCAACACATTTTATTTACTAAATATAATAGTAAATTTTTAACAGTTACCAATCTCCCGAAATTTTGGAAGGTAATTTTTGGTTTCTAAAACATTCCAAATTTGGTCAATTTTGTGAACTTTAGTTCATTCCTTGGAGAAGTTAAAATAATTTTGTGAACTGTTGCGATTTACTGGACATTTTTCTAAGAGTGTTTGCCTAAGATTTTTATATACTTGACATATAAAAATGGTTTCGTTTTGTTATGAACTGGTAAACGTGATAGTAGGTTTTTTAGATGAATATCTTTGCATATGCAGCTACATGAATGAGCCTTACAAAATGATGTTTTTTGCTCTCATGAATATCAGATTGATGGCTATTTTTTTTCCTTTATGTTATCAAACAGGTCCGTTATTAGTTTGAAGCAAGGAGTATTGTGAATAGAAGTATGTCAGAGGTAAAAGGAATTAGTTCTTGTGAAGATGTTCATGATCTGGACTTATCGTCATTTTCTGAAGAAACGCAGAATATTGATGTCGGAAAACGGATTTACTGCAACAGTGCAGTAAACATGAAAAACATTGTGGCGGTGGGGTTCGACATGGATTACACTTTAGCCCAGTACAAAGACGACACTTTTGAATCCCTGACTTACGATGGTAATGTCCAAAAACTGGCCAGAAACTTGGGATATCCAAAAGAGGTTTGCTTATATCTGCTTTTGGTTATTTAGGAGTAGTTTTTTGTATAATTGTGCTGTAACACCTCGTAAAATTGGTGTTCAGTAATATACCGACACGCATACATGCCCTCGAATAATAGCTCAAATGAGTTAGCCACTCAACTAACCTTAAACATGTCCAAAATTCACAAATTCTTATGCACCTAACCATAACCTACGGTCTAGGACCGTAGGCTACGGTCTAATGCTGTTGTTTTAATTTTTAAGTTGACCGAGGGTCAGAAAGCCTTTTCCTTCATTGTTTTAACTTTCAGAAAATGACCCGGAGGCCCCTAGACTTCGTTATTTTCGTATTTCTTCTGTTACTAAGTCACCTCTTGACCCGAACGTCTGTCGGTTGAGACGATATCTTTTGATTTACCAACCTTGAGCATTCTGCTCCTTCACCGAACCTTTAACTTTACTAAATTGGGTAATTTAACCCATGAAACCATAAGAATTCGTATCTTTTACGTTTAAGCTAGTAAACACTTTTAAGTCGTAAAAACACATAGTGTGACACCCGTTAATGTTCGGTTATTCATACTCTTCTTCAATACATCTTGCGTTGAATGAAAAGAACTAGTTGTGTCATTATGTCATGAAATATAATTCAAGGGACAATTCATGACATTTAACAAAACTATTTTTGAGGGACTAAATGTGTCAAAACCCCGAATCTTTGTGAGGATGTCACCTAGCCTGCAAATTGCCACACTCTTCCAGCTCTTGACACCTAATTGGACACTTGTAGTAATCTACAACACCCCTAACACTTAGCTCCATCTTCTTGCACCTCTTGCATTATAAATAGACTCTTAAGTTCACTCTTATCCTTGCTCATTCACTCTTTCTCCACTCTATTACACTCTTGGAAGTTCCTGACCATTTAGGAGCTTCCCTTTGAGTTCTAAGTTTCCCTTGAATCACTTATAAGTGTTTCATCTGCTCTTTTCTTTTTATAGGCTTTTAATAGCCAAAAGTCAAGCATTTTCGACAAATGTCTCGACTTTCGGTTAAGACCATTATGTGTAACACCCTGTAAAATCGTGTCCAATAGTATAGTGACACGTGTTGTATTTTAAATAGTCTATTAAAGACCAATAAGGACTAAGGGCGTCAACATGCTCAAACTGAGCCTCTGAGTGACTGATATGTCAACATGCTTAAATCATTAGCCTCTGAGTGACTGATATGTCAACATGCTTGAAATTTGGCCTTTGAGTGACTGATATGTCGACATGCCCAGCCTCTGAGTGACATCGGAATCAACATGCTTACAATAAGCCTCTGAGTGATCCTTTGTAAAGTCCTAACTCTCATTCGTGCCTTTTGTTGGACGTGAGAGTTCAATTTTGTAAATATATGAAAGTTGGATAACGGAGGGATTAAAAGTGTCAACATGTAATTTATACCTCTGAGTGACCTTTTAACGAACCAAGAACTCGACAATGTCCGGGCATAATCCCGGGTATGCCAAGTATTGACTATGGAAGGTTAAAAGTGCCAAAAAGGTGTTTAAAAAGGTTTTTAGAAGCTTTAATAAGTTAAGGGGTTAAAAGTGTCAAACTTTGAAACTGGCCAAAGGGCAGTCGCGGGCCGCGTGGGTCTCTCGCGGGGCGCGAGAAAGGGTCTGCAGCAGAAAGTTTTGGCTTGGTCCCCAAACAAAGCTCCAAAACCATTTGATCGAAACAATGGATTTGTAATCAGCTATTCCACGTTTTGGGACACTTGTAAGCTTCCTCTTACACCTCTAAACACCTGGCTTCACCTCCTTTGAGTTCTCCAACTATAAATAGGTGATCAAGTTCACCATTTGAACTTGTATCTTTTTAAATCATAGCTCTTCTCCCTCCTCTAGAAGTTCCTAGCTAAAAGGAGCATCCAACTTAGTTATCTTGCATTCTAGGAACCTCTTGTAAGTGTTCCTTGCTCTTGCATTTTCGTTTATAGGCTTTATAGCCAAAAGTTAAGCGTTTCTTGGAAAACACTACTTTCGGTTAAGACCATTATGGTCCAGCCATTGTTCGAAATGAACATGGCTAAGTGATCGTAATAAGATAGGTGTTAGTCCCTATAAATGGCACCTCCTGAAGATCACGTTTGCTAAACCAATTGACGGGTCAAAGTTATGATATTAAAAAGTCAAACAGACCATTTTTCAGAAAAATCGTAAATTGATCTTATATATGTTATGAAACCTGTTTTGACACCTAAACAAGTTGGTAATAATTATTAGAACATGTAAGAACATGTTCGGCTCGAAAATTTCTGTTCTAGGATCGGTTCGCAACCGAAAGTCACAAAGTTTGAGTTCTGCTTTGACTTTCGATTCTGACCCGATTTAGGTTAGTTACCTACTGATCTAAAGTTGCATTATGATCATAATATAATGTAGCATAACCCTCTGAGGTTATATTACATGATCATAATCAGAATCCAAGTTTATGCGCAAGTTCCATAATTATGCTATCTTTAACCAAAATGCCATTTTTGCATAAAACAAGGTTTTAAATAATAATGAACTTGAAAATGAGTTTCCTATTGATGTAATATTATATGTAGGATTATTTGGGATGTTAAACCAAGTTATAAACTGAGTTTTCAAACAGGTCCTTAAACTATGTCGATAAATGACGGTTTTAGCCCTTGTGCCTTATAAAATGGTTTTAATCAAATCTTTTCAAGATAAATCATTTACCTACCGATATGTTATATTAAATAACATATTTTAAACATTTTTATCTAACCTTTACATCAGTTTTTATAAACATCGCACAAAGGCGTCATTTTACGACATAAGTGCCGCTTCGGCGCATAGTATGGTTTTAAACCATATTAATTGACCAAGACTTATTACCTACTGATTTTAAAACTTATTTTAAACATATTTACAGTAGGTACATGTTATGAACTCAGAATCCCAAATAATTTATAAACTATGTGTAAAATAACCAAAATGCCCATTCGGTGCATAGTTTGGTCATAAAAGATAAATTACATATAATTGATATCCTACTGATATTATATCATAAATAAAATATTTTTCCAGATACTTATGATTATAAACAAATTATATTCAAAATCTTTTTATATGGTATGAAATTACCAAAATGCCTCTATGAGGCATAATTTCTTTTAAAACCTTAACGGGCATATAAGTGGATATCCTACTGATATTTTAACTTATTTAAAATATAATGGCATATAGAACTTGTCCATGACTTATCCGGTTACCCATTATTGCTTATAAGCGTACGGTTGATTATATGTAACTAGTTTACGGAATTTTACTGAAACGGGTTTAACCTTGTCATTTTAATCTCAAAATCCAGAATGTTTATAGTTTACCCATATTATACAAGTCAAGGTACTTATTGGGATTAAACTACATTCTATCCAATCATCGTTTAATCTAGCGTCATACGTTTGATCAAGTACACTAGTCGGTCTAAGTCAATGACTTAAATCAGACCGTTAGTATTTAATTGGTTATTTTATGCCATAATCCAGACTAGAGACTTGCCGGTACATGCTATATGCGCTTAGTCCTTTTATGTACGGCTGAGTTATTAAAATTTAAAGAAGACTAGCTCAGGTAAATACTCTCGACTTATTTCCCCTGTACGGGCTTGGGTTACGGTAAATTATTACCGCTTGGTCGGATATGGGATTCAATTGAACGCCGGTTCGGGGATAGTAAATCTGCATATTCTGTTTTAATCAGTTTTGTTTGATAATTTAAACATCGGGGGTTAACTACCGTGTCCTGGATATCCTCGGCTCATTACAATAGAAATGGCCACGACCTCAGCGCGGGTGTAGGCATGCACCCGATAGACGCTCAATTATGCATTCCCACAAGGTTGGGAGGAATTGACTCCTTCGTGAGTCCAAAGTGGTGTGTATGTTAATTCTGTCTCGGTCTCCGTACTGGGCCCCGTATGTATGGATAAACATGTAAATCTGTTAACAAGGTTGGACGGTCAATTAATCCAAGTTATAAAAAAAATTTGTGCTGATACGCACTTAAAACATTTTTGAAATGTTTTCAAAATGAGTCAGTTGGGTGTATTTACCCGCGAACGCTGACGTATTTTCAAAAGACTAATCTGTAGGTACAATATGAAGATAGGCCGGAAGTGCTGGGTAGTGATAGAGGATCTTGCAAATCTTAAATCTGCCCAAAGTCTGTTTTATATTCTTTCCGTGTACAATTTATGATCCACCTATGGATCTTCTATTACAAGCTTGTATATTATTTTGTATTTTCGAACATTCGGTTTGTAATAGTAATTTTACTCCAAGACTTCCGCTGTACCGTGTTTAATTGACTATGATGATTATCAACTGACGTCACGATACTCCCCACCCGGGCCCACCGATGTATGGATTTGGGTTGAAATTCCAGGGCGTGACAGATTAGTATCAGAGCCAACGTTTGAGAGAATTAAACACTAGCCTTTTGTGTTTAGTCTCAAACTTACACGAGCACATTCCTTAGAATTCCGAGTCTAGGCATTGACCTAGGATTACTCATTTCATTATTAAGTTATTAGTATTGTTTTTGAATTGATTTTTAACAGGAAAATGCCGCCATGTGTACGAGGACAAAGTGGAAGAGGAAAAGGTCCAATGAGGGGAGGACCATCGGGACGCATCCCTCCTCAACCTCACAGCTCAGATGCCTACCAGGAATCAGGAGATTCGTCTCCTTGGCAACCAGTGAGACGTTCTGTCTCTAATAGACACTCGCCCTCACATTCCCAAAATTCTTACCACTCTCACTACTCATATCATTCACACCATACCCATTATTCCCATTCGCATTCTTACCATGAAGAATTAAACCTCAACCACTACTTTAACACACCTCCAGCCGAACAAAATCAGTTGGACCAGCCACACCCTATGGACGAGGACTCCGACCCGGAGATGCCGCCGTCGGGATCAAATATGCATCCCATTGAAATTTCAAGGGATTCAAACTCCTATGTTGGATCGCCCTACCAAGGTCCTAATGAGTGGGACCAATATTGGAATCAATTCACCTTCGCCCACACTCATTCTCACCACTCTCAACCACCCCCAGTACAAGAAGATGTCCACATGGAACCAATGGGCCAACCTCAACCACCACCTGAACCACCAAGAAGGAAGCGTGGAGCACGTATGTCGGTATGTGCTGGACAAAGGTCGGGAACGCTGCCACCTTTGCCCAACTCCTACCCCACAATTCAAAAGGACCCACAAATGGGTGGACCCTCTAATGTTTCACCTATAGTGGAACCAACACCAATACCTGCTGTTCAACCACCACCATCGGGTTATACTAACCCAATCCCCACGTATCCAGACACGTCTGGATATGATCCTTTTAACCCGTCTACACCGGTAGACTATCAAACATGGTCACAAGGCTTCTACATGCAGGCAGTTATGCACAATGCACTTTACCCGTCTCCTTTCCCACCTACTTATCCACCGACTGGATATCCAACTTAAGGGTACCAGTATCCAGTTATACCACAACCTCAACCACAACCTCCGCCACCCCTTAAGGCCATTAATGAAGCCTTAGAAAGAATGAAAGAAATGCGGCAGCAGGCGGAGAAAACGGAGAAGAAGACAAACAAGTTCTTCAAGAAACTCTCCAAATTGGTCAAGGGAAAGAAGGACGAGTAAAGTCTCTCCTAATTATATGTAGTCCCTGCGAGGACATTGTTATTTCTTTTAGTCCATGCGTGGACATTTTTATTTTCTTTTTAAAATTCCTTACATGGATAGTTTATTTCATTTTCTAGTATTGTAATTTCTATTCGAAATTTAATGAAGTACTTTTGAAATTATATATATATATATGTAATTCATCCACTTGATAACGACCGTCTCGATTTCGAAATTTATGCTCTGCTATATAATTCCAAAAGGCCTTAATAGATTTGATTATGCCAAGTGGCGTAGACCACACATTGGCCAAGAAATGATAATTAAGTACGAGGGGGTCTTCTATCAGGATAGTTAAGGGAAGTTATCCTTCTACCCAGAGGTAAGGGACTAGGTCCAAACCTCCAAGGTCGTTAAGGTCGAAGGTGACCGGGACCAAAATCAATCATTAAGGTACTCTTATGTTAACATTGAGAATGTTCATACTCTTGGTAGTGTGGCTTGAGGAACCACACTAGCCGTCAGGCTTATATGCCATATACATCTGATATGATGTAGGCCAATGTGCCCAATTATTGTCCAACGGGACAAGCTGATATGCCATATACATCTGATATGATGTAGGCCAAGGTGCCCAATTTATGTCCAACGGGACAGGCTGATATGCCATATACATCTGATATGATGTAGGCCAATGTGCCAATTATTGTCCAACAGGACAGGCTGATATGCCATATACATCTGATATGATGTAGGCCAAGGTGCCCAATTATTGTCCAACGGGACAGGCTGATATGCCATATGTATTACATATATATTATGTCCAATATGACCGGCCAAGGTGCCTAATTATTATGTCCATTAGGGACAAACCTATGAGCTATATAATTGTCAATAATGACAATGACAGTTGTGACATTGCGATCCACTGTCCAATAATATATGGACTACGTCCAAATTGTAATTTGCCTATGATGGTCCTATTAAGACCTAGGCCAAATATAGATATGTTAAGCCTAAGAGTTGTGATGTTATTCGCACTAGTATATGCAATGGATTGTTATATCCAATGTTGAAAGCTGATATGGTGGATACACCATGGCTAAATGAAGTTTTATTGGTATATATAACCCAAGACTTAAAGATGGCTAACTCAAATGAAGTAATTTTTTTGGGATACGTCTCCGGTATATAGGTCGAGTAATCGAGTATATAGTTTCGGATAATCGGGTTAGGTATTACCTAATCTCATATTTGTCCCATGCTCACAATATTTTTTTTCCAATTCCGTGTCCATTGAAGTTAAGATGTTGAAACATGCACATGTTTTTAACTTATGGCATCAAGAATGTTAAAACATCAAATCCTAATGGGAGCAACATGAAATAGTATAGAAAGTAAAGGGGGTGAATGTTTATATAAATCCATAATCCCCCAGTTCTCACGCCCACCTTTACTCCATCCCCGTCGACAAAACACCCACCGGAAAAACAAAAACCATAAAACCAACCGCCACCTTCCTCCGAAAATCACTGCCGTAACCGTTCACCATGCAACCGCCAATCCATGTGTCACTCACCACATTTGAAAGCATTATTGTTTTCGGGGTTCCGTCATGAAATGAAAAATGAATTTGAAATCCCGAAAAACCCCTCACCGCTTCACTTTGTTAACCTCTTTTTCTATAAATAGCCTTCAGCTTTTTCACATTTCGCCACTTTAGATTGCTGCATTACCAAAAGATCTCAAGGTTTGTTTCAACTTTTGTTAGTATAATATACTTGAAACTATGCTGAGTTTTCATCTGTTTAGAAGTGTTTTTTTTATTTCTACTGTTTTTTTTTTTTGAATTTCACTCGTTAAGAAGTTTTTTTACTTATTTGTACTGTTGACTGAGTAATTTTGATATGCATGTAAGTGATTTTGGTGTTTGGTCGGTAAATCAGTCCAGATTTTGTGATTTTTCTGTAAAATTACTTGAACGATGCTGTTTTTGTGTTGATCTTCTTTGACATGAAAGTATTTGTATGGTTTGGTTGATGAACTGAATGCATGAGTTTTTTATTTATTTAGTTTTTTTGCTTTTTTACTGCTAAAGTTTCTCTGGGCTAGATCATGGTATGAAATTATGATCTGTGAGTTTATGGATATGAGATTTTAGTTCTCATGTTTCTCAATTCACTTAAACAATGTATGCATATTTGATTGTAGGGTTTGCGTGTGTCTAGTGTTGATCTTTTCTTTTGGCATTTGATCTTTAGTTGAGGGGCACTACCTTCCTTTAATATGTAAAATGAATTATTTTTTTATATCTTGAAGTTCGTGTTAAATTTTATTCATTCCCCCAAATAAGTAATCCATTCAACATTCTTTTAAGTTATGACACTTTCTGGTTTTGTTCTCATCTAGTATAAACTTTAATCACTTGTTGAATCAAGACATTTATCTACTTACAAACACATATAATAGTGAATCTTTAATAATAGTAAATATTTAACAGTTACCAATCTCCCAAAATTTTAAAAAGCCAATTTGTGGTTTCTTAAACATTTCAATTTTAACAATTTTGTGAACTTTTAGTTCATTCCCAAGAGAAGCTATAATAATATTGTAAACCGTTGCGAATTATTGGACATTTTTTAAGAGTGTTTGCCTATGAGTTTTCATATAGTTTACATATCAAAATGGTTTCGTTTTGTTGTGAGATGGTAGACATAATAGAAGCTTTTGTAGAAGAATATCTATTGCGTATGCAGATGCATGAATTAGCCTTACAAAATGGTGTTCTTTGCTTTCATGAATATCAGATTAATGGTTTACATGTCTCTTTTCAGTTTCCATTATTAGTTTCCAGCAAGGCGTATTTTGAGTAGAATTATGTCAGAGGGAAGAGGAATTAACGCTTGTGAAGATAATCATGATCTGGGCTTATTGTCATTTCCTGAGGAAAGGCAGAATATTGATATCGGAAAACAAATCTTCTGTAACAGTGCTATAAATATGAATAGTATAGTTGACGTGGGCTTCGACATGGACTACACTTTGGCCCAGTACAAACCCGAAACTTTCGAATCCCTGGCGTACTATGGTACTGTCGAAAAGCTGGTCAGAAACCTGGGTTATCCTAAAGAGGTTTGTTTACATTTGCTTTTGGTTTTGGTTTTCTAAGATAAGGTTTTTGTACACATGTGCAGCTTCTTTTTCCAAGCTGTTTGTAATGTACATCTACATGATGGTTATACCAATTGATATCAGTTTTATCTACTTGAATTTGTTTCAGCATTTCGTTATAATTAATATTATTACTACAACTCTTTCATCTTTTCTGTTTTGGTTCAGCTGCTGGAATGGTCTTTTGACTGGACTTACATGGTTAGAGGCCTTGTCCTAGACAAAAAGAGAGGAAACATAATTAAGGTTTGTGAATGTCAAATACAGCACTTTAACCGTTTATGGTAGCTTGCCTTAAATTCTTTCGCATTCTTTATTTATCTAATTCTGTCTGTATCTTTGTCTCTCGCAGATGGACAGGCACAAATACGTGAAGATAGCGTACCATGGATTCAGATTGTTATCAAAGGAAGAAAAAGTCGCTACATATGGGAACACTTTTATTAAAGATGCGTTCGACGGTCCAGATTATGCGCATATTGATACTTTTTTTTCACTAGCCGAATCATATCTTTTTGCTCAGCTTGTTGATTACAAGGATAATAACCCCGGACAAATCTCAGAAGTAAAAGAGTAAGGAGCACAACTAACATTTTCAATTCCTGATTGATGTTGTAGTTGCAGTTGGCTTCTCTATGGGAAACTGATGACCATAGTAATTGCTATTTTATTATTTGTTTGTTTTATGTGATTTAAATGCTTATGGAATACGGGCCTTAATTCATTTATCTAGTGAACATTATGTTGTGAGATTGACTTGATATCTATCAACTTCTTCCAATTTGGGGGAGAAGAAAATTTCATAGTTACACTCTCTACCCGAACCAGTATATATGAGTGTTGAATATTAATGGGCACTTATCATAGTTAAAAATAAAAAATAGTAAGAGTGATTTATTTGTAATAAATGGAGTTGATAACGGCATATAACCCTAAGAATGTGTCGCAAATAATTTTTGGAGCTAAATGTCGAACAATTAATGATATGCATCCATATACAACAAGTGACAACCTATTCATTCGTTGCATTCGCAGAGTACATACAGAGATTTATAACTCTAAATTTGGTTGCTTAGCCATGGACCATTGTCGTATAATTGGAAAAGTAGTCGCTTTTCCTCCTTCTCCTTTATTTAAAAAGGAATGTATACAGAGATTTTTCACCTTTTATGTATTGCCTTGTCTATTACTTGTTTGTTATTTGGAATCGTGTCTCACTAAATGTTAATGTCACAATTAATTTCTCGCAGTTACTCTCGTATCTATGCTGATGTCCGCTCTGCTGTTGATATGTGCCATCGCAGTGGAACTTTGAAGGAAATGGTTGCGAAAGATCCAAAAAAGTATGTGCTTTTTTACTATATATATGATTTCTGGTATAAAGAAAGTAGCATTTAGCTTACATTATGCAACTATTTGTCGCAAGGCCATAGTATTCTTCTTAGCATGAAGCAACTATGGTAAAGCTATTTCACAATTACATGTCGATTTTATGGAATATTGTGGCATATAGCATTTCTCGTTGTTTTTTAAGTGAAACACTAAAGCTATTTCACAATTATCTATAGATCTTGTTAACCATTATACCTTTTTGAGCTCTTTCTAAAATGAAATGTCTAGGCCCTTGTATTTATCAGATATGTAAATCAACTCAGGATCAACAATTTATAAATACTTTACCAACTAATTTATTGAAATTTTATAATACTCTTTTAAACAGCTGCTAATTTAACATCATATCTGAGGTTTATCATAATTATTATAAATCAATTGTGATTCTGGTAATGTGTTTTTTTCCTTGAAGTAACAGATTTGTATCAATATAACACTATATCTACTGATGTGAATATATTTCCTGAAATTTATAGGATCAAATCAAAATAGTTGCTCTTAATTTTTCATATTAGTTTATCACATGCGAGAAAGCATGTTAAGTGTATATATATGATTTTTTTTTGTTTGGATAAAGAACATTCTTAAATTCACAATATCAATTTAAGTCCTATGCAGAACTGTAATTTACGGACTTCAAGTCACAAGTTGGGAACTTGAGGGACCAAATTTAACAAGTAGGTTAGATTGGTTAAGTTTCCTAATTATGTTATAATTATATTTGTTAATGTCTTGGCCACCAAGTTAGGGTTAGGCTATATAAACCAAGGTAGGGTTAGACATTATTAAGAGACAAGAGAAGAGATAAACCGAGTTCTGGTTGATGAGTTATTGTAATCAAGTTTTTTGAGTTATATTTTCTTTGTTATAATAAAGTTCTTGGAGAGTTATTCCATTCGTTCTTGTTCTTGTGTTTGATTATTTGATTGGGACTTGAATTTTCATTTAATTTTCCTTGTGTGTTTATTGTGCTCTCATGTATGCACTTCCGAAGTAATAAGAAAACTTGATTTGGTTTTTTTTGAATCATTTTCCTAGTGTTAATTGGTATGATATATATTCCTTTCAGCTGTAGATACACTCATGAATTAGCATTAAGTAGTCTAGCACGAACTGGAAGTGAACCAGAATTAGTAAAGATCAAGCCATAGAACGCCTTGCTAATTTCTAAAACAGATATGATTGTGTTTTGTAACTAAAGTAACCACATGAATATTACTGATCTTACCTTGGATATTAGAACTTTACGCCACGAACTATTTTGAAATACAAGTTAACTACTTAACTTACACCCAACCTTGGATCTTGGTTTTTCATAGCGACGCAGATCAATTTTTGTGTGTGTGGGTTTGGGGGTGGAGGGTAGAAATTGTTTTCGGTGGATAAGGGAGCTTTATTTAGATGGATGAAGTCTTCTGCTACTTAAAAGCTGTGGACGTATCCAGCTGTCGATATCGACCGCTTACAATGTACACGTGGAAACTAGTACTACTTATTACTTAAACCGAGTTGCGTCACGGTGATGAATCGTGTACGTAGAGAACTAAATTATTGCTTGGCCATAAGAAAAACATATAAAAAGTTACCAAACAACAAATTAACAGTTACAAAAACTATTTGGAGATAAATATGGAACTAATTTGTTCTGTAGTATCCTTTATTACTTAATGGCCAAATGTCTCAATTTATTTCTTTCCTTTAGATTGTGCACTTCAGAATTGAACTTTGATATAAGTTATTGATAGTGAAATTAAGAAAGATTTTAAGGTTAAACAAGTAATAAGAACAAATGGCAGAAGCTTGATATTGGACATCTATCATATATTATTTGCCAATATTGAGCACTCGATTATATTTGAATATCACTTGTGTTTGTTTCTATATATACACCAACATATATACATGCCTTATATATTGGATTCATTTATATCTATGCATGTGTTTCTAAACACAGTCACACACACATGTATATTCTTTTCTTGCTGCTAGGTAGCTTCTTTTGTGTTTTCTTTTTTCCTTAAGTATGTTGTTTAATTATCAGGTATATCAATGAGGATATCTCTATGATGCCAATGTTGAGAATGCTGAAAAGTTCTGGTCGCACAGTATTCTTAGTGACCAACAGGTACTGCTATATTCTTACTTTTTTCCTGTAATACCACGCACTTTTAGTTGTTATCTATGAAAAGATATATAATATATCAGTGTTGGGAATTTCGAGTTAATAAAACCGACTTGGTGTGCAAGACTCAATGAGGGTTTTAAGGAGTGGATAATTATAGATTATTAAATGTGATTATGATTTAATAATTAGTTGTAATTATCATGTCCTAGTTAATTGATTAGATACTTATGTAGCATCCTAAACGAGTTAGGTTTGGGTGTTTATAGGATAATTATATGAGCAATCCTAGTATAAGTCTAACGTGATATGTTAGCTTATAAATACCATGTATTGGGTATTCTGGATTATAAGAATCAAGTTTTTGTGTAGTTTTCTTGATTAAATAATATTCTGGGAGTTAGCCAATATATTATGTTCGTTTGATTATCGATTGAACTTGAATTAGTACCTTCATTACCTTAAATAATAATTTAATTTGTTCATGTACTATATCCGTACCTAAGATGGGTTAATTTAATGTGTAGCCTTTGGGATTACACAAACGTTGTCATGAAGTTTTTGCTTGCGGCACGCACAATTGACCGCAGCTCCTCATTGAGCGTTGATTGGCTCCAGTATTTTGACTTTGTCATCACTGGCAGGTTATTGCTTTACTTAGTTTAAGGTCTTGTATATATTCAATGTGTAACAAAACATGTATATAAATAAAAAGATTTATTAATGCAGTGCTAAACCAAGCTTCTTCCATGATAAAAATCGTGCTGATCTTTTTGTGGTTGAGACGGAGTCAGGGAAGCTTATTAACACCGACAATGGTACTCCGCTTGCTCAGGTTTGTGAATACACATCTTCCACTCCATATGCCTTTTATACCTTTTTTCATATGTTTAAATACTTGATTAATTATCATTAGGTGGGAGGCCCTGCTGTAGAATTGCCAGATCAGATCCCAAATAAGCATTGCAAGGTGTTTCAGGTATAATATAATTTATATATTAGAAAACATTGGTTGGTTTAAATATTAGTGTCTTATATTTAATCAATATGACTCTTCTCGGCTGACTCAGGGAGGCAATGTCAGCCATCTGCATAAACTACTCAATGTAGGGTCAAGTTCACAGGTATGATATTTTATTTTTTTGTTTTTCACTGCTTTTTGCATGTAGTTATTGGTTGGTTTTTGCGAACCTTTGTTATTTTTAGGGGCTTGTTCAATAATAGTTACTGATTCTTATTAAAACCCCATTTGTGGCTACCAGATAACAATTTTATGCAATCGCTTACAATTGCAACTTATGCTATTTTAATTTTATGTTATGAAGATTAAATGCCATAACATGTTGCTTTTATCTTTTTTTTTTTTTCTGATATTCATATTATTCTTTTGATTGTTATATATCGCCTTCCTTTATTGTGCTTTAGTACTTCTATCAAACTAGCATAGACTATTCATTTTTCTTAGGTTCTGTATGTCGGAGATCATATATACGGAGATATTTTAAGAAGCAAAAAAGCTCTGGGTACGATTTTTTGTATTCATGATGTCATTTATAATACCACTATTATAGCTTACTGTAATCTATATGCTTTTAATTATCTAATTGCTTCAAGATGACATTATTTTGTGTTTTAATTTAATGTTGACCGTTGATTGTGCAACTACATGAAACAGGCTGGAGGACATTGTTTGTTGTTCCAGAACTTGAAAAGGAGGCTAGAATTCTTTCATCCTCATGGGAGACTCGAAAGGTGATATTCTAGTTTGTGATATTAAAGATTAATGAAGAAAATATCAATATTAGATTTGGAATATGAACTCTTGAATATATATCGTGAGTTATGTTGTGATCTTAAAGGTGGAAATTTTGACCCATTGGGGTTATGTATTATCTCTTATGTGCCAAACGGGTAAAACAAAAGCTTAAAAGGAAACATGTTAATATTGGCAATCAAGAACACTGATAATGCTTTGTAGATCAAAACGATGAATTCCAAAATAATTGTTTGAACAAAGAAAGAGAACATAGCACAAATGTTTTGTGGATTACTCGAAAGTTAGAGTAGATTAATCTTGATAGATTCATCAATATACAATATCAGTAATATATACATCTAACTTTTGGCGGTTTGGATGGTTAGTTTTGGCGACAAAAACCGTTAAGTGTATTTTAATATGTTTTATTTCTGCAGAAAACTCAAATTGCTGAGGGGTGAGCAAGATAAGATTGAAGATCAAGCCCATCATTTGAAGTGGTCCCTTCAGTACGTATTTCCTAGATCTGGCAAAATGGGCGGGTTTGCGTAACGGGTCAAGACGACCATTTTTGTTTGGGTTGAAACACTTGTTAAGTTTTTATATTGACGATTAGCGTGCCAAATACGAATACATAAATCATATTGTTTAACGTAAGAATCTACTCTTTTGAATAATATGTGGAGGAGGTTTTATGCTTAAAAAGTTCTCTTTGGGCTATCTTTTGCATATTCGATCCATTTTCGTTTTAGATAATTTTTGAATTTACCTGGTAGAGATAAAACACAACCATATTCTTTGGCTATTCAATTATTTTTTATTATTTATTTATTTTTATTTTTTTGCAACTCTTCGCTGCAAACTATGGACTTTTTTACTCACGGTTTTTTTTTTCTTTTTATTTATGCTTCTAGGCATGAAGATATGGATGCCAGTGATAAGGAACAGCTCACTGCAAAGCTGGAGTTACTTGAGGTAATATACTAAATGATTTCTAGAATGAGAAATGTGTTCTTGCTGAAAAAAATCTATTTGATATAAAAATTTAAAAATAAATCGTCTCCGGTTTAATATTAGTTTTCGGAGTCCATGTTCCACATAGATATGGCAATTTTGACCCATTTAGTTATGAACGTGTCAAGGCACATTTTGTATCATCGCAAACAGAGAAAGTAATTAAGAAAATAGTTAGCCTAAAAGGAAATTGGTCAAAAGCTGCCTAAAGTGTATGTTTCATGCATAAAACCTTTTAAATCATTTTAGAATTCAAAGAATTAAATATTAATTAAATAACATAAATCTTGACCGTAACTTGAACCCAATTTGATCCTGCATGTACCAAAATGTAACATGCTACCTATGACCCGCTTCCCAACCTAGCCCTGCACCCATTATACGACCTCTAGTTACATAGACTATAAAATATGCATATGCTGTAAGTAGATTGATGATCTTATATTGGTATAATATGTATCATGGTTCTGTACACTACAAAATCTGCCTAAATTCTATCTTTCTACTTTCTTGAATATGGATTTGACACCCTTTAAATTTAGAATTTATTAATCATACACAGGGTTACCGCACACGTGTTCGTGCAACTCATCAAGAGGCCTAGAGAAGTTTCCACCAGCAGGTAACCTGTTTTATAAGGATCTTATGTTTTGCATGTGTTTGCGTATTTATTTATTTATCTTGTTAAAGAAAAGCTGAATCCATACTTTTTGTATTATTTTCGAGTGACGTTTTTATGTTATGCACAGTTCCATCCCGTGTGGGGGCAGATTATGAAGGCCGGACATCAAAACTCCCGCTTTGCACACCAGGTTTTTATTTATTTAGTTTTTTTTATGCAGATTCAATTTATACTATATATATTTACAAGTAGAGATGACAATTTCAGCCCATTTACATCAAAACGGATCAATTCAGGTTGTACATTATTGATAACGAGTCAAACAAAAGTAGCCTAATGTGCAAATGCTTGCATCCAAAATCATTTTACTTAAAAGAACATTGAGATTTCCGACCGGGGGCGGAAGTCACCGGACTGGTTACCAATATAGTTTTTGCAATCTTATATTAATACATTAATTAATTAAAGCGTTAAAAAAAGTGTCAGCGGCTGGTCGCTATTGGTGGGGTGGCCCAATTCATTTTGACACGCTCAAAAGTACATGTTTAGACTTGAGCCTGTTTTGACCCATAACTTAAACCGCCTGACCTACCTTTTTGTGTATACTTGTATACGAGACTGAACATGAGTTTCGGTTTATGATAATATAGGTGGAGAGATTTGCTTGTCTGTACACAAGCCAAGTTGGAAATCTGGGGCTCTACTCTCCTAACAAGTACTATAGGCCAGTGGAGAACTTCATGGCTCACGAGTCAAATGTTCTCTCTTTGTAAAAAAAGATAAGTATGTTGTTTGTTGTGTGCAGTTCAAATACATGCTGAGTTAAACCCTTTGGTCTCAGTGAACTAGTTTGTTTGTTTGTTTGTTTGTTTGTTGCTATGTGCATATATGTTTATGACTCTGGTTCATGAACCATTTTACTAGCATACTTTCATGCAATATGTAAGGGTTGTAAATTTCAAGCACCAACACAAGAATATGACATGAACCCACACAAACTTCACAGGTCATGTCAGTTTTTCCGGTTGAACCCGTGAACACGTTAGCTAAACTACTCATCTTCACATCAACATGGCATATGCGATTAATAACACATTTATAGAAAGAAAATTTACTAAATATGTATCACATCATACCTTAAATTGATTGGTATTTTGTGTCAAGGTTTAAAGATAAAAAGATTTTACAGTTTAAGTTTAGTTACTTTAAATACTTTGTATCATCGGGATAGGTTTAGCACAGCTTTGGAGGTAGCAAAATGGGTGGGTGGGTTAGATTATCAACACGGGTAGTCTCTTGTGGTATTAGCCGAAACAGACCGGGTTGACCCATTACTCATTAGAGAATGCATTTCATCTTTGAAGAGCAAGTTAAGGCACATTAAAAGTTTCCAAAATCCAAAATCTTTCAATTTTGTGAGCATGCGTCTAGCGAACAACCGTATTTGGATATAGATGTTTTAGCGGTATTCATTAAGTAGACATCATATGTAGAATCAAATGATTTGTAGCGTGTTCGTCAGGATTTGTTGAGAAATGTTGGATGGAATGATGTCGAAAAATATGATCCTTCACGCATTGATAGCCTCCTTGAGTAACTTCTCGGTGAGAGCTTTAGGAAGTCCCATTACACTATCAGTTGTTCCTTTCTGCATTTCAGTATATAATAAAAACAATCGGTCAACTCAACATGTTTGACCCATTACCTTAAATATCAACCGATTCTAATTGGTATTTGTGTGCGAAAGAGAAAGACGAAGGGTGGGGGAGACAAACCACATCTTTGACGCATGGAATGATTAAGGGATGTTCGATTATAAGCGCTCCGGCAACCCTGAACACTAGCCCCTCCTCAAGCTGTACAAAGAAAAGAAAAGACACATGTAGATTGTGAATTAAGTAAATTAAAACACAGATTTAAATAGCAATGACAACTTTGTTTGATTACCAGTTTATCAATAACATCCTCTGGTATCTCATGGAAATAAATCTGCAATCAACAGAGGTACCATGTTAATGGATCATCATTTTCATTTAGGTTCACACTAAATTGACAGGTAAATTTAGAAAAAAAAAAGTAAAATAAAAGTAGCCCAAAATGTATTTTTACACACAGAACCTTTTAAATTGTTTTATTCTAAAAATAGATTATTATTGCACATGAAAATATTGTAATCATATTTGACACAATAATTATATATAAAAAATATATTTTTTGGGAAGAAAGGGGTTTGGGGTCAATTTGACCCGACTCAATTCATTCCATCTATACAAATTACCCAGTTTGACCCACACGTGATTTAAGATATAACCCATTACCCAACCCGTTCGGTGTTCATTTTGCCAAATTTAAGAATTATGAATAAGTCCGCTCATGTTAAGTTTTATTTCTAACAGGCCTAACACGCAGCTAAAGGAAGCGGATCAAATGGGTTGAAAATAACTCAAAATGTATTTTATTGCATAGAACCTCCTAAATAGTTGTATTCATAAAAATCAGATTATTTTATTGAAACAATAAAAATATTATAATCACATTCCACACCATAATTGTGCAAAAAATATAGCTTTTGGACAAAAAAGGTTGTGAATCAACAGACTCAACTATTTCGGCCCATACCTGTTATCCGGTTCAACCTGAACCCATTTTAAGTCATTACACACCTGAACTGTTTTGCTATGTCTAGTAAAAATGCATTATTTAGAGAAATAGTACCTCCACTTTGTCATAATCCCCTTTTGTGAATCCAGTCTTGAGGTTTGTAACAAAAACAGAGCTAAGAGTAGCCGCATGCTTACCGGAATAACCTGTTACATCTCCGATTATGAGACCAACAAAACCAAACCCAGTAGAACACAGAACCGAAATAGGGAAAAGAAATAAACAAACTTTTAATAAACTGGCGTGCTTCTTCTTCACCGGAGGGTTTTTCCCTGATCGCGCCTTCATAAACCACCACCTATAAATTACGTAATTAGTTTAGCAACATAATAAAACCAATGAATTTGGATAGTGAAATTGGTTAATACTTGGTCACAAGTAATTAGTAGTGTTGGCTCGGCATCTTTGTCTTCACCAATATGGAGCTTTGGGTTACCTTTTGCCTAATAACAACTATTAATTAATAAAAATGAAAAAAAAACATAAAGTGAAATTTCCAACAAATTTGTTACAAGTTTTATGCATTTGATGGGCAACAGGCTCAGTTAAAACCTAAAGGCATTGGCATTTTGCTAGTAAAGTCGAGTGTATAAGTAACTAGCTCATACAGAAGTTCCATTCTTCTTGCATGAATAAAGTTATTCTAGTAATTGGTAGTATAGTTAACAATAATGCCGCATAATATATAAGTTGAATACATATCTGAGAAAAAAATTAGTTATACATACTGTATCAGATGCTATTAAGATACTTCTATTTGCATCCTTCTCTTGATCATCACTAATTTGAAGCTTGGACACTATGGCATCAGCCTGGGACAATGCATAACATAGACGATGTTAATATATAATAATATACATGAGAATTAATGATGATGGATGTAGGAAATTTGGAATCGAATATGTATATGGGAGTAACAGGGTGTTTGGATTATTTGCATTTCGGAATTTAGACAGATTATGATTTTGTTTAGTCTGGTTATATATGGGTCACGTAATCACGCTAAGGGTAAATTAAAATCACTTATTCAATCACTATTTGAACCTGACTATCACACAAAAAAAATGTCACTTTTGGTCATTTTTCCATCAATTTCTCAAACAAGTTTCCAAATACTCAAAACATTTGATTATCTGATCAGTACAACTTCAAGCAGCGGAGTAACACACCCAAAGAAGGTGTGATTGTACCTTTGCTTTTGCAAGAGCCATCACCAAGTCTTCTGGTTTTTCGGTTCGGATGGCTTTCTCATCTATATCTGCAGACTAAACAGTATTAAAAAAAAGTTAAAACAATAGACCTTCGTTGTACACATAACTATACATATATATTATTTTTAAAAAATACAAGAAATAATACCATGATTTTGAACTCATATCCCATTTCAGCTAATATCTTTTGACGAGCTATGGAAGACGATCCCAAAATTATCTGCATATATAATCACAAATCACTTTAACACTCAAACATATAACACTAGCACATGTGTTATGTGTAATGTGTTATACCCATGGTTATTAAAGGCGCTAGGCGCACTCAAGGCGCATAGGCCTCGCCTGGGGACTAGGAATAAAGCGCAAAAAAAAGCGAGGGCCTAAGAAAAATAAAGCGCATAATGAAAAAAAATTAAAATATATTATGTATTAGAAAAAGAATACTATTCTTCAAATAAAATAACCAAAATCTTTTATATAACACTTTATATCATCTATTTATGTAGAAAAGTAGCTTTCCTTAGATAAAAGAAGAAATTTGGCTAAAATCTTGTCGAAATTTAGAGAATTTGGCTGCAAACTCTCCAGAATCTAGGGATTTCGCCGGAATGTGGGCCTGAACCATCACCTGGAGAATTAAAGCGCAATTTCCTCGACTTAAAAGCGCAACTGACTCGCCTCGCCTGAAAAATGGGCCTAGGCGCAAGAGGCGATGGCTTTTAACAACTATGGACTTATACCTAGTGAGTGGTGACGAGGGAGCACTGCCACCTAGGCGCCACATAAGAACAAAGTCACTCACTCACAATGTGTTATCCCTACCGAGTAGTGAGTTTTTTTAAATCATTTTTTCTTACTTGTAGCCATTGTAAAACAACCAATAATTGATAAATTGTCAAAAAATTGAAACTCTTCTCAACCAAAGACCTAAACCTAAACAACTACTGATTGGGCTTTTCTAAAATTCAATTCAACTTGAACAACTATCCTCAAACTCAACTATGTTCCATGACCAACGGTAATATAACAATAATTTAGTGTATAATCAAGTTCCAAAACTACAAATTTCGTACGTGAGATTGGGGAGCAATGTAAAGAGAGTAACAGGAATCAGGATGCGATTTTTAGTGGAAAAAACCCTAAGCAAATTGAATTAATTGAAGAAATAATTGCAGAGAAACATTGAAAACGAGAAGTGAGAGTAAGAATGTTACCCTAAATGAAGATTCGGCTGGCTCCATGGCTGTGAATTTGTTAGCAGGAAAAGTTGGAGATGAAGAAGTTGAGTGTGTGCAGAGTATTTGTTAGCCGGTTCTTATATTTGGTTTGACCGGGTCGACAAGTGAGAAGATCGGTTCGACGCCTGGTCCGGTCTTTGCTAGGCTTATTTATACGTGAGTGTATTAGTGGTATTTAAAAAATAATCTATTTACGTCTTTAAATATGAGAAATGATAGCTATAATGACTATTGATCGTTCATTTTAAGCACTTTTCATCTATATGATATAAGGATTTCATTTTGTTTTCAACATTAATTTCTTTTTAAATAAATAAATTAGCTCATCTGAGTGCGAAAGCCTCTATCTGGTCATACTACGACAAGTATAAAAATTTCTCTGATTTGGTCATACCTTTAACAACTCGTTCTAAACAATCATACTCGTTAACAGCTTTTTAAACTTGTTCAAGAATTGATTGCAATATAAATGGTGATCATCAATATCCAAAATAACAAAGAAAAAGTATAATCGAAGCCCATTTCCAAAACACCTGAAAAAGATGCGATATTGAAATATTGGTATAGGAACTCTGGCTAACGATGCTTCTCATTTGTTGGATTTATGTGATGTTTGATTTAGCATTTGAATTTGGCAAGCATATAGGAATATAATAATCACATAGCTCAGAGGTGGCTTTGGTATGTCCTTAACCATATCTTCATCTCGGCTCTAGTAAAACCATTGCTTAGAACCTCATTATCATGATTAGGATTAGTCTATTCAACTTATTGTTAAGATATTTTATCAACTTCATTCAATTCTTCAAGAAACAAGTTAATCTCACCACCTTCATTGTTCTTATAAGTTGTCTTCTAACTGATCCGTCTCAAACTCTATATCATACTCTTGCTTCACTCACGAGTGCGAGGGCAACCACGCCACCCCACTTTCGGCCACTCACTTGGGTGTGGCGTGGTGTTTGTGTGATAGTGATGCCAACTGGTTGGACCCCCTCTCACGGTCACATAACATAACATATGGGTAGAACTTTAAAAACTATGTGTCTTTATGTATGCGTTAGCATGTTACATGGTTTAGTGTTTCAACCTTTCACCCTCTAGAAACTTTGGGTGATTTGGACACTTGAGCCTCAAGAAACACCCTTCAACTAGGGGCAGATCTAGCAAAGGTTGAGGGTTAGTCAGCGCTACCCCTCAATTTTCTTAACGAAATATATTTTTAATAAAAAAAATCTTTCTTCGTTTTATGTATCATCTACTCATAAACAAAAAAAGATCACATTAGTACGCATTACCCCTCAACTTTTCTTCTATACCCCGGCCTTCAACCATCAAATTAATTTAAGATATATGAAGACATCCTCGTTTATGCAAGTAACATATGTGCCATAGAGAAAAATTAATAATAAATCGGGAAAGAGACTGAGAGAGAATCGGAGTTGGAGAAGCTATGAAAAGAAAACATGTACCCACATAGAGGTACTTATGACTATCTAGACCCGTACGATTCCTTTGCTCTAGGTGTTGTTTTGAATTGACATTGCTTTATTGAATGATTGCAATTTCTAACAAATTATGATGTATTAGAAAGAGTGTACCTTAGTTGATTCCTATGGTATACAACTGTCTATATTGATCATTGGTGTGATTTTATGATTGCTTTTTTTTTTCTCACAATTCGGTCAATCCGGGTCATGGGTAAAACCGGGTCGGATGTAATATTTGATAATATGTATTATTTATAAATATGTTATATTATATATATATATATATATTTTAATTACTTGTATTTTTACTAAGCCTAGTTAGAATAAAATTGGGCTACATAATATTTAATATTGTACTAAAAACAGTCGCTCATTTGAAGTGAATTTTCTTACACTATGCAAGGCCAACTTTTTGTATATCTATCTCTAGGTTTCATGATTTTTGTCATATTGGTTATGTTTTATATTTCAAGGCCTTGTCTCTTGTTCCATACTTATCTCATTTTTTTATCTTGTTCTATTATATATAGCTTGAGGGTTATTATATAAGAGGAAAACAAATAGTGTAGAAGAGGAGTTTGACTCTTCATTTGCAAGACTAATGATTGAGATTAAAATGATTCTTAAATTTAGAATTTACATAATTAAAAACAATAGAAACAAGTGAAGGAATGAGTAATATAGGATAATCCAATATTGTTAGCTTATCAATTCACTTTCTTTTAATTTTCAAACTGATATAACGGTTTCATACGTTAAATATTTTTTTATAAAAATTACACCGTATTAACGAACATTTCTTTTTCTTTAATTCGAGCAGCCTGTTGCTATATTTTCTTAAAACAAAATTGCAGGATTTTGAATATCCATTACGTGATTTTGAATACTATTAAAGGACTACCTGATTTTGAATACCCATTACTTGATTTCATTATAGTATTTTATGTGAAACCCCACTAAGTGATTATGTAATTACGTAACAATAGTGGACTATGTATTATTACATGATTTTGAATACTCATTTCGGAATTTCATTATAGTATTATGTGAACCTCTACTGAATGATTACGTAAAAACAAAACATATAATACATAATATTTCATATGTAATAGCTAATATTTTATGTATAATCACGTATTAAGATAAATAATATGCAAAACAATAGCCAAATCAACCAATAAAAACAACATAATGTCGTATATTATTAAAAATTTAATGAAGTAATAAAACATAAACAATCAAGTTCTTACCATTGAATGTGTAATCATGTAATAAATTTACATTGAATGCGTAATGGTTTATGTTGAATGTGTAATCACGTAATGGGTATTCAAAAATCACGTTGTCATGTACTGGGTATTTAGAATCATATAATCACGTAATGGATATTATGTATTCAAAATCACGCAATCACGAAATATGTATTCAAAATCCTGTAATTTGTTTTAAGAAAACAATAGCAATAGGCTGCTCGAATTAAAGAGAATGAAATGCCCATTAGTATGTTGTGATTTTTTTAAAAATTATTAACGTATGAGAAAGTTATAGTCGTTTGAAAATCAAAGAGAAACTAGTTCACTTGAGAAAATACTATAATACCCTTCCTGCCAATGACACTTGTCAATCCCTCCTCCTCATCTATACTTCACACGAGAATTCTCTCTGGTACATGATCCAAGCACTATATTTTGCCTATTATTGAAACTTCTATTTAATATATTATACATTTTATACAAAGACGTAATAAATCCTAAACTGTGATACCAAATTGAAACTAAACTCTTACTAATGGTTTGGTTTGGGTTGGTTCAATTTTAAATTTCAAGTGTTTGGTTTCAATTTTAATAATAAAAAACCAATACTAATGGTTTAGCTTACGTTTTAACCTAAAAATCATTAGAATCAAACCATAAACACCCCTATCTAACTCACATAATCTTAATCTCCTCTGAAACCGAGTTTACCTAATTCTAAGCACCTCTGATCATCCATTCTAACTAAATTATGAACATAGTAACAGTGTAAGCATTCACATCCCCTTCTTTAAAATTAGTTATCTTTAAATTATAAAGAAAAGTTTAACAAAAAGTAACTAACTTCTTCATTATTTATAGATACCTAAAGTCAAATCTTTATAAATAATTGTGAGTGTATGAAAATGTGTAAAAAAATGATAAAATAAGTATTTGTAAGAAATACCTGAGCAGAGAATAAAATGTGAGAGCATTCTTATTCTAATATGTATCTCTATTTATAACTTAACTGAAAACACGTACTTCTTTAAACTTTTTTTATTTTAAAAAACTTCTTATATCCGATTCTTCATTCCTACCTCTATCTTGCTTTGAAACACTTACTTTATTTAACGTCTTTATTTTATACACTTACAAATTTATATAAATGGATGAATAATCACTCTCTAAATACATGAGGCCACTCTTATGTTTATCAAAATTAAATATTGTAGAGATCACAATGAAGAAAACTTTTGTTACAAATTTATGATTTAAGTATAACATTCTTTTATTACAAATTACAAATTTATGACTTAAGATCTAATGTCCTTTGTCAACACCCGTCTAACACTACCAAAAGGGCGTTATGCTATGCAAGTTTATTAAACAAAAACCTATTGAAAAAGAAAAAAAGGCGGGCCACGCCTCAGTTTGTTTAATAGATTATACTCCCAATCACCTTCACTTTCAGTCCAGTGGCCATGGCAATGAACAGTAGAGGCTTGGTCACAAGTTCGAAATCCGGGAGCCACCCCGAGTTTTCTATTAAATCGCATTTACTTCAGAGAGTTGGCTTTCACAATAGGGTCGACTCTTGTGGAGGGTGCAACTCCTGTCAGTGGCAGGGGGCTGGAAATTTTCTCGGGATAGACAAGCCACATTCGACCAAGCCGTGAACCCGAATTAGACAACATAGTCCTTGGTAATGAGTGGAGTGACGGACCTATAACAAGCAGATGTGAATTAATCGTCTGTTGTGAACTTCAGCTATCAAAAAAATTCACCTACATTTCCAAACATTTCATATTATTCTATTCCCATTACCAATTCATCATTCAAACTTTACTCAAATCATTGCTCCCAATGTGAATCATTCACTATTTTTTTATACATCAATTTCCCAATCTTTGACTCATCTGAACCCTAGCACCCCCCACCAATGCCCGGAGAACCCACCACCGCCGTTCAGATCAACCACCGCCGCCTGCCGGACTTCCTCCAAAGTGTGAATCTGAAACACGTCAAATTAGGTTATCATTATCTCATCTCTCATTTACTAACCCTATGTTTAATCCCTATCATGATAATCATATTAATCGAAGCCTCTCAAACAAACCCTAACGACCTCCGTCAGTTATGGATCCACCTCCAATACAATCTCGTTAGTGTCATAATCTGTTCAACCGTTTTAGTCTTCGGATCCACCGTCTACATCATGACCCGGCCCAAACCCGTGTACCTCATCGATTACGCATGTTACCGCCCGCCCGATCACCTCAAAGCTCCATACGAACGCTTCATGAAACACTCTAGGTTAACTGGAGATTTCGATGAAAGTTCGTTGGAGTTTCAGAGGAAGATTCTAGAAAGATCTGGTTTAGGTGAGGAAACTTACGTCCCCAAAGCTATGCATTCGATTCCCCCGCGACCGTCTATGGCGGCTGCGAGGGAAGAAGCCGAACAGGTTATGTTCGGCGCTTTAAATAACCTGTTTGCGGTCACCGGGATTAAACCGAAGGATATCGGGATTTTGGTGGTGAATTGTAGTTTGTTTAATCCAACGCCTTCGTTGTCGTCTATGATTGTTAATAAGTATAAGTTGAGAGGGAATGTGAAGAGTTTTAATTTGGGGGTATGGGGTGTAGCGCGGGTGTGATCGCGGTGGATCTCGCGAAGGATATGTTGCAGGTGCATAGGAATACTTACGCGGTTGTTGTGAGTACGGAGAATATTACGCAGAATTGGTATTTTGGGAATAAGAAGTCGATGTTGATTCCAAATTGTTTGTTTAGAGTTGGCGGGTCAGCGGTGTTGCTGTCGAATAAGTCGCGTGATAGGTCGAGGGCGAAGTATCAGTTAGTTCATGTGGTGAGAACGCATCGTGGGTCGGATGAGAAAGCGTTTAGGTGTGTGTATCAGGAGCAGGACGATAACGGAAAGACTGGTGTTTCGTTGTCGAAAGATTTGATGGCGATTGCTGGTGGTGCGTTGAAGACTAATATCACGACGTTAGGTCCGCTTGTGCTTCCGATTAGTGAACAGCTTTTGTTCTTCTGCACGTTGATTGCGAAGAAGTTTTTCAAGAATGATATTAAGCCTTACATACCGGACTTCAAACTGGCGTTTGATCATTTCTGCATACACGCGGGTGGCAGAGCTGTCATCGATGAGCTTGAGAAGAACTTGCAGCTGTCACCGGTACATGTTGAGGCGTCGAGAATGACGCTTCATAGGTTTGGGAACACGTCTTCGAGTTCGATTTGGTATGAGTTGGGGTATATTGAAGGAAAAGGGAGGGTAAGAAAGGGTCATAGGGTGTGGCAGATTGCGTTCGGGAGCGGTTTTAAGTGCAATAGTGCGGTTTGGAAGGCGTTAAGGAATGTGAAACCATCTGATCATAGTCCTTGGGCTGATTGCATTGATAAGTATCCTGTTGAATTAGTTCTGTAGTGGAGTTATGCTTGTTTTGTTTCTCTGTTCATTGTACTGGATTTGATCATTGAAGTTGAGTCTGTTTTTGGGTTTTCGTGTTTCTTTTCATTTCGATAAAGTTGATTATATAGTAGAATCTGTTCATTGTTTCTGGGTGTGTTTACACAAGGGTTGCGGTTGTTGACCCGACAGAAAAAATATTCAGGGTTTTGGGTTGGGTCAAACGAACATGGGCCGTAAAGAGCTGATCTTGTATCCCGTTTACAAATGAGGTGTGTTCCGGTTGGAGTTGTAAGTAAACGGGACCAGAAAACCTATTTTAATCTAAGATTAAATACAGAGAAAATAATTTTTAGAACTTATTACAACTTGTCAAGCTGTTTATTAACAGGTTACACAGATCGAGCGTGGGTCAGATGATTTTAAGCGTGTTCGGGTCTATGTAGTCAAAAGCACACAAGATGCATGCAGAGGCGAGATGAGGGGCAACCTATGCCAGGCGTCTCAAACACACGCAATGCAATGCAAGCTAGCGTAAGTGAAAGTTATGTCTAGATCCAGTGAGCACCTTGGTTCATCTAGGCGCAAAAACCAATCTGAACCGACATACCAGTTTCAAATGGTCTTGACTGGCCATAAAGCGCCTGGTCAGGACTAGATCATGGCTGAACCAAGTGTGAATCGGCATGAACCAGCCTTCTTGTTTTCTTACTTTTTTTAGACTTGCCTTTCCAGTCATTTCCTTTACCAAATTATTTACATCATATAGTTTATTGATTTGGAAGGTAGGGATTTAAGCTTCAAATAGTACGCCAAGATAAGGTAAAAGAGTCCCCAAATCACCCAAAGTTTCTAGAGGTTGAAATGTAACGTGCTATAGTATACACCAAGACACATGGGTTTTAAAGTTCTACCCAAAGACCATATGTTATGTTATGTGACCGCGAGAGACGGGCCAGCCACACATGCATCACCATCAAACAAACACTGCTCTGCATCCAAGTGAGTGGCCGTGAGTTGGGTAGGCGTGGTTGCCCTCACGCTTGTGAGTGAAGTAATTTGGAGCGTGTGTTCACTCCATTACATATGTTGCTAGTAGTGAGAGGGGACACCCCTTATGTCTAGATGACGCCTACATGACGTCTTTCACTATCACTATCGCACTACATAACGCATGATCTCACTTAATTACATATATTATTGGTAGTGAGTCTTTCACTATCACTATCACACTACATAACGCATGGTCTCACTTTATTACATATGTTATTGGTGGTGAGAGGTGACACCCCTCATGTTTAGGTAGAACCTGCATGGCGTCTTCACTATCATAATCAAACTACATAAAGCATGGTCGAATTGATATGTCTTCACTATCATAATCAAACTACATCACGCGTGGTCGAATTGATATGCCAACAGAAGGGGACGATGCACCAGGTGATACTATTCAAGGGGTCGCTATCAACAAAGGGTTTCTTAACCTATAGCTTTTTATAATCATATTCTTGATGGTTCTTAACAAATACGTTCAGGAGTATATCAAATGGAAACCAAAGTGTGTGCTCTCCTCAAATTTGTCATTTTAGTTATGTAGTATGGTTCCTTCTCTTAGAAAATCATTACATGGTATTCTTATGGCACTTCTAAACATTATTGCATTGCATTCCCATACAATTATCACAAATTCCAAATTAGATTACAACCACCACCACCACCACCACCAAAGAAAAAAGAACATTTAAACATCCAATAGAAACAACATGAAGCAACAGCAGAGTATTTTATCTCAAGGAAAATTGTATCTCCTCCAATGTCTTTCCCTTTGTTTCTGGCACCAAAATGAACACAAATGCGACCGTAGCCGCACACAGTAGCATGTACAAAGTGAAGGTTCCTGTCAAAATGAACACACCCATAAGATACCAAATACAAATAATATTAGGGGTGTTCATAAATCGTTGAAACTGTGGTCATATACTGTAGGGACTGACAAAACTACCCAAACCGCCAGTTTAACTGGTTTGAGATTTATACGGTCCGCTCCACGCCTCCACGGTGTACAGTTTGGAAAATGGGGCTCAACGGTTGGCCGACGGTCTAGAAAGTATATTCAGGAGTATATTCTTGATGGTTCTTAACAAATACGTTCAGGAGTATATTCACAGGAAGAATCTGGAACACATTTTTTAGTACATGAAACAATAAATTTGTAATAAAAAAAAAGCCAATTAACAGATTAAATGTACAGTTAAATGTCAGTCCCTAAGGTTTGGCCAGGTTTGCGACTTTCGTTCAAAGGTTTGTTTTTCGCATCTGAATCCAAATGGATCGGAATCTTGCCATTTTCATCCGGCCCGTTAACTCCATCCATTTTTCTCCTTTAAGTTAAGGGCATTTTCGTCTTTTTGTTAACTTAAAGGGCAATTTGGTCTTTTGAATACTTGTACATTAGGCTAAACGCCGGTACATAAAGTGAAAAAGCCCGAATTGCCCTTTAAGTTAACAAAAAAGATGAAAATACGCCTGACTTAACGGAGAAAAATGGACAGAGTTAACTATCCAGATTATAATGGCAAGATTTCAAACCTTTTGGATCCAGATGCAGAATAACAAACCTTTGGACGAAAGTCGCAAAACTGGCCAAACCTCGGGAACGAAAATGACATTTTACTCTTAAATATATATTACCTCAGACATAATAATCCATGGGATGGGCCCCATTCCAAGTGAAAATCCAATTACCATACCCTGTTTAAACAAAAGTTAGTTAAATAATGTAAGAACTTTGATAGTAAACATATCCACAACCAGCAAGCTACTGTCTTTTGAAAGAAAGAAACCGCGTACCACGACTCCAACCACTGATAAGATACCCATCGCAGTATACAACGAAGAACTCTCTTCTACGAAACCCTGAGATGTTTTTGTGCACAATGGTTTTGATACGGGTTTATCCGAATTGTAAGGAGAAAAAGAAAGGATGTCAATGATCACCTTAACGAAGAAGGAAGCCGCAACGACTACAAGACTGAGAGTCATTCCAGCAGAGGAAACCTAAAGCAAAGAGTGTTTGTTTTCCCTTTTAAGATGGGTCTAGCTAGATATTAGAGATGTACGCTTTGACTCGTAAGCTTATGAATGAGTCAATCGGGTGTATGTTTTTATGTTACATGTGTTGCACCAGAACAAAAAGCTAAAGAGGAAACGTGCCAAAAGTCTTTTTAATGCATAGAATCTCCTAATATATATTTTTAAAATCATATTTAACAATAATAATTATTTAAAAAGAAGTTTCGCGCAAAAAGTTCTCTGAATGTACCAAAAAGTTGACCATTCTAAAGCATAACCCACCTACCCAATTTAGGGGTGTGAACTTATGACATGACACGACACGACAATACGACACGGACCTAACACAAATTTGCGGGTTTGAGTTTAGTCTAAACGGGTTCAGGTGAGTTCGGGTAGAACCCGCTAACACGTTTAGCTAAAGTGCTCGGTTTTGGGTCAACCCGGCAGGTTACGAGTTGACCGGTTTCTTTAACAAATTTTTTAAATTGTGTTATGTCATAACTTAAGCCAATTGAGAATTTGATGCAAATTTAAAAGTTAGAAGAGAAATGAACATCACATTTTATAGTTTAAACGTAATAGTTTTATACAACTTTGTATTTTTTTTGTAAATTTATAATTTTAGAATTCAAAATAGAAATGTTTTGCTATAAGTAGTAACATTGATCCCTTACAGTCAG
This sequence comes from Scalesia atractyloides, assembly GCA_947069175.1. Taxonomy (NCBI): domain Eukaryota; kingdom Viridiplantae; phylum Streptophyta; class Magnoliopsida; order Asterales; family Asteraceae; genus Scalesia; species Scalesia atractyloides. The sequence continues at coordinate 71,052,392 of CAMTDV010000013.1, read as the reverse complement.
CAGAATCCGACGGCCCGTTTTGTCAACCAACCATGTGGAAACCCCAGTCGCGATAACCTAAATAGTATGATTTCTTTTGTTAGAAAGTAATCTAAATTACAACATAAAGTTGGAGAAAGAAATTAGTTATAAAAAGATGCTAATGCTTACTTGGGTAGCCCCAAGTGCTAATGTAGCAGCATCACTGTTAGAAATTCCTGTCCTCTTAGAAGAATCAAATTAAAAAAGACTAATATTTTTTAGTAAATGTGAAATAAATGTTTTTAGTAAAGACTAACCTGCGGATCGAAAGATGTTACTGGCGTAGAAGAGAACGCCATTGATCCCGCTTATCTGTTGAAGAACAAGTAATCCAATTCCTATCTGTAGAAGTTAGTTTCAAAAAGATCATTATCATAGTCACAAGAAAATACAATATAAAATAATAAATAATTAATTTAAATACCATCAAAGGGAACCAATATCTTCTTTGTTTAAGGTCTGAAAAGCGAATTGCAGCAGCTCTTCTGTTTGATGATGCTACAGACATCTGAAAAATGTTAAATTTTGGCCACCCGATGAAGACCGGTCTTCATAAAGATTAATAAAAAAAGAGTTTATAAAATATTTTTCATCATTAATATGCATTATATACCTTAATTTCATTTACTTCAACGGTGATATCAGTATCAAACCCGCGAAGAACTTGTAAGGATGCTTCAAAATCATCAGTCATACCCATCTTTGCCTGGAAGATTTTGACAAAAAAATGCTCAAAAGTTACTGCTAGTGAAATAACTCCAAACAGGATAAAAAAATAATAAAAATAATAGAATTTTTTTTTAAAAAAAATCATTAATCTTACAAGCCACCGAGGAGATTCGGGGATAAAAAAGAGACCGGGGATCAAAATTAAGCAGGGTAAAGTTCCTGCAAAGACAAATATGATCCTTTTATTTCCAATTTTGTTGAATATAGAGGGGAAATTTGATCTGTGTACTTATGAGTGGGTTGATTTGCGTTAAGTTTTATACCAAATGGGTCGATTGGGTAAAATCAAAATGTTTAGCTAACTACGTAACATGTCAAATGGGTTGATACATTAAAAGAATTGAACGTCACCAAAGTCTATTTTTAATGGATACAACCTACAAAATCAGTATATGTGAAGACTTTGATTATTATTGTTTTGTATTCGTTATTAATGTGTCACTTATTTATAAATAGATTCAAGAAATGGGTTGTTTCAATGAGAACCCATTTTTACGTGTTAGCCAACATGTCCTTTCGAAGTGGTTTTGTGACAATTACCCAATATTGCAAGTATTCTCCAATTAGCAAAAAGTCCCAGCAAATAAGCAAGCATTATCCCAATCGTAACAGATAGCTATAAACACAAAACAAGTCACAATAAGAAAGTCTAAATCTCGACTCATCGCACCACAAATTCACATAGTGAATTTCCGCATAGAGTTACCTGATTGACAGAACCTAGCCCCCCTCTCATGTTTTGAGGTGCTATTTCCGCTATATAGACAGGAACCTTTATAACAAATCCAGAAAAAAAGAAGAAGAATTTCTATCATTTTTCTTTTCACTCACAATCTCTTTTAAAACAAACTTTAAATATATAAAAGTTACCGTGTATGATATAATTCCAACACCAAAACCTTCCAACAATCTTCCCATATAAAGAAACGACATCTCCTACAAACACCGCACCTATTAATCACCTCGTGCGTTTTTTTAAAACCAAGCGAAAAAGAGCAATTAAAAACCAGTTATTAGAACCTTACTTTGGCAAATGATATACAAAGCCACCCAATGATATTAGGAATAGCTGCAATCATCAAAGACTGCAAATTTGACCACACAAATTACACAACTTTAATCAAGTACAAGCAACAATATATCTTTTTTTCAGATTAAGAAATAAAATGAAAAGGCATACCCCTTTTCGGCCGATATACTCTGCGATTTGGCCACTAGCTATGGCCCCAACCATGGCACCCACATTTGACAAAGACCCAAACACAGAGAACTGAAATTTCAACACTTAAAATCAGTTTATATCCATTGAAACAAATCAATTTTCACATAATGTATAACATTCGGCCTCTCGTACCAACCAATACTGTCCACATATTCGTTTTTGGTTACCCAGGTGGAGACTTCCCGGATAAAGGTGCACAACAAACCGGTTCAGGAACCGAAACTGGAAGCAGTATTGAAACCGGTTTGGTAATGACTAGTTACGAACCGACCCGAACAGGCGGGTTGTAATCAGATTGTGAAACTATACTTTAAAACAATTTTGAAACCGGTCACACACACCAACCGAGCCGGTTAAAATCTGGTTTTAAACCGGAACCGAGCCGTTCCTTTCCCCTAACAAAAAACCGGTTTTGACACGCGAATCAATTAAAACCCAGTTTCAAACTGGACACAAGCCAATCCTTTCCCTAACAAAAACCTGTTTTGACCAAGTTACCCAAACAAAAACTGGTTACAATCCGAACTGATTAAAACCCGGTTTCAAAGAGGAACCAAGCCGATCCTTTCCCTAACAAGAACCATTTTTTACCAAAGTTGACATAAACGAAAACCGGTTACAACCATCATAGTACTACTCTCATTCGATGACGCTTAACTGTTGGGTGCCATTAGTGATAATGTATGAAAAACATGATTAACAAGAAGCATACCTCAGAAACTGTCAATTTAAGGTCTCGAGTAATAGCAGCCTGTGTAGGCGAAGAATAACCCCCTGAAAAACCACAACAACCATCAAACTAAACAAACAAACAAGACTTAAACCAATCAATGATACAAACATATAACAACAATCAATGAATAATGATAATAATAATAATAACAACAAATAATAATAATAATAACAACAAATAATAATAATAATAATAACAACAAATAATAATAATAATAATAATAATAATAATAATAATATAATAATAATAATAATAATATAATAATAATAATAATAATAATAATAATAACAATAACAATAACAATAACAATAACAATAACAATAACAATAACAATAACAATAACAATAACAATAACAATAACAATAACAATAACAATAACAATAACAATAACAATAACAATAATAACAATAATAACAATAATAACAATAATAACAATAATAACAATAATAACAATAATAACAATAATAACAATAATAATAATAATAATAATAATAATAATAATAATATGCTTACAGTAATAATAATAAGAATAAGAATAATAATAATAATAATAATAATAATAATAATAATAATAATAATAATAATAATAACAATAACAATAACAATAACAATAACAATAACAATAACAATAACAATAACAATAACAATAATAACAATAATAACAATAATAACAATAATAACAATAATAATAATAATAATAATAATAATAATAATAATAATAATAATAATAATAATAATATGCTTACAGTAATAATAATAATAATAATAATAATAATAATAATAATAATATGCTTACAGTGAAACCAAACTGAATAGGACCAAGTGCAACGATGAGAACACAGGCAAGAACAGAAACAGAACGATCTCTGATCATCTGAGATGACGTCATCATGCTGGATTGTCTGGAACCCATACGGTACCAACTGCCGGTGTGGAGAAATGGTTTTTTGAGGTAACTGTCGGTTCTTCCATCTTCGTTTTCGTCTCTGAAACTCATTTACTATATGTTGGTCGGTGCTAAGTGTTTGTATGTATGATTGTACTGCAATTTGAGTGTTTTAAGTAGTTGAATCAACGGTTATGGTGAGCACAGGTGGACGGTGGAGTTTCTGAAGTGGTGACCGGTGACAGCCGACTTTAGAAATGTAGATGATGATAGATCATGTGGGGATCAGGAAGGTTATATTGCTTGTATGATTGTTAATAATTAAATAGTTTAATATATATATACACACACATAAGGTCTGTGCGAATTGTGTTTTTCCTATAAAGTGTAAAAAGCGATCTGAGCCATCAGATGGGTATGTTTAATGATTAAGATCAAGTGAGTGACATTTTTGTAATATTTATGTGTCATTAATTAATTGTCATAATAGGTTAAGAGTAGTCTTGTCATTTTACATGTTTTAAATCAATCAAATAACTGTCACAAGTAATACATCCCATGCAATCTCGTGATTTTTCCCCTCTCTCTCAAACCAATTATAGAAAACCATCTTTCATACCAAAAATAGATAGAATCATGGATCAAGATAACAAATTTGGATTGAAATATAAGCACGATTGATACCGTGTTTATCATTCCGTTCGCAATTCATCTTCTTCTTCTAAAGCACATTCAATTCGTATTTCATCTGGTTCGTTACATTGTGTTTTATCACTAAAACACACTACTATGAAACACAACCAGATCCAACTTTAAGTATAGTAAAACACAACACTTTGATAAACACAATGTGAAGAAACTAGAAACTGATAAAACACAGCGTCAAGACAGTGTATTTCATCTGGTTCGTCACATTGTGTTTTATCTAGTAAAACACATTAATATCTCTCGATGAATTGCGTTTATAACTGTTAACTGCTAAAACACAATACCAATATCTCTCAGTGAACTGTGTTTCATTAATTAAAACAACATTTAATGCCAAGTGAATTATAACACATTAACATTAACCTTTTAACTAGTATAACACATCGTCAATAACTTGTTGAAGAAGCCATTATTTTTATCAGGCAATTGATTTACGAAGAATATATCAAAATGCACAGAATGATAACCTCCAATAATTTTGATAACCTCTAATACGAAATATTAAGTTTCATTAAAATTCTCATGAGTCAGTTAATAAAAAAAATAAATTCTATAAATAAAATAATTATCAAATTATCTTAATGCCCTTTTTATTAAAAAAACTCAATTGCCACATATCACTCTCCAATAGCTTCCTACACTTTGTAGGAAATATTGGCTTTATAACCAACTCCTACTCATATTTTTTAATAGCATTTCAAGGGGATTATATATGTTTTGGTGCCTCTTTAAATAAGTTATTCATTTATGTTTTAGATGTTAAAGTTTTAATGGTTAGAAACAAAAGAATATTTCACTAAGATTATGTGATGGTTCATGTAAAATGTAAAAAAAATGTGTCATATATTTATTGAGGTTTTTACATTTTACCCTCGTTAAGAGATGTTGTGGTGGTGTAAACTAGATTCCTAGCCCTAATGCCCTTTTAGCCAGTCATGTCCTTTTTCTTGCCTTCACGTTTTCAACCCTTTTCTCTCTTGCCCCTTTGTGTCCTCATGCGTTGGTGTTTGTGCTCGCGCCCCAGCTGATGTGTTACTATAACCACCCCATAACACCCGCTCTTAAGAGTCGTATCTCTTAAACTAAATAGAGTTCATTCAGTCAGGTGGGGATCACCCTTCACAACTATCTTTCATGGTAGAGATAGCATATGTGGTCTATCTTGTGTTCAATTTGGAAGGGATCATCAATTCGGTGTCTCACAAAGAAGGTAGTAAAAAGCTTTTCTTTTTTCATTAGTATTGGTAATTGGTAATAGTATTTAACCAATATAGGTAGGTAGTGGTCACCTTTAACTAATCTGTATAGTGATCACCTTTTAAACATCTCACTAATAGAGTGACTGTATTTTAAATATCTCACTAATCTAGGTAGTAATCAACTTTCACATGCAAAAATGTTTACACATGCGCAATCTATTTGAAACACTTTTAAAATTTGGTTACCATAAAGTTTCAAAAAAAATTGATCACACCTAATCTATTCAAAATAACTTGTATACACTCAAAACCATCACATTTTTGTCATTTGTTTTGAAAAATTGGCCCGAATGAAACATAAGATGTAAATGAAAAGAATATTGTTGCCATCTTTCAAGTCACGACAAGGGAACCACCAAATGAGCTGGGGACGTGAACGTCTCGATCTAATATCTAAATCGATATATGGCATGCAGTTAATTTAAATCATTACAAATAGTATTCTATTGTTTTTTAGAAAAAAAAATTAATACAGAAAAATTAAATATTTTTTTTAATGACAAATTTGGATCATTGACGGACCATTTGAACCCAGAAACTTTATTTCACCTCTAATATAGCATTAAGCTATAATGCCACAGACAAAAAAATAAATATTTAATATTTTATTTTACAGTGTATTAATAACTAAATAAGAAAGTGGGATAGGGTGTCATGTAACCACTTTTTATATCACACTTGAAACAAAATATAAATCAATTGTTATCACACTTCTCAGTGTATTCTTGGTTTTATAATGAACATCCCTCTTTATTTTCTTTTCTACTTTTTTAATTGTTAGGTATCACCCATTTCTCATACAATGATCTATGGCATATCAAGTTAGGAAGGTTCAAGATTAACAACAATGATGTTATAAGCTTTATTAGATTATATGCAGTGGAGAGTTCAGTGCCTCTACCTTAGCAGCCGAAGGAGAGCGTCAAGGGCACCATTCTACCAAGCCCATTGCGGTTGTAAGATAGAAAAGAGACGGGTCCACTACATACTAACAAATCACAACTTATTTTTTTTATTATTTTATTTTTAAATTAAACCAATACGTATAATTATTATGTAGTTATTTATTGTTTGCCTATGTAACAATGGTTATTACGTTTTTTAGTTATTTTATTACATGTGGTCTTAGTTACAAAATCAAAACCTTTATAATCAATGAGTCATAAAATAAAAAATATTTAATTACTCTGCTAATTTATGACTAAGCGGTATGGGGATCGGCCTAGGGTCGGCGGGTTCCGGCACCGAGCCAGCACACTGTCCCCTAGGGCCGTCCCCGTGCTTCCTGTGACGCCTAAGTTGGGCTAACTTTCAAACATACCACACACACGTATACATACATACAACACATATACTGAAAGCTCATTCACCACACCCTAGGTTCATCCTCTTTAGCCCTATCCTTACACTCACTTATGTAGACGGCTATGTAACTAATCATTTTTTTAGAATTACCTTCCTCCACACCCATAGTTTAGTTTAAGATATAATGGTCAAATTGTAAGAAACAAAATTATTATACCCCTGTTAATGGAATAGTAAAGTCAAAGGTATTACTTGACGAACCCTTATGACCCTCTCTCCTTGCGTTAATTTACTTCATCAACAAATCTTTGTAGGTATTTTTCTACTAGAATCCTAAAAGAGCACACAATAGCAGCAACAAACACCTTAAAGAGAATTGTTTTTTATGTATTTAGAATATCCTTTTATCTTATTTTTGGGATATCTCATCAAATTGTAAATATCCTTATATGTAGATTATTATAACCTATCGTAACTAGATATCACTAAAACCTTAATAATTATTATGTAGCATAAATATAATAAAAAAATAAAATTATAATAAAGCCAAGCACCATAAAAAAATAGCAGTAGCACAAAACCAACGTGGATTCATAACTTCACAAAAGATTGGAGAGAAGATGAGAGCATAATTGTAAATAATAAATTATTAGACATATTGATAAAAAGTGTTTTGTGAGCTAAAATTTTAAAAACATGCTTGTCCCATTAAGCTACGAGTCATGTACAAATAGGTTTCAGTATTTGTTACTATAAGCTTCAGAATCATTTTTAGTTTAACTTGTTTAGCTATGCAACTTCACCCTTAATAGTTGTATTTACTTGGTAATCTCGAATATCATCTTCAGTTGTTGGTTGTTCCTTTATTATATTGTTAGATTATGTGTTGTGGGTTAACTTAAACTTATTGTCACATCATCACTATTTTATTGTCATATAAGAATTTAACCATTTACTGAATACATGTTAACAATGTGTTATGCATTAACAATGTGTATGCCATCACCCTCAACTATCAAAGAGATGCAACAGTTGGCGGGGCAGCTGACTGCGCTAAACAGGTTCTTGGCCAACCACGCGATGAACTCCTTCCCATTCATCAGCACTCTGCAGAATTGTGTGAAGAATAACAAGTTTCAGTGGACTCCGGATGCGGAGAAGGCCTTCACCCAAATGAAGGAATGCTTGATTCAGCTACCAACGCTCACCGCGCCAAAGAAGAAAGAGCCACTGATACTCTACCTTTCCGCATCAAATGTTGCTCTGGGAGCAGTTCTGATAGTAGAACGCGCAGGAGTCCAAACTCCGATCTACTACGTCAGCAAAATCCTTACCGACCCAGTGACTCAATATCCCATGATGGAAAAGCTAGCTCTAGCTTTAGTCCACGCATGCTGGCGGTTGCGCCGATATTTTTCAGGCCACGAAATAAGAGTTCTCTCGAACTACCATCTAGGCCAAATTTTGTCGAAGCTGGATATATCTGGTCGCCTAGCAAAGTGGGCGATCGAGCTTGGCGGATACAACGTTGTCTATAAACCACGACCGGCAATAAAGGGCCAGATATTGGTCGATTTTATCGCGGAAGTCTCGCAGAATAAAGCGCAAGAGTGTGAAGACGTACAGAATCTAGCGCCGGTTCCGGATAACCGCGCATGGATACTTCACACTGATGGCGCGTCCAACGACGATGGTGCAGGAGCAGGTCTTCGCCTAATAAGCCCCGATGATCAAGAATTCACCTATGCCATCAGGTTGGATTTTAAAAACACAAATAACGAAGCTGAGTACGAAGAGTTCCTGGCAGGTCTTCGGTTGGAAATCAAAATGGGTGCGCAGAATTTGGAGGCCCATGTCGACTCACTCCTAGTCGCCGGACAGGTCAACGGCATGTACGATGCAAAGGGCGAGGTAATGGCCTTATATCTAGAACAGGTGCAAGCCTTAATAACCAAATTCCAGCATTTCAAGATAACCCATGTTAACCGAAGCGAGAACAAACATGTTGACGCTCTCAGCAAGCTAGCTGCTACAAGCTTCAAGCACCTTGCACGCGAGGTGCGCATTGAGGTACTAAAAAACCCTTATGTTCCTTTGCGACAAGTCAACACCATAGAAGTGGGAAATCCATCCTGGATGTCTCCCATCATCATGTTCTTGCAACACGGGACCCTCCTCGAAAACAAAGCGGAAGCAAGGAAGGTCCAGAACAATGCACTCAATTATGAAATGGCTGACGGTATCTTATACTGGAAGTCATACCTTGGGCCGCTCCTCAGTTGCGTTGACGCGCAAGACACCAAGTACTTGATCCGTGAAATACACGAAGGGTTATGCGGAATTCACGCCGGCCCGCGCATGGTCGTAGCAAAGACCATGAACGCCGGATACTACTGGCCTGGCATGCACCTTGATGCGGTTGATACATTACGTAAATGCGCCTCATGCCAACACCATGCTCCAAAGTCACTGCGCCCCAGGAATCCCTTGATTTCGGTGACAACAGCGTGGCCCTTCCAACAATGACAATCGATATGGTGGGACCATTCCCAGATGCTCCAGGAGCGGTGAAATTCATAATCGTTGCAGTCGATTATTTCACCAAATGGGTAGAAGCCAAACCTCTCGCATCCACCACAACAACTGTAGTGCAAAAGTTCATTTGGGAACACATCATATGCTGTTTCGGGTTATCCCTGCGCATAGTCGGCGATAACGGCCCCAATTTCACAGCCGAAGAACTACAACAATGGATAAAAGAGATGCATATCGAACACGTTTTCACTTCGGTCGCGCATCCCCAAGGGAACGACCAAGTGGAAAGGATTAACAAAAGTATAGTTGAGGGAATCAAGACAAGGTTGGGAACAGCGCGCAGAGGTTGGTAGATGAGTTGCCAAGCATCTTATGGGCTCATCGAACCATGCCTAAAACCAACACGGGCGAAACTCCCTTTAGCCTTGTGTATGGGACGGATGCACTAATTCCTGCAGAAATAGGCCTCCCATCATCGCGCATGTTAACTGCGCAAAGACAAAACAATGAGGAAGAGTGCAGACTAGACTTGGACTTGCTAGAAGAAAGGCGTGAAAACGCTGCCATCAATGAAGCAAAATACAAGTCCAAGCTAGAGAAATATTACAACGCTCGAGTCCGCATATGCACCTTTCTACCTGTTAACTTTGTTCTACACGACAATGAGGCATCCAACGCCGAACGTCCTGGAAAACTGGCACGTAAATGGGAAGGTCCTTATGTTATTCATGACGTCCTAGGAAAAGGCACGTGCACACTTAAGCGCTTAGACGGACAAGTATCCCTAGGACATGGAATGCGCATCAACTAAGACGGTGCTACATATAAACCTCCAAGTTCATAGTCTCTTGTATATCCTAAAATGTGGCCCTTGCGCCCAATTATGTAATAAAGATAAGAGTTACTTCATATTTTATCTTAATGTTTCGTTACAAATGCGCGGAACCACTTTGAGTATACGCAAAAACACCTTGGTGCACAATGACTCGTAAAACGTAATTCACTACCTATGTAGCAAGCATAGGAGCCGATATCCACGCGCGAGTTCATTAGCAGTTTCATTCGCTATACTTACACAAAGTAGTCCATTTCGCGCAATTATTGTATCAAAGAAGAAACATTTCATTAAAAGATGGGAAAAATATATTCAAAACCGCGCCATGAGCGGCGTAAACAATGATCCTACAAGAATATTACATTAAGGATCCTACACTAGTCTTCTTCTTCAGCATCGACCTCAGCGTCTTCTGGAAAGATATCCTTCAAGCGGTCGACGAAGTCATCATGGGTAAGCGCCTCGCTTACCAACTCCAAGGCCGGGATATCAAGACGATTATACCCCTGCTGCGCCTTCTCAAAGACGGCTCCAGTGTTAACTCCATGAGTGGAGGCATGGCTAGAATCCCATGGAGTGTCCAAGGCATGAGTGACTTGTTGCACACACTCAGCATAGCCTTGCGCATGCCCATCATGGCGCGCAACAACCACCAGCTTAGCCACTGCACCATCCAACTCTGCGGAGTTCATAATGGAATTGGCAATCTGCAAATTCAAATGAAAGTTAGAGCCATTCCATAAAGGTCAGAATACACAAGTGAAAACACTTACATGGCCAATCCCATGTTGTTGAAGCCACAGCATGTTGTTGGTGAGCGATTCCACCAACGATTTGGAGATGGCGCAGGAGCTTTCAGAATCCTCTAATTTTTTCTCTCCCGCCTCCACTTTCGCCTCCGCCAACTGCAGCCTACGCAGGAGGTCAGCATTCTTCACTGAGGCTGCTTGGAGATCTTTCTTAGCGCTCGCTAAGGCAGCGCAAGCTTTGACCTGCTTGATTTCAACAAGGTTAGCATCATAACTTAGACATATTAACAAAGAATGAAACAAAGAAAATGGGGTACCTTTTTCTGCTGTGCTCGCGTTGCACACTGGCTTGTGCAGCCAAGGCAACCGCCGCCTCCTTCTCCTTCCTCTCCCACATCACATCATCGCTCAGCTGGGCCAGTTCGTCCCTCGGGGATTTCTTCTCTCTGTTATCCCTCTCACAAGCCTCCTTCCACAACTTGCGCTCCTCAGCAAGTTTGGCATCCGAGGCTTCGGCCCGATTCTTCCAAACCTGCGCAGACCACCCTTCAATTCGCTGATTATCGGCGAAGGCAGTCTCCCTTTCCAACACCGCAGCTTCACGCGCAGCCACTTAGGCTCGCTCTTTGCCAAGGGTCTCTTGAGCAGCCTCAAGATTTTTCTTTTGCTTCACCAGGCCCCGCCATTCACGAACAATCTTGTAGGTCACAGAGGCGGATCTGGCAGCTGCCTGGAGGTACGTATGATACGTCTCTTCTTCTTCAAGATCAGAAAGCAAACGTACCTCCGCCGGGGAAAGCTCCCTTAAAAAACTCACTGCACACCGGCCAGTGAGAAAAGTCATCTCCTTTCTCCAACTTCCACACAAGAGTGTGGATCTTTTCAGCTTGAGCAGCGGAAAATGACCTGTAATAATAATCCCCCGAAGTCTCATCCGGGCGGATGGGAGACAAACCAAGGGCCGCAGATCCCGCGCCGCCCCCAGGTAACGGTTCCTCCACATGTCCTTGTGGAGTACCAGTCTGAACCTCTTCGGCGGACGCCACTCCCGACGGCCCCGCCTCACCAGCATTAACCGCACCATCCAGATGCGCGCGTTCTGCCCCCACCACAACGGGTTCTTGCACAACGAACCCTGATTCTTCCACTTCCACGGAGGGTTCCCCTAGATCCACCTGTGATTCCTCAACAAAAACCAAAGGTTCTTCAATATCCTGTTGTGGTCGCGTCAATAGACACCCGGAGTTTCCAAAACCGGGGAACCCACATTAGTACCCATACCAGCACCTTCCACCTCTACATGAGGCCCCTCCCTCACGCCGACCGGTTCTTCTGCCCCAGCAACAGAATTTCCTCCTTGACCACCAGCCTGGGTCATTGGGGATTCAGCTTCCCCACCGCATGTGCTGGAATTAACAAAACCGGCTCATAACAACAAGAGTTAGTTATGTACAACATGAAAGCCGAAAGGAAATAATAGGGTACAAAGGCTTACAAAAGGATATTCTAGAAGTTAATGATCCAAATCTGTCCGCTTCCCAAAATGTCTCCACCCAACCTTTTTAGGGGGTTGCGCGAAGAGGTTCTCCTTCGGGCGCCTCTTTCGCTTAAGAGGCACTTCTGGGACCTCTTTAGCATCCTCCGGGCTAGCAGGTATGGCGGTAGGGATAACCGCCTACTTTAGTGCAGCCCTCTTTGCATCTACAGGTTCAAGACCCTCCTATGAGTTAGAGATAACCACATAAGTTTTCCACTTGTCAGTCACAACGCCCTTACCTTTGGGAGGGCCTGCCCCGGGTTGAGGTGTCTCCCTCTCCACCACCGCGCTCGACCCAGCGCGTCTCTTTTTCTTGTGATCTGGGCCAATTCCCAAATCTCCCAGAGTGCCTGCATTTAAATCAGGACAACATGTAAGTCACCTGCAAAGGTGCGCAAGTTAACAGTAAAGACTCACCAGTTGGTGGCGCAGGGGCCTCTAGGTCCGCATCCTTGATCAGGGCAAAGTTGCCCAAGACCTGCGCGTACCAGGTAGGCTCATCCGACTTCAAGGGAAGCTTTTCCGTCCGCCCTTCCTTCCTCTGGAAGGCGGCCAAACACAAAGGGGCTCCTGCAAACAAAATACACGCATGATGACCTAATACACAAGTCAAAATCAAGAAAACACAAGGAAGTAAGAATGCTTACTGCGGTTGCTCTCAACATACACTGGTCGAGACCGGCGGTCGGTCCCCACACCAGGCTCATCCCCGCCACCACCAGTACCCTCTCCGACAACTGAATTGTCGGGATCTCCTTCAAATCGCAATACCAGGCGTCCAACACTAGTATTGGTAGGGTTTCTGCCGGAATCTCTTCCGGCCCCCGGAACGCCAAAGGCATCGATATAACACCGGCTTTCACAAAAAAGAATTTTGCCTTCCAATCATGGAAGAAATTGGGGGAGAGAGCAAAATTTTTCGTGCCTGCGCACAGTGCTGAAAAGAATAAAACCCCATTGAACAATGGAGTTGATAAAAAATACGAAACCTGTCGACGGTGGGAACAGACCAAGACGACCGGCAAAGAAACTCAAAGTGCCTGATTCTCACAATTCCCATCGGATTCAACTGGGAAAGGTGGAACCCGTAATGCTGAAGCACTTCCAAGAAAAACTTGGTGGCGGGCAACCGGAAGTTCCCGTCACCAAAGAAATCAGATAACAGGGTGATGTAACCCGCCGGAGCATCAGCGGCCGTCTCATCCTCCGCCGGCAACCGGGCGTCCCAAGTGGAAGGAAACCGGAAGCTGGACACAATCTCATCAAACGCCTACCAGCTCAGCTTACAAGCCGGCAAAGGAGGCGGAGCAGCGGCACCCTTAGTCTCTCTGGATGCCATCGGAGACAAAGAAAGAAAAGAAAATTTTTTGAAGAACTCAAAGAACTAAGCAAACTCAGAGAAAAAGTTTGAAGGAAAGACGAATGAATGAAGAAAACCCTACCGGAGCACCCCTATTTATATTCCCAACATTATTTGAGTTTTAACCTTTATGCGTTATGGTGGATCAATTCCAATGTATACCGCACAATAAAAAGTTTGATGGGAAATATTTGGTTCATGACCAAAACCAACTATAATGGGAGAAACTATTACAACATGTTGGCTTGATATGAAATAATGTTACCGCATGTAAAATCACATGTGCTCAAATGTGAACTTTAGCTCTCTTGATTATTGGCTTTATAATCAATTTGTAGACGTTTGGTAATCGTCTTCAACCAAAGCAATTTGTGTGTTAAGCATTTAGAAAGTTCAATACTTATTCCAATAATCATTAGTAACAAGGAAATTAAATTCAATATAATAACCACCATAAAAATGATAATCTGGAATATATGCTCGTTATCTCATTAGCTAAGCTACACACAACTTCAAGTTGTAAATTTGATGACCATTTAGACGATGCATCGATTTAAAACATAAACGGTATCATGTCTGGATATATACATACTTCGTTCATTCCATCATATTTTAGGGATTCACACCCTACTTTGGTCGGTAAATAATTAACTTTTGTTGAGAACAACTATTACATATTTAATTATCATGAATAATCTTCTGGTTATTCATTAAGTTTCACATCATTATTGGCTCGGTGTGGTCTAACCGGTCACGCCAACATATAAGTAAGATCCATAAACTTATGGTTTTTAATATTGTATATGTATTACTTGCACGCATGTAATATAAAACATAAGATATCAAAGAATGTATTATAACTTTAAAGTTTAAACCATCGTGTTATGTAATCACTAGTTTACCACTTTTGGTGGTCGATCTCATCATGACTATCATTATAATACTGATATTCAATCTTAATAATAGCTTGGCTATCTTATAATTTCTGATAGTTTGATCTCCTATTAACATGATGATTGTTGCACTTCTAATGGTCAATCTCATTATTAATATGATAATCATTACAATTTTCTCAATGATGCCCATGATCAATATATAATATATAATATATATATATATATATATATATATATATATATATAATATATATATATATATTCACTTCATGAATCAGAGTAAAACCATACAATTTTTATGGTTTTCCATTATTTTCTCGAACATATAGATATGCAGTCGTTTCAAACCGTGTAGACCCTTTAAATGATATAGCTACTTCAGGTGTATATTTGAGGTTTGACAAACAAAATTTGTTTTATCCGATTTTCCCTTATAAATGAACTTCTCTACATATAACATCAATTGAGAAGTAACTATATGTCCGAGTCATATAATATATCTTTTATACTTGATATGAGATACAAGGAGTATGACACTTTGTGTGTCAAATCAAATCATATCTCTACTCTTTCATGAGGATGACAATAAACCACAACTTTGGTTTAGTCGTTCTATTCGGTATTATCGTTGTAATGAAGTGATAGCATACAGAATACAAGGTATAGATAGCAACAAATCATACAATACATGACCTTATAGCATGTCATCATATAAAAACAACTTATAAGGGCCTTTATAAAATAAGAAACCTTTTTATCACTAATAAGCAAACGAATATAATTTACGTAATAACATATCATGGTATAACCAAACATAAAAATATCTTATATATTTTGAACGCTTACTTTAAAACTTAACATATATTTCTTTCAAGTTCTCAGATCATTTATTAGTTTTATTTGAAAATTTTGTTTGAAAATTGTAATACTGATGAAATACATAACATACTTATTTTTTTTCTTCTCAAATATTGATATTTAAACAACTGATGACATCATATAAGCAATCTATACATTGTACATATGAAGTAATAACAATAGTCACTATTTTATACTAGCAATAGTAATAGTTAATACGCAAATAAATTGTTACACATTATGACATGACATAATGAATGCATAAGAGGTACCGACATCGCTTGAAATAGTTTCTCTAGCAATATTAATTTATTATATGAATTTCTTATATGCAAAATTTGTTATAGCATTAACCTTAGTATAAATACCAAACGATATTTGTATAATCATGTTATAATAATAATAATAATAATAATAATAAAATATAATAATAATGATAATAATAATAATAATATATTGCATTATAAATTGTATAGTTTATTTAAAACTACATCAATTGATGTTTATAAACAGGGGATTAGTATTCAATGAGCATTACTCACATAACCCATTTATATCTGATTATGTAAAAGTCTTTTGGCATGCTATGTATTAACGATGACTAATGAAAACAATTAGTTACAGAATTCATATCCATTTAAATTATAAACTATACAAAATGAAAATCTAGTACATAAATCATGCATGTATTACCACCAATACAAACATATGTACCTAATTCTATTGCACTGTTTAGTCCATAAATATTGAGCTCCATACTTTGTAATATTGAATATTGAATTTAATTGTTTTTTATGAATTTTAAAATCACATATAATATTCTTTAGATTGCAAATTAACTTTCTCAAATCAAAATAATTCAACAATTTTATTTACAACTTAACAAGGTTAATAAAGAATCATAAATATATGATTATTCATAACCAAAAGAACAATGTTTTTTTTGGGGTAGCTTTTCATTTTTTTATTGAAGCGTTGTATACATGTTTAATCGATTTCAATAGTTTTAAAACGAACATTCTTGTGTGTATACAAATTTATATATATATTATATATAATATATATATATATATATATATATATATATATATATATATATAAAATATATAAAAGTATGCTAAATATTCTTTAGTTCTGAACTTCTGATATCCTGCCTACCACTCACTAAAAGGGAACAATTGTGTTGTTATGTCTTAGTCCAGTAAAAAAAACAACTTATAACAAGAGAATACCACTCATGTTATCAAGGCCTTTGGGTTCCTGGATAGGGAAATATACATGTTGGATGGCTAGTGTGTATATATATTGTCTAGCCTTATATATATACATACACGTACTCGTATACATATATGTGTGTGCTGCAATAATAGTAAACAATAGTGGTGGAACCAGAAACTTTTTTAGTGGGTTCGTTTTGGTAGATTCTCACTAACTTTTTTCAAATCATACAAAGTTCTCACTTTTTTCCCATTCTTTTTCCAATCCGAGTGAGTTCAGTGAACCCATAAAACAAGGTTGGATCCATCACTGGTAAACAGGCTGGTATGGGCATGAAGTATGACGCTGATGTTTTAACTAGTTGCTAATATTAATTTTTTTTTCTGTGATCATATGATGGTTGGTAATATACTGATATTAATGGCAAATTAGCTTGATATATTTGGACATCAATTAGATGGATTGTTGCACTTTGGATGTCAACCGTTAATTTTCACTTTCACTTTTTATATTTTCATAATCACGATTCACGATGTTAACCCCTTCCCTTTTAAAATTCAACCACACTATAATTCATTTTTGTATAAACTAGTATTAAGCCCTACCGCAACGAGTCTAAAACCGTGCCAAATAGTATCAATATCACACAACCGCCAACGACCACCAATACTGAAGTTGCAACGTGTTAATGCAAAGAAATTAGACCGAAACGTAAAACATAGAAAATAATAACTAAGCGATTTAGGACCCGCAAGTTGCGACATACCTGTCAATTGGGAAAAATAAGCAACGTAAAAACGTTAACCCACACACGCACATTGCATCGTGTTAACTCCAAAATATTAGAACGAAACGTAAAAACGTTGAACCACACGTTAACTTGCAAAATTTAAAACGAATCATAAAACAAAAAAAAATTATGAAATATGAAAAGTACAGAGAAACAAAGTTGAAAGTAAAAAATGTGAGGTTAAATTGCCAAAGCTTTGGTACAACTCCTTTATTTACAAAGATATTACAAAATTATATTTTATAATTGTAATCGTACAAGATTATGTGAATAAATGGATCTAGAGGGGTTTGATGGTATTTTTTTTTATTAGTAAGGGTATGGAATTTTTTTTGCCTGATCGGTAGAGTGGTTGAAACAAATATAAAAGAAATCCATGTTAACGTTCAGGTTAAAAGGTTATTAGTTTGATCGTCAATTTTTTTTTCCCGCATGTATATACATTTTTTTATTCTTACATCGTCTAGCTACAACCAAATTATAAATATAACAATTCCAAAATAGATGCTTTTTTTTTTCTTTTGGTTTTTGTCTTTTAGTTTTATTTTTGGTATTTCTACCTCAATTTCTTAAAATTTTCCATTGTCACCCCTGAAGCTTTATAAAAACTTTGAAAAATGTCATTTTGACCCCTCGAGTTATACGTGCTTATTTTTATGTATTTCGGTCAAATATAATACGTTTCGTGCTTATTTTTTGAATTTTTTTGGTTGTCTATGTTTTGTCATGAATTTTGTTCGAAAACGAGTGAGATCAAATAAAATGCGTTTTCACTAAGTGATAAAAGTCCGAGTTACTTTACTTTTCAACACCGCCGCAACATGCAGTACCATTATTTAACTTAAAGAAAACTATTTTTTTATTTTATGTTTTATTCTCGTAATGAGGTCAGGTCAAATATAATATGTTCTCGTATTTATTTTTATATATGTCCGTTTTCAGTCCGGTCAAATATTTGATGGTACGAATTCGAGTTATATTAAGTTTTTACGACGCCTCAACACGCGATGAGTCAAATACTAGTTGTCTCTATATATCATTGACTCTATTTGCTCTTACATTCTCTCCATGTTTGACTTTTTTTTAATTATATATTTTTTTTTAAATTGTTTAATAATATACTGATAATATTGTAGTGTGATACCAGATTTAAATGTGACTAGTAACGAATCAAGGAGTTTAAAAGATTCTATACATAGTATTTTAAAAGATATAGTATTATTATTGTTTTACAAGTTATGATAATGAGAACCTTATACGTTTGTTACCAAAGGTTTTTCGACAAAAAAATAAATAAATTTTGATACAAACACACAAATCATAGGCTGATTGGCATCACCAATACAAGCATAATAGAAATTGGACAACTTTATAAACACACCCTAGAGCACACTAACATAAACATGAGTCCATGTTGAAATACAATAAAACTCACACCTTTCATTTAGGATTTTATGTGTTTTAGATCGTATTTAAATAACATACACATGGACAGACCATACGTCACAACCCATCTTCAATTTGCTATTTTATATGTTCATTCAATGAGACAGAAAAGACGGGTGGTAGTAGTCAAGGCGGTTAGAATCTCAAAGTTGTTGGATGGAGAAAGGTCGTCGAAAGAGGATGGTAAATGGACGTTGTTGTCGGTGAACAGAGGAAGAGGGAAATTACGCGTTTACGGGTTCTAACCTGTAAGCAAATGATTTTTTCGAAAAATCTGATAACTTTGGGATAAAAATATTTAGAAGTTCAAAGTGTAACTATTATTATTAGCTCTATTTTATAACACAACTAAATTATATCAAACTATTATTAGTTTATATATAAAACATGATAAATTCTAAGGTGAGAGATAACAAAACTTAATATTTGATAAGATTAGACAGTGTGCAATTTTTCAAGAATTCCATTGTCGTCCAGCGGTTAGGATATCTGGCTTTCACCCAGGAGACCCGGGTTCGATTCCCGGCAATGGAACCTTTTTGCTTTAAAACAAATCCGTATTTAATCAGCACCGAAAACCTTCTTTACAAGAACAGGTTTATAATTGATCTTCCTGATAATTTTGGTTCCGGTTTTTATCTATATATATTCTATACTCTTTTTGCTGCATGTATGATTAGTTTTCAATCTTTGTGTTCCTTGCATTCTGAATCTATCTTTGGGTTTTTGCGAACTAATGGCGTATGTTCATTGTTCATTTGCATTTGCGTCTGTTGATCAAAGAATTGGGAACTAAAATTTACAGACTTTTATAAACTTATAAACCATATACTTAAAATTCCTAGACTTTAAATATAAGGAGAACATGATTAAAGTTTTCTATCTTGTAAATGCTTTATATCATAGGGGCGAAATTCAAGGTTCCTCGCGGGTTTCAATTATACCCGTTTATAATCTTATGTGGTTCAAAGTTTTTTCATTACTCGAAACTTGGTCTTAAACTTGCCTTGATGTGCGTCAGTGCGTGTATGGAATTAGAAATGAGCAATGAGTAATCATACGGGATCACCCAGTACTAATCCCGTACCAAATCTAAAGAAAGCTTTGTAATTAGTTAATCACATGCATAGTATCGTATCCGAATTCCTAAGAACTCTAGATTTTTCTGTCATCCCTAATTAATGCATTCTTGCCGCATTATAGTATAATATTATTTGGGAAAATCACAAATATACATATTGACCGAAGATAAAAGCCAAAATAAACATTGGAAACGGCTATGTAGTCTTTTTCCTATTTTCTTGTCTCCACTATTTTTAAACGGGCATAGATTTTTCATATGATAATATTTTTAAGAAAGTTACACCAAATTAGGCCATAATACTTGGAGTGGATGCGTAGAGCCTTATGTAGTGTTGGCATGATTGGTGGACGTTGTTAACGATATAGCTTGAAGAAAACTAGGAAACGGGGTCCGGCGATGAATAATTCTAGTGATTTGATCATACTTTTCGAGCAAACCATTGATCATGTATATGACCAAATTCTTTGTACAAACTCTAGCATCCATGACTCCATGTTAGCAAGAAGATCATATAACATCTTAATGCTCCGACAATTCGCTTCTTTTTTATTCTTTTGATATCTTGAACAAGATTCTTTTCAATCATATGCCCAAATTGTGTTTTAATGCCCGAACCAAGCATATATATGCTTAGGGTGCAGAAGTGATATAGGTGTGTCATGTGTGACATTTAGAGTTGGTGTCCTGGCGATTTCGACCAATTTACTTATGAACCGGTTGATCTTGGTTATATCTTTATTCTCAGACAGGTTAGTCAAATGACAAATTAATGTAAAAAGGACGGTTGAAAGATGCTCAAAGAGTGCTTTTGGCTATTTCCTGCATTCTTAAATCACTACACTTTATTCAAAACTTGAGATTATTGTTGTAGTAATATTGTTGGAATCATTGATTTGCCGTTATCTACTCTCCTCGCCAAAATATCGAAATGGTAAATTGCTTGTGATTCATATAGACAGATAATCAAGATAATAGCGTCTGGCCTATTAGCTCAGTTGGCAAGGGTCGCAGGTTCGAGACCTGCATGGGCCATTAAACCTTGGTTTTCTTCATCGATTTTTTTCCTATTTTTGGTAAGGTTCTGACTTTAAATTGTAAGTTTATAAGTTAGTTTAAATTTGGTTTTCTTCATCGATTTTTTTCCTATTTTTGGTAAGGTTTTGAATTTACATTGTAAGTTTATAAGTTAGTTTAAATTCAAATATATTTATATTCCTCATTATTCATTGCATTTGAAAGTTTATTTTGATTAATATGTTTTCATAATTGTTCTACAAAAGTTAACCTATAATAATTAGTTTTATTAATAAAATTACAGGTGAAAATGTTTTGAACTCAATCGAACAACTTTTTTAACATTCGTACAAAGAAGCACCTGTTCACCCAAACATACATACTCGTTCACCCAAACCATACCCGCAAATATTTTCTTTTTCTTTGTCTTTTTATTTTCTCTTGTCTTTGTTAATAGAATAATTTACTAATTCACTTTATTTCTCAATAACCATTTCTAAATTCCTTGGTAATAAAGTCATATAAATTTAAAAGAGTAAGAAATGCATTTGGGAATTCCCACAGGTTTTTTTTTTTAAACATATTAACATAATTAATAAATATTGGACCTGGAAACACAATTTCACAATCAGGTATGGACTACTCGTCTCATTGTCATCCTTATTGACAGGTCATCAAAGCCTTACCCATATCGGATGTAGCATCACATGCGTTTTATGTTGGTCGGTATACCAGGTCGGATCAAATCAAATAAATGTTTGACCGAGACTCGAATGTTAATTCAACTCCTAGATATTCAAACTTTATCTTGTGCTTAAACAAAAATTCCTAGAATTTCAAACACTGACTCAACTTCTATGCGTAATGCATTGTGTGGGGATCAACGAATGCAATTTTTAGAATGTTGATCGATTAAGCAAAACCCGTTTGAAAGGATATGTAACATTTGTAAATTGTAGAGACTAAAAGTAGGGCTGAACATGGGCTATATATATCCATTAGCTTAACATGTCATGGGCCACAGGCCCACAGGAAAGAGGAATTCATGTTTGAAAGGAAGCAATAATTTATATTTAATCGGGTGATTTACTTTTTTTCTTTTTTTTTTGGTTTTATCCGGTTCTGTATTCTTGAGATCAAAATCGAAAATGATAAGTAGACCGAAGACCGACCGGTTGTTGTGTCTTGGTTCATGGCGGTCCAATGCGGTTTAATCATCCGGTTCTTACTTTCTGATCTAAAAAACGCTCACCCAAGTATTACAAGCCGTACCAAAAACAAAAAAATTAAAGCATATAAAATAGAGGGAGGGTTGAATAATTTGTTTCGTTAATACTTAATAAGCTTATTGTTTTAAAAATATATTAGATTAGAAAAGATGGTGTATAATAGCACTTCTTTTTTTTTCTAGAAAAATAACATTTAAATCAGAGTATTCCATAAATACATAAAATATAATTATTTGTAATAATATAAAATATTTAAAAAATCAAATATTTTAAAAGTGGAAATAGGGAGGGAAATGTGAGCGTCCACCTAAAAAGTTGATCGAAAGCACATTTGGCTTCATGAGCTACCCATGCAAATAAAGATTAAATTTTCACGATCATCCACTTCAAAAGTTTTGACTTTTCAACTACTTCCAAATTTCCATTACTATTTATTTAATCCAAATAAAAGGTCATTTACACAAGTGGTCCTAGACAACGTTGAAGATTTGGTTGGTCACTAATTCCAGAGTAAATTTATCTTTAAAGCTCACTATAATAAAACATTTTACTCGCACATAACATTTAGTCACAAATAAAACTCTAATCAGCTACCTTCTCTAGAGAAAATTATATGAATGTCACTAGAGTACTGCCGATTTAGTAAATAGGAACCATAATAAAGAACAAATAAATTAATCCATTAAAACTGTTAATTCATCTATACATACACATATATAAGATTTTCTTACGGGTTGGTATTTTAATAATTAAGGTGAAAACATTTTGTATTAACTATTAGGGTGTGAGATTCGACAACAAAGTCATAAAGCACCACAATTTCAGTCATAGAACACACTCAAACCCCACAAATAATAATTGAAACCGCTAAAACACAATATCCAAACCCTAATAGTCCATAAAAACTTCAAACACACCATTGTAGAACTATGAATATAAACACAGCATGGTAATCAACATAAAACACACTAATGTTAGTCATTCAATAATCAAAGCCTTATCATCCATAACACAACACAAAACTCACAAATATGGCGTTTTATTAATCTTCACTTTTTTATTTGTTGGTTTTGAGTGTGTTTTTAGGGCTTTTTTACACTTTGTAGAAAAAAATGGACTTTATAACCAACTCCCACCTTTAACTATTATATATGAATATATAGTCCATTCCCCGATAAATAGAAATAAATATAATGTATTAAGTGGTGAATAAAGGTATCCAATGCCTATACATTATATAAAACTAGAATCGAATGCCTTATGCTACGTCATTAAGTGGGTACAAGCCTCCCTTAACATGTATAGCGCTATAGGAGTAACGCACCGCTTGTATTCGTGAGGTCATGTTAAGTAAACAAAACGTCTATTCATTGCTATGAATAGGTTACGCTAGCGGTAAACTTTGGGTTAATATGTGTATCACATTACTAGTGTTTTATGATAGCCTAAGTAGACGTTTATGCCATGATGAACGATAATTTGTATCTTATTTAGTATTTAAACTTGTATGCTCGCCAATACTTTTGAGTTAAACTATACTTTAATATATGTTGCAGGTTGACAGTGATGTTATGGATGCATGGAACCTAGTAGGAAGACTTAGAAACTCACCCATAAATTAGACTTTTGTTGTACTTGTATCTTTGATTCCACTGTTGTATTTTAAATTTCGATGTTGTATTTTGTTTTTCAAATCAATGTACTTGAAATCTTAGTAATGAAAGAAATATTGTTATCTTTAATTATTGTCACATTCTAGTGTTATCTTGTCTCGATCAATCTATTTACGTCCGCTTTGATGATTTTGCAATCGGTTTAGGTGTGACATCCATGCCCACCATACCACACCACTCCACCATCAAAAAGCGGGTGTTGCCCAAAGCCAAAGGCATTATCTCCACATGCATGAGGCTCTTCGCCAACTTCATCCACTTGACTTTTTTCCCTTTTGCCCTTCCCCTCTTGTCTTTCACCACTCCTTCCATTTTGTGATGTAGAAGGCAAAGCAATCCCCTTCCATATATACATGGCGCCTACGTAGCAGGGCTTTGCTCCTTGCTCTTGCCCACCACTCTATGCAGTCTTGGTTATCAAAGATCTCAGTTTTAGGATTAAATCCTCAAACTCAATTGAAGTGAAGTGAAGTTTATCTCCTTCACTTTAAAAGTTTATAATTTCTATATCCATTTTAGTTTATATCTTTATCCGTTCATTTTCTTCGAAGCATTATTTTCTTAAGAATCTTTTTTCTAAACGTGTAATAAGTACCGGCTTGTTAGAAAACTACAACCCATTCCTAGCTCTCCACAAACTACAACACCGATGATGATTATCCTATGAAAGCCATCTTTGGCTGGCTCCATTAACCCCACACATGATTATGGATTTCCAAGAAATCTCTAAACGAGAAAGCAAAGAAAGTCGACACTTTACATCAAGAGCTTATATGTTTCTAGAAATAAGGATGAAACTATACAAGAAGTAAAAAGATGGTCAACTGTTTTTTTCAGCAAAGTCACATAAGAGGCAAACCATATCTTCAATGTTGACGTTCCTCTTCTTCAAGGCCGACGGCGAAGGTATTTATCCCATTTCTGCTTGCCACATGAAAACATTACACTTTATAGGAATTCATTTACACTGTTGTATCACATAGGTGTTACTATAATCCATCCCTTTAGTGAGAAGTTGTTTCGCCGCCGTTACACTAAAGTCTCCCGAGTCTCTCCAACCGAAGCCCTACTATCTTCAAGTAGCAAGTTTCAACTTTTTTATGTTGACTTCTTGAAGTCAACTAAAACTTTCAACAAAATGCTTGTTATTGATCGCTTTTGATTGAACATTTAGCACTCAAGTCACATTTAAACCTATACATTTGACCATTTTAAATCAGCGTTTGCATATTAAACTAGTTAAAACACAATTTGGCTTTTTAAATCATATTCCGTATAAAACCCCAATTTCACCATAAATCATAGTTTCACAATTTAATCATATTATCAATCAATGATAATGAAATCACAAGTTTACTCAAAATACATGTTAGGTCACTTTTAGCAAACATACAAGTTATAAGTAACTTTTTAATTACACTATGGAATCATGATTAATTCTAACAATCCATAAACATTAATTTAATATTTCTAAGCTTATGGACAACACATTTACTATTTATTTGGAGGATTTTGAATTTGAGTATAAACCCATGAAAACTCAAATAATCAGTTTCTTGATGATGCAACATACTAATGGATTCTAATAGTTTCTAATCATCGTTTACAATTTCTAAGTTTTTATACTAGATACCATCAACTCCATCAATTTAATTAGTTAGGTTAAACCACATCTAAACCTCCATAGTTGAAAAGTTTAGATAGTTAGGAAGCTTAGCAAGGTGTTAATGAAGTTAGAAGAAGGATCCGAGATAGTGTCTTGAGCCTCCGGTTTCACTCTAAGATCATATAATCCAAAAATCAATATTTTGTTACAATTCAATCCAATTCATGATTATTTTCCCAATCATAAATTGGACTAATATGACATGTCAATGTGACATATATATTTTGTTATATTACAAGGTTTAAAATAAGTCTCACACTCTCTCATACACACATGTATGATATATGTGTTTTACACCAAGATTTAGGATGTTACAAAGGATCATAGTGATACATAGAGTTATTTTGTTGGCTTTATCATTAGTGTGAATATACCTAAAACTTCTTTACTTAAACCAATGACGAAACTTGAACATTTAAGTTGGATTCAAAAATATTAGAAATTAATTGGGTTTTTGAATTATGAGAGGTCTAACCAAATAAAGATGATATTATTTAAAAATAATGAGCTAAACTTACACTTTTAACCCTAAATATATATGAAAATGTAGAATAAACATGCGACAATGAGATCTAATATGCACATATTTTCAATTTATCCAAAAGGTTTAAATATATAGAATGGCAACACATGTCACACGGAATTCAAAAACAATTTTAAGTAGAGAATCAATAAAGTATATGCATGTGAAACATTAAAGTTAACAAAAAGGAATATACAAGACAAACAGATGAGGTTAATTATTAACCCTTATATATCACATTTAAAAGAATAAAAAAAGTATTATGAGATTTTTGTAGTTTTGTTCTGTACCTATTGTACTAAATTAATTAGTTACATATTGAGAAATAAAAGATCATTTTGTTCTAAACAATGTTTTTCTATCATTTAACAAAAGTAATAACTTATATATAGATTTTTTTTTGTTAAGTTATATGTTGAGAAATAAACAACTGTCCTAGAATAAACGAATAAAAACAGAAATCGATACTTAAGACCTTTTCAAATTTGTGTCGAGATGATGATGATGATGATTATTATTATTATTATTTAGAGGGTGTGTCACCGAACATGATCCAAAAGTTTAAAGGAAAAAAAAATTATATATAAATAAAATATTTATAGTCCCAAATGAAACATTAACACTGCTATAGCTCTAATGGCTTTATACTAATTTGTCAATACATGAGTCTTTGGTTTGAGACTAGCAACATTTTGTTTTGCCCGATTTTTTTTTTCATTTGTTCAAGCTTGGAGACCTAAAGCCAAATACATGGTTTTAATTCTTTTATTTATATTAAAATGTCTATTCAAGTGTTTTTTTTTTTTGTTATTTTTAATTGTTTATGAGGTTAACACGTTATCACATGAAAATATATAGATATATATTTTTTTCTTTTCGTACGTCCAAACCGAACACGAACCTATATGTAACATCGAAAAACCAAGAAACCAAAATTTCGGATTTCGTTCAAAAGGACCTATACATGCATCAATTATTTTAATAAACTCATAATCATATAATAATAAAAAACATTTTAACAAACAAAAAAGGGAGCTGGACCAGGGTCTTCATCTTCTGGTTGGTACTTGGGTTCCCTTAATTCTTCACCCCCTTTATAAATTGAAACCTTCATCCTCCCACTGCATCACCCCCCCCCCCCCCCCACACACACACAAACACACACACTTTCTCTCTCTAAATATCTCCTTTATAAACCCTCACACTCTCTTCTCCAAAAATCAATCACATTGATCCTCAATCACTAACAATCATCAAATCCTCACAATCTGTTCTTCAATTATCACTTTCTAGCAGTAAAAATATGACTTTATCGACAATATCAAAGCCGAAAAGGCGAATGCACTTCCACGATACCGAACGTTCTCGAACATCTCCAAACTGCTTCAGTTACTGGAGGTTTTCGTCGCCGTTGCGGTGATTTCGTGGTCCTCAAGTCATCTTCCTCTTGTGTTTAAATTCTCCGGCGAGTATGTGACGTCATTTTCGTCCTTTTTTGCTAATCAACACGTCGTTTTCCTCGTCGGGAACCTAATTGTTGTTGTTTGTTACGTACTTTCTCGTTATTCCGATTCCGGCGACGAGTTAAGCGATTCTGAGTTTCATTCCGGTTCCGGTGCAGAGTTAACTCACCGGAAAATCGTTTCCGACGGTTCGAATGCTAAACCGGTTCAATCGCAAGCGGTTAGGTCATTTAAACCGTCGGAAATTCAAAATCCGGTGATTCTGAATAACAACCCGGTTATGAAAACGGTGAAATCGGAGTCGGAAGTCGCCGGAGATGAAACGGATTGAGAGAGCTAGATCGGAGAAGGTGAAGAGTCGGATTCCGGTGGAGTAATGAAGAGTTTCGGATTGCGGTTGAGACGTTTATTATGAAGCAACAGAGGTCTTTGAAGGATTGAAGATGAGAGTTTGAATGGATATAGTAATCAACATTGTTGGCTGTTGTTTTATTATATCAAAACCATTCTTTCAATTTTGTTATTAAGGGGACTTAAAAACCCTTCTTTCAATGTTGAAATGTTGTAAACTATCATTCAACAAAACCAGACCAATATATTAAATGTAAGCAGAAAAAGTAATGACGTATAAATATAAATTCAAAAAAACTACCAATACTTGAAATTAAATATCTAAGTATTAATTTTCGTGTATTTTAAACTTATTTCCTTTATGTATCTGTTAGACAGTTTCATTTATTCTTTAAATAGCATATTTACCTAATCAGAAAATTAATATTAATATTATAAATTATTAATATTATTAACATTAACGAAGTCTATTAAGCATAAATCATACTATATTTCTTTTATAAAATCATATTACTTATTTTAGAGTTTTATATGTAACATGTTTGAAAAATAAAGTTTTTCTTCGATTTAGATTTTAATAATTAAAAATATGAAAAATAAAGTTTTTCTTCGATTTAGATTTTAATAATTAAAAATATTTACATACCTAATTTATGCGCACGTTAGTTCGAACTTTGAAGTGTTCTTTGTTTGACATGGTCCTATATTTTACATACTTCAATTTTAACTATAGGTTATTTATTTTTTAGATTCCAAACACGTGTAATATTTAAATAGTTTACCTAAATTACGTATATGATTTGGACCTTTCGTAATGTACGGTCTTATGTTAATATTGTTCCTTGCTTATAATTTTCAACTAAGTAATTTAGTACATAGAGAAACCTTCAACTATTAACTTAATATTTTATTTTTGAAATACAATAATTATTTTTATGGTTTCGATCATTATCCATTTACAAAAAAAAGTATAACTATCCAAACTTTTATATTAGGGGTACCGTTAGCAGCTGTCTACGAGCATTTAGGGTCGAGGTTGCAAATTGTAGGACGTTGGGAGGTTACTTATATTAAAATTCAAACTCTTACGAAAATAGTATATAAATCTTCGTGCTCTGTCCAATATTGTAACATGATGGTGTATAATTAACATATTAATTCACGTAAATGTGTAAGCCTAAATGACGTTATGAGTTTGTATGTAACGTATGTTTATGTTTTTATGTAAAACACCACACATAACATGAGGTATGATGTATTATAAATATCAAACCATTATTGGGATGCCGGTTAATACAAGAGCTGTATAACTAGAAACCTTGGATATTATTATAATTTTTTTATCTGTCACGATTGTATTATCCGTTTTTCATTTACAAAAGCGTGTCAGATTAAATATGATCGATATACGATTCTATTATTCGTTTTTCATTTACCGACATTCACAAAACATTGTTTTTCATTCTTCAAATAAATACACTGATTTTTAAGTATTCTTTTTTTGAACGGCAAAGGTTACACATTCCTACACCTAAACTACACCAATAGATAGTAAGTATATCCCGCATGCCAGGATTTGACTATGGTCTTCTCCCCAAAAGGCAAGAGCCTTTAGTGACGGACCTAGGAAGTTTTTCATTAGTGTGCAGAATATTTTCAAATAATTTAAGCCTATAGCTGTATAAAAAAAATCGGTTCATAGCAGGGCGGGTCAAGTCGGATAATGTAAGACAAAAGAACATCAAACTAAAATTTATAAAATAATCAAAAACACGTCAAACGTCATTACACACGTATTTAAAATTGTGCCCTATAAGTTTTCACTTTTTGAGATGTATCCAAAACATAATCTAAAGATACTAAACACGTCATAAGTTCATTACATTTTTACTCATTGTTCCTATCACATATAATTTGCTCCATAAGTTCATAAAACAACACTACACATTTAAAAAAAATAAACAATCATGTTCAACCATATTCCATGATTTTCAATTTTATTGTCATTCAAGCCCTAGTATTAAATGTTGATTACTTTTAATTAATAATTTAAACAAACAAAGCTATAAATAAAATAACAAAATCATTTTAACTACAATCTAGAACAACAAAAAATCAAAAAATATAAAAAGACCAAACTCTTACACATCTATATTTTCTCCTAATCATCATATAAAACAAAAAGAAATTAAATAAAGAAATATACTAGTTCTATATCAGAATTCTAGTGTAATATGGGTAGGTCCAGCCGGAATTTTGGTTTTTCCGGCAAAAAAATCCTTCTGGCCGTGAGCAGTGTCGTCAAGTCGCTGGGAATTTTTTGGGGGTGGGATTTGGAATTGGAATGAGTGGATGGGTTTGGTTTATTTTATTTAGTTCAAATATCTTTGGATTGGGTTTGGGTTTGGGCTTGGGCTTGGGTTAATAAAAATAGATTGTAGATTAGGCGTTGATTGGGTTAGAGATGGGCATGATAACCGGTTCCAAACCCGACCCGGTGGAACCTACCTGGGACCGGTTCCGGTTCCTACCCGACATATAGTAGAACTGGTTCCGGGTTCAAAATACCCGATGGTTCCTACCCGGTTCCGCATTTTTGGAAAAAAATAAGTTCCGGAACCGGTTCCAACCCGTACCCGGGTTGTACCCGTAACCGGTTCTTATCATACCCGGTTCCTACAGTAACCTTCCAGACCAGGCGTCAATATATTTTTAATGTGAATTTTTTATAAGTCTTTGCTAGAAACAAGTACCCGGTTACACAAACAACCTAAACAAGAAACGTTAAACAAA
Source organism: Scalesia atractyloides (assembly GCA_947069175.1). NCBI lineage: Eukaryota > Viridiplantae > Streptophyta > Magnoliopsida > Asterales > Asteraceae > Scalesia > Scalesia atractyloides. The sequence goes on along the minus strand of CAMTDV010000013.1, from coordinate 71,021,509 downwards.
ACATATAAAACACTAAACATACTAATCATAAAACACAAATGGGTTTACAATACATAAAACAAACTAAACTTTCGATGACCCGGTCCCGAATGCTTCACCCTTTTCATTGTTTTTCGCCTTTGTCACCGGACAATGGCGGTCGGTGTGTTTCTTGAGCGTCGAGTTGGCCGACGCCTTCATGAACTTCCCGCACCCCTTGCATCTAGCCATTTCATGGCTATCCGACATCAAGCACAAGTCAAAGTGCTTCCAAATAGCGGGGTTTCTTTTGGTTTCCAAAACAACCACGACCTTATCGTTGCAAGCCATCGTTATCTCTTTGATAGTATTAGATTTGAAGTGTAAAGTGTTAAGTTTAGAAATGGTAAGTAGGAAGGGGTTTATATAGAAAAACCGATTCTTTAATCAGGAACCGGTTCCAATGGTAACATTTATCAGGAACCGGTTCCAACGGTAACATTTTATCAGGAACCGGTTCTGAACAGTAAATGGCAGGTTTGACTGTCAGGAACCGGTTCCCAATAGAAAATGGCAGGTTTGACTGAACAGGTTTGACTGCCAGGAACCGGTTCTGAACAGTAAATGGCAGGTTTGACTGCCAGGAACCGGTTCCCACACTATCAGGAACCGGTTCCGCACCATACCCGGTTCCACACCATACCCGGTTCCATAATACCCGTACCCGGTTCTACACGGTTCCATATTCTTGGGTGTGAACCCGGGTAGGAACTGGACCCGATTCCACACCATACCCGGTTCCAATGACATCCAAGCAGAACCGGGTCCGGGTTGAAACCGGTTCCGGGTAATAATAAAACCCGATTATGCCCATCTCTAGATTGGGTTAAGTAATTAAGTGAATAAGTGGTTAAAGAATAATTTTTTTCTAAGTGGGGCGGTTAAAAATTTTCAAGAGGTGCGGGTGAAAATTTCCAAGAGGTGCGGTTGGGATTTCCGGTGAAAAATAACGCTAAAAACATTTTTTCATGGGGTACGCCTGCTCACCCTTGGCTTGGGGTGAATACGCCCCTAAGCGCCTTTACCACCCAATTAAAACGTGAATGGCGATTTTTAAGTATCTAGAAACAAAAGATTGTTGGTAGCTGCTCCTAATAAATCAGAAAACAAAACAAATGTATAAGGCATTATTATAAATGGTTTTGTAAAATAATTTAGACTGAAATGATGGTTTCTAATGTGGGTTTTTCAAAACGATTTGGTACAAACTCTGATGATCTGTTTATCGATAAAAATCGAGCTGAAACTAACGGTTTTGAATGATCCCAATGATTATACAATAAAATGATGGCCGAATCAAAACTTTTTTCTACCAAAACAAACACAAAACCACTACTCTATTGAATATAATGACTGTAAATTAAAAGTATAAGATTATGGATAAGTATTTCATTAAAATATACCTATTAATAATTTTTTTTGATGGTTATAGACTCTTCAAACCCAACTGCAAAGCATCTGCCTTTGCAGATGTGTACATAAAAAGACATACATAGAGTTGGGGATGTTTGTTTACCTTTTAGTGAGGTTTTAATGGTTCAGATTGTTTATGGTCCAGATTGTTTATTTCGCAAGCAAATGTTTGAATGGTTCAGACATTTGCCTCTGAATGGTTAAATATTATACTGGATCTGAATGGTTAAGATCTCTAATATGAATTGGTCAGACATTTGCCTCTAAACGGTTAAACATTATACTAACTCTTAATGGTTCAAATCTTTTATTGGTTCAACACTTAACGGTTCAGACCTTTTATTGATTCAGCACTTAATTATTTAAAAGTTGCTAAACATCTCTAAATATTGAAAAAAGAGTGATAAAACAGAAACTTGAATATGAAAGGGAAAAAGCGTCCATAAGAAAGCAAAATAATTTAAGGAATTATTGAAGTCAGTTAATGAGTGATGATTAAAATAATCAATACGTTAAAATAAAGAGAGGACCAACTTCAAGAATTCTTGCATGGATGGATAATAGATTCCATCTAGTTATATATATTTTTAAATAAAAGGTGTTTGGTTTTGTGTTTTATGTTTTTTGAAGGCAAATTCTATTAGAAAAGGCAAGACTATACAAAGAGAAAAAAAATTACATACAGGAATTAAAACTTAAAGGACAATTAATGGGACCAATCTACTATGTCTAATCTCGACTTATTCTTTACTCACAAAAATTCATACATTTCGATTTCATCCACTAGATTACTAATAATTCATTTGAGGAGAATACCATTTTATTCCTTAGCTTTCATATGGCCCAAGTTACAATTGGGGGCAGCCCTAAAAGTGGAGGGGGAGGACTATCGGTCAAGGCTCAGGCATATTAATTTAAAAAAAAAAGGCAATATGTATATGTAAAAAGCTAGGGTATACCTATACAAACACTAACACAGGCTCACTTACAAGACTATTCTTATAGTTTAGATTAGATATTAGCCCATTGGCATTAGGTTTAAAGCTTTAAACATCGAATTCCAGCCCTTATGCTATATATATCGTTAAGGCCTAAGGGCACGTTTTTCAAGCTAGAAAAGGGTACACGAATTCTTAGGGCCGACCCTGGTTCCAATCTTCTTGATAACCGACCTAGGTACTTTCTCATGCAAATGAGCAAATCCATAAAAGGGAACCCAAATATAGGAGGGATTGCGCACCAACTCGAAATATGTTGCCACACGATTGTAGCAACGTAGCAACAAGGAAATAAATGGTCGATGGATTCCTCAACCGAAGCGCATAGCGGGCACATAGCAGACGACGCGGTAATACCTCTTTTAGCTAGGGCTACCTTTGTGGGAAGTCGATCATACCTCTTGTTGCCACACGATTGCCGCGACATAGCAACCCACACATTTTGTCTTTTATGTAAGGAGCAGTTCCTTCTTATTGTAGGTTTTCGTAAGTTTGATATATGTATCGGTCCATCTATAAAGTAATTTTAATAGGGTAAATTTATCCTACAAAGTCTTCTAAATCTAGGAAGTGTATAACACACAATGGATCGTAAAATATAACACAATCTGAAATATATAACAAAATGCCAAGGAAAAAAGACACAATGATCGTTGAAAACAATAAAAACACCACCACGACTTCTTCCTTTGTTTACATCGATGATGCTTCGGTTGGTGATCGCTTGGTAAATTGTATTGCTGACCATTCGATGAATTTTTATCCACGCCCTTTGCCACCGACCTTCACCTGACACTTAGCACACATGCACATAAGACTACCCGTTGTCGCTCACTTGACAACCCGGATTTATCATCTAATATTGTGACACATGGCACTAACTAGAAGCCCACTCATCACCTTGCTGTGGTTAACCTCTGCTCGCCCAAGCTACCACATCCCAAAACACCCACTCACCCAGGCTACCACATCCCAAAATACCCACTCACCCAGGCTACCACGCTCAATTTGGCCACTCGCGCTGGCTTTAACCTGACTGCGTTGTGGTGCTCGAGAGCCAGGTGACGGATGACGTGGCTAGCACTGGGTGCTCACCCCTTCCACAACATGCAGCCTAAGGAGCACCAGCGAATTCTTCCTCTGTTTACATCAAATAATGGTCAATATGTATCCCAAATGATGCAAGGGTGCAAGCTATATATTCTATTTATATAATATCAATTTGTAATGTTTATAGGTATGAAGGATTCTACCCACATGTTTGGTGGATTGTACTCATTTTTTAGTTTTTTTATCTTTAATTTTTTTTACTTTTACCCATAAATCACTTTTAAGCACATAAAAATTAGAGTAAATTGCACAAAACATCCTTTATGTTTTCTCAAACTTGCAGGTTCCAGCCTTAATGTTTAAAAGTTACTAAAAACAGCCTTTAAGTTTATTTTTGTTGCGGGTTCAATCCTTTACAGCTAACCACGTTATTTTCTTCAGTTAAGTTCCCTCACATGCATAACATTTGAGGGTATATTCGTCATTTTGGTTGATCATGTGAGGGAACTTAACTGAAGAAAATAACGTGGTTAGCTGTAAAGGATTGAACCCGCAACAAAAATAAACTTAAAGGTTGTTTTTAGTAACTTTTAAACATTAAGGCTGGAACCTGCAAGTTTGAGGAAACATAAAGGATGTTTTGTGCAATTTACTCTACAAATTAACATTTGTAGGAATAGGAGATTGTACTTTATATAATATCAATTTGTAATGTTTATAGGTATGAAGGTTTGTACCCACATGTTTGGTGGATTGTACTCATTTTTTAGTTTTTTTATCTTTAATTTTTTTTTACTTTTTACCATAAATCACTTTTAAGCACATACAAATTAACATTTGTAGGAATAGGAGATTGTACTCGTACGTTTAGTGGGTTGTACCCACTTATGTTTTTTTGCTTTAATTTTTTTTACTCTTTATTTCCATACATTTACATTGTTTGCATTTTAACTCATCACTTTTAACCCCATACAACTTTTTTTATATTACATTTTGGTCAAAATTTTACGAGTTAACATGCTGCAACGTGTGCGTGTGATTTAAGGTTTTTATGCCTAGTTTTAATCAAATACTAACAAGACGCATATTATATTTTATAGGCTCGAGTGAGTTACCATTTTGGTTTCCAAATTATTCTGGGTACAAAAATCATTACCAAACCTTTTTGATTCGAGAATGGAGTGAAGGGCATTGGCAGCTCATTGTTGTTTGGTGAGCATATAGTTGTACCTGTCTCTTTTGGACACAAGGTATGATTGGAGGCTTTGGGGGTGGGTAGGTCTAGTAACTCTTTAAATTGGTCCATAGATATTGTACAAGTGGATGCATGTGTGTTTGTTTTATGTGATATAAGACGATATAATAATACTCCCACACACCAACCTCTTAATGGATCTCAAGATTCTAACTAAAAGACAGTTGACTAAGTTGAAATGATTGATTAAATGGCTAACTAACGGAGTCTAATTAACGTGTCTAGTGGGCCTTGTAATGGTCCTACTGGATTTATTCTTGTTAGCCTTATTATAATGGGCCTCGTGTTTTTTGGCTACATTACATGTGTAAAGGAAAGGTGCACCAAATGAGACCTATATAACCAAATTAACATACTTAAATCTCTTTTTAGAGCACTCTTAATGACGTCTATATCCCTTTCTTCATACCCATTATAAAGATTTGTTTATTTTCACTTATTCAAGTCCTCATCCTTATACCCAAATTATGTGAGAAAGCAAAGTAAAATCCCGTATTTTATAGTTCACTGTTAATACCTTATAACATGTTGCCATATTTTTAAGTGATTATGAGTTCATATGGAATTATTAGATGACTATGAGTGTGTATATTTAAAAAATCTAATGTGAGGGGTTTAAAAAACTGATCAAATTTTAGGGATTAATGTGTATTTTAATAAATTATATAAATGGGGATGAGGTTTCCTTTATAAATGTCGATATAAGCAATACTACATATGACTAGTCTTTGGATTCCCATTTATTTACTTTCGAGTAGGGTACATACTCTGAGGCATTAAAAAGATTCAAACTCTTTTGATTTAACAAGTGCATGAGACATAACAGAACCTATAACCTATATTTTGGTATGCAAAAACTTTGTAAGTTACACATAAAAAATTGTAATTACACAAAAACTTTGTTCCAGTCCGTTTACTTAAATTTAGTTTGATATTCTAATCCTATATATTTTACCTAAATAGTATGTACCCAATCTTACATGGCATTTCCTTCTATTTTCCTTTTCTAATAAATTATATGACATGGTTTATAACCACCAACTTGGATTTAAAAATTGCAAAAGATTTACAAAAATAGCAAAAACTTCAAAAAATGCGAATATTTTTTTACATTGCGAAAAAATTTAAAAAATTTTAAAAAATTGCGAAACAACATTTTTGAAACTTTTTTTGGAAATTTTAAACTTTTTTCGCAATTTTTGTTTTTCTTTTACAAAATTTTAGAAGTTTTTCGCAAATTTTAAAGACTTTTGCAATTTTAAAAAAATCTTAACTTTTAAATTTTTTTCTGCAATTGTTTTAAATTTTTTTCGCAACTTATAATCTCTTCATTTTTTTTATAGTTTTTCGCAAATTTTAATTTTTTTGCACTTTTTTTATCCATGTTGGCATTTTTTAAGATGAAGTTGAAAGTTCGTAAAATATGTGATACTTTTAGGGCGATACCATTTATAATACATGTGTCAGTATCATATATTTTACTTTTTACTATTGTACGATACCATTTATATAATACATGTGATAGTATCACGTATTTTACTTTTTACTATTGTGCGATACTATTTATACGGTTTAAGATAAAGTTGAAAGATTGTAACTTTAACGATTCAACTAAATTTATACAAATTCAAAGTTTCATGAAAAAATATGCCGACAAGTAAAAATAAAACTACTGGATAGTGGTCTCTTTCTAGACCAAATTTGCGATCAAATTCAACTTTATTCCCCCATAAACACGCTCATTTCATCATCTGAATAACTAGATACGCCATGCTGGTTCGCATTCAGACACTTCTTCACTTTCATGGGACCTTGAATCTTGAAATTGTTAGAATTTGTATGTCCATTTTAAAATTATTTTAGCAACGGAAGTAAAGAAAATGATTTTACAAATTTCTTTTAGAAATATCTTACAACGGGTCTATTTTCAAGTAAAAAAAAACACCTATAAGATTTAGAAAAAAAAAACATGCCATTAAGTGCTAGCGTGTCGATGTGGTAGATTAAGGAACCAGATGGATCCACTAAAAGTTCTTATATGTAAGCAACTAAGCTCAAAAGGTGCTACACATGATGAATCTACAAAGATAACTTTTCACCTAATTTGAGTTTTCTTCAAATTACTTGCATGTATTAAAATTTGGAAGTGGTGGAGACACCTAATATGAAACAAGACATGGAGATTACAAGGGGTCCATTCAAGACAATAATCATGATCATCACCGATTAAAAGCTTAATGGAAGATTTCTTATATCTACAATAGTTAGCTAGGTTTTTCTTGAGTATAAATATATTTTTGTATTTCATTTATATCCTAGTTATAGTTTGTTGGGTTTACCGTACATTTTTTATGATTATTTGTACGTTTTATTTAGATTTATTGAAAACAAATCAAATAAATTTATCTGTAATTACCAATGGAATATTTCATTGATAATCTCCAAATACAGTGTGCCATTAAGCCTTCGGTGAGAATATTGTTGCTAAACCATCTATGAAACTATCATGGTAACAATCGATGTTATTATTGACTATCCACCACTAAAAAATAGTATCTAATCCAATACTCCTTCTATGCCATCCTTATTATTGCTTGGTACACACTTCAACAACAAATATCTGATGGATCTGTCTATCAGTAAAAGTCATTTGTTTATAGTGTCCTTGTTATCTTAGAGGGTGGTACCATACTTGAAAACATTATTATATCCCTACTAATGTTATGACTTTAGGTGATGATAATCTTGTCGTATTGAAGATACCAAATATAACAAAAAAAGGCTTGCTGTAATGTTTTATCTTAAATTCTTCGATGCTAAAGGTATAACTTTTGATCTACTAAACTACGTAACATTGTTAGCCTCGACACCGGTGATGGCCTTATGAGTCATGACAATACTTCTGCGTTAAAGTAAAAGGGCTTTAAAGGTAGAAAGAGTGAAAGAGAGAGCACTATTGAATGTAGATATATGCTCACATTCCATTTAGAGGGGAATATCTATAAGTTGAATGATTAGACATTGTTTTCATCATGTTCACTAACTAATGTCTTCATCCAGCGGTTCCGTCGGGTCATGACATGATTCATGTGAAAGTTAGAAGTGTCACTAGTTAGTACTTTTTGATTATAGGAACACACTATCCTTTAATGTTAGTATTCTATATTCCTTACTTTCTATAGACATATTTTTGTACCACAGATCTAGTACGTTGTTTCCTATATGTCCCCACTAAAGATATAAAATCTCCAAGAATTCTGAACAACTTACTTGATTAAATTTGTAATATCTACTACCCTAGACCAGTTTAACAATATATTTCTTGATTGTATTTAATCGATTCAGAAATGGTTATTTACTTTTAAAATTTAAGACTTTAAATATATATTCTATAGTTTTTTCCATGTATTCATTTTATGGATATAACTTTTGTTATTATTTGACAAAGTTTAACAAAAATCACAGTCATGGGAGTTATCAAAGAAACAAAAAGAATATTGGCTATACTACTAGATCACCGGTTGAGTGGGTTTACAGTTTACACATACTAAAATGGATGTCATTATCAATTTAATATACTACATATAATTTAAAAGTATTTTGTTATGATGTTTATAATTTAAATAATTAAAAATATGTTGTTGTTTAAAGGAAAAGAGAGATCTTTTTTAAGACCACAACATTTAGTTTAGCTATACAGAAATATTTGACACATACTAAAATGGATAATGTCATTATCAATAAGAAATTAAGAACTATGTTTTTGAAAGGAAAAGAGAATTTTTCAAAACCAGAATATTTACTTTAGAATATTTGCTTTGGCTAACACGTAAATATAACATGCGTGTATGAAAGCGAGGTCACAAGTTCAAATTTAAATGTAAAACTAATACATAATTTACAAAATTATTTACTCTAATGTCAAAACGGTCTAATCACTGAACCTGCTCAATGATTCAACGCATACCTCTAAGACCTACCGGTCTAACTAGTGTCGGTTAAGGCAATGCCGGACCCAAGAATTTTTTTTTCTAAGTGGTTCCTTTCCAGGTTGAATGGGTAGTGGACGTGCATAGTGGACGGTGGTGGTGGGTGATGGACGGTGGTTGTGTTTAATCCTCTGCAGACCTTAGAAGTGGTTAGGCCAAGTCTGCACCAATAATAGCTCGCGAGACTTTTTTTAATGAAACGTTTTCGGAAAAACAAACAGTCTGCAGATAACAATGTATGTCCGTGATCTGCAGGCGCAGACAGAATAGTCTGCGCAGATGTTTAAAAAAAAAACAAACACCATCTAACTATTTCTTCCAAATCATACAAGGTTTACACTAATTTTTTCATTTTTTAAACCAAGGGGGGTCCTGGGACCCTGAAACCCCACTGGATCCGCTCCTAGATGAAGGTTCGGCTTATGCTAACAAAATTGTTAAAGGGCGTTTCAACCGGATACTCATGTCCGGCATTAACACGATCAGTTTAACCAATTTATTGTTGGTAATGTGAGAGCTGTTAAATTTAAATAAACCTCGAAAATATGTGTAGTATATAGATAGGCAAAGTTGAAAGAGATTTTTCTTTTGAATTGAAATAAAAAAAATCGAAGAAACGAAAATTTGATTATGAAAGAAAAAGAACGTAGATAAGAAAACAAAATAATTGTGGAATTATTGAAGGCGACGAGCGAATGATTATTAAAATAATCATCGCATTAAATTAAAGGACGACCAACTTCTTGAATTCTTGCATGGATGGATAATTGATTCAAGTTAATAATTATTTTGAAATAAAAAATTAGTTTCTATTTCTTTTATAAAATTTTCTTTCTTTAATTTCATTAAAAAAGACTACTAGCAAGCCACTAAAAAAGACAAAACAACACAACAAACCACAAATTACACATCGGAATTTCTCCATTTATATTTATAGAATTTATTTAGCAAGCACACCACCAAACCACCTTCGTAGAGGAACATATAGCTAAATATGTAAAGAGCATTTCCTTCTTTTCTTAGGTTATTTTTCTTTTTTATAAATAACATTAACCAATTCTAAATAAAGAATTATAAAAACCACGTAAATAATTTTTATGAAGTGTAATGATAATTTAGAATTAATAAGAAAGACAAAAGAGTCTCTTAATAACTGTCTGCATATTACATTTAACACAACGATGTTTATGTGATTTCTAGAGTTATCCGATGAAAATTGGTTCTTTATTAACACTATATGTTAGCAAAATGTATACCCTTAACTTAAATAAAAATATATCACATAACTTTAATATGTTAGACATGTAATATTTCTATGTTGATTGAGGGGTTATATGACTTGTAACATAGATACTTATTATACAAATCCTATTAAAATTGTTATTTAAATAAATATCAGTATTTGGCATTTTTTTATTATGTCAAAAATGTTTTCATCTTAATTAAAAGGTTGGATATAAGGGAGGAGGGAGTACTTGTGGATAGCTGGGGTAACATACCTGAATTAGTAACATCACCATCCTTTGGGTAGGCTAAACGGGTATCCATTCCGAGTGGTGTTCACTGTATATGAAGGTGTAAAATGTTCGGATGGTGTTCACCACATATGAAAAAGGTGTAAAAATGACCGTTGAATGGTCAAATAGACCTTTGGAAACATTAAAACAAAAAAAAATGAAAACTCCGGCGAGTACAACTACGGCGGTGACGGTAACTCTAGATTTTGTTATCGTCAGCTAGGGAAAAAGGATGAAAACCCTAAGAGAAACCACAGTAGTTCTAGTTTTAAACCTTTTAGTTGAGATTAGGCTAATATATCTCAATGTGCTTGTAATAATTTAGAGTAAAAAATAATGTTACATATTAAAAAAATAATGAAAGTTAAATAATTTAGAGTGAAAATTCTAAAAAGTTTAAAGGATTTGAATTATATGCATTTAGTTGACAAAACAATAGTTTTATTTTTTTTATTTTAAATGTATTACTTGTTAAAAAAAAGTTAAAAAAAAGTGTTATGAGTACTTGAGAGAAGTGCTACTGTTATCATGGTTATAAAAGTTGCTACACGCTCCCTAGTCGGTTGACCGAGAAATTAATAGTACTCGGCTTAGGCGGAGAGTGCTTAGACATGTTCAATTATAAAGAAATTAGTTTTCGGAAATTAAATAACATGTTAAATTATAAAGAAATTAGTTTTTGGAAACTAAATATATGTCAAATAACATAAATTTACTAATATTTATAACAAAATACGTGAAAATGATATTCATTTTTTAATATAATAGGCATAAAAATTATGTTTTACTTTTTTAAGTCAAACTCGGCCTGAGTTGACCTACTAGATCCGATTTTGGCCAAGGTTGACCGCGTTTGATCGATTCCGAGTAATTAGGCGGAGTTGAAGAAAGTCGTCTCGGCATCCTACCTTGTAGCGACTACTCGGAGAGTACTCGGCCTTGGAGACCTTGTTTTACTACCATGCAATTGATTAAGCGATATTAGAGTAACTGATGGTAAAACTGTGATGACAATTTAGAATTGTTGTTGATTAAGTGATATTAGAATAGTTGATGGTAAAAATATGATGACAAATATAGAATTGGTGGGTTAAAGGGTACATGTGAGGAACATCCCCTCCCTAAGACTATGGGTGTGTGTGGGTGGGGATTCTTAGGTAGGGGGCATTGGTTGACATGTGAGCTCCACTAGTCTACACCCATAATAGTGCGATGTAGTGGGGGCGTGGCTAGGCGGCATGGGGTACCATTTGGCACCTATTTTTTATTTTAAACCTAGAATTTATTAATATTAAATAACTACGAAAAATACATTACATCACAAAAAAAAATCAATCATTTTCATCTTCGTATTCAATGTTGTCAAATATAGAAAGTGTTGAAACATGTTCTACCAAATCAGCTCGAAGATTTGAAAATATTTGGCGTGACTCGATTAGATTTTGGTTTTGCGTTCTCTGTTCATTACTAATGTCTTGGTTATTTGATTTGGTCTCCTCGGGAAAATATTCAACTATCGCCCAGCCTTTATCCTCTAAAATTATGTTGTGTAGAATGATTCACGCGTACATCACGTTTCTTATTTGATCTTTTTTATACAATCGACAATGCATGCTCAAAATTCTCCACCTTTTCTACAAAACACCAATTGCTCGCTCGACGTATTTGTGTGCCGCCATCTGAACTTTGTTAAACTTTACTCTTTTAGGATCTAGGGTTCCATCTCTTGAAAAAGATTTCACAAAAAGAGCTCACTCAGGGTAAATTACATCTTCAAGATAGTACCCATGCTGGTATTCAAAATCATTTACAAAAAATGTTCCTTTAGTTCCAACACCATTTATTAGATCATTGAAAAGGAGTGAGTGATGAATAATGTTTATATCGTTGTGTGAACCAGACATAGCAAAGAATGCATGCCATAACCAAAGATCTTGTGATGCAACAACTTCAAGCATTATAGCCAGCATTCCATGATGTCCGCTTGTGTGAGAGCCTTGCCATGCAGTTGGACAAAGTTCCCACTCCTATTTCATACAATCTAAACTACCTATCATCTCGGGGAGACCATGATATTCAGCATGATGTTCCATAATTTGTTGCATATCACTAAATGTTGGTTTTCTCAAATATTTTTTCATATATAGTTCAATGATATACGCACAAAAATTCATGAAGACTTTCCCTAGCCACCCGTGCCGACATTTTTAAATAGTTGTCCATTATGTCGGAAGTGTTCCCATAAGCCAATTGTCTTAAGGCAGCCGTAACCTTTTGCCATGTGGTAAATCATAAATTACCACGTGCATCTGGTCTTTGTCGGAAAAAATCATAATTATCCTCTAAATCCTTTGATATTCTTAAAAATAAATTTTTATTCATTCAAAACCAACGCCTAAACATTCTTTCATCATAAGTTGGTTCGGGTGACAAATAATCGCTTACTAGCAAATCGTTAGCGGTTTTGCGTTCACAACGATATACTTCCTCCGTTTGGGTTGGGGTTGGGAAGTCCATTCATCTGAATCTTCAACGATAGCTTTCAGGACCGTCACCACTGTTGATAATATTTTTTCCGCCCTGTCGTCCGATGAGGATGACGAATCGCTTGAACTTGAAGAATTCATTGAAAATTTTTTTTTGGTGATGGGAGGTGGTTTTTGAATATTTGGATAGTAAAATTTAGTATGAATTGTTTGATTTATATAGAAAAAATAGTTAAAGATTTTTTCTAAATAGCCGTTGACCAACGGCTAGCCTAACAGTCACCTGAACCCAGCCAATCGCAGCCATCCACCTCATCTCCCCAACCCGCCTCACGCCAGGCTTCGTAGCCACGCCAGCGGGGCAAAGCCGCTACCCAGATGGCCCGGTGTGGCTAAAGTAGCGTTGCTTGGCTACCCAAAACCTCCAACCAAGCCCACACCCCGCAGTCTAAGCCTATGTGTTTTCTATGTAGTTTACCAATACAATATTAAATATGATACTTAGAGCATTCTCAATCAAACCTCTTACTCTATCTCTACAATTACACTAAAAAACACTATCTTTCTCTCTCATTTTCAATTAAACAATATTTTTTATACTTTTATCATTATCTTCTCTTTCTCCTTCACTTACAATCATTTTCAAAAAAATATTAAAAATAATAGAGGTAAACAGCTTTCTTCAAATTTATTGATGAACAATAACTTTTTCTCCTTTTTTTCTCTTCTCCACTCACAACAATTTACAACCACTTAAAAAAATATAGAGGCTACAGTCACACGAAAATAGAAGATCCATCGTGAATGTTACCAACACAAATAAAACTCAACTTCCGTTTTGCGTCACTTATTTATAGTGGCATTTGCATCTACACACAAATATAGATTTCCTTGTATTGCATGTCACGTGTTAACTATCATCATCAGCAGCAATCACTCCTAGCACCACCACATTTCTGGCTCTACACCTCTTTGTTCAATTCTACATCTTATCTTACCTTCTTATGTTATGGTTATATATCGCTAATTATCAAGAAACGTTTATTTTTCATTCTATTTATATTTCGGATGTTTAATGGCATTTGTCACTGACTGACAGATCCCGTGGCTGATAATAAGTTTCAATGATACTCGTTTTTCTAGCAATGGCTACTTTTAAACCTCTTCCTCTTTTCTTGATTCAAAACTCACATTTGGATCGTGTTTAGTTTCAAATATTATTTTTTACGTTTTAACACCAAAATAACTATAAGTCTATAAATTAGGGTTATTTTCATTTTTGGAGAGTGGGGTCATGATACCGATCCAAAACCTAAGCGACCTCTTTTATCCTTTTTCAAAACCTTTAATAAACTTTGACAATCCATATGTTATCCCTAAATATAGTTCAATTTCTATTTCTCATCTATATTGAATTAGTTTAATTTACTATTCATCAATCAACTACTTGTTAACGGACCGTGAATGTTTTGTGGTATGTTGATCTGTAAGTTTTAGCGGCTTGTTGAAGCTAATCTAGAAATCAAGGATGCCCGTCTTATAGTTTTACAATCTCGAGATACCCATCTATATTTTTACAATCTCGAGTAACTTACCACATGGGTTTCGGATCCGTTTTTGATACAAAGCGCTTTTACAAAAATCATTGTTGTTTGGTGAGCATCTTCTATAATTGGACTTGTCTCTTTCGGGTATACATGTTATGATTGTAGATTTGGAGGGGGGTGGGGGTGGATACCGCCTTCAATTGGTCTGTAGATATTGTGCATGTGTGTTTGTTTTGTGTGATAAGACAATATAAATACTCCCAACACCAACTAATAACATTACTTTCTCCGACGTCTTAATAGATCCTTAGATTCTGATGAACAAAAAAAAAAAAAAAAAAAAAACAGTCGCCATAGATTGTATCTAGTGGGCCTTATTACTATCCTAATGGGCCTCATGGATATGCTCTTGTTGGCCTGACTATTATCACTACATCTTAATAGGCCTTATGTTTTCTGGTTACATACTTTTAAGATATTACTTACTTGTCTCATGCGTCCAGGGTAAAGGTGCACCAAATGACGCCTAGGTTGAATTAACATAAGCCATATGTTTCAACTAGAGATGATCATTTGGTATCGGGTAGCGGTACTGAATTGGTAGCGAATTTCCTGTACCGAACCTTTTGGGTACCGATACCAACTTTTTGGCATTTTCAATAGTTGTACCGTTCAGCACGGTACCAATACTGTATCGACTTTTTGATGATTTTTTATACTGGTACCGGTATTGATTCGATACGGTACCGGTACCACGCTCATCTCTAGTTTCAACTTTTGTTTTCATTATTTCCATAATTGAGTCGGTTATGGAACCGATTGTCTAACCGGTTCATGCTTAAAAGTTTAATCGTATCATAATTAATTATACAAATATGTGGATATTACATAGAATGAAAAAAAATATATTAAATTAAAACTTTATCATAAGTGTGTTATGTTAATTATATTTTAAAAAATAAAAGAAATATATGGTTTTCTTAAATAAAACAATGAAGAAAGTCTTAAAAATAAGAGAGATTAAATGAATATGGAGTGTATTTGGTTTCTATATCTAGAATTATAATTTCATATCTTCTTAGTAGAGTTGACAAAGCATTCTCAGTTATATGAGAGGCTTTAGGGTTCAAATCCGACTTGTTTGTAAGCTTATGACTCTAAAATCTTAGACTCGCGAGTTAAAACTAAAACGTCGAGCTGAAACGAAGACTGTTGGAACATGAATACGACAACACAAGCTTGCCAACAATTCCGGTTACATAGAACTAGAAATCTTACATAGTTTTCGTATATAAAACCTCATATGACCAACCAAACAAGACTGTGATTTAACACTAAGAGTATCTATAACGAGTCCTCTTAGGTATACAAAGAATATAATTCCGTTATAATTTCAATCTATTCATTTGTCCAATCTTAACTTTATACCCTCAACATGTTTTCACTAATTATATACCTTGTTATCTGAACGTTAAATATTATAATTTAATATGTTTTTACTAAAATAATTAGAAAATAAAACATTAAATACACATATTTATATCATAATAAATGAAAATATTTTTTTGAACACCTGTATTTTTCTCACTTTATTTTCCTATTAATATCTTATATTAGATAATAGTAATTTTAAACATAAAATTAGATAAGAATAAATAATTAGATAAATAAGTATTTTGTTTTCAATAAATAATTTTGAACAAAAATTAAATGTTTGTTTTTTTATATAATCACAAAATTATATCTCGAATATTATGAGTATATATATATAATATATACTTTGGAGTTCAGTGATTGAAATATTGGTAAATTAGGAATCAAAGGTTCCATGTGATTTATACTTAATAATTGTAATGCTGTTTTTATTTTTCACTAGAATTAAATAATTATTCTAGATTTGTGGCGTATGCTTCTAGTAAGTTATACGTCCTTTTAGATGCATCGCTATAATGGTTTGGACTCCTATTATAATCCCATAATTCTTTCAAATGTCAAATCTAGACATGATTGATTTAACCCATTATTTATGGCACATTTAGAAAGAACACCAATTTGAAGTATAACAATTCTATACTTCCTTCAACAAAGAAACTATTTTTAAATATAACAATTCTATACCCCATTCAAAGAGAATTTATTTTAGATTTTATGGTATTGTATCACAAAAACGGGATTCAACCTCATGTAATATATGTGTGGTAACCTAATAATAAATAAAAGAACAAAACAAAACGTTGTATTAAGTAAATAGTACATGAAAGTTCATTTTGTAAGAGATAAATTTTGGCAGCCGTATGTGTTATCATATGATATTATATTTTGTTCAACATGTGTCTTTAAAGATATATTTTCTTATATTTAGTATATAAATTATTTATACAACCCGTGTAATACACGAGGTTTTAACCTAATAAGAAATAAAAATAGAAGTAAGAATATTCATTAAAAACTAAATATGCTACAAACCATGACAATTGACATGTGTTATAAACGCGCAAAAAGTAATATTTTTGTGAACTATATTGTAATGAAATAATTTAGAGTTTAAATATGCTAGTTGGTAAGCATTTATTTTTCATTATTCGTGTTATAATTTCAACTTATTCTTTTGTAAAATCTTTTTTTTCTAAAGGCTTTTCTAAAATATTTTACTTTATACCGACATTATCTTATAACCTCATTTATTACACGGATTTAATAAATGTAATTTTATATATTAAATATTAAAAAATTATATTTATAAGAAACATATGTATTGTACGGATTGAATAAATAGAATTTTATATACTCAATAATAAAAAGTTATATCTTTAAAAAAATAAAGTTTATTAGAGATAATTATATCATTGTAAAGAATAAGGATAAATTTGTATATTACAAACAAAAATTAGGTGTCTGCAAAAAAGAATAATAATTTGGGTAAAAGAAAACTAAAAAATGTAGCTATTACATGACACGTTAGGTAATATAAACAATCAAGATAATATGATATAGAAAATCAAATAAATATATTATAAATGAGAAGTACCCATTAAATTTAAACTAAATAATAATTATCTATAATCAAGTAGAAGAGATTAAACTAAATAATATTTAGTAGGAGATTTATCTATAATTAATTAGAAGATAGTAAACTAAATAATAATTAGCCATAAGAGATTGGAGGAAAAATCAAAAGATACATGACCTACTATGATGAAAAATATTCTAAAATGATTTCTTTTATTATATAGTAAAGATATATATGTTTTCACTAATTATATATCTTGTTATCTGAACATTAAATGTTTTCTTTTGTAAAATATTTTACTTTATACCCTCAACATAAGTTATTCTTTTGTAAAATCTTTTACTTTATACTCTCAACATGTTTTCACTAATTATATACCTTTTATCTGAACATTAAATGTTATAACTACTAGTTGAATATGAACTAGAGAAACAAAAACAACGATGCTCGCAAGTAGGGCTGCTCAAAACTATTTGTATCTAAAAAATCCGATTTCCGAAAATTTGGAAAACCAAATTTTTGGATTTGGATTTGAAATAATATCCGAAAAATATCCTAAAATTTATATTCATATATCCGAAATATCACTTTTTGAATATTAAAAAATAATAAAAATTAAATTAAATAAAAAATTGGATATTTGGATATCTGGTTCATTATCTGATCAGATATCCGAAATTTCGATACGGATTCGGATAGTGAAATCAGGTATCCAAAAATTTCGGATATCCAGTTTTGGACACCCCTACTCGCAAGTCCACAAGAAAAAAAACAACATTATAGAACTTCATAACAACCCTTTATTAATTAAGAGAAAAGCTAGAATATCAAGTGGATATAACATGATTAGATGTATAGTAAAAATGTTTTGAGTCAAAAACATAAAGAGATGCATATCATCTAGCAAAGTAATCAAGGAAAAATAGCAAAAGGTGAATACTTTTTGACGTATGAAAACCATGTCATTGTTATGCCCCTCGCTCCTGTATACTATTATAGCGAACACCACCATCCTCCCTTTCTCTCCTGACAATGAAAACCGCCACACCAGCACTAGACCAAATAAAAGGACATGCATTCAATCCTTGAGGTTGCCACCCTACATCCCCTTGCTTCTAAGTGAATCCGATTTACCTCTTACGTGTTAGGTCTGGGGCGGTCCTTCATGGGCCAGTTTACTGTCCAGAACAACACCACACCATTGCCATTACACTAAGTCTACTCTTATCTTCCATTTAATGATATTTTAGGGCTTTTGAGTTTTGTGTTTATGTATTTATTGCAGATCTAAAGTCTTTATAAAGTAGATATGAAACTTGATATACTTTTTTTCTTTTTGAATTTGCTTTAGGCTTAAAAGTTGCTATTGGTTTTGCTACGACTTTAGCCTTTGAAACGGGCTCAGTCTCAGGCTTAGGCTTAAGGAGGTGTTGTGACCATACAACTTTGACTAGATTTGCTTCAACAAGTAAAATGACACAGGAACGTTTACGACAGTTATATCGCGCTACGGTTTTACAACACATATGTACATTACAAACCTTAATACTTACATATTTCCAAATAAAGAAACAGGCATTAATGATAATTACCAGACACCAAATAATGTACAGATCCATTCTCCTGCAACAAATACAGAAATCCAGCAAACTATTACATGCAAGTTAGGCATATAATCAACACAAACTCATATTACGCCATCATGTGACAGTCAAACGATTAAAAGTTGTCGTTTCGACCCGTTTACTTATAAACGGGTCATTCAGGTAAAATTAAAAACTAGCTTTAAAAAAAGTTATTTTTTATAATCAGAAAATCCGAAATCTGAACTATTTTCAGATTTGGATTTGTATAATATCCGAAATTTAAATTATATTTTTTATATTTTATATCCGTATATCCGAAACTATCCGAAATATCATGTTCTGAATATTAAAAAATAAAATTAAATAAAAAATGGATATTCTGATATTCGATTCATTATATGATCGGATATCCAAAATTTCGGATACGGATTAAATAATGAAATCAGGTATCCGAAAATTTCGGATATTCGAATTTTTGGATATCCGGTTTTGAACACCCGTCACAAGTCCACAAGAAAAAAACAACATTATAGGACTTGATAACAACCTTTTTATCAATTGAGATAAAAGCAAGAAGATCAAGTGGACATAACACGTATATGTGAGGATACATTCGAACCACTATACATCTTCTTCTTTGTGTTGTGATTTCACTGTAACTCTATTATTGACGTTTTTATATTGCAAATTCGTCTGTGTGGTTAAACAAGTTTTTAACTAGATAATTATTATTAAGTTTAAATTAAAACAACTTAGATTTTTACATGGTTTATCATGTAAATACTAATAATCTAAACCTTGCATAAAGACCAACTTCTTTCTTCTAGTAGACACTTACAACCACGAGGTTCTTTATGTGAAAAAAAAAAAACTAAACATGAATGAATAGGGAAATTACATAAAAACTTAAGTATTGTATAAGGAGATTTTTTTTTTCAATGTGCAATAAACATATCATCTCTAATTATTGTAATATATAACTTTCATAGGGCCATAGGCTGTAAAGTAGATAATCAATCAAAACAATGTCATATATTTTAAATGCCTTCTATATTAAATAAATAAAATAAATTACATTATGATTTTTATAACTTAATAATTAATAGACAACCTACAAATATATAAATCTTTTTTTTTTCTTTCTCAAAAATTAAAATTCTCTCCCTATCCTCCATGGTCTCTCCATCCACTATTATGTTATGCCACAATTAGATAAATAAGCTAATAGTCAGTACTTGATAGTCTAGGGTTGTTATTTAAATATGGGATGAACAACTTGACTAATTCTCAGTTAGTCGTTAAGTTCGTTAATTCATCTCAACTGTATTTGTGAATGAGAAAGGAGTATAATGGAATTAACCTTTTTTTAGTTTTTGAAAATCTCAAATTTTATATTAACATAGCAACAGAGCTATCAATTTTCAACTTTCATTAAGTGGGGGGCAATCGTTTAAACAATAGAAGAAATTCGAAGCAATCAACAATGGTGTCAACACAAAACCAAGAAATTGAGAGGACGATGCGACTAGCCGACTGGAAATTGGAAGGTCTTTCGAAGATATATGATTAACCTTGGATGATGTGGTTCATTGCTTAAATGCTTTAATTCATAATTCGGCATAGGGAGAACACTCGAACGCATTGATTGATGCACAAACAACTAGGGTTAATAACAGATTTTGCAAGTTGAAATTTCCAAAATTCAATTGAAAAGATGTTGATGTAGGAATGAGCCATCGTCAACATTTTTTCACAACCGATGAAACACCATAGAACTCAAAACTTCGACACGCATAACAGATTCTTTAAGGATGTACCTTTTAATGGACAATGGCATCAAGCCTACATGAACACAAAGGGAGCCACACTTAGAAACTATCATGGGTTTACCTAAGGTCTATCATGTACAATTTGCAAGTATGACGCTAGAAGACACGATGGAGGAATCTACAACATTATGACATTCAAATTCGTTAAAGATTATGCAATAAGTGTCTTCTTGAGGGAATTAAAAACCAAGATTAGATGAATAGTAAAAATATTTTGAGCCAAGAACATAAAGAGATGCATATCATCTAGAGAAGTATCAAGGAAAAATAGCAAAAGGTAAATACTTCTGACGTACGAAACATTAGTACCCCGTCTCTATAATTATGTGAACAACACCATCCTCCCCTCTCTCTCTCCTGACAACAAAAAACCGCCACACCAGCACCACAGCGAATAAGAGGACTGGCATTGAATCCTTGATGGTTGCCACCCTACGTCCCCTTGCTGCTAAGTGAATCCCATTTACCTCTTACGTGTTACGTCTGGGGCGGTCCAGCATGGGCGGAACAACACCACACCATTGTCGGTATACTAAGTCTACTCTTATCTTCCTTGTAATGATATTCTAGGGCTTTTGAGTTGCGTGTTTATGTATTTATTGCAGATCTAAAATATGAAAATGTTCAAATTTGAAGTCTTTATAAAGCAATTATGAAACTTGTTCAATTTTTTTTTCTTTTGAATCTAATTTAGGCTTAAAAGCTGCTATCGGTTTTGCTACGGTTTAGCCACCGGCTCAGGTCTCAGGCTTAGGCTTAAGGAGGTGTTGTGACCATACAAATGTGACTATATTTGCTTCAACAAGTAGAATGAAACAGGAATGTTCACGACAGTTATATCGCGCTAACGGTTTTACAACACATATGTACATTACAAACCTTGCATATTTTCAACTAAAGAAACGCATATAATGATACCCGACACCAAATTATGTACATATCCATCCTCCTGCAACAATACAGAAATACAGCAAACAAGTTAGGCACATAACCGATACATGCTCATTTTAGGCCATCATGTGACGGTCAAACCGATTACTTATAATTCAGGTAAATTTTTAAAACTAGCTTTAAAAAAAGTTATTTGTTATAATCAGATTATTATTGATGAACAGTTGATGATGAAGAAACGAAAGGGGCTATATTACATGTTATGCTCGGTTCTTCTTGGATCGAAGCTGAGTGAGCTTATCCCTCCATTGTGCTGTAAAATACCAAAAAAAAAACCGTAAGACCACCTACATCAGAGGGAAGAAAAGTGGGGGTACGTGGTAACCCGACCTGTATATAGGAAAACGGGTCTATTTAGGTTATACTTTGTCCCCAGCAGGTCAAACAGTAAAATTTATACGATTAGTTGGAATAAAAGGATTTACGTATTTAACACATCAAATGATTAATAGTCACCCAAAATGTATCCACAATTATATATAAAGACCGTTTTCTTTTTCAGAAGTCAGATTATAATTTAATAGCCGTTCAAAAAAATATTATCATTTTAATAAGTAGTAAAATGCCATTTCGTCCCTGAGGTTTGGCCAGTTTTGTGACTTTCATCCAAAGGTTTGTTTTTGCGAATCTGGATCCAAAAGGTTTGAAATCATGCCATTTTCATCCGGCTCGTTACATCCATTCTTCTCCGTTAACTCAGGGGTATTTCCGTCTTTTTTGTTTACTTAAAAGGCAATTCGGTCTTTTTACACTTTATGTAAAAAGACCGAATACCCTGAAACTGAATTGCCCTTTAAGTTAACAAAAAACACAGAAATGCCCCTAATAATTGCAGAAAAATGGATGGGGTTAGCGAGCCGGATGAAAATGGGAAGATTTCAAACCTTTTGGATCCATATGCGGGAAAACAAACCTATGGACGAAAGTCGCAAAACTGGCCACACCTCAAGGCCGAAAATGGCATTTTGCTCTTTTTACAATACTTTTTTTTTAAAACATCTTTCTATCGGTTAATAATCTATAAGCAATCAAGAAAAGGAAAAGAATGATACGTGTTTGTGAGTTGACCTAATACGTCCTGTTTTGACCCGGCTCAAACTCATTTTGACTCATTACCCAACACATATCACCACATCTATATAAACTCACACAAAATTTTCATGTAAAAAGCGCCTACTTGTTTTTTTTTTTTTAAATGTTCAAAATTTGTATGTTACATTTTTTTTGGACATATACATTATGTAACATGAAAATTTTACCATTTTTAAAAAAAATAAACTACTCGGCGTTTTTTGTGTTTCTTTTATAAAAACGTTTATGTATATTACATTTCCTATTTTTTTTAGAAAAAAATAAAAATTTATGAGGTTTTTACAAAGGTTTTTTGAGTTTTCTCAACTCAAGTGGGTTTTCGTTTTATCCTTCCCCTATATATATAAGAAGAGATATAGAACACACCAGCGTCTCTGTAACGTTCCTCAACAATAGCAATAAGCATGTTCCGAACAAGATTAAACTCCTTGGTTTCAACACAAGGCTGCCCGCTTGGTCTGTAACCATTACACAATCTCACTTAAAATCTTTCAATCAATAATTTACACCATATCTTAATAAATATGCCATTTTATGCTCTATGACTGTATTAATGAACTGAACTTGTTAGATACCTGTCCAGTTCTTTAAATATTGACCCGCCTGACGAAGATCCTTGTATCGAAGGCTTTGTGGATTCAACAACCTTCATTCCATCACTATTTGCTAAGTACTTGTTCACTTGTATTGGCACCTGAACACGCATAATAACAATAATAATAATTAATCTTTTTCTCACACGTGTAATGATATCAAATGATCAAAAGTAAAGTAAAAAAGATGGCGTTCGCATGTACCTTACACCTAACAGCGATATTGATGGCATCTGATGGACGAAGGTCGAAGCTAATACACTCGGTTTCATCATCCGCCTGAAATTACAAGCACCGTTGTTTCAATTAGAACAAAAATCGAGACATATCGGTACATTGAATTTTTCAACCATTAAATAGCGAGTTATTCTAAGTCCATGCCTTTGTGAGATATAGCCGAGCAAAATACGCTTCGTGTATTCTCTTCGTTACTCGAACAACTTTGACCTGAAAACAATATAAACGAAATAAAGAAAACAGTGATTTGAAGCCATCAATACTATGTACTCTGATATGAAATCTTTCCTTTTATAAGAACTTAATTACCGTTGTTTGACTTATTTTACATTATGGGTAAGAATATTTTTAATTATATATTTCATTTTATATTTAGCCCCTTACTTTATAGCCCATCTTATCGACCATTTCCCGCACCACTTGATACATAGTTGGCCTAGCCTGAAACACAAAAAAAAACCATTTCTATTACTTAAGTAAATATACAATAAAAAGGCAAGAAAAAGTTTTAGTGAATTAGTCAACGGTAAGTAGACAGCATACGATTTGAACATTACGAATTGCTGCCATGAGTAATACAATAGGCATCTCCACTGCAAGAAAACGCAAAAATGGTCTTAGCAAGTCATTACACATGTAATTCCAAGAAACATATAGATACATATACATACAAACAATTATTGGAAGTAATAGGCCTGTTTCATCTTCCATCTTCAATACAATTGCAGGATGTGGGGCGTAATCAGGAGTTTGGCCACCTTGAGGATTGTTATGTGCACATCTTAGATGCCTACCGTCCCTCATCTTAATCATAAACCCTTCTGGGCTGCTCTTCACTTCAACTGCATAGAAAACCAACCTTAAGACGAGTGCCAATAATGGATAGGGCTGCAAACAAACCGAACGAACACGAAGAAGACGATTGTTCATGTTCGATTGTTTGTGTTCGTTTGTTAAGAAATATATGTGTTCACGAACTGTTCATGAAAACTTACCGAATGAGATTTTATGTTTGTGTTCGTTTGTTAAGGAAATGAACGTTTTCATGTCCGTTTGTTAATTTTAGGCAACGAACGAAAACGAACGTTGATGAACACAACTGGGGACAAACTAATGTTCATGAACGCAAATGGAAACAAATGAACACAAACAAGCGTTCATGAAGAGAATATATAATACATTGACACTTGTTAAATATCTTATTTTTCGGAATTTGAAGCATTTAAATAAAATATAAGAAAAACTAAAAACACTAATGAACTATCAAACACAATCGAACATAAACGAACACATTACCGACCGTTCACGAACATAAATGGATGAACGCGGCCTTTGTTCATGTTCGTTAATTTAACTAAACAAACACAATTTCTTGTTTGTGTTCGTTTGTTTAATTAACGAACGTACACAAACGAACTTCCTGCCGAATGGTTCGCTGAACGTTTGGTTTGTTTGTAGCCCTAGTAATGGTTATACCAAAATGATAACATTGCTGTTTGTTTTCGGCAAAAGTTGGGAAGTTTTTTTTTTCTATAACGATAAATACACTAGCTTTAGATGAGAAACGTTCGCTTGAAAACGTGGATCATTTAATATTACTAAAATTGACTTACCAGCTTCAACTACACTGGAATCCACATAATCAGAGTCATTCTCATTAAAACTCTCTGCCATGCTACCATTGCCATTTGAGGATGAACTAAAAGTGCATGTAATGGTGTTTGACTTTGGTTGACAATGGATATGAACACGATGACGGTAAAAGCCTTTAAATCCCCAAATCCCACTTCTAAGAGTTTTAGCCTTTGTTAAAGACCCGCTAACTGCTGGAACTCTACGAACCCCTCCTTGCTTCTGAGGTACCGAGGGGCAAACAACTGGTCCTTGTAGATAATTCATCATTCCTGTTACCAAATCCCGACATATCAATATTAATTCACTGTGCTAAACCATTAAAAAGTCAATAAATCTTGACATATAAACTACATGTAAATACATAGGCTATTTTTCTATCCTTTTTTCCTCATATTGTCCTTCAATTGGCATGTCTGATTGTCAATTATTGTCTCAAATTTAAATGGATCCGTAAATACAGTCACACGCATCACCAGAACCAAAGCGTACTATAGATATATCACATATATATTTGTTTGATTACATCCCATCATAGTACATTAGTACATTATTGACAAGTTACCTGTTAACAATCATCACACAATAAATGATTCTCATATGGCATGTCCAATATGACAACAATCTGGTTTAATACGACATCTAACACCTCATTTAAGTCGTTTGAATCTACCTGCGACAGATTTACGAAATAGTAGTTGAGATGATTAATTGAGTCCTTTTTTCTTTTGCCATTATGGGAGATAGGTGTAGATATGTTGGAAGTATTCGCCGATTACTATATGGAGGATTAAGTTTGCCCTTAACAATTTTCTGATCAGGACAGATGGCTATTGAATTGAACAAATTAAGTCTTAAATTGGAACTGGAGTTATCTACTTTAACTTCCAATCAAATTAAAAAAAAAAGAACAAATCATAACTTTTTAATGCGTTTCTAGAGACGAACCAACCGTCCTTAAATTCATGTTTGACATGAATCAAATAAATATATGGATACCACAAAAAATATCATTTCTTCTTGCTAGCAACCAAATGGAACTCATATTCAACCAATTTTATACGCAATCAGCAAATCTGTTTAAATTGAGATCATCAACTACATAGATACATGTAATAATGATGAATCCGAAATCATAATTCAACCAAATTTTATAAGCAATCAGCCTAAATCTGTTCAAACCGACATCATCAACATCATTATAACCAATTTTATAAGCAATCAACATAAATCTGTTCAAATTGATATCATCAACATCATAATTCAACCAATTTTACAAGCAATCAACAAAAATCTATTCAAATTAAGATCATCAACATCATATACTCACGCAATAATGAAGAAGCCGAAATCATAATTCAACCAAATAAAATAAGCAATCAGCATAAATCCGTTCAAATTGAGATCATCAACATCATATATAGTTATATACACATAAACAATCAATAAGCCGTGATCAATTAACCGAAAAATAAAAAAACAGTAACAAAATAACCGCCTCACCTCAACAATATGATCACAAAATACGCGGAAAAAAGCTTTCCGTCACCGATCGAAGCTCGTTACGATACTTCTCAATCCAAAAGCTCTCCAATCGAGAAATCGAACGGATAAAAGTGATCACACATCAATTATCCATGAGTGAAATGATAAAAACGGTTCAGTTAGAACAACGGTGACCGGAGAACGACGATTTAGCTCCGGCGAACGACTCGGAGAAAAGGCGAAGGAAAATGAGAGATTCGTGTTGTTGTTTAATGGTGATCGAGAGATATAGAAGCAAGCAGTTTGTAGATATTTTAGGAGTGGGACTTCTAAGGTGTTCCTTTTTCTGTTTGTGAATTATTTGTTTAATAAGGACAAAAATGTTGCAATAAATGGGAAGTTACACTTTAAGGCCTTTAAATAATGTTAATATCCAAGATGGGCCCCTCAATATTGATCAAAAGAACATGGTGTATCATGAATGGTAATAATGTAATGTCCTTGATGCGAATCGTATAATGTTCTTTGTACTAAGCATAACGTTCAAAACAGTAGTGATTAGGGTTGTAAACGAAACGAACAAACATGAACAAGGCCATGTTCGTGTTCGTTCGTTCGTTAAGAAAATTAACATGTCCACGAACTATTCGTGAACGCATACTGGACACAAGTTTAAGTTCGTGTTCGTTCGTTAGGGAAATTAAGTTGTTCACGAACAGTAGTCTCGAACGCAAACAAATAAAAACGAATGTAAACGAACATTTAACTTGAACATAAAAAAATAAAAAAAATTTTGTTATTCTTAAACATTGGCTAAGGATAGTGGCTGGTATTACATATGGGGAATTGGGTAAAGTTGGTATTATTTGAAATCAATTGCTATTCTGGTTCAATTTGAGTTAAGTGGAGATTGTATTTGACTGAAAATATGAAGTTGGTTATATTAATGTTCATAAAAGTCATGTTAGACAAGGCTGCTCAACATGGGATGGGGAGGATTAAGAATAGAGTCTGCTACAAGGTCCAGAGAACACAGACAAGTAATGAATTCGCTATTTCGAAACAAGGTGGTATTTTGGTGTATTTTTTATGATTCTTCATTCTTAATGGGTGTTTGTTTAGGTGTACCAAGATGAAATGGAACCTTAAGAAGGGTATGTGGCATTGTTGCAAGTAAGGTAACACTTTTACATATCTATCTTAGAAATTGTAAGGCCCACTTTTGCATAGTCTGTTTGAAAAATGTATATGCGTGATGATGGAGTCATTGTTGATGAATATTCCGTCGGTTAACTTCTATATCGTTAAGGCCTAAAGGGTACGTTTTTCCAGGCTCGAACAGGGCACCTAAATTTTCAAGGCCGACCTTGCATCAAATGATAAATTAAAACACAAGAAGTCTACTACAACCACCAAACGATGAATCAAGTTTAACTAACTTAGATGTAATTATTCAAAGTTTAACTAATTTAGACAAATTATCCCAAAATATGTCTTACAATGTTCAAATTTTAGCTGACTTAGAAAAAACAGGGTTTTCAAGTTTTCAATATATTTAGATAAAATGTTTATTATTATATTTATTATTTTTAATATAACCAAACGAACGTAACCGAACATATTACCGAACGTTCACGAACGCAGTCGAACGAAGGAGACATGTGTTCATTCGCTAAGCTAACCGAACGAAATTTTTTGTTCGTGTTCGTTCGTTAAGCTAAGCGAACGTACATAAACGAACTTTCCGCCAAACAGTTCGCTAAACGTATGATTCGTTTACAACCTAGTAGTAATGTATGTTTCCATGATGATTTTTTAGGACAAATGGTTCATGGTCTCCTCCTGCCACCATAGCATTGTAGTGAGTAGTTATCATATATTTAGGGTTGTAAAGGAACCGGACGAACGCAAACAAGACCTTTATCGTGTTCATGAACGGTTTAAAAATACTTACTGAACGAGATTTTTTATTCGTGTTCGTTAATTAAGAAAATGAATATTTGATAAAAACACTTACTGAACGTAAACGAACGCAAATAAACACAAACGGACATTTGTGAACATAAATGAACACAGACGGACGTTATATATACATTTTAAAATAAAATATATCATTTTCATCAGAAAGATTTTAAAGAATCAACATAAAATAAATAAGTAGTTAACATACTTATCCGAACATAGTTGACAAAATTATCATAAATATTATTAACACAAATACTAAGAAGTTTGTTAAGCTTTAAAACAAACTGAAATTGAAAAGTCAAATGGGAGGATGTTGATGGAAGCGTATAGTATAACTATGGTGTCAAATTTCTAAAACTAAAACCAATAAAACAAGATATAAAATGAAAAAAAAAAAGCTTAAAACTAAAACCAATATAACAAGATATAAAATAAAAAAAACTTAAAACTAAAACCAATAAAACAAGATATAAAATAAAAAAAAACCCTAAATAACCATAAATGAGCAAACATAAATGAACACATTACCGAACATTCACAAACAAACACAACTCTATATATGTTCGTTTGTTTAACTTATTGAACAAAATTTCTTGTTCGTGTTTGTTCATTCAATAAACGAACGGACATAAACGAACTTCCGCCGAATAGTTCATAAACTGTTTGCTAAATGTTTGATTGTTTACAATCATATATATATTGACTAGTGTTGTATATTTATTTTCATGTAGTGATTGTAAATGATTCTTTGGAGATTGTTTAGTGGTGGTCTTCCATTAATGTTATTGATGTATGAGTTGGATTCTACCATTGTATGAGGGTTACATTATTTTAACAAGTTGAATAGAGAAATTTCGTCAAGGTATGGATACTCCATATATAGGTAATCATTTGTGCCCAAGGGTTTTATCTTTTTTCATAATGGTTGTATAACTTATCTCATAAGTTTTTTGAATGATTCACGACTCCTTATCTTCATCAATACATGTAGTTAAGAATAACTAAATGGTTAAAAAGTCTAGTTTTATAAATGCCTAATGGCAACAATTTATGTGTAAGTATGTAACTCTAATTAATCATATGCATTGTATCTATATAGTGAATGCAAAGGTTTAACCTTCAAGAAAGGATTCCACGATTATTAAGAGTACTCTAGATTTCTATATGTGTATTTAAAGAAAAGAAACCACATGTGCATATTGCTTTTTGTTGTTTGAAGGGTAGTCTTTTCATACCCTTTCAACCTTGATTTTACGTCTTTAGAGGCATAATAAGACCTATTCGTAATTCTTATTCTAATAAGATATTTCATGAGTTCACTATACCAGACCTCATGAGCCCTAGGTTAGAGATAATGTTTAACCCTAGTCACTAATAGGTTTATATTTAACTACTTTGAAATTTTGAACCTTACTTCACTCATTAGGAAAGTCTTTCAATTATGTTTCGTGTTCTAGCACCTAAAATTTAACAAAAACTTAGAGCATTCATAGCCCGTCTCTCAAATTTTGTGAGGGAGCCTTTTGTATTATGAAAAGTGATTGTAGGTGGTTGGAATTGGTTGTGAGTAAAGGAGAAAAAAAATGTTACTGTTCATCTGTAAATTTAAGAGGACATTGTTCACACCGCTATAATTTTTTAATATATTTTGAAAAATTATTATGAGTAGAGGAGAAAAAAAGGTAAACATAAAAATATAAAAAATATTATTTAATTGATAGAGGAGTGAAAATATATTTTTTTTGTGAAATTATTAGGGTAAAAAAGATCAGAGGTGTTAATGCTCTTACACACTCCTCCCAAATTTAAAAAGCTACTATTCAACCTTCATCTCTCCTACACATACCCATATACAACACATATATAAAAAGAAAATAAAATAATAAAAGAAGAGGAAAAATAATAAAAAAAAGGAATACAAAGATATGTAAAGTGAATAGCTAGGATAGGATGAGAGAGGTTTTTTAAAATAAAAAATAAATTTTAGAAATAGATTTTTTTACTTAAATTATAGGGTAGAAGACTATGGTAAATGACTTTCATGCTCTTACTAATGTATTTTATTTAATTCATGAAGTAATACTATTTACTGACATCCTCAAGAAAAGACTAATTGAAAACAACTTCAGTTTTAAGAGCTTTTGAATCACGCCTAGAAATTCATGCTCATCAATCTATAACAGAATCGAATATGAAAGTGTTGATTATGCATACTGACTTGTTTTTTGCATATAAACGATTACAAGTGTGTTAAGTGGAAAACGTTGTTATTTGATGTTACTGAAAACTTAATTAGGGTTTTCTTTTAATACTAATGAAAGTATATGTTCTTCTTTCAAAGGATGGTTTGAAACCATCATTCTAATATTAAAGTATGAAATCCCTTTAGATTTTGAATGGTTATTATTATCAATATAAATATTCAAATAAATGTTGATTTAAATAGTTTGTATCTATATTTTGTATACAATCTAATCAATTGGACACAATTATATTCATAAGTCATAACATATAGAGTAAATTAAAAAAATCGTCCTTTATATATAAATCATATTGCAAAGTGTGTCATTTGTCTTTAATAATTACAAAAACGTACCCAATGTTTACGAACCCTAACATATTATATCCTTTACCCTAAACTTTGTTAATTTTTTAAGTTAACTCAAGTCACGTAGGCCCCACATGAGGGTATTAAAGTTAATTCATCTACCCAGTGTCTTTCCCTCTATTAAAACCAACCATTTTCACTTTAGTACCACCGCTTGTTGCTAATACCTTCAAATTGTCATGTCATTTGAATTCGATTCCGTCACTTCTGAAATCTCCTTTTGTTGAAGGATAACACTCATTGAGTTCTTTCAAACTGTCTCCTAACTAGTAGAAATCTTTTATTCTGCTGATATTTCACTTTGCTCATTTGGACACATATCTTCATGTTTGTTCTCGATTATGTCAATATGTTGACCACTATAATTAACATTTGATAGAGAATTGTTGACCAACATGGTCTGCCCTAGGGATGTGCAAGCCGTACTTCCAGTTGAGACCTGTTTTTCTCAGGGACACAAAATTTAAAAGTTTATGTATATTATATATAAAAGTTTTGAGCTGAAGGTTAAACAAAAATGAAATGTGGTTAAGTGGATCTTACGCTGATTACTCATGTAAAAAGGTCTGGTTCAATAATTTAATATGGGTCTACATATTCACACACCCACTTGCCTATTTAGGCACCCTTTAGACGCGTCGTCTAGGGTTTTTTTTTTCTTCGACCACATTCCTAGACCGTACAACGTCAAATCAGTCACATTAGACGGGGCGTATAGCAATAGACGGAGTAGAAGACGACCATGCCAAGATGGGGTGTCTAGGGTTAGACGAGACGTCTTGAAAGTTGTGCTCTGCATGCATGTCAGTCAAGTTGCAAAGTGATACGCGCCGTCTAGGCCTAGACGGGGCGTATATGTCCTTAAATGGAGCCATGCAGAGCATTTGTGTCGTAGAAATTTTTCGATTCGTCGTCGGAATTCTCTTCGACTTTTTCTTTAGCTTATATTACTTCCTCTGATATCGTTCAATGCATGTCGGTAAAGTAGTAAAGTGATACGCCCCGCGTAGGCGTTAGACGGGACGTCTATTTCTTTGTCAAATAGACCCATGCAGAGCATTTGATGTCGCATAAAACTTTCAATTCGTCGTCGTAATTCTGTTTGTCGTGAACTTTGGCTTGTATTACTTCATCTGATATCATCCAAAGGTGGTGAAATGTCATTAAACTGGAACGGGTCATCGGTGCCTGAAGTCAATACGGTAACAGTTATTAGGTTAAACTAGTTGTTGTTTTAGTTATTTACTAACGGTGATATCGTTGTTAGGGGGAGAGCGGTGTTCCAAATTCTAACGACCAAGAGGAGGTTGTGTCTAATGTACAAGAAATTATCCGTGATGGTGGAGGATATGGTGGTGAGGCACCCCATACGCAGGCAATCCGTATCTCACGGAGATGGTTTGAGAAGCGCCTTAGGTTTCATAGTGAGTTAAAAACATATTTACTCGATGGAGATCAGCCTTATATATTTTGGAAAAAGTATTGGAGGGACGGTTTCCAGCGTGCAAATTTGTATCTCAATCGACTACACGTCAAAGAGTGTCTTGTGCTGAATCGAAGACTGTAACCGAAGGGAAACTCGAGGAGTAAATGCAGGTAAATGAGAAACACTGTCATCTTTTAAATATATATGGTTTTTGTTTGCGTAATAGAGTGTGTTGTGGTTTAACATAGTGATATGTTGTTGAACTTATTTCAGGTGTTTCTACAGCACCTAACGAGTCTCAGTCATCATCTGATGATTAGTCCTGGTCAACCACGATCAACAAAGCAAGAACAATGGCTCGATCTTTTTTATGTTTAATACGATTTATTTATAAAAATAATAAAAAGATTTTTTTAGTACAACAAAAGAACTTTTGGTATAACTAATACGATTTTATTTACTTAATTTGAACTTTGATATAAGCCAACATTCCTTCAGTACACGCAAGGCACAACAATTAAACCATGCAAAGCTTT
The DNA here is from genome assembly GCA_947069175.1 of Scalesia atractyloides. NCBI lineage: Eukaryota > Viridiplantae > Streptophyta > Magnoliopsida > Asterales > Asteraceae > Scalesia > Scalesia atractyloides. The sequence continues at coordinate 70,988,286 of CAMTDV010000013.1, read as the reverse complement.
GTATCTAAAAACAACAAACTCTGGGTATTGACAAACAGACGGTAATTATACTCTCCGAGCTCTCACGTCCAACCGTCGTCACCGGTAGATGACGAAATGTCAATACTGCCGTGGCGACGGTTGGACGTGAGAGCTCGGATACTATGATTACCGGCTGTTTGTCAACACCCGAGTTTGTTGGTTTTTAGATACAAAGGCCATCTAAAAACCAACAAACTGTGGGTATTGATAAACAACAGCAATTATACTCTCCGAGCTCTCACGTCCAACCGTCGGCACCGGCAGACGACGAAATGTCGGTACTGCCGGTGGCGACGGTGGGACGTGAGAGCTCGGAGAGTATAATTGTTGGTCAATACCCGGAGTTTGTTGGTTTTTAAAAAAGCCATACAAAGCCCATCTTAAAACCAACAAACTCTGGGTATTGATAAACAACTCAATTATACTCTCCGAGCTCTCACGTCCCACCGTCGGCACCAGCAGACGACGAACTGTCGGTACTGCCGGTGGCGATGATGGGACGTGCGAGCTCGGAGAGTATAATTGCCGTATGTTTGTCAATACCCGAAGTTTGTTGGTTTTTAGATAGGCTTTGTATGGTTTAGTTGTTGTGCCTTTGGTGTACTGGTAGAATGTCGGCTTATATCAAAGTTCAAATTACGTAAATAAAATACTATTAGTTATACAAAAAAAATTTAAATGTTTATATACGGGTCGTCTAGACCTAGACGCCCCGTCTAGACCTAGCAAGAAGACCATTCTACCCCCAGTTTGTTGGCCGTCTAGGATAAACTCAGGGGCATAATGGTCATATTACTAAGAACTAGACGGGTCGTCTAGACCTAGATAACCCGTATATGTACATTTAAATTTGGTAAAGTCTAAATTTAAAGTATAAATTATAAATTACCATTCTACCCCTGGTTTCTTGGCCGTCTAGGCCAAAACCAGGGGCAAAACGGTCATAATGTCAGGGTCTAGATGTGTCGTCTAGACCTAGACGCCACGTACAGTGCAGGCGGGATCTTTATCCCTGAAAATTTTTGAATTTTAAATTGAAATGTAATTTACCATTTTACCCTGACTGCCCGTCTAGGCCTAATTCAGGGGCAAAATGGTAATTAACCATGCTGAGCTGTAAAACACTCAGCTGGTTAATTACCATTTTGCCCCTGAATTAGGCCTAGACGGGCACAGTTCAGGGGTAAAATGGTAATTTAGCGTTTATTCCATACGGGTCGTCTAGGCTAGACGACCGTCTAGGCCTCGTATATGTCTGACTGCCTAGACGATCAGAGATATACGACACAAACACAAACACACTCAACCCACACACACATACGTATCCCGCCGTATTCTACTGTATTCCGGGCCGTATTTTTGCGAAATCAAGCTTCCCCGGTGAGTATTTTCAACTATACTTCAATACATTTTGATGTGTTATAATTTAGAATGTAGGTTGGTTGTGAATTTAAAAGATTTTGGGTTTATGCGCTGTTAGGGTGTTCTGTTTGGGAGTTCCGATGAACAAGACGCCCGTCTAGACCTAGACGACCCTGGTAGACGACTTTGAAAATTATTTTTTTCTTTTATAATTTATTGTTTTATTCGTGTTAAATTGTATTATACAATCGCAGATTAGTTATGAACGATATTGGAGATCCGATACACGGGGACCTATATCCGCATGGTCCGCGACGGGCCCCGGCAGCGCCGTGGATCCGCTCCACGGCCACCCATACCTTGAGTTCCCGCCCGACACCGAGGCCGCCCGATTTTACGGCAAGCTACGCCGGATGCAGGTCGGATCGCACTCGGCGGTCGACTGGGACGCGATCGGGGAGACGACCCAGACTTCGATTCTTCATTCCCGTTGATTCCCCGTGGCACCGACTGTTTGACCTGGCCGGCATGCCGACTTACAGGGAGCTGCTCATCGAGTTTCTGTCCACCTTCATGTTCCACCCTCCACGGGTCGACCAGCCGCCTCCCCAGCCACAGGGTCACCGCTCTCCGCCGGAGGTTTCATTTAGGCTGGCCGGTGTGTGGTGTTCGATGACGCTTGCAGAGTTTGCCGTTCATAGCGGCATATACCTGCAGGAGGAGATTGCCACCGATGTATATAAGGAGGGGCTTGTGGTGGTGGATAGAGCCACTCTTTTGGGCTTTTGGGAGGTGGTCGCAGGCCCTGACACTTGGGAGCATGTCAGGGCGAAGGGGAGGATTACTCACGTTGCCGACCCGCTGTACATGTACGTACGTTTATTACGTTAATTGTTTGATTATTGTTGCTATGAATTAATTTCCGTTTTTCACTAACATAATGTGCATATCTACATCGGATGGGTTGCTACGTCTATTACCGCTCGCTGACAAAGCCGTGAGTGGTGTACGAGCATCGACTTGTTTTTTTTTATTGCCTTTTGTACAGGAGGCCGTGCGCACTTGCGCATGGTCTCGCCCAGTACTTCGCCTCCGCCCACCACCGGCAGGAGCGCGGTTTTTTGTACGACGGGGCGTACGTCACCGTCATCGCCCGGTCGTTGGGTCTTGTGCCGAGTCGGACCCGCACTTGCAATCAGCCATAGCGTCCACGCGAATGGGTTTTCTGACCTTGCGGGGGATGAGCTGGTGAAGAGGTTCGTCGTTCTAGGCGAGCGGTTTAAAACCCGCGAAGGTGAGCCATGGATTCCGGAGCCGCTGCCCGATCACTTCGCTTCAGTCCATCCGTCGACAGATGAGGCAGCGGTAGTCTAGGACCCTCCGGTTGATGTTGACGGACCGGAACCGCCACCGCTACCACCACCTCACGGGGCACCTCAGTTTCCGCAGCACGTCCTTCCAGGTCATGCCCCGAGGGTTGCGGCATACCCGCGCTTATGAGCTGACGTCGATAGGCTTATGGATCTCATGGGTTGGGTGGTTCGGGAGATGCAGGATAGACGTGAGAGAGACGGGTTACCTGCCATACCACTCCCACCACCTCGAGCACCACATCAGCAGCAAGCAGCCAGATCCCGATCCAGACTCGAGGCCGACTCGTATGGATAGACATTTTGTATTTACTTTTCAGCTGTACAGATAAATATTGTTTTGGTTGTACAAATTTATGTTATATATGTTATATTTAACTTTGTTTTCAGTTATTCGATTACTTATGATTGTTTGTGTTAAATCGACATTGAAATGTAATACGGAAACAACATACCTTGTTGCATTCATCTTAAAAAGTTGAAAACAGTATTAAATTTTAGTATTATATGTTTTTGAAAAATATAATATAAAAACAATTAAATACATAAACGATTGAAAAACATAACTCACTTTTTATACAAAAAAACAAAACTTTTTAAAAACCTAAAATTTCACCTAAAAAAATATCAACCTCCAACAACAACCAATTTACCCCACCAAAACACTATTTTTTCAAACTCCAACAACAATCAAACTCCCACCAAAACACCCCTTTTCCAACCAAAAAAATCACAACATCCTAGACAGGTCGTCTAGGTCCAGACGGCCCGTCTAAACACTAAAATTTATGGGCCCTGCAAGGTACTTGTTGCCTCCTCAAAATCAGTGCTAGACGGGGCGTCTACACCTAGACAACCCGTCTAAAGCCCAAGGATGTCCAAATAAACAGCAAGGGTGTGTGAATAGACTGAGCCTTTAATATATATGAAGTACGACTGATAATTCAAATACATTTTGTCATTGGTTTCCTTCAATTTGCTGTTATTGTTTTTTAATTAATTTAATATTCCTAAGCACAACTAACATTGTAAAACCCAACATTTATTGGAAATTATTATTATTGGTTTGGTGTTAATTGTCGATTAGTTAGGACTTAGTGTTATTTGGATATAATTATTGATTATGTGGGTGTTATTTGACATTAATTGTCAATTATTTAGGAGTTAATTTTGTTAGAAGCATTGTTAGAAATTAGGGGGTTTGCACTTTTGTTAATACTCTGTTGATTTGGTAATAGTCTTGTATATAAAAAATTGTTTACTTATATATTTCGTTAAGGCCTAAGAGGCACATTTTGTTGAACTTGGACAGAGCACCTGAATTCTCAAGGCCGGCGCTGCTTACCAACCAAGATCCTATTCTTTCAGCAGTATCGCAAATTGAAGATTGTGCGGTGGTTAGAGTACTTGCATTATCTTCAATCGATCAAAATCAAATAAGTTAAGGTAAAAGATTTAACTGATTTACAAAAGCTTTGACCAGTCAACATGAAGAAGCTACCTACGTATATGGTGAGTGAGGGAACAATGGTTTTGATATGAAAAAGATGGCAGAATCCAGCAACTTCTCTTAATTTGTTTCTTTGTTGATACGTTCAAACTATAATCAGCAGCAGCAAGAGCTTGTATGCACACCCATGAACTTTACTTTTACCCCAATCAATCTAGTCAACTCATGTCCCTTTATTTGCAGGTGTTAAATTAGGGATGTCGAGTTAGGGATTTAGGGTTTTAACAGAGGGAAAGCAAAAGAGTAGATGAATTGACTTTAATGTCATCACGTGGGCCTCACATGACATGAGTTAACGGAGAAAATTAACAGAGTTCAGGATAAATGCTATAAAGCGTTAGGATTTGTAAACATTGATTATGTTTTTTGTAAATTGAAAACAAAGGATACACTTTGCAATATGATGCATACGTAAAGGACGATTTTTGTAATTTAATCTAACATACATATACTGATTATCAAATAACATTTTGAATGATCCCAATCTTTTTTAGTTACATAATTAAAAATAGGAGCAACAGCAGTAGTATATAGCACCTAAAAGCGCATAGTGTCGCCATTTTTTGAAGCTTTAATTTTGATGGTTTAATCCATCTTTATCATTTAAATAGTTTTGTGCAATCACGTTAATCTCTAGTGTATTTAGGCAACCACTCGATTTTAATGGGGTCTTAATGCAATAGAGAAACAGCGTGTCAAACGTCACGGTGACGTTGACAAACTGGTGCTTCCTCTATGCTAAAATATAATATCTTCGTTTCTTAAATTGGAAATTTGTTTAAAGTGCAAACCATTATATATATCTATTTTTAAAAAATGATATACAATATGATGTTTTTTCTAGGTTAATACACCCAGCAACACTACGTACAAATTATTATAAGTTTCTTCTTATTCTAAGCTGAAATGGATTTTGTATTAAACACGAACATAAACCATTTGTGTTATATATGACTATATTCTAAAAATATATGCATATGAAAGGTAAATACATCTTTAACTAAAAAGTTATAATGATATTAAAAGCTAGCGGCGTGCGTAGGGTTGAAACCGGACTAAACCAAAAGTTTTAAAAGACCAGAATTAATATAGGATGGATTGGCATTTGTCTTTTCATGTTGCGTTGGTGTTTAACTAGGCCAAGATCGAACATAAAATTAATATGCTAACATGTTTTATACATCCATTTTATCTAGATCGATAGAATTAATACGAAGAAAGAACCAAATATACATAATCGGTCTGATCTCTAGAAAGGATCCAACCTAAAATTACAAGTTTTTACTGAAGTCCGAAAGGCTAAACAATTTACGGTTCTAAACCGTCAGAACCGAGGAGCTGAATTGGAACTATCAGATCCAAACTCCAAATTGTATTGTTGTATTTAGGCTGGTTATAAAATTTGGGAGAAAACAGTTTCCAGTTCGGTTCTGGTTATACGGCCCGATGGTCCGTTTAAGGAACCGCTAGAACCGGTTTGGGTTCAAACTTTAAATTTTATATTCAAAAACCTTATTAATTTATTTAAACTTTAAATATTATATTTAAAACTATGTTTCTTGGACTAAGAATATAGAAATAATTTTTATATAATGATTGAATGACGTTTTTGTGATGGTTGACTAAAAGTTTTTTTTGAGTTTACTTTCATTTTTTACATTTTGTACTTTCGTTTTATTGTTTGAAACATTTTATTGTTGCTATATTTTTACTTTAGATGATTTGAACTCTGGATGTTGCAACTCTTAGTTATATTTTTTAACGATTTGATTGTTTTAGTTGTTTTTTTTATTTAATTGACAACCGGTTCCAACAAAAACCATTTAATCCGGTTCTGAACTGAACCGGAACCATTGAAGTACGGTCCGGTTTCCGGTTCCTGTATTTAGCATTTAACGGTTCTGGTTTAGTTCGGTCTGATTTGAACTGCGGCACAACCCTAGGTATGTGTTGGAGAAGTGTTCAAAATTTGCGGCATGTGGATGATCTGGATAAGGTTCAACTTCGAATGGGAATTATCCAGTGTTAGCTACGTTTTTTATCTTCCGTGGTCCACACATCTACAGTTGGCAGATTAGATTCAAACTTGTGTTTGTAGAATGGAATCTCAATTTGAAATCATAGGTGACGATATTTGTTATATTTTATATTTTAATAGATATTTGAACGTATTTTATCAGTCAAAACTTTAGATATTTTATAATAAATAATGTTTTTATATTTATTTTTAAATAAGTTAAAAACGAAACTAAGTAATAGAATTTTCACTTGTAGATTTATATATATATATAGGTATATTATTGCAAATTAATATCATACATAAATTCTTTTGAAAAGTTTCTGTCATAATATAAGGGTTTAAAAAGTATAAGAAATATTTATTTAGAAATTAATGAAACAAGACGGAGGTACGACGCCGGTTTCAGTATCTAAAGTGTGCTTTGTATCTCTCTTATCATACTTTCTGTATCTCTGGAAAAAGAAAAATGTGGATGTGTGGTGATGATGAGGTGACACGTATCACCGTAAAAAAACCAATCAGGTAACCATACCATTCTAATCACTATTCATTTCCACTCTCTTATTAATAGATATTAATAATAATAATTGGATTTAAAAGCTTTATGTAGTCATCAACTATTATTGTTAATCTGGTGTTAAAAAAAGCTACTATTAGTTAAATTGCTTTTGTTATCAATTCACTTTCGTTGTTTTTCAAAGTCATTTGTAATTATTTTGTTTGTTTTCTGGTTTTAAAAAATTGAGGGACTAGAGTTGCTAAGCTGGAAAAGATCAAGAATGTGTTGCTGTAAGCTTATTAATAAAGGGGCTAAAGTGGAAATTGCTTGGATACATCACCTCGTTTTTTCGTCTAGATTGTTAGCGATTCTGTTGGTTCATCTTCTTCTACCTGAGGTTAGGGTGTATGTCACTGCTATATAGAGGAGATAGTCGTGTATTCACATATGTATATTATGTAATTTGTCTATGTTTTGTTCATATTTGTACATTTCAGGCTTAATAAATCAATTGGTTCGGGTCTCTTTGTGTTCTTGGGTCGATATATGTTTCTTAAGAGTGTGTGATGTATAATCTTAGAAGATACCTTGACAAAAGCCTATGTGGAAAATTAATAAGGACGCATATATTTTGCACATGTACATCTGTGTTTTGAAAATATAGGTGTTATAAAATGAAAAAAAAATGTAAACTTAACCATTTGCCTTTTAAGACAACTTTAATTTTTTGTTGCATTTTATGGTTAAGGATTTTAGAAGTTGAATAAAATTTAAGTAAATGATTATTCAAACTTAAATAACTGATAGTTACTGTACGATAAACTAAACTAAAAAATTTTTAATTTCGAAGAGGACGAACAAGAATAACTAATAGTTCAATTGAGCATTCTTCAATTTCAAACAATGAACCATTCTTGATGCTTGCTAACAAAGTTATACCAAGTTGAAACAAAAGAATATTAAGATATTAAGAATTAAATACTCAAACGGGCTTTTGGACAAGTTAAAGTTTTGTCCTTACATAAACATTTATGATATAAACACTTTTGACCTAGCATGTCAATGCCTTAAATAGGGATTTACCTTTACAAGTAATGAAAGTTCAATCGTTATAGTAGTGTATATAATTATTTATTTTATACTTTAGCAATAGAATTACAAGGTGTGTAAATTACCATTCTAAAAACACGTAAGTTAGATTATATTTGTAAGCGACTTTAATTTATTACAAGTTTCATATTTCTATATATTTATATAACCTTCAAATAGAAGGTCGGTGGCTTTTGTCACTGACACCCCAAACTTTTGTATAATATCAATTTGTAACCTCTAACTTTTGTAATCTACTCCAAACTTTTGTATAATGTCACTTTGTAGCCCCTTAACTTTTTTAAAAACAAAGTAACCCTTTAACTTTGTAAAATGTCACTTTTACCCTCTTATGTTTCTAAAGTTTCGAGTCTACCCTAAAACTAATTTCTAATATTTTCTTATTTTTACGTACGTGTCAGTGAAATTTGAGTTCAGCTACGCTTTATCGGAATTTTTGTTTGGAAACGAGTTGGTTCAATTATAAAATATTTTATTTTTATGTACGTTTTGAGTTGAGCTATGTTTTGATGTAAATTTTGTCTAGAAACAAATCGGGTTTAATATATTATGTTCTCATCTTACGATAGAAATTTGAGCTACTATACGTTTCGACGTAATTTTAGTTCGGAAACAAGTCAGGTCGATTGCAGTCTATAATTTATCACGCCGCGTACAATACCACCACACGTGTTTATTTTATGTATATTTTTAATTTGGTCTACGTCTTAACGTAAATTTTGTTAGAAACAAGCCGGGTCAAATATAATATATTTTTATTCAGCATTATGAATCCAAATCACTCTACATTTCAACATAAATTTAAATTAGAAACGAGTCGTATGATTGTAGTCTATAATTTATCACGTCACATACACCGCCGTCGCAACGCGCAATGAGTAAAATACCTAGTTATATCTTATAGAGGAATGTCGGTGGGCATTCCTCTTTGACCCTCTAAATTTTACAAATTTCATTTTTACATCTCAGACATTCCTCTTTTACCAACTTTTTAAATTTCAATTTTACCCCTCTTTTAGTCACTTTAGTTTAGGAAATGTACCCCCAACTTTTTTTAAACTATACAATGTCACTTTAACCTTCTCAAGAGTATATATAATCTATTTTCCCTTAATACATTTGGTCAGTTAACTTATAAATAATTGATTTGTTGCGTTCTTATATTTATGTACGTGTTTGTATAAATTCGTGTTGGTCTACTTTTTGATGAAAATTTTATTGGGAAATGAATCGGGTCAAATATAATAGGTTTTCTTGCTTACTCATTATGTATGTTTTGATGTCAATTTTGTTCAAAAACGATTCATCTCAAATATTATATGTCTTCATTAATGGTATAAATTCGAGTTGTTCTACATTACGACGTAAATTTTATTTGGAAACGAGTCAGTTCAAATACAATTCGTTATCATGCTTACTTTTTATGTATGTTTTAATGTAATTTTTGTTTTCATATATAATACATTTTAATGCTTACTTTATGTACGTTTCGGTGCAAATTTTGTTTAAAAACGAGTCAGGTCAAATATAATACATTTTGATCTGTTGATTAAATCGATTGAGTCTAGGTTTTAACATAAAGGGTTGATAATAATGCATGCATAATCACATCGCATGGTCGGTACGATATTTGAGTTTGTCTACATTTCCACATAAATTTGATATACTTTTTCGTATAAGTTTGAGTTTGTTTATGTTTCGACGTAAATTTGGTGCCATGTTTTATTTTGTACATTTCCTACGTATGATTCTGGTCGATATAATACATTTTGACTTGACGATAAATTCGAGTTAGTTGCATATAATACGTTAGGATTATACGATATAAATTCGACTTACTATATGTTTTGATCCAATCGTAATGCTTATATAGGTTACACTGAGTCAATCGGATACATAAAAACGCGCTTTCATATGCGTAATGTATCACATACATTGGACTATTCCATTCGACGTTTTGCGATGTACCTGAGCCACAACGCACGCACGTCTTATTACTAGTATATCTTAATCTTAAAAGTCAATGACAATTACATTAATTTTCCCTCCTTTTTGCCGCTTTTACACAAATGATCCTCTATTTTTTCACTGATCATACAAGCTCTTAACTTTTAAAAAATCTACACTATTACCCTATTTTATAACCCACTCAACTTTTGAAAATTGCAACTTTTACCACCCGTTAACTTTCGAAATTCCAATTTTCGCCACCCTCAACTTTACCCCTACACTATTACTCCATTTTAGAACTTCCTCAAATTTTGGTCTACGTTTCGATGTATTTTGTTTTTTGGGAAACAAGTAGGTCAAATCATGTGCATTTCAAGTTCTACGTTTCGCCGTAAATCTAGTTCCGATTTTAATGGGGTCAAATATAATACGTTCTTATTCGACAATAAAATTCGAGTTACTCTACGTTTTAATCGCACCACATCGCGCTAGGGGTAAAATTTTAACCCTTGATTAGGTTTTTTTTGTACGTTTCCTATGTATGATTCGAGTCATATGTAAATACAGTATGACTGTGAAGTATAAATTCAGTTACTTTTTAGTTTGATCTAACTGCAATGCTATTGAGTTAAATAGGATACGTCAAAATGAGTGTTTTCATATGGTTAACGAATTACATAACGTTTGGACTAATTCGTTTGATGTTTGCAATGTACACATGCAACAACACGCACGAGTCTAGTTACGAGTTAGTAAATAACCCTTAAAAGTGTCCTTATAATGCTTATGTAAATACATTCTATTCCAACCATTTGTTTTTAATGGTTGATATCAAAAATATATTTGTTGATATCAAACATTTTGATATATCATGTATTTAAATTTAAATTATATCTTATGGTTGTTAAGTTGAATATAATTATGATTGTGTACGATATTAGTATGTAAAAGATATATTGATAATCTTAGTTTGTTTATGGAGACTGCTCGTTCCTGTTTTCTCTCTGCTGATGTTTTGAGTGGTTTTTGGGAGAAGCACTCCTATCTGCTAAACATGTGATTAATCGGATATCTCCTTCTCATAGTTCTAGGATATCTCCATTTAAGTAAACTATATGACGAACTTTGAGATTACGATGAATTAAGAGATTTTGGATGTACTTGCCTTATTCCCCGTCCACATGTTCAACGAGACAAATTGTCTAATAAGTCAGCCTAATGTGTATTCTCAGGTTATGCCGGTGGTCCGAAAGGTTATGGTATGGATTATGAGAAGACTATTGCCACAGGGACAAAGTTGACTTGAGTTTGTACTCTTATAGTCGATGCATCCGTTCGTTAGTGGAAGATTTGTCAAATGGATATCCAGAATGCATTTCGGAATTGTGATATTCATGAGGGGGTCTACATGACCTCTCCCTCAGGTATTTCTCATAATCCCGGTGAAGTTTGTCGGCTTCGGAAAGCGTTATGGTCTAAAATAAGCGCCTCTGCTAGGTTTGAGAAATTCTATATAGTGATGATTACTTTAGTGGGTTTTCTTTTTAGTAATCACGATTCAACATTATTTGTTCATTGTACAGTGCAAGACACAGTCTTTGTTCTTTATATGTGGATGATATTATGATTGTGTTGGCATTGAGTCTTTGAACTTGAGTTGGCTCACTGGTTTGCTATGAAGGATTTGGGCTTGCTACATTATGATTTGGGAATCGAGGTTTTTTAGTCTCAAGTGGGATCCTTTTTTCCTTTGACAAAATATATATATTTGATTTGTTTCAACGGACATGACTTTCTGATAACAAAATTGTAGACATTTCTCTTGAAACCAATGCATTGTAGTCTCTTATTAATGGTGTTCCTGTAGGAATCCTAGGTATCCATTTTAAATTTATAAAATCTAATTCTATATTAAACAATAACACTTTATTATTAAGTTCAGACGCAAAACATGATAAAACACAAAACAGATAAAACTATCACACCAACGATCCAGTTACTATTTACTCAGATAATTATACACACACAAAATCATAGAGGGGTTAGTGTAAATGCATGTAATATGATGAAGTGCTGGATGTGTCAAGCTTGAAGATTACAAGGGTGTTTTGCGTACACATGTAATAGTTTGATAGTTATTCTTTTGTTCTACATTAGTGACATTTTATGTAAGTTTCGAGTTTATGATGTTGAACTCGGAACATATTAATCCTTAATGTTTGTCCGGATTTATGGATTGTATATCCGGAACTTGTGTGTTCTGGATTTTGTCTGCTGTATACATATAGTTGTATGTAGTAATAATATATACTTTTTGGGAAACAATCTTGTGTAAGAAATCTTTTAGAGAGAAAAACCCTAATACAAATGTGTTTTTTTACCGTGTGTATCTTGCGAATCTGTGAATGCTTTATGTGTTCTCAGGATGTTTCTATTCTATCTTCTACTCATTCTTATCCTTAATCTATGCGATGTGTTCGGGTGGTAGTTTCTGTATACCACGCATGTGTGTTGCGAGTGAAAGATCCTTATCGAGAGGCCTAGGTGACCTTACAATTAGGGTTATACCTTGACGAACACCGAAGATTCGCAGAATGGATACAATGAACAACTCTACTAGTAAGCATAATCATAATATCTCCAAGAACACCACGAGATTCCGCACGTGAAAGAGATTGGATCCGAATCACAAATGCGAGAAGACCGATGATGGTGGCTCGATGTAGCGATGGTGGCTGGCACGACGAAGGAGATGGCGACAATGTTGGTGGAGGTTGGCGGAGGTGGCTGGTAGCGGTGCGGTGATGACATGTGGCCGTTCGTTCTGGAATAGGAGAGGGAGAAACGTGGGCTAGGGTTTCAGCTTATCTCTTGCCTTTTATGTTCTTGTGCATTTATTAGGGTTTGATTCAAGTTCTATTTATAGATCCTTTAATTACACTCTAGCATATCGACCTTTGACTTTGCCTTCAAGTAATTAATTCTAGATTAATTTCTAATTACCGATCAACCCCTTAACCATTGTTTTATTGTCTTACTAGGTTATAACCTCGTGTCTTACACGAGTTAATAAAGAAAGAAACAAATAGTTAGTAATGAAAGTTTAAGAAATATGAAACAATATTCTTTTCTAATGTTCAATTAAATTTTGTGTCATATGTGACCAAAATGTATGATGTTTACCAAGTTTATAAAAATAAAGAATTCGATATATCGATTAGATAGTCTGCATCATCAACTTTCTCATAAGTTTAGCAGTCACAAGAACATACAATTGCATGATCAACTTCCTTATAAATTTCAGCAGTCACAAGAATCGTTGTTTGTGATGTTTCTGTGATAATTATATATATATATATATATATTGTTGAGGCGTGGAAAATCAAATCATTAAAAATTCAGTTCTTCAAATATATATACAAAACAACAGGAACCAATATTAAATTATATATAATTTCATACTACTAACTTCCAACAAACAATGCATTCATTATGCATTTTTCATTTTCCATTCATTGACCCGTTTGCAACGGATCACATACCTAACTATACTTCAATTCAACATTCTACTTCTTTGACCCGTTTATAACAGGTCAATTACATGATTAATCTTTAAATATCACATACTAATTTGTTGACCCGTTCGTAACGGATCAGCATCATGACCACCCTTCAACATTATATTCTAATTGTTTAACCCGTTCATAACACGTTAAACTAATAATTACACTTCCACTTAATTAACAATTCATGACATTTTGGATTTACAAACTTTAACTTATTATAAACATAACAAAAACACTATAATTTCCATTACTTCTAAGTTTAAGAACTTACCTTTCTCTTGCTTTGCTTGTGATCCGGAATGGCTCGTGCCTTCTTCTTTCACTCCTAAAATTCCACAATTTAACATACTTTAATCTTATGCTTTCAATTCATTCTTTTCTTGACATAACATACTAATAATTCCTCACATTCTTGACATAAATCATTTAGCATCATAATCACATAAGACCATTGAAATCATATAAAAACCTCTATTCTAAGCATTTCATCAAACACTTGGTATGCATACAAAAATGAAAGCATAAGGTACAAGTAGTTTATGCACATTTTTCCTATTTCATAACATGGATCATCATAATCAATCAAATTCATATAATTTCCATCTTACATCAAATTATCTAGTAATGCTCTATTGTATACAAGTTCATACATCAACACTACACCTATTTTGCAACTACATAATCATCATACTTCATCATATTCTTACTACAAGTGGGTTTTCATTATTTAATCATCAAGAGGACCATACTCAAGCATAATTATTGTTTTATGAAGTGATTCTCACTCATAACCATACTAATTTCACATGAATTCATGGATTGATTGCAATCCACTTTCTACAAAAATTACCAAATCATGAAATTCGACTTACGTTATATTGAACAAGTATAGATGATTACTTATCAAGGTTCATGCATAGGATTGGCATTGACTTCACCTTTCAATTTGTTGGATCTATATATTTTAGGTTATGTAGAACTTGTTCTTCCGTTCCTTCTCTCTCTAATCCACGCACAGACACACATACATATCACAAAATTCTGCATTTTGTATTTCTTATATCTAACTTTCCCATGTCGCACATTTAGCCCTCATGTTTGATCTAGTATTTAATTTGATCAATATCTCTGATCTTTTGCTAGAAGACATATGCATAGGCATTTTAACTAGGTTAGTTAGTATCAAACAACGAGCTCTATTTTTATTTTTAAACTCTAGGATTTATTTATGTGTTAGTTATTTTCCACGATTCGCAATATCATATCATTCGTCATGTTATGGTATTAACGCGAACTAAGATACTAACATGTACACATTTTGGGGTGTTACAAGTCTACCCCCTTAAAGGAGGTTTCGTCCCTAAAACCTAGATACGTACCAAATAGTGCCGCGTAGCCCTCCCACATTTCATCTTCCGTTTCCCAAGTCAAATCCGACCCCTTTCATTGTTGCCATTGGACTAGTACTTGTTGAATGGCCTTATTACAAAGATGCGTTACTTTGGAATCCTTGATAGCTATTGGTCTTTCAACGTAATTTATTCTCTCGTCTAATTTGATATCATCGAGGGGCACGTAATCCATTTCATCCGCAAGGCACTTCTCAATTGTGACACATGAAATGTGTTATGTATTCCATCTAATGCCGGTGGTAATTCCAACCGGTATGCCACTTTCCCGTCTCGAGCTAAAATCTTAAAAGGTCGTATGTAACGAGGACCCAATTTTCCTCGCTTATGGAATCGGATTATACCTTTCCATGGAGAGACTTTCAATAACACGCAATCTCCTACTTAAAACTCAATGGGACATCTTCTTCGACTCGCATAGGCTTCTTGTCGATCTTATGCTGCTTTTAATCAAGCTCGTACGAGATCAATCTTCTTGTTAGTCTTGGCCAAAACATCCTTGGGTGCTATTTCTCTTTGTCCTACCTCTCCCCAACATACGGGAGTTCTACGTTTCCGTCCGTATAACATTTCATAGGGAGCTATTTGAATGCAATTGTGATAGCTATTGTCGTATGAAAACTCTACAAAGGTAAGTGGTCATTCCAACTTCCACCAAAATCCATAACACATGCTCTTAGCATATCTATGAGCATTTGAATGTTCGCTCTGGTTGGCCGTCCATTTGGTGGTAAGCGGTAATGAAATGTATTTTCGTACCCATTTTCTCATGAAACTTTTGCCAAAACCAAGATGTGAATCGGGTATTGCGGTGTGACATGATGGATACGGGTACTCCGTTTCGAGATATGATCTTGTTTACATAAATCTCTGCCATTTTATCCAAGGAGGAGGTTTCCCGGATAGGTAAAAAGTGTGCGCTTTTGGTGAGACGGTCTACAATCACCCATATGGCATATGACCTTTCCTTGTTTTGGGAAGTTTGGTTACAAGATCCATGGTTACATCCTCCCATTTCCACTCCGGAATTTCTATGGGTTGCAACTTCCCGTACGGCTTTTGATGTTCCTCTTTTACTTGGGAACATGTCAAACATTTCGCGACATGTTTGACGATGTCACGTTTCATTCGCGGCCACCAATAGTTCTTTCTTAACTCTCGATATATTTTTGTGGCTCCTGGATGAACCTTATACCGAGACTTATAAGCCTCTTCTAATAGCAAGTCTTTCACATCGCAATGCCAAGATATCCAGATTCGGCCATACCTCGTTTTGACCCCACTCGTATTTTCTTCCAATTTGTGTGTAATCCCCTTTGTTCTTTCTTTCTTTGGATCCTTCGCATTTGAAGACTTAATCTGAGCCTCCCATACTTTTTCAAGGAGATTAGACATTACTACCATTTTCATGTGTCACACCCCGACCCGCAGCGGAAAAGGTGATCGGGGCATGATTGGGTTATCATCAAAGCTCATGACATTTATTAAGCGTTTCATATTCATTAATACAAATTTAATGGAAAATTACAATAATGTTACAACATGATCTAACTAACAATCTAACTTCTTTGTTCTCTTCTAAGGCATATCCTATGTTATCCTTGCTTCAACCTGTTCACCTGTATCATGTGTAAAAAGGTTTTTGGATCAACATAATGTTGGCGAGTGAATCCTATGGAAAACATTTGAACAATTTATTTAAATTGATTATGAAATATGTGCACAACCAAACATGAGTAAAATTAGATGTAACTTGATCAATAATCATAAGATGTTAAATGAAAACACTCATGAACAATAATGGAACAATTAAAGGCACGCGATGCTCAACTCGTCTCTCACGAGGAACTGAGGGGCCTGATGAATGAATTGCATAAACATGATAATATGAATAACACAACCACAAACAATATAAACTTAATGATACACACATGAATAATAATGAATTTGATGTGAAGCACGCGATGTTCTACTCGTCTCCCACGAGGAACTGATGGGCTTAATGTATGAGTTTCATATGACTTGACTAATGGCAATAAGTGAATCACAACAATAAAAACAATCTAAGTTTAAATCATGATGTGGTATGGCACAAGTTTAAATAAATAAATTAATTAATTTCATAACACATGACACACCCCAAAACGTGTAATTTAAAAGGGGGAATTGTAAGATTCACTCACAGTGGGTGCGTTCGGTTGATGACGTTGAATGCACGCGAAGTGGTTTTAACCACGAGTGAGATTTAACCTAGATAAATTGCATTATGGTTTGGTAAGTAAACGGATTCTATTAAACTATTTTAGTAGGATGGTTGGGTGCATTTTTGTGAGTTTGGGGCTATTTTCTATTCTTAAAAATGTTATTTTTAAGTATTTATAATTGATTTTTAATTAAAATAATTAAATAAAAATAATAAAAATATTTTATTTTTTTGCTACAGTTGACTTTGACCAGTTGACTTTGACCGGCGTTGACCGGTTCGAGGCGTATTGTTGTGCGCTGGGTGAGGCTCGAACCCGAGACCTCCCGTACGCGTGCACGCAGCTCTACCAACTGAGCTACGTGTCTAACCCGTTATATATCCGATTTTAATTTCATATATACATTAATTAGAGTTAACAGAAAATCATTTATTTTAAAAACAGTTTAAGCGGACCGGTCTTGCACTCCACAGGTCTCGAACTCGGGACCTGTGGTTTAATCTAACACACAGTCCACCGCTGGACTGTGTGTTTAACATGTTATATATTTCCACTTTTATTATACTTAAATACAAATTATCCGCTTTCATTTCTGACTCTATTTAAAAAGTTGATAATTGTCCGAGTCGATGTAAGAGGCCGGACTCGAACTTGTGACCAGCGATATAAACAAACACACAGTCCACCGCTGGACTGTGTGTCTAACTTGGTTATTATTCCGGTTATCAATATACTTAACATATATCTAAGGCGACTCCGGTTCAGTAAACAAAAACAATGGATTTTATTAAGGCAGCGTGTGTGAGACGGGATTCGAACTTGAGACGTTTTGCGTTTTATATGTGCACACAGTCCACCGCTGGACTGTGTGTCTAACCCGATTAATTTCATGATTTTAATTAAACTTATATGATAACAATTCATCATCTTCTTCACTGAAAGAATAACCAGAAATCGGTGATAGACTGGTTCAAAATTTTAAATCGATTTCTTAGCGTTTTAGGTTAATTACTGGTAATATAGAAGTGAAAAGAAAAAGAATTAAGCAAAAGAGGTATACCGACTGGACCCTCTGTTTTCCGGCAGAACTCCGGCGACAGGATTCAACTCCGGCGTCAGGTGTCTTGCAGCAGCAAGTCTCCGAAAAGTTTGGAAAAGGTAAGGGTATCTCCGGTATAAGCTTCAGAGATTCAGAAAAACTCGGCAATGGGGAAACCGGTTTTCCGGCGACGAACAGGTTTATTCCGGCGAGTGGAATTACGCCAAGAAAAGGTGTGATTTTTGAGCGAAAGTGTTTGTCGTCGGTTGTGGGTCAATTTATAGGAGAGAAACGAGATGTATTTGGTCTGATTTCGGACTGGGTTCTTTGATTTAAATTTTCCGGCGGTTTTGAAAAGTGTCGCGGACTTCAAACATCGGTTATAACCGATGTCTGATTAAAGGTTTACGTTATAACGTAAATCGTAGTTAAGACTCGCGAGTTTACCGGAATTCCGACGACTGAATCGTTTGGGCGCCGATTTTGAATTCGAAAAGTCACTTTATGAATTAGATGATTCTTTTATATCACAAACAAAGTCCGCGGCGCAGTGGTTTGTGTGTGAGGTGATAAGCTGCTTGCTGATTCGGTACAGACCCGGGTTCGAAACCCGGCTGAAACAATTCATTTTTATTTTGCGATTTTCAACAGTTTTTCAAAAACTAAATATATATTCGCGTATAATAATTGATTACGGATCGTTTAAAAATGTTTTGGACATTTAATTCGCAACGAAAATTTTGACTGACTGTTCGGTTGATAAACGGAGCGGGTTTGGTAAATCCGTTTTTGACGGATGTTACAGTATCCCCTGCTTTTTAGAAATTTCGTCCCGAAATTTAAATTGATATATTTTGACTAACAGGATGATGATGTTTTGTTTGATAGTTGTATGCTCAGAAAAATGAGGGCTTAAGTTTTTGTTCGAGGCGGTAACGTTCCTTGTAAGGGTTAAGTACCCTATTCAGGAATCGCTTTTTGTTGCCTATTGTATGAATATTGATAAACAGGAATGATTCGTTAAAAATGATATCATGCATAAGAGTTTAGATACGTTTGGGAAAATATGGTTATATCCTAAGGCAAAACTTCTAACACTACAATCTACATGGAACATAAATAAAAACACAACAACTGATATTTGAACATAAGTAAGCACATCAGCTAATATTCAAACATGAATGAACACATCAGCAAATATTTGAACATGAATAAACACAACAGCAAATATTCGAAGATGAATAGACACATCAGCAAATATTTGAACATGAATAAACACATCAGCAAATATTTGAACATGAATAAACACAACAGCAAATATTCGAATCCACATTCTGATAACATATATGTTTGAATGATGGAAGTTCCTCTCTCGTTTGTTATGATGGAGAGGTCAGTTTATGTAGAAATGGAACACAATCCAATCTCTTTAAATAACATGATAATATCAATGTAACACAAATTCCAACCAAGGCAATACTAAATCCTACATGGAACTTCTAATAACCGCCTGATAATGCCTCTGATCCTTTGGCAAGAATACTTATATATAGGAAGTACCAGCGGCGTATCCACCATATTCTTGCCAAATTTTCATTAGTTTTATCCACAAGTTATGATTGGTTACCAAGAAACTAATAAATCCTACATAGAACTTCTCATAACCGTCCGATAATGCCTCTGATCCTTTGACAAGAATACTTATATATAGGAAGTACCAGCGGCGTATCCACCATATTCTTGCCAAATTTTCATTAGTTTTATCCACAAGTTATGATTGGTTACCAAGAAACTAATAAATCCTACATAGAACTTCTCATAACCGTCCGATAATGCCTCTGATCCTTTGACAAGAATACTTATATATAGGAAGTACCAGCGGCGTATCCACCATATTCTTGTCAAATTTTCATTGGTTTTATCAGTAAATTATGATTAGTCCTATAACTCTACAATCAATACAACAAACATAAAATACTGAAATGAAATATATCTGTGCGATCAAGGCTCAATCGAACGGAGCCGATCGTATTGCATGTACTGAAAATGAAATGGATGTGCGCTCAAAGCTCAATCAAACGGAGCCGAACGTATTGAATATACTGAAATTGAAATTGTGTGCTCAAGGCTCAATCGGGTGGAGCCGAGCGTATTGCATGTACTGAAAATGAATAACTTAACCACACAAACAGCCTATGCATGGAACCTCTCATAACCGCCTGATAATGCCTCCGATCATTTGACAAGGATACTTATATATAGGAAGTACCATCGGCGTATCCACCATATCCTTGTCAAATTTTCATTGACTTTATCCGTAAGTTATGATTAGTTCTATGCGACTCTACAACAAACACAACAACCACAAGATACTAATAATGAAATTGTATGTGCGCTCAAGGCTCAATCAAACGGAGCCGAACGTATTGAATGAAATTGTATGTGCGCTCAAGGCTCAATCAAACGGAGCCGAACGTATTGAATGTACTGAAATTGAACAACTTAATCTAAACAACCATCACACAATCAGCCTATGCATGGAACCTCTCATAACCGCCTGATAATGCCTCCGATCATTTGACAAGAATACTTATATATAGGAAGTACCATCGGCGTATCCACCATATCCTTGTCAAATTTTCGTTGACTTTATCCGAAAGTTATGGTTAGTTCGATGCGACTCTACTACAACCACCACAACCATAAGATACTGATAATGAAATTGTCTGTGCGCTCAAGGCTCAATCAAACGGAGCCGAACGTATTGCATGAACTGGAAATGTAAATTGAAATGTGCGCTCAAGGCTCAATCAAACGGAGCCGAGCGTATTGCATGCATCGAAATGTAAAATGAAATAACCGATCAAGGCTCAACCAAACGGAGCCGATCGTGCGGGCACGCCCTGATCAACCCATAATAAAATGGGGATCAAACTCAACCTCGATGGATGGGGAGCTACGGCCTCAGCAAAAGCATATACTGAAAACAATATATAATATATAATATCCAATAATTTCTCTAACAGTCTACACATGTGATAAAGAAAAACACAAGACTACACAATAGGAGTTGAATCTGGATCTTCGGCGAAGAGGACTAGCTGAGTATCTTCATCTGGGCCGTCATTATCTTCGACAGGATTGGCGTTGATATTGAAGACTCTTCCTCCTGTTGGTGGCATAGTGGTTAGGTTTTCTTGGTTTACTTGGTTAACTGGGTTTGATTGGGCTTGAGTGTTGATAACGTTAACCAATTGAGGGCATGTGTTTCTAAGGTGGGTAGGGTCGCCACAATTGAAACAGGCTCGCGCATATGGGAACATGGGGTATTGGGGTTGGTGATAAGTTTGGGCCATGTTTTGAGCAGGGGAAAAGGTTTGGTCTTGAAAGGTGCGACAAACATTGCTCAAATGACCATAGCGTCCACAAGTTGTACATAGCCGGCAAGGTAAAGTAAGGGGATGGTGATAAAAACAGTTGTTGCATCGAGGGTGAGGTCCAAGATATGGTTTCTTATTTGGGTAAGCTGAGTTGGGTGCCACTTGGGTGATTGGGATAGCTCGGATGGGTATGGCATGAAAAACGGGTGGATTTCGTTGAGTAGCAGCGAAAAGTCGCCCGACTCTTCTTCTCTTAGGATTGGGTTGAGAAGGGGATTCGGGTTGAGTGGAGTCGGAGGTTTCAGTTGATTCTTTATCCTTCTTTTTCTCCTCCTTGAAGTCTTTGTATCGGATTCGGTTCTCGGTGAGCTCTGTTGCTAGCTCCATTGCTGCTTCCAAAGTTGCAGGCTTGGTACTTATCACAGGGTCTTGAATCTTTGACGGAAGACCACGAATGTAGTGCTCGATCAAACGGTAGAGGGGAGTAAACATGTTGGGAACCATTTGATGTAATTCGAGGAACCTTTTGTTGTAGGTGGTGTGGTCTCCTTCCATTTGCTTCAATGAATAAAATTCATCTTCTAGCTTCTTGATTTCGCTCCTTGGGCAAAATCGTCTGGTCATGATTTCCTTCAATTCATTCCAAGTTAGGGTCATAGCATCTTCAACACCTCGCTTTGCCTTCTCTGTATTCCACCAAGTAAGTGCTATCCCATATAGTCGACCGGTAGCATAATGCACTTTGCGATCATCAGGGCAATCGCAATTTAGAAAAGTATTCTCCATTTCTTCAAACCAATGGAGGAGAGTGGTGACGCCTTCAGTCCCTTTGTATTTCGGAGGGTCGCATGATTTGAAATGCTTGTAGGTGCATTTAGTGGTATTTGGGGGAGAGTTGAAAATGTTTTGGTTTGCTTGATTGACAGGATTATTGGTAAGTGCTTGTTGAACTTGGATTACCATGTTGGGTATTACGGCAGCCATTTGTTGAGCGATTAAGGTAGCCATGCGTTCGCGGGCTTTTTTTGCTCTCGTCTTCCTACGGGCGAGGTTAGAAGACATCTACAATGAATACATGACAAGAGTATGAGTTGGATGCTTTTGAGATCATGGGTCGCATTCAAGGATGAACATTCATAAAATAATTATAGAAAAATACTACATCCATAGGATGTCTTGGGCTTTGCTCGCTGTTAGGCCCGTCATGCCGCCATACTTTACCTGTGTAATCATGTGGGCCCCCATGAATACCGGTTTTTCATATGGTTCACACGGTTTCTGCCTGGTTGCGTACACAAAAACCCGGAGAAAATCGAGAAATATGTATACAACGTGTGATGTTCGGAATGTGTCCAGGTGTAGACACGGTGACACCTCAAAGTAGGGTTAGTTCGAACGACGTTTGGTGTGGCATGCTTTGGCCTAATAGGTCCTTCGTACTCTCATCGTTGGTCCCCAGGTAGGCAAACTGGTCCGTTATATTGGATTTATACGAATGCCAGCCTAGACAGGACGTTCCGACTACCGGTACTCGTACCCTTCCAGTTACTACATGCCCGTCGCAGAACTTACTTTGATGAGATTTGAAAATTTGCACAAAATCTTTGGATAATGAGAATATGAAAATAAATTGAATTCATGAACATCGATATATGTATAATGAATATGTATATATGTATAATGAATATGTATATGAGCATGTATGTTTGACTGAAATGTAAACAAATATGAAACAAATAAATATCACAAGTTTGTATGTAACCACCTAATCAATTTAAAATTTAGGCAGACTATAGTATAGGCTCTAAGGGTCTAATAACCTATCCTATATCCCTATAGTCATGGCTCTGATACCAATCTGTCACACCCCGACCCGCAGCGGAAAAGGTGATCGGGGCATGATTGGGTTATCATCAAAGCTCATGACATTTATTAAGCGTTTCATATTCATTAATACAAATTTAATGGAAAATTACAATAATGTTACAACATGATCTAACTAACAATCTAACTTCTTTGTTCTCTTCTAAGGCATATCCTATGTTATCCTTGCTTCAACCTGTTCACCTGTATCATGTGTAAAAAGGTTTTTGGATCAACATAATGTTGGCGAGTGAATCCTATGGAAAACATTTGAACAATTTATTTAAATTGATTATGAAATATGTGCACAACCAAACATGAGTAAAATTAGATGTAACTTGATCAATAATCATAAGATGTTAAATGAAAACACTCATGAACAATAATGGAACAATTAAAGGCACGCGATGCTCAACTCGTCTCTCACGAGGAACTGAGGGGCCTGATGAATGAATTGCATAAACATGATAATATGAATAACACAACCACAAACAATATAAACTTAATGATACACACATGAATAATAATGAATTTGATGTGAAGCACGCGATGTTCTACTCGTCTCCCACGAGGAACTGATGGGCTTAATGTATGAGTTTCATATGACTTGACTAATGGCAATAAGTGAATCACAACAATAAAAACAATCTAAGTTTAAATCATGATGTGGTATGGCACAAGTTTAAATAAATTAATTAATTAATTTCATAACACATGACACACCCCAAAACGTGTAATTTAAAAGGGGGAATTGTAAGATTCACTCACAGTGGGTGCGTTCGGTTAATGACGTTGAATGCACGCGAAGTGGTTTTAACCACGAGTGAGATTTAACCTAGATAAATTGCATTATGGTTTGGTAAGTAAACGGATTCTATTAAACTATTTTAGTAGGATGGTTGGGTGCATTTTTGTGAGTTTGGGGCTATTTTCTAATCTTAAAAATGTTATTTTTAAGTATTTATAATTGATTTTTAATTAAAATAATTAAATAAAAATAATAAAAATATTTTTATTTTTTTGCTACAGTTGACTTTGACCAGTTGACTTTGACCGGCGTTGACCGGTTCGAGGCGTATTGTTGTGCGCTGGGTGAGGCTCGAACCCGAGACCTCCCGTACGCGTGCACGCAGCTCTACCAACTGAGCTACGTGTCTAACCCGTTATATATCCGATTTTAATTTCATATATACATTAATTAGAGTTAACAGAAAATCATTTATTTTAAAAACAGTTTAAGCGGACCGGTCTTGCACTCCACAGGTCTCGAACTCGGGACCTGTGGTTTAATCTAACACACAGTCCACCGCTGGACTGTGTGTTTAACATGTTATATATTTCCACTTTTATTATACTTAAATACAAATTATCCGCTTTCATTTCTGACTCTATTTAAAAAGTTGATAATTGTCCGAGTCGATGTAAGAGGCCGGACTTGAACTTGTGACCAGCGATATAAACAAACACACAGTCCACCGCTGGACTGTGTGTCTAACTTGGTTATTATTCCGGTTATCAATATACTTAACATATATCTAAGGCGACTCCGGTTCAGTAAACAAAAACAATGGATTTTATTAAGGCAGCGTGTGTGAGACGGGATTCGAACTTGAGACGTTTTGCGTTTTATATGTGCACACAGTCCACCGCTGGACTGTGTGTCTAACCCGATTAATTTCATGATTTTAATTAAACTTATATGATAACAATTCATCATCTTCTTCACTGAAAGAATAACCAGAAATCGGTGATAGACTGGTTCAAAATTTTAAATCGATTTCTTAGCGTTTTAGGTTAATTACTGGTAATATAGAAGTGAAAAGAAAAAGAATTAAGCAAAAGAGGTATACCGACTGGACCCTCTGTTTTCCGGCAGAACTCCGGCGACAGGATTCAACTCCGGCGTCAGGTGTCTTGCAGCAGCAAGTCTCCGAAAAGTTTGGAAAAGGTAAGGGTATCTCCGGTATAAGCTTCAGAGGTTCAGAAAAACTCGGCAATGGGGAAACCGGTTTTCCGGCGACGAACAGGTTTATTCCGGCGAGTGGAATTACGCCAAGAAAAGGTGTGATTTTTGAGCGAAAGTGTTTGTCGTCGGTGGTGGGTCAATTTATAGGAGAGAAACGAGATGTATTTGGTCTGATTTCGGACTGGGTTCTTTGATTTAAATTTTCCGGCGGTTTTGAAAAGTGTCGCGGACTTCAAACATCGGTTATAACCGATGTCTGATTAAAGGTTTACGTTATAACGTAAATCGTAGTTAAGACTCGCGAGTTTACCGGAATTCCGACGACTGAATCGTTTGGGCGCCGATTTTGAATTCGAAAAGTCACTTTATGAATTAGATGATTCTTTTATATCACAAACAAAGTCCGCGGCGCAGTGGTTTGTGTGTGAGGTGATAAGCTGCTTGCTGATTCGGTACAGACCCGGGTTCGAAACCCGGCTGAAACAATTCATTTTTATTTTGCGATTTTCAACAGTTTTTCAAAAACTAAATATATATTCGCGTATAATAATTGATTACGGATCGTTTAAAAATGTTTTGGACATTTAATTCGCAACGAAAATTTTGACTGACTGTTCGGTTGATAAACGGAGCGGGTTTGGTAAATCCGTTTTTGACGGATGTTACATCATGGATTTCACCCGAATTGGAGGTGGGTAGTCCTTTTGATTTAGGGTGTCCGACACCACGTTAGCTTTTCCAGGTGTTAGTGGACGTCACAGTCATAATTCTTATTGAGCTCTAACCACCTTCGTTGCCTCATATTAAGATCTTTTGCTCAAAGAAATAATTGAGACTTTTATGATCTGAATAGATCGTGCACTTTGTTCCATATAGGTACTGCCTCCAAATCTTTAAGGTAAATACTACCGCTGCCAACTCCAAGTCTGTTGGGTAGTTACCCTCGTGCTGTTTAAGTTGCCTTGAAGCATAGGCAATTACTTTACCCCTTTGCATTAGGATACCCCCTAATCCTTGATGCGAGGCATCCGTATAAACCACTAAGTCATCCATCCGTCCGGTAATACCAACACCGGTGAAGTTGATAGCTTTTCCTTCAGCGTCTAAAAACTTTCTCTTGGTCAGCACCCCGAATAAACTTCTCATTCTTCTTCGTTAGCTTGTCATGGGTGAGGCTATCTTAGAAAAATCTTGAATGAATTTTCTATAGTAGCCGGCTAAGCCTATGAAACTTCTTATTTCACTTGGGTTCTTTATGGAAACCCACTTCATTACTGCCTCCACTTTGGACGGATCCACTAGAACACCTTTCTCGTTGATTACATGGATGAGAAACTACACTTCCCTTAGCCAGAACGCATACTTAGAATATTTCACATACAACTTCTCTTTACGAAGTGTTTCTAGCACTTCACGTAAATGGCACACTTGTTCAGTCTCGCTTAGGGTGTACACCAATATATCATCAATGAAGACTATCATGGATTTGCCCAACATAGTTCTACATAATCGATGCATCAAATCCATGAACGTGACCGGGTGTTTGTCAGTCCAAAGGACATTACTAGAAACTCGTAATGTCCATAACGGTTCCTAAACACTGTCTTGCCTACATCCTCCTCTCGCACCCGGAGTTGGAGATACCCCGAACATAAATCAATTTTTGAGAACCAACTTGTCCCTTGCAATTGATCGAAAAGATCATCAGTTTTAGGCAAGGGATAACGATTCTTGACCGTTAGTTTGTTTAATTCTCGATAGTCAATGCACATACGCATCGCGCCGTCCTTCTTTTTAAAAAATAAAAAGGAGTGCTCCCCATGGTGACACACTTGGACATATAAGGCCCTTGTCGAGCAGTTCTTGTAATTGTTTCATTAATTCCCGCATCTCGGTATGAGCCAACCGATAGGGTGCTTTAGCTACCGCTTAGCACTCGGATTTAATTTGAACTGAAATTCCGCTTCACGCTCGGGTGGGAGCCCCGGTAGATCATTCGGAAATACATCAAAATATTCATTAACAACTTTCACATCTTCCATTCTTGGGGCCTCATGATGGGTATCCACTATGCACGCTAAGTATGCCTAACTTCCGTTTCAGGCGTACTTAACTGCTTGAGATATAGTGGACAATTTGGGTTAACTTCTCTTTCCCCGTATATTGATACTCGTCTGCCACTAGGTGACAACACGTGGATAATCTTACTTTTACACTGGATTTCCACATGATGTCGGGCTAACCAATCCATACCCACTACTACCTTGAATTCTCCCAAGACCATGGGGACAAGGTCAATATCAAAAGTTCATCCTCTATAGTTATTTTGCAAACCCTACATATTTCATGTAATAGGTAATGATTGATATCGGCTACTTCTACTTCTAGAGGTACCAACATCTTTTCAATTCTAAATGAAGGGTGACGTATAATATCACTTGACACAAACGACTTACTAGCTTCGCTATCAAATAGCACACAAGTAGGCATTGAATTTAATAGTAATATACCTTAAACAACATTCAGGTGAACTTTTGCCTCTTTAGAGGTTATTTGAAACATTCTTCCCTAAGCCTTGTGAGTATCATCTTTCTTCCCTTCTTTGCTTGCCCCATGTTGAAGCTCTAGGCACTCCGCCGTAATATGTCCCATTTGGAAGCAATTAAAGCACGTCCTTGAAGGATTGGGGCACTTGTAATATGGATGCCCTTATTTCCCGCAATTCTAGCACCCATTCTTACTCAATAAACATTCCCCCGAGTGGAGCTTCCTGCAAGTCTTACACCGGGGAGCTCCACCCTTCATATTCTCCTTTTTCCGTGATCGTGTGGCTTCAGCTTCTTTAACAGACTCGGGTTGGTACTTTTCTCTATGTTTCTCTTTTCTCCCCTTTCCTCCTGTTGCTTCAACTTAATTTCTCGGTCTCTAGCCCAATTTATTAAGTCGTCCAATGTTTCGCATTTTGAGGGAGTAATGATCTCCCTAAATTCAGCTTTCAACATATCATGGTACCGATTGATCTTCATCCATTCCGTTCTTGTTAATTATTTACAAAACTTCATTTTATCAAGGAAGATGTTGGTGATCTCATCTATGGTCTCCCCTTTTGCCGAAGACGTAATAAATCTTCTTGGATTCTATCAATTGCCGAATGCGGTTAATGATGTTTCAAAAAGGGTTCCTTGAACTCTTGCCATGTCAAGGATTGAAGTTTGTCTTCACCCACTTCCTTGCTATAAGCATCCCACCAATCCTTTGCTTGGTGTTGTAGTTAGCCCGTGGCAAACATCACTTGGTCTTCTTTCTCACAGTGGCTTCTCACAAACACACCTTCTATATTCGAGATCCATCTCTGGCATACTATCGGGTCGATTTCTCCGTTGTATGACGATGGGTTACACACCATAAAGTCTCTATAGGTACATCTACGAGACCCTTTCTTACTTTGAATTTCACCTAACCACTCTTTCAATCCTTCTAGCTTGCTCATCATCATAGTTTCAACAACTTCTAGCCCTCGGCTTTTTACCTCTTGAGCCGTTTGGGTAAATTGGCTTTTATAGCCTTCCCAACCTCTTCCGCGACCTTGGCATTAAGTTCCTCTTGACGTGCTATTTCATCAACATTCGCTTCATTCTCGTTTCCATCTACAAAAAATTCTAGATAATACCGTTTTTTATTCATCCAAACTAAAATTTCTTTCTTACGCATACTTTTATCATCCTTCTTTCAACATACATAGTTCATTCCAACGTTCTGAATTTCATGGCTTTCCTTCCATTCATTCTAGGTGTTAATAGTCTCTTACGACGACATACGACAAGCTTCTTACCATAAAGCCAATGAATCCGACAAAATTTCGCATTCTCAACTTTCTAACCATACACATTTACATTTCTAGGACACTTTGATATGACCCGAGTAAACTTTAAGGGTCCTAGTAACCACATGGTGCGTTTCAGGAGTTTAACGGGTGTTAGAACGGTTCGGGGTGTAATACCAATAATTAACAAGATTTAGCGTCCAAACACTAAAGGTGGCGACGACGATGACCTAAGTCCGCGTCGGCAACACCCCTTACATAATCGCTCTGCAAGAAAAGTGCGTAGACAATTCATTAGCGTGTCGGACACAAAAGAGGTGTTGGTGACGCTGGGTGGGGGGGGAGGCGTCGGTGACGCCTGGTATATCATGCAGACGCTGTTTTCCTTGTTTCAGCTTGTACGAGTCGTTTCCTAGCCCGTTCTAACCCGAATTAACCCATAACGTGTCCCGTAACATTCCTACTCTTGATTCTTCTAGCCAAACTCCCATAATCCCTTCCCATATCATCATCCATTATACGTAATCATTTTAAATTTAAATGTACTTACTTGATTTGCGCCTCGGAGCGAACACATACTATGCACGATCTTTCAGTCTGAGTTCAAGTAACCTGATCCTTGTGTGTTGCGAGTGAAAGATCCTTATCGAGAGGCCTAGGTGACCTTGGAGTTAGGGTTATACCTTGACGAACACCGAAGATTTGCACAATGGATACAACGAACAACTCTACTAGTAAGCATAATCATAATATCTCCAAGAACACCACGAGATTCCGCACGCGAAACAGATTGGATCCGAATCACCAAATGCGAGACGACCGACGATGGTGGCTCGATAAGGCGATGGTGGCTGGCACGACGAAGGAGATAGCGACAATGTTGGTGGAGGTTGGCGGAGGTGGCTTGTGGCGGTCGGTGATGACATGTGGCCGTTCGTTCTCGAATGGGAGAGGGAGAAACGTGGGCTAGGGTTTCAGCTTATCTCTTGCCTTTTATGTTCTTGTGCATTGATTAGGGTTTGATTCAAGTTCTATTTATAGATCCTTTAATTACACTCTAGCATATCGACCTTTGACTTTGCCTCCAAGTAATTAATTCTAGATTAATTTCTAATTACCGATCAACCCCTTAACCATTGTTTTATTGTCCTACTAGGTTATAACCACGTGTCTTACACGAGTTAATAAAGAAAGAAACAAATAGTTAGTAATGAAAGTTTAAGAAATATGAAACAATATTCTTTTCTAATGTGCAATTAAATTTTGTGTCGTAGGTGATCAAAATGTATGATGTTTACCAAGTTTATAAAAATAAAAGAATTCGATACATCGATTAGATAGTCTGCATCATCAACTTTCTCATAACTTTAGCAGTCACAAGAACATACAATTGCATGATCAACTTTCTTATAAATTTCAGCAGTCACAAGAATCGTTGTTTGTGATGTTTCTGTGATAATTATATATATTATACATATATATATACATATATATATATACATATATATATATATATATATTGTTGAGGCATGGAAAATCAAATCATTAAAAATTCAGTTCTTCAAATATATATACGAAACAACAGGAACCAATATTAAATTGTATATAATTTCATACTACTAACTTCCAACAAACATGATATGCATTCATTATGCATTTTTCATTTTCCATTCATTGACCCGTTTGCAACGGATCACATACATAACTATACTTCAATTCAACATTCTACTTCTTTGACCCGTTTATAACAGGTCAATTACATGATTAATCTTTAAATATCACATACTAATTTGTTGACCCGTTCGTAACGGATCAGCATAATGACCACCCTTAAACATTACATTCTAATTGTTTGACCCGATTCATAACACGTTAAACTCAATAATTACACTTCCACTTAATTACAATTTATGACTATTTTGGATTTACAAACTTTAACTTATTATAAACATAACAAAAACACTATAATTTCCATTACTTCTAAGTTTAAGAACTTACCTTTCTCTTGCTTTGCTTGTGATCCGGAATGGCTCGTGCCTTCTTCTTTCACTCCTAAAATTCCACAATTTAACATGTTTAATCTTATGCTTTCAATTCATTCTTTTCTTGACATAACATATTAATAATTCCTCACATTCTTGACACAAATCATTTAGCATCATAATCACATAAGATCATTGAAATCATATAAAAACCTCTATTCTAAGCATTCATCAAACATTGGTATGCATACAAAAATAAAAGCATAAGGTACAAGTAGTTTATGCACATTCTTCCTATTTCATAACATGGATCATCATAATCAATCAATTCACATAATTTCCCTCTTACATCAAATTATCTAACAATGCTCTATTGTATACAAGTTCATACATCAATATTACACCTATTTTGTAACTACTAATCATTATACTTCATCACATTCCTACTACAAGTGGTTTTCATTCTTTAATCATCAAGATGACCATACTCAAGCATAATTCTTGTTTTATGAAGTGATTCTCACTAATAACCCTACTAATTTCACATGAATTCATGGATTTATTGCGATCCACTTTCTATAAAGATCACTAAATCATGATATTCGACTTACCTTATGTTGAACAAGTATAGATAATTACTTATTAAGGCTCATGCATAGGATTGGCATTGACTTCACCCTTCAATTTGTTAGAATTGTAGATTATAGGTTATCTAGAACTTGTTCTTGTCACACCCCGACCCGCAGCAGAAAAGGTGACCGGGGCATGATTGGGTTATCATCAAAGCTCATGACATTTATTATACGTTTCATATTCATTAATACAATTTAATGGAAATTTACAATAAATATTACAACATGTTCTAACTATCAATCTAAGCTTCTTTGTTCTCTTCTAAGGCATTTCCTATGTTTTCTTTCTTCAACCTGTTCACCTGTATCATATGTAAAAGGGTTTTTGGATCAACAAAAAGTTGGCGAGTGAATCCTATGGAAAACATTTGAACAAGTTTATTTAATTGATTATAAAATGAGTGCACAACCACACATGAGTAAAAATAGATGTAAACTTATTCAACAATCATTAGATATTAAATAAAGCACACATGAACAATAATGGAACGTTTAGAGGCACGCGTTGCTCAACTCGTCTCTCACGAGGAACTGATGGGCCTAATGAATGAATTGCATAAACATGATAATATGAATGACATAACTACAAACAATATAAATTCAATGATAAACACAGAACAATAATGGATTGGTTTTGAGGCACGCGTTGTTCAACTCGTCTCCCACGAGGAACTGATGGGCTTAATGAATGAATTTCATACAAGTTGACAAAATGAAATACATAATCACAACAATATAAACAATCTAAGTTTAGATCACGATATGGTATGGCACAATTTTAAATAAACGAGTTAATTATTTTGTGGACACATGACACACCCCAAAACGTGTAATTAAAAAGGGGGAGTTGTAAGATTCACTCACAGTGGGTGCGTTCGGTTGATGATGTTGAATGCACGCGAAGTGGTTTTAACCACGAGTGAAATTAACCTAGATAAATAGCATTATGGTTCGGTAAGTAAACGGGTTTTATTTATCCATTTTAGTAGGATTGTTGGGTGTATTTTTGTGAGTTCAAGGCTATTTGCTAACCTTAAAAATGTTATTTTTAAGTATTTTTAATTGATTTTTAATTAAAATAAATAAATAAAAATAATAAAAAAATTTGACTTTTTTGACCGTTGACCGTTGACCTTGACCGTTGACCTTGACTTTGACCGGTTCGAATGCGAGTAATTGTGCGCTGAGTGAGGCTCGAACCCGAGACCTCCCGTACGCGTGCACGCAGCTCTACCAACTGAGCTACGTGTCTAACCCGAAATATTTCTGTTTTTAATTATATTTATACATTAATTAGATTAAACAGAAAATCCTTTATTTTTAAAAACGATTTTAATCCAGAGAATCGGTGCGCTCCACAGGTCTCGAACCCGGGACCTGTGGGTTGCGTTAACACACAGTCCACCGCTGGACTGTGTGGTTTAACATGTTATATAATCCGATTTTTATTATACCTAAATACAAACTAAGTATTTTCATTTCTGACTTATTTAAAAAGATAGATAATTGTCCGAGTCGGTGCAGAAGACCGGACTCGAACTCGTGTCCTGTGATTAAACATACACACAGTCCACCACTGGACTGTGTGTCTAACTTGTTTATTATTCCGGTTATTAATATACTTAACATATACATAAAATGAATCTGGTCAGTTTAACAAAAAAAGCATTTTTATTAAGGCAGCGTGTGTGGAACAAGATTCGAACTCGAGACGTTAGTGTGTTTATTGTGCACACAGTCCACCGCTGGACGTGTGTCTAACCCGAGTAATAACTTGATTTTAATTATACTTATATGTTACCGAACTTCGTCTTCTTCGTTGAGTTATAACCAGAAATGACGACTTGACTGGTTCGAAGTTTCAATCAGGTTTCTTTAGCGTTTTTAGGTTAATTACAGATGAGATATAAGTAAAAAGAAAGGAAATTAGGCGTGAAGTATACCGACTGGACTCCTATGTTTTCCGGCAGAACTCCGCGACAGCAACAAGTTCCGGCGTCGTGTGTCTTGCAGCAGCGAGTCTTCAGAAAGTTTGAAAAAGATATGGGTGACTTCGGTATAAGCTTAGGAGTTCAGTAAAGCTTAGAAATGGAGGGTTCGGTTTTCCGGCGATGAGCAGAAAATTTCCGGCGAGTGAGTTTTCGCCGAGAAAGGGTGCGGTTTTGAGCGAAAAAGTTTGCAGAGGTTCGAGGGGGTATTTATAGGGCAAGTCGTCGATGGATTTGGTCCGATTTCCGACTTGATTCATCGGTTTGAATTTATCCGGCGGTTATAACTTGTGTCGCGAACTCAGACATCGGTTATAACCGATGTAGTGTTTAATATTTACGTTATAACTGAAGATGTCGTAAATTCTTGGCGAGATCGCCGGGATTTCCGACAACTGCATTTGGGCGCCGGTTTTGAATTCGGAAAGTCATGATATGAATTAAACGATTCTAACTTTTAACAAGGAACATCAGTGGCGCAGTGGTTTAAGTGTGGAGTGTTAAGACTTTTCTGACCGGTTACTAACCCGGGTTCGAAACCCGGCAGGACCAAATTATTTTTAACTTCTTATTTTTGACAGTTTTTCAAAAACTAATTATATATTCCCATATAATAATTAATTACGTATCGTTTAAAATTATTTTGGGCACTAAATTCGCAACGAAATTTTTAACTGATTGTTCGGTTAATAAACGGAGGGGTTTGGTAAATCCGTTTTTTACGGATGTTACAGTATCCCCTGCTTTTTAGAAATTTCGTCCCGAAATTTAAATTGTGATATATTTGACTAAAAGGAATGATGGTGTTTAGTTTAACAGTTACATGCTTAGAAAAAAATAGGGTTTAAGTTTTTTTTTTTTTGAGCGGTAACGTCCCTTGTAAGGGTTAAGTACCCTATTACAGGAATCGCTTTTTGTTGCCTACTGTAAAAATATTGATAAGCAGAATTGATTTGCTAACTATGATATCATGCATAAGAGTTTGGATATGTTTGGAAGGGTATGGTTATATCCTAAGGCAAAACTTCTAATACTACAACCTACATGACATAAATAACACAACATAATATTGAACATAATAAACACAACAGCTAATATCAGTAAGTTATGATTGGTTCTATGACTATAGAACATAAATAAACACAACAGCTAACATTTGAATCCACATTCTGATAGCATATATGTTTGAATGGTGACAGTTCCTCTCTCGTTTGTTATGATGGAGAGGTTAGTTTATGTAGAAATGGAACACAATCCAATCTCTTTAAATAGCAAGATGATATAAATGTAACACAAATTTCAACCAAGGCAATACTAAATCCTACATGGAACTTCTCATAACGCTGATAATGCCTCTGATCCTTTGGCAAGAATACTTATATATAGGAAGTACCAGCGGTGTATCCACCATATTCTTGCCAAATTTTCATTGGTTTTATCCACAAGTTATGATTAGTTACCAAGAAACTACTAAATCCTACATAGAACTTCTCATAACCGTCTGACAATGCCTCTGATCCTTTGACAAGAATACTTATATATAGGAAGTACCAGCGGCGTATCCACCATATTCTTGTCAAATTTTCATTGGTTTTATCAGTAAATTATGATTAGTCCTACATGACTCTAAACCAATACAACAAACATAAAATACTGAAATGAAAATGTCTGTGCGATCAAGGCTCAATCAAACGGAGCCGATCGTATTGCATGTACTGAAAATGAAATGTCTGTGTGATCAAGGCTCAATCAAGCGGAGCCGATCGTATTGCATGTACTGAAAATAATAAACTTAATCTAAACCACAATCACACAAACAGCCTATACATGGAACCTCTCATAACCGCCTGATAATGCCTCCGATCATTTGACAAGAATACTTATATATAGGAAGTACCAGCGGCGTATCCACCATATTCTTGTCAAATTTTCATTAGTTTTATCCGCAAGTTATGATTAGTTCTATGTTACTCTACTACAAACACAACAACCACAAAATACTGATAATGAAAATGTCTGTGCGATCAAGGCTCAATCAAACGGAGCCGATCGTATTACATGTACTGAAAATGAAATTGTCTGTGCGATCAAGGCTCAATCAAACGGAGCCGATCGTATTGCATGTACTGAAAATGATAAACTTAATCTAAACAACAATCACACAAACAGCCTATGCATGGAACCTCTCATAACCGCCTGATAATGCCTCCGATCATTTGACAAGAATACTTATATATAGGAAGTACCAGCGGCGTATCCACCATATTCTTGTCAAATTTTCATTGACTTTATCCGCAAGTTATGATTAGTTCTATGTGACTCTACTACAAACACAACAACCACAAGATACTGATAATGAAAATGTCTGTGCGATCAAGGCTCAATCAAACGGAGCCGATCGTATTGCATGTACTGAAAATGAAAAATGTATGTGCGATCAAGGCTCAAGCAAACGGAGCCGATCGTAATGCGGGCACGCCAGGTTCAACCCGCATGTTAAAATGGGGAACATGCTCAACGCTCATAAATGGGGAGCGGCGGCCTCGGCAATTGCATGTACTGAAATAATAAACAATAATTACTCTAATAGTCTACACAATAAACCTCTCAAACCGCCAGATAATGCTTCTGATCCTTTGACAAGAATACTTATATATAGGAAGTACCAGCGGCGTATCCACCGTATTCTTGTCAAAGTTTCATTGGCTTTATCCTTAAGTTATGTTTGGTTCTATGTGATAAAGAAAAACATAAAACTAAACGATAGGAGTTGAATCTGGATTTTCGGTGAAGAGGACTAGTTGGGTATCTTCGTTTGGGCCGTCATTATCTTCGACAGGATTGGCGTTATGTTGAAGACTCTTCCTCTAGCTGGTGGCCTAGCGGTTGGGTTTTCTTGGTTTACTTGGTTAACTGGGTTTGATTGAGCTTGAGTGTTGATGACGTTAACCAATTGAGGGCATGTGTTTCTAAAGTGGGTAGGATCGCCACAATTGAAACAAGCTCGAACTATGGGAACACGGGGTATTGGGGTTGTTGATAGGTTTGGGCCATGTTTTGAGTAGGGGAAGAGGTTTGGTTTTGAAAGGTGCGGCAAACCTTGCTCAAATGACCATAGCGTCCACAAGTTGCACATAGTCGACAAGGTAAGGTAAGGGGATGGTGATAAAAACAGTTGTTGCATCGAGGGTGAGATCCAAGATATGGTTTCTTATTTGGGTAGGTTGAGTTGGGTGCCACTTGGGTGATTGGGATAGCTTGGATGGTGTATGGCGTGTGAAATTGGTTGATTTCGTTGGATAGCAGCGAAAAGTTGTCCGTCCTTCTTCTCTTAAAAGTGGGTTGAGAAGGGGATTCGGTTTGGGTGGAGTCGAGGTTTCAGTCGATGCTTTATCCTTCCTCTTCTCCTCCTTGAAGTCTTTGTTCCGGATTCGTTCTCGGTGAGCTCTGTAGCTAACTCCATTGCTGCTTCCAAAGTTGCAGGCACGGTACTTATTACAGGGTCTTGAATCTTTGACGGAAGACCACGAATGTAATGCTCGATCAAACGGTAGAGGGGGGGTGAACATGTTGGGAACCATTTATGTAACTCGAGGAATCTTTTGTTGTATGTGGTGTGGTCGTCTTCCTTTTGCTTCAACGAATAGAACTCATCTTCTAATTTCTTGATTTCGCTCCTTGGCAAAATCGTCTGGTCATGATTTCCTTTAATTCATCCCAAGTTAAGGTCATAGCATCTTCCACACCTCGTTTGGCCTTCTCTGTATTCCACCAAGTAAGTGCTATTCCATATAAACGACCAGTAGATAACGCACTTTTGCGATCATCGGGGCAATCGCAATTTAGAAAAGTGTTCTCCATTTCTTCAAACCAATGGAGGAGAGCGATGACGCCTTCAGTCCCTTTGTATTTCGGAGGGTCGCATGATTTGAAATGCTTGTAGGTGCATTTAGTGGTGTTTGGGGGAGGTTGATAATGTTTTGGTTTTCTTGATTGACAGGATTAGCGGTAAGTGCTTGTTAGACTTGGATTACAATGTTGGGTATTACGGCAGCCATTTGTTGAGCGATTAGGGCAGCCATGCGTTCACGGGCTTTTCCTGCTCTCATCTTCCTACGGGTGAGGTTAGAAGACATCTTCAAGGAATACATGTTCAAGAGTATGAGTTGGATGTTTTTGGGTTCATGGGTCGCACTAGGAATGAACATTCATAAAATAATTATAGAAAAATAAATCTACTACATCCATAGGATGTCTTGGGCTTTGCTCGCCATTAGGCCCTACATGCCGCCATACTTCACCTTCGTAATCATGTGGGCCCCCATGAATACCGGTTCTTCATATGGTTCGCACGGGTTTGCCAGGTTGCGTACACTAAAACCCGGAGAAAATCGAGAAATATGTATACAACGTGTGATATTCGGAATGTGTCCAGGTGTAGACACAGGTGACACCTCAAAGTGGGTTAGTTCGAACGACGTTTGGTGTGGCATGCTTTGGCCTAATAGGTCCTTCGTACTCTCATCGTTGGTCCCCAGGTAGGCAAACTGGTCCGTTATATGGATTTATACGAATGCTAACCTAGACAGGACGTTCCGACTACCGGTACTTGTACCCTTCCAGTTACTACATGCCCGTCGCAGAACTTACTTTGATGAGATTTGAAAATTGCAACAAAATCTTTGAATAATGAGAGTATGAAAATGAATTGAATATATGAACATTGATATATGTATAATGAATATGTATATAAGATGTATGTTTGACTGTAAATATAAACAAATATGAAACAGATAAATATCACAAGTTTGTATGTAACCACCTAATCAATTAAAATTTAGGCAGACTATAGTATAGGCTCTAAGGGTCTAATAACCTATCCTATATCCCTATAGTCATGGCTCTGATACCAATCTGTCACACCCCGACCCGCACGGAAAAGGTGACCGGGGCATGATTGGGTTATCATCAAAGCTCATAACATTTATTATACGTTTCATATTCATTAATACAATTTAATGGAAATTTACAATAAATATTACAACATGTTCTAACTATCAATCTAAGCTTCTTTGTTCTCTTCTAAGGCATTTCCTATGTTTTCCTTTCTTCAACCCTGTTCACCTGTATCATGTGTAAAAGGGTTTTTGGATCAACAAAAAGTTGGCGAGTGAATCCTATGGAAAACATTTGAACAAGTTTATTTAATTGATTATAAAATGAGTGCACAACCACACATGAGTAAAAATAGATGTAAACTTATTCAACAATCATTAGATATTAAATAAAGCACACATGAACAATAATGGAACGTTTAGAGGCACGCGTTGCTCAACTCGTCTCTCACGAGGAACTGATGGGCCTAATGAATGAATTGCATAAACATGATAATATGAATGACATAACTACAAACAATATAAATTCAATTTATAGACACATGAACAATAATGGATTGGTTTTGAGGCACGCGTTGTTCAACTCGTCTCCCACGAGGAACTGATGGGCTTAATGAATGAATTTCATACAAGTTGACAAAATGAAATACATAATCACAACAATCTAAACAATCTAAGTTTAGATCACGATATGGTATGGCACAATTTTACATAAACGAGTTAATTATTTTGTGACACATGACGCACCCCAAAACGTGTAATTAAAAAGGGGGAGTTGTAAGATTCACTCACAGTGGGTGCGTTCGGTTGATGATATTGAATGCACGCGAAGTGGTTTTAACCACGAGTGAAATTAACCTAGATAAATAGCATTATGGTTCGGTAAGTAAACGGGTTTTATTTATCCATTTTAGTAGGATTGTTTGGTGTATTTTTGTGAGTTCAAGGCTATTTTTAACCTTAAAAATGTTATTTTTAAGTATTTTTAATTGATTTTTAATTAAAATAAATAAATAAAAATAATAAAAAAATTTGACTTTTTTGACCGTTGACCGTTGACCTTGACCGTTGACCGTTGACTTTGACCGGTTCGAATGCGAGTAATTGTGCGCTGAGTGAGGCTCGAACCCGAGACCTCCCGTACGCGTGCACGCAGCTCTACCAACTGAGCTACGTGTCTAACCCGAAATATTTCTGTTTTTAATTATATTTATACATTAATTAGATTAAACAGAAAATCCTTTATTTTTAAAAACGATTTTAATCCAGAGAATCGGTGCGCTCCACAGGTCTCGAACCCGGGACCTGTGGGTTGCGTTAACACACAGTCCACCGCTGGACTGTGGTTTAACATGTTATATAATCCGATTTTTATTATACCTAAATACAAACTAAGTATTTTCATTTCTGACTTATTTAAAAAGATAGATAATTGTCCGAGTCGGTGCAGAAGACCGGACTCGAACTCGTGTCCTGTGATTAAACATACACACAGTCCACCACTGGACTGTGTGTCTAACTTGTTTATTATTCCGGTTATTAATATACTTAACATATACATAAAATGAATCCGGTTCAGTTACAAAAAAATGCATTTTTATTAAGGCAGCGTGTGTGGAACAAGATTCGAACTCGAGACGTTAGTGTGTTTATTGTGCACACAGTCCACCGCTGGACTGTGTGTCTAACCCGAGTAATAACTTGATTTTAATTATACTTATATG
The DNA here is from genome assembly GCA_947069175.1 of Scalesia atractyloides. Lineage (NCBI taxonomy): Eukaryota > Viridiplantae > Streptophyta > Magnoliopsida > Asterales > Asteraceae > Scalesia > Scalesia atractyloides. The sequence goes on along the minus strand of CAMTDV010000013.1, from coordinate 70,947,973 downwards.
TTACCGAACTTCGTCTTCTTCGTTGAGTTATAACCAGAAATGACGACTGACTGGTTCGAAGTTTCAATCAGGTTTCTTTAGCGTTTTTAGGTTAATTACAGATGAGATATAAGTAAAAAGAAAGGAAATTAGGCGTGAAGTATACCGACTGGACTCCTCTGTTTTCCGGCAGAACTCCGGCGACAGCAACAAGTTCCGGCGTCGTGTGTCTTGCAGCAGCGAGTCTTCAGAAAGTTTGAAAAAGATATGGGTGACTTCGGTATAAGCTTAGGAGGTTCAGTAAAGCTCAGAAATGGAGGGTTCGGTTTTCCGGCGATGAGCAGAAAATTTCCGGCGAGTGAGTTTTCGCCGAGAAAGGGTGCAGTTTTGAGCGAAAAAGTTTGCAGAGGTTCGAGGGGTATTTATAGGGCAAGTCGTCGATGGATTTGGTCCGATTTCCGACTTGATTCATCGGTTTGAATTTTCCGGCGGTTATAACTTGTGTCGCGAACTCAGACATCGGTTATAACCGATGTAGTGTTTAATATTTACGTTATAACTGAAGATGTCGTAAATTCTTGGCGAGATCGCCGGGATTTCCGACAACTGCATTTGGGCGCCGGTTTTGAATTCGGAAAGTCATGATATGAATTAAACGATTCTAACTTTTAACAAGGAACATCAGTGGCGCAGTGGTTTAAGTGTGGAGTGTTAAGACTTTTCTGACCGGTTACTAACCCGGGTTCGAAACCCGGCGGGACCAAATTATTTTTAACTTCTTATTTTTGACAGTTTTTCAAAAACTAATTATATATTCCCATATAATAATTAATTACGTATCGTTTAAAATTATTTTGGGCACTAAATTCGCAACGAAATTTTTAACTGATTGTTCGGTTAATAAACGGAGCGGGTTTGGTAAATCCGTTTTTGACGGATGTTACAGTTCTTCCCTTCCTTTTCTCTCTCTCTCTAATCCACCCACAGACACACACACACACATATCACAAAATTCTGCATTTTGTATTTCTTATATTCTAACTTTCCATGTGCCACATTTAGCCCCTCATGTTTGATCTAATATTTAATTTGATCAACATCTCTTATCTTTTGCTAGAAGAGATGTGCATACGTATTTTAACTAGGTTAATTAGTATCAACCAACAAGCTCTATTTTTATTTTTATTTTTAAACGCTAGGATTCATTGACATGTTTGTTATTTTCCACGATTCGCAATATAATGTCATTCGTCATGTTTCGGTATTAACGCGAACTAAGATACTAACATGTACACATTTTGGAGTGTTACATGCTTAGATAACCATTTGGACACTATTTTTAGTTAGTATTTTTCATGAGTGATACACTCATTGGAAGTCCAAAACAAAGAGTCCAAGACTAAGATAAATTCCACCTTACCATGATATTCAACCATGAGTTGGTTAGTATCATGGCTAGGTTTTGTATATTATATGTATATATTAGTATGTATATGGTCATGTATAAGTCATGTATTGTGATGCATGGATAGGATGAATTTTAACCCTATAGTTCACCATTGCACAAAATCATCACATGGATGATTCGAATGGTCATGAATACTAGTACAAGAATGTAAATAACTCATCTAATTCACCAATTAGCCAAGTGGGTTCAACTAGATGAGTGCTTCCAAACATGGTTATAATTGGAGACTTGGTGTAGTTTGTTCACTTTGTGTGCTTGAAAGCTATTTGGTGACTTAGATTGATGAAAGGTAAACTAACACGACTAACATTTTTGGAACAAACATCAATCTAGACCTATCCAACATAGGGATTTGTTGGCAACTTGAGTTATTCCAAGAGATGAAGTAGGAAGACTTTAGTTGAGAGTTTTAACAAAAACATAAAACAAACCTAACTTTGGACCACAAAATGGTGATGTATCATCTTTGTTTACCTTGGTAAACATGTGGTGACAACCCTTTATCCAAAGGAGGAGAAGTAAGAAAACATGAAGAAAAGGTGAAGAAGGTCCAAAACTCATTGTTTTGGACTTGATGTTTTATGGCAAACTTGGAACTCTTTGGGAGGATTGAGAGGATTTGAAAGTGTTTTGAAGGTGTGTAAGGAATTAGGAGGCTTGGTTTTTACAAGTGGTAATTAGGGTTAGGTGTTTCTTATGAAGTGGTTAGTAGTTAGAAGTTGAGAAATGGTTAAAACAAGTGAAACCTGGATTCAATACAAACCTGCTGTCGAAACAGCCCTGTCCGCGTCAAGTGACATGGAGTGCCCTTGGCTCTCGCGCGGCGTGAGGGCATGGTTTCCGAACTCTTGTCATTTATTCATTTTACCCTTTGAAGTTTATTTTGTTGGTTTTTCAAGCTAGAACTTTCTAATTAAACATGATTTTAGGTAACTATGGCATGTGCAAGTATGTTAAAAGTATAAAACATGTATAAATGATATTATCTTTATACAAACCCTATATATTAGTGTATTTATACAAACATTCGTATTTCTGAGCAATGAGTTCCTATATGTGTACGTATCTACAAATCTATATCTATACTATTACATAATACATATTAGATAATCCATGTCTCAGTTTTGTATATAAAACGCGTATTCGATGATTGATTACACATTGCTAAGTATAATTTAAATATGATTGATATAGAATTTGATTTCCATCATGATCAAAAGTCTCGGATTGCAAGAATTGAAATGAAATACGAGTTACAAGGAAAATCTAAAATACAAGGAAAATACGAAACATTACATTGAACCTTTGATCATGTTTCTATTTTGTCATGTTACTTTAAACATGCACACGGTCAACTAACCACTTTATAGCGAGTTAGACATGATAAATCCATCTAACCACTTTATAGCCAGTCAGGCATGATTCATTCATGTTGATTGACTTGTTTTTCAATGGATTACTTAACAAACTAATCAATAAAGATTCATCGTGTCTAACTGGTTATAAAGCGGTTAACTGGCCATATGCATGTTTAAAGTAACATGACAAAATAGAAACATGATCAAAGTTTAAAAAACATAAGAACTAGAACAATTAAACCCGATTAGCAATGATTCCACATCAGTTATTGTTAAACTAAATCGAAACAACCTCTAAACATCATCCATAGTCATCTCGAGTGATATCTAGTGTTGTAGTCGTCGCAATTTATTTATAGGAGTGTTTTAGGGTTTCGCGACTTAAGTACGTCTCGTACGAATTTAAGTTAGTACGCCAGTAGTACTCGGTAATGGTGGGCCAGAATTAGGGTTTAAACATGGCGTTTAATGGCGCTAGGATACGGTTCGTACTATAAAATGGGTATGGACCATACTGACTATTTGTTTTTCCATTCTTCTTCTCTGTTCCGGCTGTAACTTTCTAGCACTCTTGGAATACTTTGTTTTCTTCTTTTATTAGTTAACTACCTGTAAATCACTAAAAAACTAACATTTATCAGTTCTAACCAGATTTGCAAGGAAAACAATGACAATTATAGGGAATTTTGTGTTAAAAAGCATGTGTTCTTTTAGAAACATCAAATGTCCACATTTATATATTGCTTGCCTCTAAGCAGTCTCTCATGCAAGAGCATTAACAACTAACCAACTGCACAACATCCAATGATCCAAATTGACCTATTTTAAACCCTTAAGATAAAAGTTCATCCCCAAGAGTTACAAACTAAAGAGATTTATATCCTAGGCAAGTTAATGATGTTATAGTTTTAAACCAAGAATCCCCTGGCGCTAGTGCAATTCACCTTCAAACCAAACATGTAACTAACATCCATCTCAACGTTCTGTCATCTCGGCTATCTTCTGGTGCCAACAAAGATTGTGCTACCTTTTCTATTAAAACTCACTACCATGTCATGAATCCTTATCACTTTGAGAGAGGGACATCCTTTCAACCCCTTAATTAGTATAGCATGGAAAATTGTAACTGGGCACTTAGCACAATAGAGGGGGCTCTTAGCACAAGAGAAGAAAGCTCATGCTCCACTACGCACACAAGGTTGACCCTGGACACATTTTTATTGACTAAATTTTATGAAAGAGAAGTCAATAGTTAATAAAACTTATTAGTTGGACAAAGTGGAATATAATTAATACAATGTATTATGCAATGAAAACAATGCAATTGAGTATTGCATGACATAATAACTATAATATAAGATAGGTTAACAATGGATCAAATATGGTCAATACTCCACGACATCTTTATGAGATGACCAAATTTGCTCCACCTTATCACTAAGAAAGTAGAGATAACTAAAATGCTTGATAACAAGTCAGTTATATAATGAAAAATTCTGATGCTTAAGTTGTCCTCATCACTCTTGATCCTTGTATACAAGGAGCGGTCTTGTGGAGTTCATAAGCTACGGCGTTGGCCAAACACTTCCACCACCATACGTAACATATGTCAAGCACGATACTGGTACAAGGCACAATCCTCGACTTCGAAGATCCTTCTTGGTCTCTTCATTTCCATCATTTGTTAAATCCTGAAAGGTAATTACATACATACTCATATTAATTTTTGATTTATTATTTGTATTATTAAATTATATATTCAACCACATTAACCAATTGGTTTATTAACCAGAATATGATTTCAGAGTGACTCCCGTTTCATCTACTACAATGTTGGTTATATTATGTGTACCTCAACAATGGATGTGTTGCACATGTATATATGAATGTTCATTATCTACAAACTCAAAAGTGCAATAGATCAAACATGAAACATCATAAATTTCTTACCCCTCTTGTTGACATTCTACCAGCCTGCGGCGTCGAGTTCATGTATGGCATGCTTAACGTCTGCAAGTTATCAGCATATTGTTAATTTAATACAAGTGAAAACATGTAGCTATCAGTTGGTATTTCTGTGAGCCCTTTCAAATTCAAATGCTTCTTTTTTCCTCGTGATTTGCCGGAAAGTATATATGTGTGTTGTGTGTTGGTATATATGAGCCCTACATGGTGCCATAAGGTCATGTCAAAAGCATATATGGGCTCCATACTCCATACTTTTATATATTGGTACACTATTAATATATAAAAAATAAGGATAAATATGAAACCTTTTACTCAATTTCTAATTGGCTGTCTTAATAAACTATTCAAGAACCGACACCTAACATGTAATGTTATTATTTAATTAACACAATGATATATTCCCATATGCTAAATTAGAGTTACCATGTTAGACTTTTTTTTGTTTAATTCTAGAACAACCACACAATACATTTTTGATGACTTAAGTGTCAATTTTTTTTTCGAATCCTTTGACTAAAAAAATAGTCAATGTTTCCAATGTTTCATATTAATTTTCAAGAACCCATTAAATTATCAAGATGGTAAACATATTAAGAACGACATGCATGCATGAAATGCTTCATATATATTTCATTAGAAAGACACTAATCATCTAAATAAATATTTTAGAAGATGGGTAGAAATCAAGAAATGTTATGAAAAGACAACATAATAATATTTAATTAAGCAAGAAGAATGTTATGAAAAGACAATAAAATAATATTTAATTAAGTAAAGTACCTCCACTTGGTTTTGAAGAAACTTTATATATCCAATGGCTTCCATTAGCACCGATGCTGTATCTGTCTGCAATTATTCCCCTTAAATCCTCAGAATCACATTTATCAACACAACACTTAAATTTTTAATAATCAACTTAAACTAAGTTATCATTCTATGACTTGTATGGATCAAAGAAAGCAGTTCTAATCTAATAATATATATATATAAGAGAGAGAGAGAGAAAAGAGAGGAGACAGTGGGTGGTGGTCTTCTACCCTTTTTCAGCAGAAAGTGTCTTTTACCCTGAAAATTGAGCTGCCCATGATTCGAGTGACTGCTCAAGGTTGTCACTTCAATACTTCATTCATTATTTAAGTTCTAATGCCTCCATTTATTGTGTATTTTTGTCTTTGATGAAGTTACTTTATTCAAATATGAGTTATGAAAAAAATAGGTGCAATACATAGAAGATTAAAGGGGGAATTTATGATACTTGACTCATTTTCTATATATGTTAAAAGGGGTTCATTACATATTTGGTATTTATATATATTAGAAAATTGGTTATGTACCTATGTTATTCCTATGTAAGTAAATTTTTTCATGTAAGGTTTTCTAGAATAAAGCTGTATTAAGAAAATATTGAGGTTAACCTAGTTCTTGTAATTCGATAAGTTGCGAATTTGTGTTGTGAGAGGCCATGCATTACTGTTGAGAGTTTGAGCCTCTTCATTCTTGTTATTACAAACGACGCCGTTAGTGATCGAGTTTAAAGTTGAAATGTAAGACTGTTAGTTAATCGTACAAAGCATTGATCTTTTTTATAATAAGAACAAAAATTAAGATTATCCTAGACCAAAATCAACCCTATATGTGAATGTTTGGTTGTGATTACTAAATCACAACATGGTGATTGCAGATTTAAAGAAGGCAAAAAACATACATTAAAACCCGCAGAAACTAAATTAAATAATAAATTTGTAAAAAAGGTTGTTTATTGCAGCAGGAAGCTAGCAACTTTATAAGAGGAAGAAAGATAACACTATACCTTTCCAAAAGGTGCCACCATCTGCTGAAGAGCCAAGATTCTATCTCCTAATTTCTCCTTTCTAACCTGATTCAACAAAACACACATAGAATGTTATTAAATAGTAATCAATACAAAACTCACATTGAGATTGCCCAACTTGAATAACTTAATGTATCCAAATCACCTTCAACTGTGTGCAAGAAGGGCGAAAATCCAGCTTTGATTTCTTTGTTGGATTAGCTTTAGGAGCTGCCTTTGCATCCATACCATTGCTAGCCGGCCTTTCTGCTTCTGTGGTCGTTTCGACTATGAACGTTGGCGCTATCTTCAATATTGTTTAAACATGTATTAGATTCAGCCACACAACTTTTTTGATGAGTTCAAGCGGTTATGGTAGGAAACTAGTGAAAACGAGATTGGAACCCGAGACCTCTCAGAGGGAAGCAGGTGCTTACCACTTGAAGGTCTTTAAATTTCAACAATAAAAACCAATGACTAGAAGTTGCTCTAGATCAATAAAAAAAAAAGAAAGAAGAAGAATATGTTTTTAGATGAACTGAAGATTTAAAGAGGAAAAGTTACCTTGCTATGCATTTGATCAACACCATAAGACAAACAATTGTCCTTCAAAAGGTCTCCAAGATTATGAGCATTGAGTGAAGGTTGATAGTTAAAACTCCCATTAAATGTTGGATAGCCAAATGAATCTAACGCTGGCAAATTCATATCGAAACTACTCACGGGTTGATTCAAATTTGAAAACTTTAAGGTTGGAAAGATCTGGCTAAATGCCCCTCTATAATAATTATTAGTAAGATCAAAAGAGGGAATTGGATTCATAACATGATCATTTTTTATTTGACACCCATTGGAGAATGTTTTGAGCAACATATCTTGAGTGTTAACGTTGTTGTATCTAACAAACTGATTGTTATTCTTCGACATAAAATCTTCAGAGCTTATAATATCCGGGAGTTCGAAACAAGATCCAGTGACTGAAATCTCGTTCTTGATTCTTGCAAGCTGTTGCAGTTCTGCAAGTTCTTGAGCACTGAAGTTTGTATCATTCCTACATAAGGAAGCATTTTTCAAACTTTGTAAATTAGAGATAACAAAATTAGGTCAAAACCCTAGTTCAAAACCCTAATTTTATCAGCATGAAAAGAGTAATAAACAACTTACAACACGTGGTTATGGTTCCAAGAAAGCCCATAGCATGAAGAATCCATAACTAGTTGGTTGTCTTCTACTTGTCGGTGCTCATGAAAATTTGCAGGTTCCATAACTCTATAAAATTAAAATGTGAAAAAGAATGAAGATTTTTATAAAGTTTTTTGAAAAAGATCTTTCACTAACTTCAAAGAGACAATAGTTTAGGTAACACCCATATACTATACATGAATACATGTAAAGATGAAGAAGGCATAGAATATGGATAGACCTATTTGCTGCTTTTAACCATGCTTTTTCATGGTCTTTGCTGCTTTCTTTACTCTTTCAAGCTCTCTTTATAAAGTAACTCTTAAAAAGAAAGCAAACAAGACGGAGAGGAACACATACCACACACATTTATCACAAGCATGTGTGTATATATATGAGTATATATTTGTGGTTGTGTATATATTATATTGTTAGGTTAATTCATGAACACTAATTTATAGCGAGAAAGAAAAAAACATAAATCTTTTATTTTTTTTATTAATGGTTCATTTTTTTACATGTACTAATCTTACATTTGTGTATAAAACCATTAAACTAGTTGATTCATAGATTTTGTATAAATTTTGAAGTGTTTATCTAAACATGTGTATGTTATATGAACTATTTTCTTATATTTTAAAGACTTTAAGATTGGAAAAATTAATGGGTTAACCTTTTCTCTTTCTCTTGTAAAAAAAAGTTTTTTAAACTTTATATATAATATAGAGAGAGAGAGAGAGATCACTTTATGTTGGTACCATTTACATTGAAACGTTTTTACACATCCACGAATGCATATTAGATTACATAAACAAACAGAATAATTAAGTACTTTTGATGCCATATATAGAAGTGTTCTCTCTTAATTAATTGATAAAGTTTCCTTTCCTTTTCTTGATGATATATAAATGGCCTGTTCCTACAACATGATGATTACAAATCACAGACTTTGCCTTCAATCCCAAGGCTTTCAACAAAAGTCTCTACACAAAAAACAATCAGCATATATCAACCTCCATGCCTCTCTCTCTCTCTCATGGTTGTCTACTTTTATATGTATGTATACGCATATGTATCAAGTTGAGTGGAGGTTTTGTGTGTGGGGCGCGAGGAGTGGGTTTCATCCCGGGTCCCTAGTAGTAGTCCTATTCATTTGTGGTCCTTCAACTGCAGCTGCAATCGATCACTTTCAATTTGTTTTATACTTCAATACCAAATCTAATTTCAAGATTCGTGTGCACTCTTATTACAACATAAAACTTTCTTTTACAAATCCGATTTATAAAATAAATAGACATGTGCGTTATGATGTTACTCCACGTCATAAAAGTTTCTGTATGCTTAGACCTTAGTCATGTGCATATGTTTTAATACAAATACTATTAATCTGCCGGCTATATATCGGAGCATTGTTAGAACATTAGTAAAACTAGTTTACACAACCGGATCCCTAAGTAGAGAACGACACTTAAAGATATGTTTTTAAGAATAACCCAACTTGCAAGAAGAAAATAGTTTGTTTATATTATTTTACTTCTATACACCCAATTTTTATAAATAATTTTTTTTTCAAATAACAAGTTTCTATGTTATTTTAATAAGATTTTCAATATATTGTCTTAAAGAACATGTTTCTATTCATTTTATAAATCAAGCTTTCATTAACTACAAGGAATTCGATCAAATTTTGGCACTTCACGATTAAAGGACGATCGAATATGCACCTTATCAAGTTTTTGGACCACCGCTTACAAAGTTTGAAATAGCTAATAATATAGAATCTAATTTCTCTCATGATTTAGGTACGTTCTCACCCCTTTGATCTTTCGTTGTTCTTCTTTGTTAATATCAAAATATGGGAGAGATAGGTCACAATCTCCAAACAAAAGTAACTTTGAACCGATGGCAATGCTTAATGTCCTTGAACATACATTCTTTTGTAGTTCAACAACTCTCTCCATTTTCATATATTACCAAATAGGGGAATTAGAAGTATCACAAGGTCGGTCAAAAAGAAGAAGATGTGTTAAATAAAATCATCTACAATATCATTTATATCATTAATTAGCTATAAATTAAAATGAGATTATTTTTGAGAATGACATTCTACCAACAGTGTATACGTTAAATCAATGCCCATGATTGTATTACAAGTTAAAGACAAAACAATGTGTATGTGATACGAGAGTTGAGATCCTACAAAGTAAATATAATATTAATGTTTATAAGGTTAAAATGAAATAAACATACCTAATAGACTAATAATAAGTAGTATTACAAGTAGTGTTAGTTAACACATAACAAACACACACACATACAATGCAGAACAAGTATTGTGTTACATATCAAACGGAAAAGAAAGCTATGTTTAACGAAATAAAACTTTGTTGTTATTGGAAAATCAGGGGTATTGGGAATCAATAAAAACATCTTATATATAAATAAATGAGCTATAATAAATGGTATAGAAACTTTTGGTGTAAAGGTTTTCAATAAATTAATCATAGTTGATAAAAAGGAAAATTAATCCAAAATGAATGAGGACAAAACATGGGCAGGGTCACGCTATAAAACGACAGGATGTTGGGGTACATTCTAATGATGCTGTCAGCGAGCTTCAAATGATGTCATCATCGCGTCATCATAACTTCACAGTTTTTGTCTTTGGAAAACCATCTTGCAATAACATTTAACTATCGGTTGTAAAATATAAATCAAAATAAACTGATATGTAATTTAAAATAAGTGAATGTCAAATAAATAAAATCTTATTTCAACTCCATTTGTAATATTACTAGGTTATAAACTCGTATATTACATGAGTTTATATAATATAATTATACAATCTTTAAAAAAATTTATATAACTAACAACCTATGTTAAATAGTAACGAAATTTTATATATATGAATTTTTATTACTATATGATAGCTCACATAACTAGTTTGAAATTTATCACAAATGTCGGCTCATCTTGATTAGTAACATTGAAAATATATAAAAGCCGTGTATTACAAAGGTTGAATACTGGAAAACGTGTAATACACAAATTTATATATTATTAATATGAATGAAATTACGTATTATGTTACATATAACAATGCATAAAAATAATAATCATTTTTATCATTGTATATCTTTTAAATATAACTTTTATTTAAAATAAATTTCTAAGACCTCAATTTTGTTTACAAAATTCATTATTTAAGTTGTTCTTTTTCTCTTTATTGATAAAAAGCAAATTTTGACGTAATTAGATATATTATTCTTACTAATAATTGTTATGCGAATTTAATTACTAAATAGTTATTGTAATGTTCTGATACAAGTTAAAGATTTATATATGATGAATAGGGTAAGGTTCTAAAGTGAACACTAGGTTGAGAGTGAACTGTGTGAACTAATCTGAGCCATTGGATTATATCATCTAGAGATTTTTAAACAATGACAAGATTGTAATTATAATGTTGTAACTTTCATTTAAATTAATTAACAGAAGGGTGTTTACGTCTTTTGTGAATAGCATTTATTAAACAATATAATCAAAATTCCTAAAATCTTGTTAGTTTCCGTATATACAAGATATACAGTTGTTAGTGTTTACACATGTGTACAGTCTCAATAGTATTAATTTATACAAGATACATAGATGTTAGTTCATACACATGTGTACAGTCTCGCTAACTATCAATTTATACAAGATACACAGCTGTTAGTTTATACACATATGTACTACACGTGTATAAATCTGGTTTATATCCACCTGTGAAAACGAGATGTAATATCACAGTGTATAAGTCTTGTATAATACCTGTATACACATATGTAAAAAAACATAATTTAACTAGGTTTAATATTTAATTTTAAAAAGAACATAAGAGTTTATTTAAAAATAACGTTAACCCTTTAATCTCTTATAATGTAAATAATAGAGAAATAATTAAAAATGAAAGAGAGAGAGAGAGAGAGTTAAGAGATGAGAAAATTAAGAGATTTTAATTAAAGTACTTAACTAATATCAGTCTTACCCTTTTAATCTAAAAAAATGATCAAATGCCAAGATTAGTTCACTCAGTTCACTCTTAAGAAGTTGTTCACAAATGATCTTAATCCATGATGAATAATTCATTATTAAAGGTTAATCGACTGTGTCACAAATGGGTATAAAATAAAATTAATATATTTCTTAGCTTTATTCAATTGAAAACACATTTATTGATCATAAATCGGTGTAGCTACAAACCTTGTATTCTCTCATCTATAAAACTTCAAAACGTTAAGTTTTCTCCGTCTATAATTTTAGAACAGAGTTCAATAAAAATTTAGTCTTTTTATGAGATAGTCTTCTAGGTAGTTGCTCTTTTTTAGCATTTATTTATATGTTAGAAAAACTCATATATTGTTTTATATATAATCTCAGTATGACAAAAAAATTTTTTGTAATTTAAATTATTTTATTTTAATAAATACCAAAATCATGATTTTTAAAATTATAGATTATTTATCTATATGTTTAATCAGAACTTAGAATTAGATATTAATTATTATATATTATTATTAATAAATTAAAGACGAAAATCCTTTATTTTATTAGTATTATATTAGATTTATTAATAGTAAATGTGGTGATTGTGGCAATTGATAGAAGCTAAAATATGAAAAGTGATGCATTAATAATTACCACTCTAAACTTGCAAGGGGTGTAGCTTAATGATTTGTTTCTACATATGTTTAACTTGGGTGAAGGGTGTGAAGTATTGGTTGGATCATCAATTGCCACATAGAACTATTAATGGATTGCTATATTACTCACTTGCCTCATCCATTATGGTTTGTATGGATTAAATTATGGTAACCATGTATCTTCTTTTCTTTTTTATTATTTCCTTTTACTTTTCACAAAAAGAAATTAAAATAAGAAAATAGTGGTTTGGGTCATGACCATGCCTTTAAGGTAATGGTTTTGAATAATGAATTAGAAATTGGTAACATACCACTAATGTAGAAGGTCATGGTAAACATGAGGCTCATGATCATAGTGATTTCATTCTACACATCTACAATATCGGAAACGTATTTCTTCCTACACATCTGCAATTTCTTTTTACACATTGTTTGAGTGATTAATTTCTTTTTGTTGATCTTAGAAAAAAAGGAAGGATTTGAGAGATTAATTTACATACAGTTTGAATGATTAATTTCTCGATTTTAGAAAAAAATACAGAAAGGACTTGAGAGATTAATTGATTTTAGAAAAAAAAAAAAATAGGAAGGACTTGAGAGATTAATTTCTTTCTACACATTTTCGAAAGAAAACAAGGAGAATTTGAGGAAGATATGTGACAAGATTAGGCGTAAAATTAGTTATCCAGAGATAAAATACCTATTGTACCCTTATCTCATTTAATTAGTTTCATTATTTTCTTATATAATTAGATTTATGCTGCAATTGATTTGAGTCATTGGTCAATAATCTAATAAAGATTTGTTTTCTCTTTTCTGGCATTAGATTCCTCTTCTAAAATAAACCTTGTTATATATATATATATTTGTATGTATTAAAGTCTCAAGAACTAGGGCCACTTGGTAAATATGTATAAAGTCTAGGTTGTTCTTAAAAGGGATATCGTGATGGTAAGTGGTGTATTTCACATGTGATAATGATAAGTGGTGCACTTCATAACCAAAAGTTTGGATGCTGAAATTCTGTCGAATATAACTGTGGTGTGTCTATTTTAGAAAATTTAGGAATTGCTATTAAAAAACACTTTGGTTTTAAGCTTGTTTATTAAATGAACTTTTATTAACCGACTTGACTTTGAGCTTGAGGCTTTAAAAAGATAGTTTCAGGTAGTTCACAAGAGACTCGTTACGCTCCACTAGTGAGATAGATGATAATTTTAAAAGGGTCCTACACCAAAAATCGACTTTTACTTTTATAGCTTGGGAAAGCTTATTTCACTCTAGACATAAAACTTTAAAAGAACATTTTAAAGACTTCACCACATTTCCTCCAATATGGATAATGTTATATGAGAAATCATATTTCATAATCTTCACTAACGTTTCAAGTAGTTGGTCGTTTTTTTTTATAATTACAGAGATCGATCACTTTTTAACCAAGATACCGAGCGTGTTTCCAAGTAGTGTTGAAGAACAACCATGGGTAAAATTTGTTACTAAAGATCAATCATGTTTACTGTTTATTTACATTTTTTATTATCATCTCTTTGCAGAAACAAGTCGTTAATTAACAATAATCAGTAGAACAATCGTTAAGTTCAAGCTCATACCATGCCAAATTTTTGTTAATAGAAAAGGCATATTGAATCGTTACTAGTTCCAAAAGATCTGGATACTATGTTATTAGGGGTTAGACAAAAAAATGGAACTAGCATTATTGGGAATCAAAAGACAGGAAAACTAGGGCACAATTATAAAGACATTGCAAAAGATTGTAGCATTACGAAGGAAACCATAATAGTTGTTTGATATAGCTCTATCTAACATATACAAGAAGCCTTAGGCAGCTCATAAGGTCTTCCCAATTCAAGAGTTGGTGAATACAAGGATAAGGGAAGTCAGTTCAGTTATAGAGGACATCAACAACTTGAATTCGATCTTGGCCAGACCATTGTCTCTGGACATCAAATTTGAAGATGAAGTTAAAGCCTTGTTATTGTTATCTTCTTTTTCAAACAGTTTGTTCGAAACTGTGACAACAATTTCTAGTTCTGGGACCAGTTGATTTACTATAGAGGGGATTCGTGATCTTGTTTTGGGTGAAAACGTCAGAATGAATAGTTTTAGTGAATCATCGAACAAGTTGTCAATCTAGGTATCAGAATGATGTAATATGTTAGAATTGCAAAGAAGTAGGTCATTTTAGGAATCAATGTCCAGATGAGAAGAAAGAAATTAACAATATAAAGACCACTTATCAGATAATGATGCTATAATTGTAGCATGTAAAGCAGTACAACTTCCTTGGTTATTGAATCAGGTGCTTCATGTCATGCTAGCCACAGTAGTGAAGCATTGCGGAATCTGAAGGAAGGTGATTTTGGTATGGTAAGGCAGACGAACGATGAGGTTTTTGATGTTAGGGGCATGAGTGACTTAGATTTGAAGACTTCATCCGGCCATAAACTTTGAAAGATGTTAACGTTATTCCAAGATTGAAGAGGAGATTGATTTCTGTCGGGCAGTTGGATAATCGGGGAGATGGAGTTAAGTTCGGGAATGGGCAGTGGTAGGTGATTGAAGGTAATATTGTCATAGCTCGAGGAAGAAAAATGGGTTCACTTTACATGGTTAACATACCACTAGAGGGAGAGATTATCTCAACTCAGAAGAAAACTAAAGTCGGGTTCACAGAATCTAGGGGAAGGAGAAGGTTTGTTTTGTAGATGAAAAATCTAGTGCTACACATCAGATATCAGGGTTTACATGTTAGAATAGGTTTAGGGAAATAAGTCAGGGGTTTTTGTAGTAGTGGGAGCATTGGTAGTCAGTTAGTCAAAGTTATCAGATAATGGGTTGCGAGGACCGGTTTCCTAGTTGTTAAGTCTCTTTAGAGGATTAGTAGCTTTATTCAGAGAGTGTTTCTTCTTAAGGTGTTCTAGGAATCGGTAGTTCATGTTAGTGGGAGCCGGTAAAGACAAAGAATTGGTTAGGGATAATTTTAGCCATGAATAATGTGTTGGAGTGCTCGGGAGAACTTCAATGGGACTTTAGGTTAACTGATGAGAAGGCCCATGTAGCCAGGAAGATCACAAGGGATACAATTGTTTACAACATATGGCAATTAAAGATTATAAAGCCTCCAAGTAAGAGATTGTTGGGTTTATAGAGGCTTAATTAGTTAATTGGACCTGGTTTAGAAGACACGAAAGTGGCCTACTAATTAAATTAAAGACTTGAGGCAGGCTAACCCATATCATTTAATTATAGCCCAAGTAGGAGATTGTTGGGTTTATGTAGGCTTAATTAGTTAATTGGACGTGGTTTAGAAGACAAAAATGTGGCATACCAATTAAATTAAAGACTAGAGGCTGGCTTGGCCATATCATTTTATTATAGCCCATTTGCTTGTTTTCTTGGGGAATAAGTTATAAACCGTAATCTGTAATTATAAATAGATGATCCGATACTTGTAACTTCTCATCACGAGAGCAAAGAGCAGTAATAATATATCCTATTGCAACATGATCCTAACAGAGTCAAAGAACGATGCCTCAAACCTAATCCTTGAAATGATTGTAGAGAGCTTTTGATTTGTTGCTCTCAAACTATCAATCTGCCCCTACATATAGCTCGATCTTCACTAGGGTGTGCATTTCTAGGATAGATGTGTGGCATGATTACGTGGTCAAATTTCTAACACTTAAGCAAGCTGTGGTTTTTTTATTCACAAGGAAAATAAGTACGCTAGCTTTAACATTACCTTACACAATCTTCCTATATCCTTTACTATATAATTAGTATATCGATACTACTATTGTCATTACTTCTGTTACTACTAGAACGTATATTGGTTAAGGTTTATAAATATATCATTACCATAAATGGAAGATATAACTTGATTCGGTTACTTTTGTAATTTCCCTCAATGTACTACTTTAAATAGTTAATTAATGACACAATACGTTTTTCATTATTCTATCTCTCTATGTTGCTAGATATTGGTTTTTTATTGATCATCTCCGCCATCATCCCTATTATATGATGACTTTTTCCTTTTATTCAATTTCCTCTTGTCCTCCCCAGAGACGCATTATTCCAGTATAAATATATTAGGTTTTATGTATATTTATCTTGTCACAACAGTCATTTTTATGATCTTAGATTGTCACTACATAATTACTTTATACTGTTGTCCAACATGTAATCATCATCTCATGTCTTTAATACTAACAAAAAGAAGTATATTATACGGATCAAGTAGAGAAGAGAAAAAGGATGAGAAACGACAAACCTTCAATGATAATAGCTTTTGATTCTTTTGGAGTTGTAGATTCCATAAGATATGTAGGGAAAAGTCTTAATGTACATGGCACTTTTACTATTTTACAAAAAGTTGTAGGAAGTTTTCCCAGCTCTTGGGCCGAATTTTACAAAAAATCGTAGGACGTTTTATATTTTTGCTTGATTTTATTAATCATAGCAAACATGTGAATCATGGGTGTCATTATTGAACGTGGTGATATTTCCTGGATCATTAACAAAGGTATGATAATTCTCATGGGGTGGTTTAGAGGAGAATTAAAAAAAAATAATTAGTTTATTATTTGTGTTTATCCTAGTTAGTTTATTCGAATTAATTTGAATCATGGTTGGACTAGCATATATTTAGTATTTAATAAATAGTTTTCTGTTTCTCTCTTTTTGTATTGTATACATATATATGTTCGTATTTTTATTATCTAGAAGAAATAGTTGCTTTGAGTTGAAGCATATACATGTGTCGCTTAATTCATTATTCTCTTATTTTTGTTAGATTCTGATTGGTTGTGAGCAACTTTGTTTGATCAAAGACTGGATGTTTGTTACAATCTAATTTAGTTGTCATTCAAACAAGTATATGAGATTAGTTCTTGAATCAAGTTGTGAACTTACTTGTGAGTCGTTATTTGGTTTAATAGTCATCAATTCACATGTATACTTAGCTTTCTAATCTAATTTTGATTTCTCAAGTTTAAACTCATGACTTTACATTTTCAACAAGATATAGAACCGTCTTTGTAAAGAGAGGTGATATAAATTTTAAGAATTCTAACAATATTACATTTCATTTATATCGTGTTTTTCATTTTTGTGGTTTTTTCTCCTTTCAATTTCGATTTCATAACATTGAACACTAGCGGTGTATTATATATAAACACCCAACAATTTATATAATCCTCAAACAACCTACTAAGCACCCAGAAAAGTTTAATCAATATATATATACACTTCGATACAAAACATGGTGATTTATTTCTCCTTGTTAGAAACTATTGCATGGATTTTTCTCGTATTAGTTGTGAAGCCAGAAATTTGTTTCTATGGTGTTTTTTTTATTGCTACTTGGATTTATAACAATCTAGCATCAAAATACAAACATGGTGATTTATTTCTCCTTGTTAGAAACCATTGTATGGATTCTACTCGTATCAGTGGTGAAGCCAGGAATTTCTTTCTATGGTGTCCTTTTTTTTTCTACTTGGATTTATAACAACCTAGCGTCAAAATTTTCAAATCAGGATGAGTTGAATTGAGTCGAATCACATAATAAAAGTCAATATCATAATAAAAGTAAAATGTCCTTAGAAAAAACACATAATAACAATACAACTTCATCTGATATATATAAAAAATACATTTAATAGTTGTTCTCTACGGTTTTAAGTTTTGAAAACAATCAATAGCATCTTCAATCGCAACTTTTTTTATTAGAAGGTCAGAAGCGAATAAGCGGAAAAATATTAGAAGCAAACCTTGATCAAATACACAATTAAGATGATGAGATCAACCCTTTAGTAGCCGATGGTGATTAGGATCAATTATCATGTCATCTTTATTTAGGTTAAAAATGGGTATTATTATAATATAATAAGAATTAATACAAGATTAGTGCTAAAACTTTTAGAACTATAGAAATATTGTAAAAGTAAGAAGTAGAGAAATTTAAACTTATGAAAATGTATAATGAGGTGTATTTTCTCTTCTACATTGAGCTCATATTTATACTACAAAAAGATTAACTATTTGGTAGACAAGTTTAACTATTTGATGGATAAGTAGTATGGTATATCATCTATAAGTTTCACAAAGGGATCATCCACTTGCTTTGTAGATCTACAGTTAAATCTTGATCTTCATAGTGAGTGAAATACAATATTCATAACACTCACCCTTGGATGACATATTGCAAACTTTGGGATCTTGAATTACTGCCTCTTTAAAACCTTGCTTAGGAAAAACCCAACGGGAAAAAACCTTAGCTATGGGAAAACGATTGCTATCTGTAGCTCCTTTTCAATTTACAATTTTAAGGCATTACATTCTTCGTACATGGCGTATGTCAATATCATGAACGTGTTTCCTAAAAATTGTTGTAGGGAGTGCTTTTGTGAAGACATCAAATGAATTTTTGTGGGATTGGACATATCTCATCTCAACAACCTGGTTGTCTTTCATAACGTCCCGATTATATGCAAAAAATCTAGGTGATACATATTTTGTTATGTCTTTTTTAATATACCCTTCTTTCATTGCGAGACACAAGCTGCATTATCTTTATGGATAGGAGTTGAACGTTAATCTTTCTCTAGTCTGCAAGAAGTCAACATGCGTTTTGACATAGATCTTAGCCATATACATTCTCTTGAAGCTTCATGTAGTGCAATGACTTCAGTATGATTTGAGGATGTTGCGACAAGTGTTGTTTATGAGAAAACCATGAAATCGTAGTTCCTCCATCCATAAATACATACAGAGTTTGAGATTTTATTTTATGAGGATCAAATAAATAATCTGCATCTGCTGTAACACTCCAAAATATTAAAATTATGTGAATATGTATATATGTATGTATATATATATATGTACACACATGTATGTATTATTACATAATAGCAAAAGAAAACTAACCTAATTAATAACAAGAATTGGGTTAATTGAAAACATCAAGTTATAAATTAACATGGGCAAGAACTAACCTTGGGGAACTAAAGCTGTCAATTTTCAAACTAATAAGCTAACTATGAAAACAACACCAAAAACACACACATTGGTGTGTTTTGGTCGACTGAACAAGAGAAGAAAAAGGGGGAAAGCTCCCCATAACCTAAATCAACAATTCCTTCAAATCAAAAGGGAAATTGGGTCTAAAGTCAATGCATCAATAGAAAATACTAATCATCTAAGCTAGAGGATCATAAGGTATGTTGAAAATTTGGTTATAGTAAAGTAAAGATTTGGGTTAAACACTAGCAAGTGCAATTCGAATACGAATTGTGGAATGTTAAGAGTAAAACTTGAAGTGTATTCATGTTTAGAAACAAAACCTTGATGAAAATTGTGAAACTAATGCTATAATTTAAGTGCTTAAACCACTAATCATGATTATGTAGGTGGGTATTAGTGAAAGTAATGTAATACATAATGAGTAAATTATGCTATGGAGTATGAGAAACTGATATTGGATGGTTATTTTATTATATTGCGAATATTGATTTGATGAAATAGGAATGTATGGATAAAAGGTGTTTACTTGAATAACTTGTAGTAACATGAAATTCATGCCCATAAGATGTTTGACAAAATGTTGGAATAAAAGATTTGATTTTTGATAATGTATGAAATTATATGAAGAGAATTTTGTGATTGATCTTTGGCAAGTTAACATGCACTAGACTTGAATCATGAGTTTCAAATAATAATTGGGTTGCACTATTTAGGCAACTCGAGTGGAACTAAGGAAGGTCTAACCGAGCCGGATACGCGCTTAAAGGGAAAGCTTTGAGGTACGTGGCTTTATGCGTCGTAGGATTTTACGTATGATTTTGTAGTACTATATGTTGGACAATGAAGTGATATTAAACAAATTTAGCTCATTCATAGGTGATGGATTTCACACGATTGAACCGAATAGGTAATATCGAATAATGACGTGTTTGGGTTTGTTTAAAAGTGATGGTTTTCACATAAACAACCAAACAAGTCAAAATAAGGAAATGATATTAAGTTTGGTTGTTTGAAAGTGATGGATTTCACATAAACTTCCAAACGGGTCAAACAAAGAAGTTAATAGAGAGTTTGGTTGATTTCAAGTGATGGATTCATATGAATAACCAAGCGGGTCAAATGAAGTCTTAACGCTTACCAGAGTGGGTGCGTGAATAATGACTTTGATATAAACCCGGTAGATGGGTATGATTATGAATATAAGCGTAAACCGGGTAACAGGAACGCAGATTATAAATTTAAAGACTCGTGTAACGAGTCATAAATAAGAGATGAAGAATTCATGAAAGAATTCGGAATAATTGAGTTCAACCATAGTAAGTTGAACGAGATGAATAAGTGTGATTGCGTATCGAATAACAGATACGTAAAATACAAGGAAAGTTACCTAGATAGTAAGGAACAATTATAAAAATGACGATCATGCAAAAAGGATGTGGTTTAATAAGTTCGTTTGCTCAAAGCTGCAAACGGGTCAAAACAATTAAATTTAGAAATTTCGAATCAATAGCATAAAACATGTTGTTATGGATTTGGGTAGTGGATTTCAAGTTAAACGTGTGTACAATCGTTTTATGATGAAATAGGAACAAGTTTCGTGTTAAACGGATGAGTAGTTAAAAGATATAAAGGCTTTCGTAGTAAAGACGACAAATTTGGAAATTTTTGCAGCAACCCACTGTAAGCTATGGTGGCCTATTGTAGCTTAAGGTAGGCTGCTGCTATTCGAACATAATATGCAGACCGTAAGCTACGGCAGGAAGCCATAGCTTATGGCGGGTATATGACAAAAACATTGTTTTGTTTCGTTTTTGCTATTCGGGTCTATTCGGTTACGATATATACTTTGTATAACTAATGTTATTATTCATTTTGAAATCTAGGTGATTAATAAGGTGGAACGGATGTGATCAAGTATGCCAAAGAACCGAACACAAATAAAGATCAAGTTTCCTTTTTTGTTAATCGTTTTTAAGTATATCTAAACTTTGTAGACATGTAGAATGTTTGCTCTAAATACTTAAGAAGCCTCACATAGCTTCATCTGATGTGTAAAGTTTTTGTATTAGCATTTTGTATAAATATATCTATTATGCAAAATTTTATAAAGTATTTTATGTTCTACATATGGGTCTTACATCTGCATAATCAACTAACCCTTCTTTTTGATCGTTAGGATAAAACAATCCAAAATTAACACTACCTCAAAAATATCGAAAAATATATTTAATCCCGTTCCATTGTCTTTTTGTTTGAGATAAACTAAATCTTGCTAATAGATTAATTGCAAAAGAAACGTCAGGTCTCGTACAATTCGTAAGATACATAAGTGCTCCAATTGCACTGAGGTATGGTACCCCTGGACCAAGAACCTCCTCTTTGTCCTCACAAAAACGAAACGGATCATTGTCGACATTAAATGATCTAACGACCATTGGAGTGCTTAAAGGATTTGCCTTGTCCATATTTAAATGTTTCAACAGCTTTTCAGTATAATTCATTTGCTGCACAAGTATTCCATTGCTCATATGTTCAATCTGTAAACCAAGAGAATATTTGGTTTTCCAAGGTATTTCATTTCATTTTCATACAAAAACCCATTTATACCCTACATGCTTTATGGCCTTAGGTGTAATAGCAATAGGTCCAATCTTTCGTTTTTAAGTGAATCTAATTCAGCTTGCATAGCACCTTTCGATTTATCCCAATCATGTCTATTTTGACAACCATTCCAGATTTTGGTTCTGGATCATCAACTTCACCCAAGATATCACTTGCTACAGAATAAGAAAATAGGGTGGGAGTTAGCTTTCAAAGTCCATTTTTCCTACAAAGTGTAAAAAGTCATAAAACATCATAATGTCAACCATAAAGCACACTTAAAACCCACAAATAACAAAGTGAAGATTACTAAAACATCATATTTGTGCATTTTGTGCTGTATTTTGGATGATAAGGCTTTGATTATCGAATGACTAACATTAGTGTGTTTTATGTTTGATTATCACGTTGTGTTTATATTCATAGTTCTACGATGGTGTGTTTGAAGTTTTTATGGACTGTTAGGATTTAGATATTGTGTTTTATTGATCTTCACTTTATTATTTGTGAGTTTTGAGTGTGTTTTATGGCTAAAATTGTGGTGTTTTATGACTTTGTAGGAAAAATTAACTTTGTAGCCGAACCCCACCCTAAAAAAATATATCATCAATATTTTATATCTTCCTCATGAGAGGTTTTCCATCTCATATTGGTTCCATAAGATATGTGTATGACCGTAGTTTATTGATAACTCTTTGTTAGTATCATTTATATCTTCCCCATGAGAGGTTTTGGTATTTAGTATTTCATCAAGATCATTCTCTTTATAGTCAATTTTCGTTTCAAGTGTTTTTTTCAAGGATTTTAATCCTTTGAACCCATTGGCCTTCCACATTTGAATTCATGAGGCATCTTATTATCTATTGACTTACTTGGAATCTCAACTCGAGCTGGAGCAGTAGCAGCTGGTATATGAGATTTAGTAAAAGCATCAAGGAATTAATTTGCAATTTCTTAAAAGCGTATTATCTTTTAAACCTTTGCCACACATTGTTTTGTTTTTAGATCAATATAGGACAATGAAGGTGCACACCCTAAGACATCATTTTCTCGTTTTTTTTTTATTTTCTCTCCCTAATGTCGGGAACATTGCCTCGTTAAAGCGACAATCATTAAAACGCGTTCCCGTTAAAGGTTCAAGATATCATATTAGAAGGTTGTTTCATATCCAACATATGTTTCCAACCTTCTTTGAGGTCCCATTTTTGTGCATTCTGGTAGGGCAATAGGAACATACGTTACGCACCCAGAAACTCTAAGGTGAGAAATGTTTGACTCATGGTCAAAAACAATTCGTAATGGGGAGTACCTATGATTTGCACTTGGTCTCACACGAATCAGTGTTTCAGCATATGAAATTACATGACCCCAAACAGACATAGGAAGTTTTGTTCACATTATTAATGATTTAGCCATTATTTGCAAATGTTTTAATCAATAATTCATCTTAGTGATTTTATGTGTGTACATAAGCAACAGTGTCACATCCCGACTCACAGTGGAGCGCACGTGGGATGCAACAGACACATAGTACAAACAAATCATTCATAAAAATACTACATTACACACTAAGAGCTTTACATCTTACACACTAAGGTATTTTACAAAAGTATGATTTACATAGGCAGCATATCCCCATTGCGGGTAGGCATCTATTCACATAGTATCCACAGATCAAAACTTGAAACATCCACGCATATACAACATTCGACAACTTGTTTACCTGAAAAACATGTTTTAAAAAAGCCAACTACAAAATTTGGTGAGTTTCACTGGTTTTGTTGGTCTTATTACACAAGCGTGTATTAAAAATGTTACACAATTTGATGTAATTATACCAAGCCCAAACAGACATAGGAAGTTTTGTTCACAGTATTAATGATTTAGCCATTATTTGCAAATGGTTTAATCAATAATTCATCTCAGTGATTTTATGTGTGTACACAAGCAACAGTGTCACATCCCGACTCACAGTGGAGCGCACGTGGGATGCAACAGACACATAGTACAAACAAATCATTCATAAAAATACTACATTACACACTAAGAGCTTTACATCTTACACACTAAGGTATTTTACAAAAGTATGATTTACATAGGCAGCATATCCCCATTGCGGGTAGGCATCTATTCACATAGTATCCACAGATCAAAACTTGAAACATCCACGCATATAAAACATTCGACAACTTGTTTACCTGAAAAACATGTTTTAAAAAAGCCAACTACAAAATTTGGTGAGTTTCACTGGTTTTGTTGGTCTCATTACACAAGCGTGTATTAAAAATGTTGCACAATTTGATGTAATTATACCAAGCCCACAAGTGAAACCTTAACTGTTCACTAGTGTCATGACCCACATTCGCCACCTCAGTACTTTTCCGCCCCAAGTAGCATGGATAACGTATCGGCACAAATATGTGCAATTGCAGTATATGTATGTCTATCGCAATTGGGTTCGTCAGACCAATAGTAGTATTCACAATCCACTGGCTTATAATTAATCACTTGTGTTTGTGGGGACTTTTGTGTGTAAGTATTAACTCGGATAATTCATGTCAAGTCATGTATATGCAAGTATGTATGTATATATGTTTGTAAACATACAATTCACCACAAGTGAAATAGTAAAACAATTTGGAAAAGGGGTAATGAAACTCACCTGATAGTTATGCAACAGTAAGCAACCATAATATATATGAAGTTTGTATGCTACTCTAATCCTAATATTAGTTAGTGTTCGGTTAATTATTGAAGATAGTGTGTGGATCAGTAATCACTATATCTCATGCTCGAATGTGAATCTTTATCCGAGAATGGACTCATAGCCTAACAGTATGGCGATGGGTATTGTCATAGTGTCAAAATCACGTTTGGCTTTTGTGCACCATTTTGCGTGCCGGTCATGGTTGTTCGTTTTAGGCGTTCGGGATAGGGCATGATCATATATAACACCCAACTTGATAATAATATAAAATGATTCGTTGTTTATTAAGAAAGTTCGGGTGTACAGGTGTCTGGTTCGTTCAAGTCGCAGTTTCCGTTTTCACCATCTAGAATCCCCAAACTAGCGTGAATGCACCTCAATTATCCAATTTACCCTGGAATAGCTTGGAATTGCTCGACTTTCCAATTGTTATCAATTAATCCCTTGGTCAGTTCACATGTTTCGCAGGTTCATTAAGCGTTTAAGTTGTCGATTCATGTTAAAATAACATATTTTTAATTATACAATTGACAAAGTTATAATTCTAAATTTAATAAATTCTAAATTTTTTTATATAATACTTTAATAATATATGTAATTCAGATAAATTATTTTTAGAATTTATTAAAGTCATTAATCTTTTTAATAATTCTTTTTTAAAAGAGTATTTAACCGATGATTTGGCGATTACCATCATCCGACTTCTCAAAAATTCCATTTTTATTGAGGTCTCTAAATGTGTCTAGGAACTTCCTGAAAAATTTTCAAACTTTTCTGAATTTTCTAAACTAGGTTACCGACTGTTGAAACTTTGCGACAACGCGATTTTTAAAACTATATCTAAACTCATCCAATGACGCCCTAAATTTGCCTGGACCACTCATATGTCAAACAAAATATCCTTGAAAAATTTGATCATTTGTCTAATCCGTTTGATATTTTTCCCGAATTAACATCATTAGATACCATAAAATTCACTAAACATTCTCATAAATTCTAAAATCACCAAATTATGCATGAGTCTTATTTTCATTATATATGATTAGCCTGTAAATTTTCAAGTCCAAACAATACCCACACAAAAGGTTATGCTAATATAAATCCTATAGCCCCTAAATTCGGTTTTGGGTATTATAACTCACGTTTCTCGATCAAATGAGTATTCTCTAATCTTTCAAAGCCTGAGTAGGCAAGGGTTAGTACCTATACACCATTTTAACACAAATATGCATTTAACATCATCAATCAAGCCTCTTATCAAGCCTTTTCGCTTAGGGTTTGAATTGTCCATTTAGTGTCAAATAAGTCGATGTTTTGATCCATAATCCGAGTTTTTGTATCATCAAACAAAATGTATGATCTTTTATATGTTTATCATGTTTCAAAAACCTCAAAGTCTCAAAAACATCAAGAGTTCATGGACCAAAATAATTATTTTTGTTAAATACATGTTTTAAACATAAAAAGGGCATGAAAACTCATTAAAAACATGTTATACCTCAAAGTCTTGGTTGGAATAAGATGTTTTCTTGTTGTACCAGTGAGTAAAAGGGTTTGAGAAGTTTTTGAACTTGTTATAAAAAATGAAACAAAGAAAAGAATGCCCTACAAGGGCCGATCAGAAGGTAATGGGGTTTTATAGACCCCTTTGATCAAGTCAAAGGTGCAATTTTTGGATAGATTACGATACGTGTAGCTCACTTTTGGTATTATGATAATTATCGTGCGTTAAACGTGCCCCAGTTTGGTAAATGGACACAAAACAACGCGTTTTTCGCATGGTTTTTCGTATTTTTAAAATACGAACCCAACAACAACGAAAACCCGATTGCTTAAATATTTTACTTAAAATACATTATATTAGTTTTCTGTAAGTGTTTTTAGGCTTAACTGATGGTACAATGCATGTTTGGTTATTACGTGTGTGTTAAAATCGAAGACGTTTCATTAATCTGAAACTACTTCGTTTAACGTGTTTTCTACCTAATAAGGCATCAACGACCCTATGGTATAGTCTACGGATCATATTTAAGTAATTTTGTGCCTCTAGCATCGCTTAACATGTCCGTTCATGTTTAACAGTTATTGCACTTTTAATCGGAAATCCTTCTTTTTAACCACTTTTTTTTAATTCAATGGCCCCAATATCACTTTGTTAAGTATTATTGTTCACATGTTACTCATAACGTACCCTCAGATTCATCTGAGGCATAATCAGTATCATTTTGTTAATCTTGTAAGTCGTGCATATTACTTGGGGTTTTCCTAGTTTTGCCACAGTTGTCCCAAGCAGGGTGTTTGACAACAATTCCCACAGACATGCAATAATCATTAAAAGCGTGTTAGTATATGAGTTTAAAAGTGTTATGAAAGTTCTGAAATTGAAAGATGAAAGACGATAAATCAGATGTAATGCAGCGGAATGATGAACTTTAATTCATAACAGCCGAGAGATTGTTTTTCATTATCATGCTTTTAATGATTGTAATCACATGCACATAAATCACAATCTTCCCCTCAGACTAAGATCACTGATTTGTTCGTACAGAATGTAAAGAAGAATGATAGATTGATACTTGATGAAAAAGTGATCAAATAGAATAGTACATGCACTGTTATTTATACTAGAATCCTAACCACTGAGCATGTTATGATGATGTCAGCATGAAAGTGACACTTAACAAAATTAACTAACTAACAACATCTGCTAAGCTAACCACTGCTATAGCTAAACATTACAAAGACTGATACTAAACACTGATGAGACATCCTCTGTTGGCCTTTAGCAGAGCTTTGCCTTGGTAGACCTTTAGCTTTAGTCTACAGCAGAACTTTGCTTGGCAGACCTTTAGCTTTAGACTTCAACAAGGCTTTGCCTTGGTAGATCTTTAGCTTTAGATTTTAGCAGAGCTTTGTCTTCAACAGAGTTTTGCTATGGCAGACCTTTGACATTTAGTCTTCAGTAAAGCTTGACTCAAGCAGATGTTATATTATTATAGGATTAGAAGTTGTAGTATATTTTAGCTTTCTATCATCTGTTCTTTTGTAAGGTTCAAATCTAACAATCTCCCCATAGAAGAGATGATGCCAAAACAAAAACTTTATTATCAATCTTTATTCCTCATCACTTATTTGTCCTTTGAACTAAAGTTCAAAGTACGGGCAATCATATCATCTAATCCCCTTCAAGTTCAACATTCAACAAGCTTGGAGGTCAGCTACATCTAGACCATATGCATCCTCCATTTTTATCTTTAGAACTCTACTATTTGACCTGAGCAGTGTCAATTCATGGGTGTCTATGGAAGACTTCCGTTTTAGGAATTTTCAAGTCAGATGGTTTTCTTGGGAGTAGGGTTATTTGTGATGAGTTGGGTAAGATAGGCCTGCTTACAAGTGTAGAAAGTGTGGCTCTAAGATTATCACTTGCAGCATCTGTGTGGTACAAAATTTGATTCTTTATCCTCTCTTTTCTTAGTTCTTCATGCATCCTTTGATCTTTTTCTTCCATCTGATTTTACCTCTTTGCTTGATTTAAGGCAATGGTAGGTAAGCCAGAGGTTGAAGTTGATCTTTTAGGAGCATGGGTCTGTTGAGGTGCAGTGGTTGGTTAAGAATAGATTGGCTTTCTTGGGACATAAAGATCTTTCTTTCTTAGCTCTTCCAATCTCCTATAGGTATCTACCACTTTTGATTCTGACCATCTAGCAATTTGCCTTGTTGTTCCATATAGAGCATCAACAAGTTCAGCTTTCATTCTTTTAACCCTAGAACATGGTCTCTTTCAAGTTTAGCCTTTTTCCAAGTAGGAGGAGTAGGCTTCTTTGAAGGATCCTTGAGCATTGTATGAATTCTTTCAATTTATTCTTTTAGCTCATTTGCCGACCAGTCTTTAAATTGCGCCCTTGTTGCTTTGTAAGGCTTGTTTCATGACATGATCAAGGTAGTCTTCTTTCAATTCAAGATCATTAGTGGTTGGATATCCAGACATAGATTTACTCAACTCCTTAGCAAATTCTTCAACGTTTTTCACTTTGCTCAGTTGAAATTGCAAAGAGATTTGAAAAGCCCTGACATCTTTATCTTTTGATTTGTCTTTTGCAATGGACTCAGCTTGTCTAGCCTTTAACTTAAGATATTCATTAAGATTCTTAGGCTTTCGATACCCTAGAAAAAATGGAAATTCTCTCTGTTTCGGATCCTCTATCTTGTAAAAAGCTTCTATCTCTCCTTTAAAATTAAAAAGTTCCAAAGGGTATAGTGCACCCGTTAGAAGGAAAGAAGATGATAAGTGCATGGGTGGAATTGGGGTTTCTAGATGTGGTAGTGATGAGGATGGTTGTGAAATGGATTGTGATGATGCAGGGAGTGGTGATTGACTCTCATCATCATCAACAACAAAAATTTTCCTTTAGCGTTGGAATTTAAGTTTTGGAGATGGTGGATGTGTAGGAATTTGAAGTGGTGTGGATATGGGTTCGGTTAATGTTGGAAATGTGATTAGAGTAGTGGTTTGAGCAACATTTGTTGGAACATCTGTTGTTCCAGCATCTGCTGTGTAACATTTGTCGTAAAACGGGTTCTAAAAACCTGCTCCGTTTTGTAATTTAAGTATACTACTGATGTTCGTTACGCATTTATGTTAAGCGTTTAAAAATTTTGTTATTTTAGTATTAAATAATAAATAATAAAAATAAAGTTTAAAATAATATTAACATTAAAAATAAATATAATAATAAATAATATATATTAAAAAGGATTGTGTAAATTAAAAATAAAATGCTGACCGCGGGACTCGAACCCAGGTCGCTAGTATTTACACACACTCAACACACCACTATAACACTCACTTCACATCTGAAATAATCTAAACAATTAATCATTTATATTTCCATTTCGTTTGAATCTGAATCAAAGTCCCAACTTTAACCACCGCGTATAATCCAGTAACATCAAATCATCGTTTTCATTAACTGATAAAACTGTTGTAATTGTGCACCTAGACTCAAAAACAGAGTCAAAACATTCAATTAAGGATCGGCAATTATCTCGATCATCAATGATTTTGACTGAAACGCCGAAACCAAAAAGAATCCAATCCCTGCATCAATCTCAGCTATAAATAAGAGTCTTGAACTCAATTAGAATGCACCCACTCTCAAACCTCTCACAAAACTCTCTACACCTCTCTGTTCATCAAAGAAGCTTCGCCAGAGTTCCTCCAGCCCCGGGAAAACCTCACCAGAGATCAGGAAACATCTCTGTTTGGTATATCATATACTCAATTCTTTTCATTACTTTCATTTTAATATCGTCAGTAGTTAAATTGATAAACATAGCAATTAAATCAGTTTTCGCCATTTTTGGGTATTTTGAAATAAAGAAGATGAAGTGGAATATAAATCAAATTAAAATCGGAGATTATATCGGGTTAGACACACAGTCCAGTGGTGGACTGTGTGCATATAAACCACACGGTCGTTGGTTCGAGTCTCACCCATGTTCCGAATTCCTCATATAATCCAAACTTTTTATAACTAATATATAAACTAACTCAAATAGTATATAAATTTAATTAAAATCCTAAATCCTCGGGTTAGTCACAAAACCCCAATTGGTCGGGCTATGTGCAACACGAATCAAGGGGCGCGGGTTCGAGTCCGTGTTACGCTTGCACTGTTAAATATAACAAACTTTTTAAATAAAATTAATTAAGATTGACCATAGTATGTGTATATATAGAATTAAAAACGGATATCTTCCGGGTTAGACACGTAGCTCATTTGGTAGAGTGTGTGCACGTATATGAGAGGTCACGCGTTCGAATCCCACACGCTGCGTATAATACCGAATTCGACCGGTTCGACCCGCTGGAATGAAGGTATAATTTTTTAATTAACTTTTTGTTTAATTTTCTTCAAAAACTATAAAATTATATAATTTCTTTTTAATAATAGTATCAAATACAATAAAATTATCTAAAAAGTTTAATGAATTTCATTAAATAAAAATACTAATTTTAAAAAGAAATATATATATTTACCGAATTACTACGTGAATATTTAGGTTAGTCCTTCTCGTGTGATATCTCTAACGCCAAATCGCGCACATTTTCATCAAAACGCACCACTGTGAGTGAATTCCTATAACCTATCCTTTTTATTTATGTTTTGGGGTGTATCATGTGTCTTGTTATTTATATTACTTAATCAACTCTCGTGCTTTTACCATTTTATGATCTAACGTGCTATGTGATATTATTTGGTTATTGTTATTCATGGCT
The DNA here is from genome assembly GCA_947069175.1 of Scalesia atractyloides. Lineage (NCBI taxonomy): Eukaryota > Viridiplantae > Streptophyta > Magnoliopsida > Asterales > Asteraceae > Scalesia > Scalesia atractyloides. The sequence continues at coordinate 70,916,888 of CAMTDV010000013.1, read as the reverse complement.
ATACTTTCTTATTGCAGTCAAGCTTTCACATTAGGCCCATCAGTTCCGCGTTGCATACGGGTAGAGCATCGCGTTACCTAATTAGATCAGCTCCGTTTGATTGAGCCTTGATCTCACAGTACATGCTTATCGTGCTCATGTGTACATTACTAGATGATTATGTGGTTTGTGGATAGATTACATATACGTTTGCTCATATTTGGTTTATGCATATTTTTATTAAATTAATCAACATATCATTCTTTCTAATGTTTAAACGGGATTCACTCGCCAACTTTTGTTGACCCAAATCTCTATTTTTACACATGATACATGTGATCAGGTTGAAGCAAGGAACACATAGGATTGAGCCTTAGAAGAAAAATAAAGCATTATTTGAATGTCATATTTTGAACATTTTGTGCTTGTATGGATTATGTGATGGTTGGAAATTTTCCTTTTAATTTAAAATATAATATGAAAATTTATAGTAAATGTCATGAGCTTTGATGAAAACCCAATCATGCCCCGACTACCATATCCGCTGCGGGTCAGGGTGTGACATGTTGTCACAACATCTGTCTAACATCTGTTGGGTTTATGGTGACAGAGGATACAATGGTAGTAGCTTCAGTAGTGGTTGTAGAAGAGATGGGAGTTGGTTGTCTTGCTTTTCTTGCAGACTTTCTTTGTCTTGAAATACCAACATCTTCTTTTTCCAACTGCTTAGCTTTTTCTTCTTTAATGAGCCTCAAAGCTTTTTCTTCGAGTGTATCTTGTCTTTGCTGTTTTTCATTAGCAATCATTTCAGCTTCTTTGTTTAGGGTCTTATCAAATCCTTTTCCCAATGTAGCTTCAGATGCTTCAGAAGTGGTTGTAGTATTGTAAATTCACCAGTATTATCAAGTCTCACCCTTTTAATAGTGTAATCTAAGAAACGTGCTCGTAATTTGATGATTTGGGCAAGACGTTTTGCAAAGGCAACATTACGAGTTGATAATAAAAATATATCGTGTCTATCAAGACCATGAATATCTAAACAGTCTACATGGTGGATGAATTGATCCATATATATATATCCCCTTGAACTCTTTCAAGAAAATTGGAGATTCCTTTTCAACTTTTAAGGAAGAATGCCTTGTAATTACTTTTCCAAGTGAGCAAGATGTATATAGAGGCAATTTATCTGATTGGGGGATCTTTTGATATTTTAGTGGATGTTCATGTGTGTTTTCAATAATTCTTTTCATCATTGTAGATCCTAAATAGCCTAATATGTCATGCCATAAGTTAAATGTCTTGGATCACAAAAAATTCCTTTATTGTATATATGCTTGAAGCACATTAATGTGCGTATAATGCAAACCAGAGTGGAGCATTGATAGTTTTTCCAATATGTGATTTTTGCTCATGACGTGTAAATATTTTTTATTATTATTAGTCCTTGATTCAGTATCATATCCGCTATAATATATGTTTTTAAATTTAACAAGCTTCTCGTAGATTTTGGGGAAAAGAAAGTGTAACGCCTCGCTTTTTCGCATCCTTATTTTAGAAAATAAATATTTGTATCATAATTCGGGGCGTTAAAACATAATAAATATATATATGTGTGTGTATATATATATTATTAATTGTTATTCATTATTCGTGTAACGCCTCGTATCTTCGTATTATTATTTTAAAAATGTCTGTATCCGTATTCTAATTTTAGAAACCTTACATTCGTATTTTAATTTCAATCTCACAACTCGAGGCATTAATCATAATAAAGTTATATTTTATACATATTTTTTTTATTCACACAACCGATCATTTAAATACGTATTTATACGCAAACCGACACAATTATACGTATAAATACTTATACCACATCCTCAATACTTGAATAATACTTTTATACTTTTTATATATACTCAATACATAATATATACTCAAGAAATACCAAGAAATATACCAATCATCTTTCCACCTCAGCAATCCTCTTTCACCTTCTTTAACCAATCATATTTCACCATTTTCCACCTCTTTTCTCCACCAATCATCTTTCAATCATCTTCCACCTTTTTTAACCAATCATATTTCACCATTTTCCACCTCCTTTCTCCACCAATCATCTTTTCAATCCTCTTCCACCTTTTTTAACCAATCATATTTCACCCTTTTCCACCTTCTCTACCTATAAATACCAACCTCCTTCTACCATTTTCTTTACACCATTCTTCTCTCCATCTCTCTAATTCTCTCAATCTCTCTAAATCAAGAATTCTAAAAGGACACTAAGTGTTCCAACCATTATTCTCTCAACCTCTGTACTTCTCTCAAATCTTCCAAGCAAGGAAGAGAACTCTAAGAGTTCTAAAAGAAAACACTAAGTGTTTTAAAGGAAGCTTGAAGCCCCAACCTCCAACTCTTCACGGAATCACCAAAGGAAGCTTTGCAAAACCGTGAGCATACTCGACCCCCTTTTACACTTTAACGCATTTTGGGGTGCAACATGTATAAATTACAAAATTTATTTTAAACAAAATTAAATGTGTTCACAATACCAAATGTGCCATCAGTTACGCTTATGTGAGTTATATGTGTTAGTTTAAACTCGTCTATACATGCTACTTGTTATGCTAAAGTTTGTTTATGCTTATTAGTTTTGACTTGTATTCTCATGATATCGTTATACTTAGAATACTATGCATGCTAGTTAAGGAATTCGATTATATGCTATTGTTATGCGAAAGTGGTCTACATATTCGTGCGATTCGACTTGAATATATACTTGTCACAATCAAAACCAACTTTTATACTTATAATTAATTTCAAACTTGTATGCTCGCCAATATTTTTGTATTGATCTATGCTTTTAATACATGTTGCAGGAATTTTGATGACACATGGAATCTAGTAGAATTGCCTAGAAACGCATTTAAACTTTAAATACTTATTGTATTGTATTTGTTTCAAACATGTATTTCGTTTCAATATCTTATATTAAATCGTTATCAATGAAATGAAATTATATTTGTTACGTGTCGGGATCTAAATTTTGTATTATTTGATTTAAACTATGTAAAAAGGTAATTATTAAACACTTGACACAATTAGCGTTATGAAGCCTCTTGCAATATAGTTTTCGTCTCATCCTGATGTTTCCGCCATCGGTTGGGGTTTGACAGAAAGTATTCTCTATTAAAAGCTTTGTACCATTTGGTAATATTAAATTAACTTTTCTCACTCCTATCAAGTTTGTAGGACCCGATATTGTATCAATGGTGTCTTTTGTTGGTTTCAACTCACAACAATATTTCTTAGATTTAAGTATAGTGTGTGGCTCCACTATCCACAATATATATGTATATTATATATATATGCATTATTCATTTGATCTTTTGCTCATGTGGTATTCATTATAATCTTGAAAATATAAAGAAAAATAATAATAGGTGTATAACGAAGACGTTATGAAATTTTTAATAAGAAGTTTATTTACTAGTTGAAAATGTTACATGAAAAGAAACACTAATCAAACAAACAAAACTGATTATAACAATGCAAACTACATAATTGTTGCATATAATTGACCTAGCAACATTTGTTTAGAGTTCTATGTCAATGGTATAGTCGGTAACATTCAGCTCAACATTGATATCATCAAAATTATCCAGATGGTCTACTTCCTTCTCTTTCTTTTTCTTTTGAGAGAGGCTAGGTAGAGTTCACATAGATGTGAAGGAGTACGACAAGTCTTTGACCAGTGGTTTGCACTTCCACATCTGATACAAGAAGAGTCATTGTGTTCGGACCCATCAGCTTCATTTCTTTTGTTATACTGGTTAGGATTGTTATTTTGTGGAACGTTGTAATTGGTAGTTCTTTGATTGTAACCACGACCACGACCATGGGAATTACCCGGTAATTATTATTCCTTTTGAAAAAAATGGTTGCGACCATTAAATAGCTTTTATCAAAATGACTATGGCCACGACCTCATCTCATCTTCTTCCAGAGTCTTCAGTATCATCATTAATAATAGCATTTGCTTATGGAATGGCTAATGATTCTGTGGGATGAGCTTCATGATTTTTCATTAGAGATCATTGTTTTCTCTTCCATGAGAAGAAATGAATTTAGATCAAAATATCTTTGAAACTATTGCAACCGATATTGTTGTTTTAAATTTATATTTGATGCATGAAATGTGGAGAAAGTTCTCTCCAACATAACTTCCTCAGTAACAATTTGCCTATATAATCAGAGCATAAGCATATTCTGACAAAGTAGAAAGGTACTCATTTACCTTTTTTGAAATCTTGGAACCTGAGATTGTTCCATTCATCTCTAGCAGTGGGAAGTAAAACTTCCCTTTGATGATCAAACCTCCTTTTTAAATCTTTCCAAACGTACGGATACTCACAATTTGAATATTCAAATTGTAACACCTCATGAATGTGTTTGTGGATGAAGACATCGGCTTTTTCCTTGTCTTGTCTTGATAAGTGCTTCATTCCCCTCTGTTATCATTTCCAAAACACTCGTTCATTTGAGATGTCGCTTAATATGTGCTGTCTACGACATATAATTTTCTATGGTAATATTAAGAGCTGGAATTTAATTTTTGCAATGTTTGCCATTTTATTGCAAAACATGAATAAGATAAATATTGAAATATAATTACATATATAAATATAATTGATCTACAAACATATAAATGAACAAGTATGTACTAAAAAATTCAGGTGGAAGCTCATAGATTAAGCTTGCAACAACATTAGTATTATGCTGACCAATATTAAAACTGGGTGAATCATCTTCGATATTTTTTCTTGAAAAAGTCTTGAGAAGAAATGTGTTTGTTGTGAAAAAATAAGATTGATAATTGGTAATTTATCGTAGTAGATTATAACCGTTTGTAACGATTATATTTTACCGTTTAATAGCCCTATATACATCGGTTATATATATGTGTGTGTGTTTGTAAATAAGATAATAAATGAGGTATTAAAAAAAGGTTATATTATAAGATATGGAATTAGGATATATAATAATAAAAATAAAAATGTAAGCATACATAAATAAACATAAACTCTGAATGAAATGTGAGTATGTGTGTGCATAAATAAAAGTTAGTTGCAATAAAAGTAAAAATTAGATGTAAAATTAAATGTTATATGCGTAAAGAAACGTTAGATTGTTAGTTGTCCCGTAGTTATGAAATATAAAAGTAAAAATTAGATGTAAAATTAAATGTTATATGCGTAAAGAAACGTTAGATTGTTAGTTGTTAGATGTAAAATTAAATATTGTTTTTACTTAATTACTTTACATCATTGTCCTAGATGTAATCATCATCTCATGACTTTCACACTAACAAAAAGAAGTATATTATACAGATCAAGTGGAGAAGAGCAAAAGGATGAGAAACGACAAACCTTAAAAACAATAATAGCTTTTGATTCTTTTAGAGTTATAGATTCCATATGATATGTAGGGAAAACTCTTAATGGACATGACAGTTTTACTGTTTTACGAAAAGTCGTAGGAAGTTTTATATTTTAGCTTGGTTTTGTTAATCATGGTAAACATGTGAATCATGGATGTCATTATTGAACCCGGCGATATTTCCTGGAACATTAAGGATAGTATGATAATTCTCAATGGGGGGGTTAGGAGGAGAGTTAAAAGATAATAATTAGTTTATTATTTGTGTTTATCCTAGTTAGTTGATTTTAATTAATTTGAGTCATGGTAGGACTAGGATATGTTTAGTATTTAATAATAGTTTCATGTTTCTCTCTTTATGTATTGTATACGTATAAATGTTAATATTTTTATCATCAAGAAGAAATAGTCGTTTTGAGTTCAAGCATATACATGTGTCGCTTAATTCATTCTTCTCTTGATCTGTTAGATTCCGATCGGTTGTGAGCAGCTTTGTTTGATCAAATACGGTTGTTTGTTTCAACAAAACATAGAACCATGTCCTCGTAAGGAAAGATGATATAAAGTTTAAGAATTGTAACAATATTACATTTTTTGTTTTTCATTTTTGTGTTTATTCTCGTTTCAATTTCGATTTCATAACATTGAACATTTGACGAACTATTGGCATATTATATATAAACACCCAAAAATTATCTAATCCTAAAGGACCTACTAAGCATCCAGAAAATTTAATCAATATGTATATCCTCAAAGGGCCTATCACGGTGAAGTCAGGAATTTCTTTCTATGGTATCTTTTTTTTGGTACTGGATTTATAACAACTTAGCGTCAAAATTTTCAGGTCAAGTTTAGTCGAGTTGAATCACATAATAAAAATCAATATCATAATAAAAGTAAAATGTCCTTAGAAAAAGCACATAATAACAATATACTTCATCTGATATATACAAAGAAATATATCTAATAGTTGTTCCCTATGCTTTTAATGCTTTGAAAACAATAAATAGCATCTTCAACCGCAACCTTTTTTATCAGAAGTTAAGCGGAGAAATATAAGAAGCAAATGTTGATCAGATACGCAATTGAGATGATGAGATCGACCCTTTGGTAGCCGATGGTGATTAGGAACAATTAGCGGGTCATCTTTATTTAGGTTAAAAAATGGGTATTATTATAATATAATAAGAATTAGCACAAGATTAGTGCTAAAACTTTAAGAACTTTAGTAAGATTGTAACAATAAGAAGTAGAGAAATGTATAACTTATGAAAGTGTATATATGAGGTGCATTTTCTCTTATACATTGAGCTAGTGTTTATACTACAAAAAAAGATTAACCATTTGGTAGACAAGTTTAAATATTTGATGGACAACTAGTATGGTATATCATCTATAAGTTTCACAAAGGAATCATTCACTTGCTTTGTAGATCTAGAGTTAAATCTTGATCTTTATGGTAAATAAAATATAATATTCATACAAGTATTTGGTTATTGGGCTATGGGTGAATATTGAATAATAAGACGTGCGCCTTTAATTGGTTAAATAGTTAAATAAAGCGTTCATGCCCTAAAAGCTAACCTATAGAATAAAATTATTAGATATAACATTTAAAAAAAATCTTGTAAACATATATATAATTTATTGATGCCAATAATGAGGTCTAACTTTTTTCTAATAAAACCAATTGGTTGAGTGGTAAAAACACAGGGGTTATTCGAAAATTTCTTATTATACATTCTATATAATATGCAAATGCATTGGTGTTAGTTGAACCCAATCTTCCATATATAATCACTGACTCGTATGTTCTTCACCCAATATTGTTGTAACAAAACAAAAATTGCTCAAGTGAAAGTTGTGAGGTTAGCTTAGAACATATGTTATGGGTTCATGTCCCGTGCTCATGTAGCTTTTAATGGGTGTTAAACACCCGTCCAAATGGTGTGACCCAAGGTTAAAAGGAGGCATGAGGTGTAAGGCGTGAGCACAGTTACAAGACCAAAAAGTAGGCGTTAGTGTGTAAGAATTAATTCCCAAATCAATGACAAAATTCCACCTTACTTGTTTGAATTTTTTTTCTAACGGTATTTGCTATATAATTAAGTGTTATTCTAATTGGCATTGGGTAGTAAAAACTTGTAAAATTATAACACACAAACGTGAAAAAAAAATTGAGTGATAACTCATGCTTACATGACAATGACATGAAATGAAAAAAAAAAATAGCACCTTAACACATAGCCTTAGAGTTGAACCCATAAACACGTTCAAATTTAACTCTTTTTTTAACTTCTTTGTAAAATTGTGTTTTATGAAATAGTTGGTTATTATATGTCAAAATTCGAAGTCAAAAGAGTTTTATAGTATAAAGTAAGGTTTTTAATCACGTTTATATTTTTTTTTTATCATAAATCTAGTCTATAAAAGATAAATTACAACCTTTTTTTCTAGTCAAAGGTGAATGTCAATATTTCAAGTTGGATCTATTTGTTAGATTATAGTTTGATACTAAAAAGATACTAATAAAACACTAAAATTCACAAGTAGAAAGATATCATTAATAACTATTTTTCATAGATAATAAAAAGATTACAAAAGTTTTACAGAATGATACTACAATCTCCCATTAGCTTGATCACTCACAAAATTATTCGTATAAAAGAGAATGTGTAAAGTGATGACATAGATTTCTAACATGTGAGATCTGTTTATACTAAGTATTAAAGCTCAATTCGTGATAGGCTGACATCAACCTGATAGTAACATCTAACATTCACAAAAGAAAAGATTCTATAGATTTGCAAACATCTGTGCAAATCTAACATTTGATCTAACTATGCTAAACACTAATACAAAACAAGTACTATTACTTTTGGAAACGTCTGTTTGGACTATCCTCTGTTGCTTTGATCCAAAAATTTGTTTAGCCAGACAGATGTTTGGTCTTTTTCATCGGACCTTTGCTTCAACAGACTTTAGGCTTTAACAGACCTTGTTTCTTCTTGAACAACTGTTCCAAGTCTTTGATCAGATTTTGCTTGTCTTCAACAGATGCTCAGAATGAGGTGTTCATGATTCACTATCTTTGGAAGAAGAATTGTTTCATCAACTATTTATTTCTTAATCTTTTTGTTTTGTTTTGGCTTTTGAATATCATTTTTTCTTTTGAAGGTCCAACACTATTTCAATCGATTAACTCATTCACATCTCACACACTATATTAGTTTCCATCTATAAAATACAAATATAGTTTTTCATATATTTTGTTTCCACGCATTCTTCAGTTAGTCTCTATATAGAAAAAATAACAAAATAAGTGCTTCTAAGTAAAACACATATAGAAATAGAGAATGAGATGTATGATGTTTTTAAAATATAAAAAGAATTTATAGAAAATGATGTTTGTTAGTTAAATTTTTTATATATATATATATATATATATATATAGTCTAGTATTTTGTTATTACGATTTTAAAGAGATGACCAAACTTTGAACTTATTTGTTACTAACACTTTTATGTTTGAGATTGTTAGATTCTTCAGAAGATCAGTCAATCATTGAAGATCAGGACTGTTATTTTATGCTATATCAGTAGATCCAATTTGAAGAATTTTAGTTTCATGGAATTCATAATCTCATGACGTGCAAGCTATTTCAATCAATGGGGTTTCGATGTATATAGTATAGTGCTTAATAGGAACGGTGGTAATGAGATATGATGTGATGGTAAATGTGTCTTTTCTTTATCTTAGAGGTGGTGTGATCAAATTCAATAGGTTTTTATTTTTTTCAGACAATCTTGACAAAGTTTCTTGTTTCTTTGGAATCGATTCGAAAATACTTCATGAAATTGAAGGATATTCATGTTTATGCCCTCCAGGTGTTCGATGAAATTCCACAGGCTCAAGAACATCGAATTCAAGACTTTGAGATCATGTGTTGTGGGTTAACTAAAAAGTGAATCACGTAAGTAATGGGCTTTAACTAACTCACCATTTAACAATGATGTTGTGGTTTAACTAAATAAATAAAATAAAGAGTAAACTGCCAAAATGGTCCCTAAGGTTTGATCACTTTTGGCACTTTAATTCAAAACTCAAATTTTTGAATCTGGATCCATATTGTTTCAATTTTGTTGTCATTTTCATACAAATGCAAAATCTGGTCAGATTTTTCAGTTAACATCCAACTTTTTTGTCTTTTTCCCCCTTTTAATGATGGGCAAAATGGTCAATTTTTTTAATTTATTATAATAAAACGTTAAAAGGACCATTTTGCCCTACATTAAAAGGGAGGAAAAAGACAAAAAAGCTAGATGTTAACGAAAAAATCTAACCAGATTTTGATTTTGGATGAAAATGACAACAAAACTAAAACCACAGGGACCCAGATTCAAAACGTTTGAATTTTGGACTTAAGTGACAAAAGTGACCAAATCTAAGGACCATTTTGACAGTTTACTCTAAAATATAAGAAAAAAATTATTAAAAATTGAAAGTGTGTATGTCTAGGGCAGTGGAGCCCACCTCTCCATTGTGTTAATAGGCATTAAGGGAGTAATGCCTTCCTTTAATGCTAAGGACAAGGTGTTTGATGCTCATTTGGTGGTGACTAGTGAGGTGGCATGGGCGCATGCCACAACTAGTCTAAACAAGGTACATTGTTCCTTTCGTGTTCCAAGTTAAATGATTTTGTTCTTATGGATCATATCACATGGGGACTCATAAGCTTAAAATCAGATTAAATATTACATAATTTTAATCAACACATTATAATATTGGTATATTGTTTTTATAGTAATCGGTTCCGGAATGAATGAAAGGAATTAATAAAGGGTGTTTGGATTTACGTTTTGAAATAGAATATCTTATTATCTAACTTTAAATCGCGAAGGTTAGTTTTTGTTTAGATAAACATGTTATGTTTGTTAGAGTAGCCGGTCTCAGAGTGTGTTATATCCGTAAGATTATATTAGAAGAAGTTTACACATATAGCTATGAGATACGCAAATGTATGGTTGTGTATCTAATTTTCTACGACTATTAAATAAATCTTTTGATTCTATACGAGAATAATGATACATAAACAAAGTCATACTTGATATGATGTCTAACGCATGAATAAAAGTAGATACGTAAGTATCTTCCAACCTAATATAATGGTAAAGAATAATTTATGACAATATGTATGGTGACCCATTGTAGAAGGGCGCCCGAGCTTCATCTTGCTATGAAAACTATGGTACCTCGATGAAGTTCAGTTTGTCGTGTGCATAAATGTTGAACCTTATGGAAGAAAGTAATGGGTATAAATGAGAAGAAAATTTGGTATGAATAGAAAGAATACGTTTTAAATCAATAGAAATGCTCCATTTAATATGTGTATCTAACTATTATTTTAAGGACATATTGGTAAATTTACAAAATTTAATTAATTTACTGTATTCTTTTAAATTAGCTAACTAATTAAACATGTAACTTATTTTTGCAAATATTCTTTTTCAAAACAACCTCCTTTATGATGAATGACAGTTTTCAATATGTGTACGATAAATGGTAGGATAAATTTTGATATGTGTAGGATATATTTACGAAAATTTTGATATAAATATGATAAATTTTGAAATATGTAGGATAAAGTGTTTTTACCTAATTAATAAAGAGAAAATAATTAATGAGAGAAATTATATATTATTTATTGTTTTACACGTTTACAATTATGACATTTATTCTTTTTTCTAACATTAGTGTTCATTAAAACATAATGGAATGGAATTTGGTTGGAATTGTAATTTAGAGTCCAGTCCTTATATTGTTCATTTCAACAAAGGAAGGAATTGGAATCTCAATTCATTCTTAATCGAGTTCTGTTAGCAAAGAAATTAGAATTAGAAATGAATTCCTTCAAATTCCGCAAACTAAAGGAATTCAAATTCCTTTCAACTTTTGAATGAATTCAAATAAAGTCATTGAAATCTTTGACCGGTCACCGATGTCTAAAACGTCTTAAACCGAACTCGTATGTCGCCAACAAGCAACGCCTCGCTCCAACCCGGCCAGCCACCTATCCTAAAAAAAATGATCCAATCAGCTCGCGCCGACCCGTTAACGATCGGAAACATCTCGACCCGGCCCGTTAACGACCCAAAACGTATCGAAACCGACCCGACCAGACCTGGCCCTTGTTAACGACCCGAAATGTCATGATCCGAGCGGCCAAAACGTCTCGATTCGGCCCAAACGTATAGAATTTCGGCCCATTAACGACACAAAACGTATCAACCCAAATTAGCTCATTAACGATCTAAAACGTCTCGACCCAACCCAGCCCTTTAAGGACCCTAAACGTCTCTACCCGAATTGGCTCACCAGATCAGCGAGAAGAGATCGGTAGATTCCAATTCATTTGCCAAACGAATACAGCAAGTATGGATTGAGATTCTAATTATATCAAATTCCAAGTCCTATTGGAATGTTTAAATTCAAAAACCAAATCCCGATTCCTATGCAAATTCTAAATCCAATTTTATTACATTCCATGAAACGAACACTACCTAAGATAGCGTTTGGTATGAAGAATAGAAGTTGGAATAGAATGGTTCATTCTGATTGAATGAAAAGAAACATGTTTGGTTATCATGTGGTAATGTAGTGGAGCATTCCAAATGAATGTAACTCCTTTTAAATATAACAATTTTCATTCCTTGGTGAGAGAGTGTTTTTTTTCATTCCTTCAAAGAATGAAAAGAAATATAATTATATTATATTATTATTATTATAAATTGTTATTATTACTAATACTAATATTAATATATATCAAAATTTTTATTAATATTTTTTACCATTAATATATTATTATTACTAAGACAATTATATTTTTTTTCATTTTTAATACAATTGTGTTTCATTACTTTGTCTCTTTTTGTCTATCAAATTGTAAAAAGTAATAATTCATTCTATTCACATATGAGTAACCAAACATAACAATGGAATTGAATGATCAATTTTATTCCATTGTCCATTTCTATTACCCCATACAAAACAGACCCAAGATTTTTCTCAAATGATCATTCACGTAGGAAGAAAACCTATCTTTCGAGAGAACAATATCAAGTTGATTGATAGACAAAAGGGGACTTAATCTTTACCCTTTTCACCTAGGACTTAATCTTTTAACCATTATTATCAAGCTCAACCATTAGTAATTAATTTGTTATTACAGATGTTAGTTATTTAGATCAGGCGGTGTGGCTCAGCGCCCCCTACCACCTCATCATCTTTGGCGCCCCTCCCCCATTTCCCGGGCCCTATGGGGGGCGTTATGGGCAACTTCGGTAACTCCTTGGCGAGCGCTATAGGGATAGTGATGGGGACCAACATTTATTTAACCAATCAGATTCAATTTCTTTATAATTTCTTTTTTATTTTTATTTTTTATATATAAAGGGGCTTTATGGAGGGTGTTATCCCACATCGTGCAAGTTAACGATAAAGTCACTCGCTTATGTAACGAATACGTAGCGCTGATGTGACGTAATAAAGTCCCTAAAGGTTTTATCCCACAACACCCAGTCTTATACTTCAAACAGAATTAATGTGAGCGAAGCACCTTAATGACGGCTATACCCAGATTGGGTTTGATGTTTTTGCCTAGGCCTGGATGAGATCCGGCCCATTGGGCCTAATCCATCTCCTCTAGCTAATGATACCGTTTCGTGTGATTTTGGGGTTTAATAGTTCGTTGTTAGACCATAACTTTTGCGGTTTTCTCGGGTTTTTTTTCTTTTATTTTTTGGTGTTTCTGTTTGTGTATCTGCATTATGCAATCTAATACCATATGCTCTCCTGATGGGTTTTGTAAAACAATTAAGTTTGGTTGTTTCTTACTATGGCCTGGTAAAGAAAACCGTATGGAATCGAGACTAAAATTTGTGTATATCAAGACTAAGGCTGAATCGTTTGTCATGTTGGGGCTGGTTCGATTGACAGATTCTTCGATAACTTAATGCTTGCATGATTTGTATTGTGTTCTTGATATTTTGTGCTCCATGCTTTTTTAGGTTTTGATATTCCATATGTATTTGCCATTGGCATTATATTTCAGTGATTACCTTTGTTGATTATTTGTTTTATATGTACAAATATTGATTTATTTTTATAAAATATAAATGGTGCAAATGAGCGATGGGCAGACATCTTATGTACACGGTATTATCGTTATATAATTATAAACACCATTAGAAAATATTGTTTTAAATCCGTTTAGGTATTTCAGTGACAATCAATGGAAATTCTAGTTGAGGATAAAGAGTTCACCGATGGACTTTACCGAGTATCACCACTAAGTTGCCACTTACTAAAGGAGCATGGATAGTCCTTTTTTAACGTAAAATTTGGATCACTAAGTATTATCGCATCAACAGCGGAACCACTCGATCATATCATCCATCTCCACTAACATGGACAAAATATTCACTGAACGGTCATTAATGGATATTGCTGAGGGATCTTCAACGGAATATTCACATACAAATCAACAACGGTCTGTTATCCATAGTTAGGTTCATCCATGTATACAGAAAGAAAAGCATCCAAAACAAGTAAAAGGTAAACACATTAAAATTGAAGAAATTAACATGTTAAGATTTGGGTTACTCAAGAATCTTAAAAGAAACAGGAATATTCGACCTCTTTTTAATCTAAAACAAATCGTATAAAATTGATAAACACGTTTGTTAAAAGGTTTATTGTTGGTATTAGTTAGGTAAAAAGGTTCTTTTTATCAGCTTTAATATATATATATATATATATATATATATATATATAGGAATGTTCATTTGAGAAAAAAATTAATGTGAGAAAAAAAAAAGAAATGGCATAATGATAAAACATTAAATAGTTTATAATTCCTCTCATTAATTATGTTATTTCTCATTAATAAAAGAAAAACATTTTATCCTACACATTTTAAAATTTATCATACATATGTAACATATGTCTTTCATTTATCAGAATTTACCCTACACACACACGTAAATTTATCCTGCACATACTAAAATTTATCCTACACATGTCGAAAATTGTCCTACACCATAAATTATTTTATCTTGGAAAAGTATTTGGAAAAATGAGTTACAAGTTTAATTAATTAGCTAATTAATGACAATTATAGATTTACATATATGCCCTTTTCATAACATTAAATGCATACGTTAAATAAAATAAATGGGGAATTTCTGTTGGTTTAAAAGTTATTATTTTTATTCTTACAAAATTTTTCTTCTTATTTGAACTCTCCACTATATATATATATATATATATATATATATAATTACTAGGTAATAACTACGTGTGTTCAGTGGCGGATCCAGAAATCTTTTTCAGTGGGTTCACTGAAAAAAAATTAAAACAGTTTTAACCCAAGAAAGAGTCGAACCCGTGACCTCAAGTATGGAACTACATGACTTAACCACTACACCATCCATAAATTTGGTTATTGGGTTCATCCCATATGTTTTTTATGGGTTCATACCAAATTTTGTAGTAACATTTCTACTAAAAATTTGAAACCGAGTGGGTTCGTGTGAACCCATAGTTCTCAACGTAGGTCCGCCCATGCTTGTATTATATGGGTTGAATAAATAAACTTTATATACTAAACAATAAAATAATATATCTTTGAAAACCTCATTTATTGTACGGGTTGAATAAATGTAATTTATATATTAAATAATAAAAAGTTATATCTATAAAAACCATATGTATTTATGGGTTGAATAAATGTAATTTTATATACCAAATAATAAAAATGTTATATCTTTAAAAATATATGTATTACACGGGTTGAATAAGTTTAATATTGTTTACCAAATAATAACAAAAGTTATATCTTTAAAACCCGTTTATTACACGGGTTGAATAAATATGATTTTATATACCAAATAATAACAAATTTTATAATTATTCATAAGATATCAAACTAATTATATTTAGTAGAGAGTTACCAATAATTAATTAGAAGAAATTAAACTAAATAATAATTATCCATAAAATATTAGCAGGAAAATCAAAAGATACATGGTCTAAGATGATGACAAATGTCCTCCACATGGTTTTTTTTTATTATATAGTATAGATAAATTTGAACTAAATAAAAAATTATCTATAATTACGTAAAAGAGATTAAACAAATAGTATTTAATAAGAGAGTTATCTATAATTAATTTGAAAATATTAAACTACATAATAATTATCCATATGAGATTAAACTAAATAATTAATAGGAGTTATTTATAATTAATTAAAAGAGATTAAACTAAATAATAATTATCCACAAGAGATTGGCTTAAAAATCAAAAGATACATAGCTAATATGATGACAAGTGTCTCCAAATGATTTCTTTTATTATATAGTATTAGTAGTAAACCCGTGTGCAAACACGGGTGATGTTTAGAAAACAATGCATACCACATTTTATTAAACGACGAATGATTAAACGTTTTTTAAGGTTTAATTAAAAATAAATTATAAAGAAAACGAACATCTTTTAACACAATTCATTTCGAGTCCATTTGAAGATAGTTTAGTCCATTTTATCTCTAACGTTCAAAGTGTATAACTTTTCTAAAAGCAAGTTCACAATGAAAATGTATCTTTCATCTATGAAATAAAAACTAACCACATTTTATTAAATGACCAATGATGATTTCATATATAAGATAAAAACATATTTATTACTATCGTTTTAAAGATAGTCGGGTCAATTTGAAATCATATTAACATCATTAGTGATGAATATCAACATGTAGCTTCGGTTAGATGTTGACTTGTGTTCGTATTGAAAATGGCGCAAACACTCATATAATAAACTTAACCTTCTTGAAAATTTTATTCTAAAATGAAGTTGTACTGTCAGGTATTATACTTGTATTCATCACTTACACAACAAAATTAAAATGAGACCACAACTCCAATTAACTATAACATATTATAAGTTAAAGCCTATATAATTCATATTTAAAGAGATAAGGCTTTTTATTACTCACAAACAAAGAGAACCAATACAGCAAGATGCTATATGGCCAATGTTTACAACTTATAAGAAACAAAGAAAAAACATACTACAGGACTACTACAAGAACATCACACCATGTTTAGACCTTAACATCAAAATTTCTCTATTCTTCCCATGATATCTCTAGTCCTCTTGCTCTGTGCACTACCCATTCGAAGGCTTGTACCTTTATTTCTTAAACCACTTTATGTAAGTTTATATTGTTGTTTCGGAAAACTTTCCCATTTCTCATGTTTTTATGATTGCACCAATGCAAGAAAAATGGTTCAGCTTTGATAGGATACCTTTCAAGATTTTTAATATCATTATCTGTTCCATATGTTCAGCAATAGTCTCGTACACGAGCAGAGAAACAAATATAAAATATATATATATATTTCAATTAAAGCCGCATCTAATATTTTCCATTTAAACACTCCCTTCTCAGAAAACACCAGAGTCCATTTCCACTTCGATTTGAATCACTAAAGAACTTTATAAGAAGGGTAAATATGGAATGAAAAAGATAGTTACATCTTTGAAAACTTTACTAAACTAATCATAAGCGAGATGAGTAAATACAAATCGAAGCAACACTTGTTTACCTTTTCGCATGTATCTGTGCTGGGGTATTTATAAAGACACCAACTTCGCCTGTTAGAAGCTCCCATAGCACTATCGCGAAACTGAGTACAGCAGTCTGCACCCTCGCCACTCCAAAATCAGCAACTTTCACAACCCATCCAGTAAGATTAAATTTAAGAAAAAAAAGACAACAATATAAAAACATGAGACCTATATCAAGCTAACCAATGGATAAAAACATTCTAATTAAGATTTTAAATAATCATTTCCATGTCAGCCGCAACTCAACTAATAATCCCATTTTTACAACAAAAAAAAAAGGATTGTTTGTGTCAAGAGAGATAGGTGATTTTGTTTCAAGTTTTTTTCTACTCAATGAAGTAAGGAAACATACCCAGAATTTTGGATAAAAAGTGTTTGTGTTGATCCGTTATCCAACCTGCAACCTATCTCTAGCTCAGTCCTATATCTGGAAGAACCTAATATGATGTTAAAAAAATACGCTTTATCACTGGTAAAATTTAAGGGACTCCTAGCAAAGTCAATCAAGTCTTTATGATTCTAACATAAAATAAGTTTAACTTTAACAATAAAAAAAAGTTCATATTTTTACTTTAACCTGTGCAGCAGCAGCAGCAGCAGCAAACCCACGGTTATGAGACTGGTCTTGAGGATCCTGAGGTTACAGATGATCATATAGTATAAGATTAAGCATAGGCCTACAACACTGATGATAAATATGGTTTATAAACAATACCCATGTAAAAAAGCATCTTTATAAGATCTCAATGACACTTCTGAACCTTGGCCTATTTCCTCAATTACTATTGTGAACTTATCATCAGTCCAAGTCTTTGGCACATTACCAATGAATAGTCTGTATTTATATTTAAAGAGTGAATACCTGAAGCTCGTACCCTGCAAAGAACATCATAAAACCAAGTACCAGATCCAGAAATTGCCTAACAAATAAGCAAAAGTTTATAGCTTTATACCTTAAAATCTTTGTTATGTAGCTCTTCAATGGCCTTTTGAGCAACATTTTTACTTCTAAATGCCATAAATGCAAAACTCTTGCCGTCATTGGTCTCCCTGTATCTCACCAACCTTACCTGAACAATCACACAGAAAAATATATATTTCAAAAGTAATAATAAAACACAATTTTCTCATTAAACAATAACCATTAGAGCTGACCTCAACAACATCCCCAAAGGTTCACAAACTTCACGATTTTTCATCATCATCATTAGCATCATCCTAACCATCAACTTTTTCCTCTTAAATACCCTTGAACATCATCATTAGTAATACAATCTTATTATTGGCGGTAGTTGAAGAAGATGAAGATGTGGAGATGAGGAAACAAAAACATAAGTGAGCACAGTTCTTCATCTTAGTACCTGATGAAGGTACTAACTCGTGTTGTTGACTATGCCGGTTCATCCCACTGAACTTGGTGTGGTCAACGAAAGGTTTGACCTTTTAGATTATCGAACAAATCACAGATCTAAAGTTTAAATAGACATCAAGCATTTATTATATAATTTATATTATACAAATATTTATCAACCTTCAGTGATCGCCACTTGGAGTCTTCTCATTGAGACGATATGTCTTCAACTCCAACGATTGTACCAGTAAACATACATAATTCAACAAATTTTAGACGATGAGCATCCATATGTAGACATATTCGAAAAAGGATTAAACAACGAATAATACATTCACACCTTCTTTACGGAGAATCCTCACCCTGGAAGGGCATCTTAAATCTCATCCCGATATTAAAAACATTATTTATAGCTTCTATGTACTTGTTTAAACTGATGATGAATTGACTTGTCCTAAAAAACACATCAACATTTACCAAATGTTATATAAAAACAGTTGAAATATCACTTTTATCAAGTAACCGAGTAAACTGTAAACCGGGCTTGAGTTTGAACTGCATGCGATGTGGCTGCAAGCACGCCCAAATGCATACTCTAGCTAGAAATCACCAAAATTAACCACCCAAAATTAACCACCAAACAAACAATTAACTTTTGTTAGGACGGTAACTCACACGCCCTGTAAACCTGTTCAAATTCCAAAATCGAGAGAACCATTATCAACTAAAAAAATATGCAGACCAAGTCAATCAAAGTGGTAATTGTCGTCTAGACCTGTACGCGACGTTTATGGTTAATTACCAATTTACCCCTGAATTGCCACCCGTCTAGGCCTAATTCAGGGGTAAAATGGTAATTAACCACCTGAGTCGTTTACAGCTCAAAGTGGCTAATTACCATTTTACCCCTGAATTAGGCCTAGACGGGTAGCAATTCAGGGGTAAAATGGTAATTAAGCACTTATTCCATACGTGTCATCTAGACCTAGACGACCCGTCTATGCCTCGTATATGGCTGGCTAGCCTAGATGACCAGCCACATACGACCAACAACCACACCACACTAAAACACACACACGCACACATACGTATTCTAGTCGTAGACCATATTTGGAGCGTATTTTTGGCGAAATCAAGCATCTCTGGTACGTATTTTCACCTAAACTTCATTAATCTTTAATGTATTATGCATGTAGACCGTAAATTGTGTGTGAAATTGATGATTTTTGGGGTTTAGGGGCTGTGATGTTCATGTATATGGGTTTTTTGTTGAACAGGACGGGGCGTCTACCCCTAGACGACCCCAATAGACGACCATAAATTTTTCTTTTATTCAACTTATATAATTTATTGTTTTAATATGATGTGTTATTATTTGGTTTATTGTTATTATTTGTGTTATATTGTTTATTATTATTATCGCGGATTAGTTATGGACGAGATTGCAGATCCGATACACGGGAACCCACAATCGCATGGTCTATGAATGGCTCCGCCAGCGCTGGGGATCCGCTACACGACCACCCCTATCTTGAGTTCACGCCCGACACTGAGGCCGCCCGTTTTTTGCGGGAAACTACGTCGGATGCACGTCGGATTGCACGCGGACGGTCGACTGGGATGCGAAGACAGACCCACACTTGCAGCCGGCCATACCGTCGACGCGGATGGGTTTTCAGACCTTGCGGGGATGAAGCTGGTGAATAGGTTCGGCGTGCTAGGCGAGCGGTTTAAAACCTGGATTCCGGAGCCGCGGCCAGATCACTTCGATCCAGTCTATCCGCCGGCAAGATGAGGCAGCGGTCGTTCAGGATCCTCCGGGGATTTATACGGACCGGCACCGGCACCGCCACCACCACCTCCCGGGGCGCCCCAGTTTCCGCAGCACGTTATTCCAGGTCATGCCCCGGGAGGTGCATCATACACGCACTTACGAGCCGACATCGACAGGCTTATGGATCTCATGGGTTGGGTGGTTCGGGAGTTACAGGACATACGAGAGAGAGACGGGTTACCTCCCATACCGCTCCCACCACCTTGAGCACCACATCATCAGCAGCAGCCACAACAGCCAGATCTCGACTCCGACTCTGACTCGTATGCATAGACGTTTTGTATTTAGTATTCAGCTGTACAGATACATATTGTTATGGATGCACAAAGTTATGTTATATATGTTATATTGTTATATTTAACTTTGTTTTCAGTTATTCAATTACATGATGATTGTTTGTGTTAAATCGACATTGAAATGTAATACGGAAACAACATATAGTACTTGCATTCTTCTTAAAATGTTGAAAACAATATTAAATTTAAATATTATATTTTAAAAAATAAAATGTAAAAACAATTAAATATTTAAACGATCAAAAACGCTAACTTATTTTTATACCATAAATAAAACTTTTTAAAAATCTCAAATTACACCACCAAAAGAACATCAACCTTCAACAACAACCAATTTAACCCCCCCCCCCCCCAAAACACCCCTTTTTCAACCTCCAACAACAACCAATTTACCACACCAAAATACCCCTTTTCGAACTAAAAAAACATGGTCATAGACGGCCCGTCTACACATATAAATTTCTACGCCCTCCATGCACCTGCCGACCCCTAAAAATCAGTGCCTAGACGGGTCGTCTAGCCCTAGATGACCCGTCTAGGGCCCAAGGGTGTCCAAATAGACAGCATGGGTGTCTGGATAGATTGAGCCTTAGACCAATCCATTAAGAACACAATCAAAACCGATTTGTCACAAAGGTACAAATTAGATAACAAAAGATTTCTTGTGGATCTCTTTACCTATGGGTTGACTCATTTGGATCCTATAAATATATTATAACCCGATTACAAACCTACCGTCTCATTCACAATCCCCCCATTCATATCAATACTCTGCTCTTTTGTTTATTACCACGAATCGCTAAATATCAAAAGTCTGTAAGGGTTCGTTTGGTTCACGAATGTTTTTAAGGGAATTGGAATTTCTTGAAGAAAATTAGGATTATACAAAAGATCGCAAATACGGTTATCGTACACAATGTATGAATAACGTGGAAAAGTAAAAAAGGGTGATGACATTTTTTTCATAATTATTATATTAGTAGAGTAATTATCAAAATTACTCTACAATTGTATGTTGTTTGATGAGCTTGTATAGTAACTATGTCTATTATGTTTTTTTTATGAACTTATAAAGTAATTATGTGCACTTATAGAGTAATTTTGAATCACTACTTGTTTATGCATTTATAGAGTAATTTTGAATAATATCTTGTAGTAGTGTATTAATGATGAGCTAGTAGAGTAATTATGATGTACTTGTAGTGTAATTTTAAATTGTATGTTGTTAGATGAACTTGCAGAGTTTGTGTTTGTTATATTATTTTGATAAACTAGTAAAGTAATTATGATATACTTGTTGAGTAATTTTGAATTTTGTTTTGTTTTAAGTACTTATAGAGTAATTATAATCGAATAATTACGAAAATCCCATCGGTCTTTTATACTAGACAAAAAAAGATCACTTGTACAGTAATTTTGATAATTACTCTACTAATAGAATAATTACGAAAATATCACCGCCCTTTTTTATTTTTTCACATCATTTAGATATACGATAACCGTATTTGTACAGGATCTTTACTCATTAGAATATACGATTAGTATGCCAGTAAAAGGAATTATAATGTTATAAAATCAGAGTGACAAAATTACCCTTTTTAACACCCATTCCCCCATTTTTTTGTAACCTAATATCATGATCATGTTTGAACCATCATTTGTTTCATAGTCCCCCATTCTTCATCTCCTAAATCTCTAGTAATAGTCCCCACTAAACCTAATCGTCAAGTTTTCTGTTTGAATGAATTAATGTTCTTTATTTATCAAATGAAATTGGCTGATTACGACTTTCTGGTTCAGAACCTCATTTATGAAAAAACAAATTTATACGGAAAAAACGATCAATCGATAATCTTCATATGGTCGAATAGTTTCATAAAAACCATTTTCAGAGTTTTGATTGTGTTTTTATGTCAGGAAACAATGACTTATGAGGTTGGAAGTTTCAATCAATCACTTTTATCCCATTTACCATCTTCACCTCCATTTTATAGTAGATTGTTTTTTAATTTTCAGTCGATTTTTGGTTTACTATGTTTGAATTAATAGTTAAATCGATATGTCTTGAGTTTTGAGAGGGATTTTAATTGATTGTTGAATTTGTCGGTAATTGATTTGAAGAGACGAAGAAAGCTAGTCAATCTTTATAGCCATTGTGTGTTCATATAGTCATGGAGTTAGAGAGAATTTTGAAAATGTCTAGTAATTAAATTTCAGAGGAAAATAGTAACACATGAGTCACAATTTTATAATAAAAATTATATAAATAAATAAAAATTGTAAAAAACTCTCTTTACATAATTTTGGGAAATTGTAGTACCCGTACTTTGTACAAATCATACAAAATTACATACGAAATACAACATATTTAAATAAATCGATTCAAATCGTTGTCTTCAACAAGAGCCTTAACCGCGTCTTCTTGTATGGTCCGTTATGTGGACTTCAACGAGGTCTTGAACCACATCTTCTTATAAAATAATTTCCTACAAAATGAACAGAAAAATGTTGACGGTTGTGGCTGAGTCACGTGTTCAACACGCTTCCCTTAAAACAGATTTCGCGTCTCTACTAAAGATAACGCGTCTGTCTCCCAGGGTACAACAGCGGAGCAGTCTGTACTGCCGGAAATGGCCACGCGCCCGATGTTACACCGGATAAAATTATAGTTTTATAACTTGTGGAAAAATAATGATATGAAGGAGATGAAATTGAGTAGAGAAAACTTATCTCTTTAAGTACCCAACACATGGTTATTTAAGTATCTCTTCTTTTCCAAGAACTTTCCATGAATTCATGTGTTTTCTTATATTACTTCTCTTGTGTTTTTCTAGCATTTTTTTTCACAAAATGAGGCACATAACCTACTATTTTTATAAGAGTTGAGAATAAGTGAAAAGTCTTATTTAATTAGTTATTTTATTAGAGACATAAACTCTAATAATAACGAATAAATTACATAAACTATACTCAAGAGTTTAGATCTTTAATTCACCAATGAAGAGTTTAATTAGTAATTATAATTTTACAAATAATAATTTCACTAAATTAATATCCATTCACACTACAAAAATTTCCAACAAACCCCCACATGAATGGAGATCGTTCAAAACACATAAAATTTCCATGGAACCTCGATAGTTGAGTATTGCCAGATAAGTAGGTGTTCCCTTTGAACTTTCCGTTGTGAAGCATACTTAGTCTCCTAGCGGTTTGTAGACGCGATATCCTTGAACCAAACCCCCATTTGTGTAGACGACAATAAACTTCACACAATTCTCTCCTTAACCGGGTCATCCCCTCATGGCTTGTGTCCAATAATGGTCGTTGAACACTTTCCTGGTTCTGCGAGAGCTCTAGAAATTGTGCCCCCAATTCCATTCGAAGCGACCCCACTTCTCTGTAACATAGGTGATTCTCCTTAAATCATTAAAAGCATCATGGTTACCATGATTACACAAAATCATTTACCACATAATATGCTTAGCCTCACAATTTATCACTGAATTCCATAGGAATGAACTAGGACGTATTTAAACACCCTTTATCGTTTCGGGGGTTATTTAACCATATATACTAGCTATGCATATCAGCTATCCCCCACAGTGACCACCCTTACCATATGAATTCGTTGTCCTATTGAACTTAGATCTTGGGATCTCCAGTCAACTAAGTTAGGTTTCCTTCACACACCATTTTTTCCATGGGCTTTAGTCTCAATCCACAACTTGATCTCTAATAAATCCTCAGGTTGTTGGATCCATAACATTATCTTTGTCATTGATAAGTCACTGAAGTTAACTTTGCAGTTGAGATCAATTGTCATCACGTGTTCGTAACTCGAAAGTTAACATTGCCTATTGTCAATTTCTAAGACTATAACCTCAGTGGCCACCTGAATCTGGTTATAATATTTGTCTTAGAATGATACATTTATTATTTAAGGCAAACACATCTCTATTATGCACTATGACCTTTGTGTCTTCCACTTAGTCGTCTGTTTGCAATGTTAGATTGGATTACAAAATCCTTATTGCCAAAATATTTTGGTACAAATGCAAGACAACCCCCACATTTAAGTGTTATTGGATAACATCCAGATGGAGTAACAAAACCATTTCTACATACCCTTATAGGGTTGTTTTTTTAAATGGATCATCCCCACATTTCTTGCCATTTGATCAACATTTCCGTAACTTCACTTATGACGACCTTTATACACATATGATTGAACAAGATCAACCGCATTGTATCAGTGAATTTAATCATATTGCATTAGCTTACATAAGCTTCGAGCTGACCAAAGCAACACATGCCATTGTCATAAGTTTGTCACCAACTTAGAATAATTCTAATTTAACATCTAGAATAAGCCTAGACCATGAGTTCTCCTCATTAGCTTTTCAAACAAAATCTTCAAAAGTTACATGTCTTTTCCTTACAATGAATGAAATTCTCCCTCAACTTTGTCTATACACATATTTTTTTGTGTTCATACACATTTGAATGTTTAGAGTTAATTAGTCTCCGTCAAGACCCATAATTAACCAAGTACTAGTCTAGCATGCTTTAGACTACAATACTTTAGCATGTGAACAGAAGATGCATCATTCTGAGTCCTCACAGCCCTAAGGATATCATAATATCACTTTGCAACATTCATCCCTTGTTAAGACAAAATAATGAGACTTATTCATAATCCTAAAACATCAATATTAGAAATGTCTCACAAATTATTGTATATAGCACATAGCTAAATTTTATCATTCAATTAAGGAACATAACTTGTTTACCTTTGATCTCCAACGCTTTACCACTGAATCATAAGTACTTAAACATAAGTCTTAATCTAAGTCACTTGGTGAACACACTCATCACCACAAGAAAGAATGTTCCTAGTTTACAATCACTATTATGTGGAAGATAGAGTCAACTAGATCCACACTCAACAACATGACATTCATAATTTTGCCATAAGTGATTTGCACATATCTATTGTTATTCATTAGGAGATATGTATATTTAGGATGCTCTCCCAAACGAAGGTAAAAATTTCCATATTCAAGTGGTAGACGCATCTACGTATAAATCTCGAAGATTTATTAAAGGTATACAATAACATATAGTACTTTTACTTTCATATGTTAGAATTCAAACTTGTAAATTTTCCAATGATTTCTAACGAATTATTTCGACATGAATCTCATTTGGTTATTTAATCTCAATACACTCAGTACGTTCATTCATTAATCTCTATGATATGGTTATACATTTGATGTTTCGTCTTTGACTTTTAGTCAATGCAACAACTCTCAAGTTGTTTATGTCCGAATATTTTCATGTACTATTCGTTTAAAGCCATATTCTTTTAAACAATGTATAGTTGACGTTATAATTACTTTCCACAAAAAAATTTATACGTCACAAACATTAGTGATTTATTTCTTTGTAAAAAATTGCATGTGTTATCCGAAGATATTGAACACAACACAATAAAATACATTGGAAACTAAATCATAAGTGTCAAACACTTTTGAAATTTAAACGGTAGCATAGATGATCTGTAGGCATCAAATATCAAAGTGCTTTTATCTTCAACACTTTATAATCTGACCAAAATCTTCTCAACGATATCGTCCCATGACATGTCTTGAGATACTCCCTCAATAAGACTCTATGCACTTGTAAGTACAAGTTTCTCATTTTATCTTGAAACTTAAACTTGGACAATTCTACATAAAACAACACCAAGTTGTTACAAAGACTACATTTAAGTAGTGAACTTGAACAACTAAATATGTTCACAACAACACCAAATCGTTTTCCACCAAATAATATCCATGAGATTGTTACTTTGTTCACCATATGCTACTTCTAGCAAGAGGAGCGAACCATTTGAATTATCAATACTATGCAAAACTTTGTTTTAAAAACCACTCTAAAACATTTCCTTATTTTGAAATATACTATATTAATAATATCAACAATTTCTCATCATTTTAATGCACACAAAGACAATTAAATGTTTACATAAAATATTTCCATTCATTATTGCTTATATAATAAACTATCTCTAATCTTGTATTTGTGATACACATTTTCTAACACACTAGTTAGAAAATTTAAGTCATTATATATATATAAAACATGACCATTTGGATTTAGAAATCATAAATTAAAGTTAGTGATAAATCCCATACAACAACACCATCACTTTATGGTGATTTAATTCTTGAAGCCAACCAAACATCAACTTCAATGTATGACTTTTTTATTTCTAAACCATGAAAACCATTAATGTGCTTATATTCACTAAAATCAATTCTACAACAAATTACTTATATAAAATATTTACATAAAACATTTCAAAGCATTTGTATTTTAACCAATTTTAACAATCATGTTAAAATGAAAAACAAATCTAACGCGCATGTTAGAAATATTAACATTTCCACTAAATGTTAATTCGACTTGTTGTAAACACATATATGGTTCATATAAATAAGTCACTTCTAATATACGTGTTTAAAAATAAACAACTAAAAGTTGCTTCCAAACAAACACTTTTCATGAACCGTTTCTAACACGCATGTTAGAAGACAAATAATTACAAAAATCATTTGCAATTTTTTTTATAAACTGTTTATAACACTTTTCATGAACCATTTCTAACACGCATGTTAGAAGACAAATGATTATAAAAATAATTTGTTTTTTAATAAACTGTTTCTAACACTTTTGTTAGAAATAAACAATTACAAAAATTGTTATAAATCTTATCAATAAATATGTTCTAACATATTTGTTAGAAATAAATTATTATAATAACCATTAACATACCAATAGGTTCTAACAAGCTCGTTAGAAATAAATGATTAAAAAAATCATTATAAGGCTTATTTGTTTATATAATCCATGGGTGGATGAAGAATCTACTTTATATAGAACTTAATTAGAGACGTAAAACTCTAATCAAGTAACATAAAACTCTTATTTAAAGACATGAAAATTCTACTCAAGAGAATTTAATGTTTACAAAAAAACGTATGGTTTACACCCATAATTCCGATCTAACGCACAAGTTAAAGAAATTTAACGTTTAAAAAAACGTATGGTTTACACTAATAAACCCGTTCTAACACAAAGGTTAGAAAAAATTAACGATTCAATAATCGTTTCAAAACCAAACTACCAAACCAAACTATTTGTTTTTGTACCACGGTTTAGAATTAAGATTATAACTCAATTTCAATAAATCCAAACACAACAAGTTGTACTACATACATATTTCCCAAAAACAAATTTAAGATCACAATCTCTAAAAAAATATTTTTTAATATAAATCCTTTGATGAACCTAAAATCCTTATAAATAAGGTTTTAAAATTGTATCAACAATCTCACGAAATTGTTTTAAGTTTGTAAGACATTGGTCACAATTTTATAATAAAAATTATATAAATATATACAAAAATTATAAAGATACTCTCTTTACATAATTTTGGGAAATTGTAGTACTCGTACCGTGTACAAATCATACAAAATTAAATACGAAATACAACATATTTAAATAAATCGATTCAATTCGTTGTCTTCAACAAGAGCCTTAACCGTGTCTTCTTATATGGTCCGTTGTGTGGGTTTCAACGAGGTCTTGAACCACATCTTCTTATACAATAATTTCCTACAAAATGAACAAAACAAATGTTGACGGTTGTGGCTGAGACACGTGTTCAACACGCTTCCTTAAAACAGATTTCGCGCCTCTACTAAAAGATTACGCGTCTGTCTCCTAAGGTACAATAGCCGGAGTAGTCTGTACTGCCGAAATGGCCACGCGCCCGAGGTTACACCAGACAAAATTATAGTTTTAGAACTTGCGGAAAAATAATGATATGAAGGAGATGAAATTGAGTAGAGAAAACTTATCTCTCTAAGTACCCAACACATGGGTATTCAAGTATCTCTTCTTTTCCAAGAACTCTCCATGAATTCATGTGTTTTCTTGTATTACTTCTCTTGTATTTTTCTAGCATTTCTTTTTCACAAAATGAGGCACATAGCCTACTATTTTTACAAGAGTTGAGAATAAGTGAAAAGTCACACTTAATTAGTTATTTTATTAGAGATATAAACTCTAATAATAAAAAATAAACTAACATAAAAACCCTACTCAAGAGTTTAATCTTTACTTCACCATATGAAGAGTTTAATTAGTAATTATAATTTTATTAAATTATAATTTCACTAAATTAATATCCATTCACACAACAAAAATTTCCAACAAAAGCTAAGCGAAATGGGTGAAATCGTCAATGACAACCAAATAATATTTATAGCCATTTTTGCTTTGTATTGGGGAGGTCTAAAGGTCAAAATGCATAATACCAAAAGGGCACAACGTACTAGATGTAGATAAATTATATGACAAACACTTATGTTAGAAATTTGACAAGAATTACAAAAAGAACTAGAATGTTTAGTACATGAAATAAACTTATTAAAATGCAAAAAAAAAAATATAGGACATGAACACCAAGATGGCCTAAACGGTTGTGGTAAGATTCAGGTTCAATGGAGAAGAGAGAAGCAGATTAATGGCTTGGTGTTAAAGAAGTAAGTGGGTAGAGATTAATTTAACTGTTGTGGTGGCTTAGGGTCTTCCAACTCGGATAGTCCTTCATAGAAAAAGGGTCAAAATCTATAGAAACTCAATTATTAGTTGTAAATTTACGAACAATTATAAGTTTTTTTTATTACTTTTGGTGTTTTAGGATGTTTTTGAGTTGTGGTGGTTTCAATGGAGAGGGAAGGGTGGAATGACCCTATCCAATGACCATTAGCAACCAAAATATTTTTAATAGAAGTTCTACACGAGTGGTAAATCATACCCGAGTCTAAAGCAAGATGATCTAAGGCTCTAGTATCCATAGTCCAATTCTGTTTTTAAGGGTCTATCTCAACTCCCTTAAAACAACCCTAACACCACCACCCACCCACCTGCCACCGCCATCACCACCTCCCACCACTACCACCACCACCATTCTCTTTCTTTCTAAAACTACCATACCACCACCCCCACCCACATGCGCCACCATAACCCACCCACCGCCACCACCACCAATATCACTATTCTCTCTATCTAAAACTACCATACCACCACTCACGCACCTACCACCACCTTCACCCACCCGTCGCCACCACACCATTCTCCCCCCTCTTTATCTCTCTATCTCCTCCTCCTCCTCTCTCTTCTATGCCTAACGCCAAACATCAAAACCCCATTTCCCAAGACGCCGTCGTCGGAGATCCATCAGTAACGCCAAACCTTAAAACCCCTTTGTCAGAGATCTAGAAAAAGCCACCATCGTCGAAGATCCAAATCCAGAAGCGTCATCAAACCTCTCTCTCTCTTTCTTATCCTCCACCGTTCCTTTAGATACAGAAGCATCATCGTTAATGGGGTTTAATGGCAGTATTGGTTAGCGTTGGGGTATGTGCTTGATTTTGGATCTTTTTGGCGTGTCGGGTTCTAGGGTTATAGGCTTGTAAAATATCAGTTGGGTATGAATGGTGGTGATGTTAAGGGTGAAGGTACGGTGGTGTAGTGGTGGTGATGTTAAGAGTGGTTGAGGTGGCGGAGGTAGTGGTTGGTGGTAGAGAGAGACGTGTGGGGTGCGTGGAGGTGGTGGTGGTCTGGAGGGGTGTATGTAGGTGGTGGCAGAAACCTTGAATTCTTTTTCTCTGCATTCAGATTGTAGAGAGTGTGTGTGTTGAAGGAGAGATACTAAGTTTTGAGATAGAGAGCAGGGTTTTTTCATGTATATTACTTTAGTATATAGGGAAAACGATCAAAATACCCTCATGTGGTTGATCAGATTTAACCATGAAAACTGATTGAGTTAGGGTCAAAGGACGTAACTTCCAAGGGTTTGCAAACATCGAGTACGTTTTTTGTACTTTTTTAAGGCCAAGGATACAGTTTGCAATCTGGTGTCAACATAAAGGACGATTTTTGTAATTTACTCTTAAAATAATTAGATAAATATGTAAACTAATTTTAATCCTACTAGATAAATCAAACAATTTAATTAAACTAATTAAATCTTTTTTTTTTTTACTTTAACCCCTTCAACTTTCTTTGGTTTGTATTTTAAGATTAAAAGATTAGATGTTAATGTAAACGCTACATTTCTTGATATCAAATTGGAATTTAAATTCTTGAGGGGCATTCTGGTATCTATATCATCAATATAAGTAAACTAATGTGTGATATGTGTCATCTATTGAAGATATCTACATTTTTATGTTCCTGCCTCTCTTTAATGTTTAACTTATATTAATTAAATTAAATATACAAATCAAGATATATAATATATATATATATATATATATATATATATTTGTTTAAATTTTAAAAGGATTATCTTAGAACCTCTTTTAAGTAAAATAAAATTATATCGTATTCTTTTAATTAAATAAATAAATAAATAAAGGTTAAGTAAGGCTAAAAGAAAATCAATTACCATTCGGTTTGCTAACTATTTCATATTAGTAACTAAAGAATATTTTTAGTTATAAAACATTGAGTACAACTATAATGAATAAATTATAAACTAAACACTTCGTAAACCCTAGCTAACAAAATGATAATTTTTGTTAAATCTATATAGTTATGGATAAATAAGACTTATCAGAATGTATAAGTAAGACTTATCAACAATATAAGTTACTTATATGATATAGTTAACAAATCAAATAATAATTTATTTGCTTTTAGCCAAACTAAATATTTATATATTTAATAATAATAAAAATAATAATGAATAAAATAATTAGAATCATTTATTAAAATTTTGATCATATAAGAACATTCACATTAATGGATCTCCTATGATACATGTGGTTTTTTAATATATATATATATATATATATATATATTGGATATAGAATTATTTATTTAATCTATGTAATATACATTCTTTTTAAAGATATAATTTTTATATTATTTGGTATATAAAACTGCATTTACTCAATTCAAACAATACATGAGGTTTTTAAAGATATAACTTTTTTTTATCATTTAGTATACAAAATTACATTAACTCAATCCATGTAATATGCATGGTTTTTAAAGATATAACACGGGTTTCTTAAAATATATAACTTTTTTTATCAATTAGTATACACAATTACATTATTCAGCCCATGTGTAATACACATGATTTTTAAAGATATATCTTTTTATTATTTGGTATATAAAATTATACTTACTCGAGCCGTACAATACACAGAGTTCTTAAAGATATAGTTTTTTTATTATTTAACATATAAAATTACATATATCCAATCTGTGTAATAAACGAGATTTTAAAGATAATTGTTTTATTATTTAGTATATAAAAGTACATTTATTCTACCCCGTATTTTCAACCAAACACCCGTGGGCCCGGGTGGGGAAGTCAAATAAAACACAGCACAGCGGAAGTCTTGGAGTAAAATTACTATTACAAACCAAATGTTCAAAGTACGAAAAATAATATACAGGCGGCTTATAATGAAAGATCCACAGGCAGATCGTAAAATATACAAAAATGTGTAACAGACTTTGGGCAGATCTAATGATTTGCCAAATCCTCTTATATCACTATCGAGCAGCTTCCAGCCTATTTCGTATTATACCCGCATCTTAGTCTTTTGAAAATACGTCAGCTTTCGATGGTAAATACACCCGACTGACTCATTTTAAAAACATTTTTAAAAATTAGATTTAAGTGCACAAGTAACAAATCTTTTATAACTTGGGAAAGTCAGCTTTGTAACCTTGTTAACAGCTTACATGTTTGTCAATACATATGGGGCCCAGTACAGAGACCGAGACATGACTATCTTAAAGGATAAAAAACGGTACGATACGCTAGATTAAGCGATGGGTCGGATAGAATGTAGTTTAACCCAACAAGTACTTAAGACTTGTATAATATGGGTAAACAATTAATATTTTGGAATTTGAGATTAAAATAATAATGTTAAACCCGTTTCAGCTAATTTTCGTAAACTAGTTACATATACTCAACCGTACGCATATAAGCGATATCGGGTAAACGGATGAGTTATGAACAAGTTCTATATGTCATTATACTTTAAATAAGTTCTAATATCAGTAGGATATCAACTTATATGCCCGTTGAGGTTTTAAAACGAAACTACGCCTTATAAGGCATTTTGGACCATTATGTGTCCTATAAAAGGAACTTGAATGAGTTTTGATGTAATGATCATAAACATTCTGGAAAATATTTAATTTGTGATATATTATCAGTAAGAAGTCACACATAAGTGTGATTTATGGTTAGACCAAACTATGAACCGAAAGGGCATTTTGGTCATTTAAAAAGTATAGTTTACGATATTATACTAAAATTAGTTTATGATCAGAATATTATCATCATAATATGTCAATTACATTAACATATCAGTAAGTAATTCGTTTGCAAGTTCATTGTTGATTAAAACCTTGTTTAATATAAAAAGGGTATTTTAGTCAAATATTGACATTTTACGGAACTTGTGCATAGACTTGGATTATGATTATGATCAAGTAATATAACCTCAGAGGGTTATGCTACATTGTATTACGATCATAACGTGACCATAAATCAGAAGTTAACTAATCTAAGTCGGGTCAGAATCGAAAGTCAAAGCAGAAGTCAAACTTCACGACTTTCGGTTGCGAACCGACTCTAGGATTGAAATTGACGGATTGAACATGTTCCCACATGTCCTAATAATTATTACCAACTTTTTTAAGTGTCAAAAACATGTTTATAACATATATAAACTCAGATTATAACTATTATAAAATCTAACCCGTTTGACTTTTTAAAACATAAACTTTGACCCGTCAATTGACCTAGTAAACATGATCCTTAGGAGGAGCCCTTTTAAGGGATTAATACCTTCCTAATTAGGATCACTTAGCCATGTTTATTTCGAACAATGGCTGTACCATAATGGTGTTAACCGAAAGTCAAGGCATTTGTCGAAAATGCTTGACTTTTGGCTATTAAAAGCCTATAAAAAGAAAAGAGCAGAGATGGAGCACTTACAAGTGATCGAAGGAAAACTTAGAACTCAAAGGGAAGCTCCTAAATGGTCTGAAACTTCCAAGAGTGTAATAGAGAGGAGAAAGAGTGAATGAGGAAGGAAATGGGTGAGTTTGAGTGGTTATTTATAGTGCAAGAGGTGCAAGAAGATGGAGCCGTTGTAGGATCTTTACAAATGTCTAGCAAGGTGTCAAAAGCTGGAAGAGTGTGGCAAATTGCTGGCTAGGTGGCATCCTCACAAAGATTTAGGGTTTTGACATATTTAGTCCCTCAAATAGTTTTGTTAAATGTCATGAATTGTCCCTTGACTTATATTCTATGACATAATGACACCACTAGTTCTTTTCGTTCAACACGAGATGTATTGAAGAAGAGTATGAATAACCGAACATTAACGGGTGTCACACTAGGTGTTTTTACGACTTAAAAGTGTCTACTAGCTTAAACGCGAAAGATACGATACTTATGGTTTCATGGGTTAAATACTCAAACTAGTAAGGTTAAAGGTTTGGTGAAGATGTATGATACTCAAGAATGGTGAATTAAAAGATACGTCTCAACCGAGAGATGTTCGGGTCTAAAGGTGGCTTAATAAATCAAGAAATATGAAAATAACAAGGTCTAGGGGCCTTTGGGTCATTTGCTGAAAGTTAAAATGGTGTAAATTAGAGGCTTCTAAACCTCGCCGTAGGCTACGGTCTAACAGTAGGCTTAGACCGTAGCTTACGGTCTTAGACCGTAAGGTACGGTTAAGCTTATGAAAATTTTATGTTTTTTTAATATGTTTAAGTGGTTAACTCATTGAGGTATGATCCGAGGTATGTACACGTGTCTGTATATTACCAAACATGAATTTTACGAGGTGTTAATTGTCCAACTTTAGCGTATTTTTAGAATTAATCCCTCTCGTCCAACTAGTGGCTCATATGAGAGTTAGAACTTCATAAAGGATCACTCAGAGGCTAGGTATAACCATGTTGACTCTAATGTCACTCAGAGGCTGAGCATGTTGACACTAATGGTCACTCAGAGGCTAAGTTTAAGCATGTTGACACTAATGGTCACTCAGAGGCTATGTTTATGCATGTTGATACCAGAGGGTCACTCAAAGGCTTAGTTTGAGCATGTTGACAACTTGCGAACTCGTCAGACACTTAGCTACATAAGTGGTTATGAATTTCTTCAAACCCATCCACCAATAATTCTTTTTCAAATCTTGATACATCTTGTCACCACCCAGGTGAACCGTGTATCTTGAGTTATGCGCTTCCTGGAAGATTCGATCCCTAAGTCCTCCAAAGATTGGAACCCAAATTCTGCCATTAAATCTAAGGATCCATCTTTCCAGGCATTAACTAATCAACAGGTCCGCCTAATCCTTCCTTAGAAATATTTGTCTCTACCAGGGCTTGCTTTTGTATATCTAATAGCTTCTCATTCAAGCTATTTCTGAGCCCAATGCTCTTGGCGTTAATCATAATAGGCTTAACTCTTTCCTTGCGACTTCAGGCGTCAGCAACAACATTTGCCTTGCCGGGATGATAGCGAAATTCGCAATCATAATCATTAAGTGTTTCCATCCAGCGGCGTTGTCGCATGTTCAAATCCTTTTGATTAAACATATGTTGGAGCCTCTTATGGTCAGTATATATAATACACTTTATGCCATATAAGTAATGTCTCCACAACTTAAGTGCAAATAGAACAGTACCAAATTCCAAGTCATGGGTGGTGTAATTCCTTTCGTGCACCTTTAATTGTCATGACGCATAAGCAATCACTTTGCCTTTTTGCATTAGCACACAACCCATGCTAGTGTGAGAGGCATCACAATAAACAAAAAAAATCCTCAATACCCTCAGGTAGAGATAACACAGGAGCATTGCTCAACTTGTGTTTTAAAATTTCAAAAGATTCTTGTTGTTTTGGACCCCGGTCAAACTTGACATTCTTACGGGTCAAGGTAGTTAAAGGAGTTGCTATCCTCGAAAAGTTCTCAATGAACCTCCTATAATAACCAGCCAATCCTAAGAAACTACCAATTCATTATGGCTTCAATCTTAGCAGGATCCACTTGAATACCATGCTCACTTACAACAAGTCCAAGAAACTGGACTTCTTTAAGCCAAAACTCGCACTTAGAGGACTCAGCATAAAGCTTCTCTTGTCTTAGCAATTCTAGGATGCACCGAAGATATTTCTCATGATCAACTTGATTACGAGAGTAGATAAGTATGTCGTCTATGAAGACAATGACAAACTTATCTAGATACGGCTTGCAGACTCTATTCATGAGATCCGTGAATGCTGCAGGTGTATTTGTGAGCCCAAAAGGCATCACTAGGAATTCATAATGACCATGACGGTTCCTGAAGGCAATTTTGGGAACATCCTCACTTCTAACCTTCAGTTGATGGTATCCCGATCTCAAATCGATCTTAGAGAAGTAACTAGCCCCTTGAAGTTGATCGAACAAGTCATCGATCATGGGCAGAGGATAACGATTCTTGATTGTTATCTTGTTTAGTTTGCGGTAATCAATGCACATCCGCATTGAACCGTCCTTTTTCTTAACAAAAAGAATAGGAGCTCCCCAAGGCGAGGAACTAGGCTGAATAAAGCCTTTCTCTAAAAGTTCATCTAATTGAATTCTTAATTCCTTCATTTCCGTCGGTGCTAACCGATACGGAACTCTTGCAACAGGTGCCGCTCTTGGTAGGATGTCGATCCTAAACTCCACTTGCCTATCTGGAGGTAGACCCGGTAATTCTTCAGGGAAAACATTAGGATATTCTGAAATAACTGGTAGGTCTTCAATCTTTGGCTTTGGCTCGTTAATAGTTACTTGTGCCATGTAAATGACACAACCTTTCCCTAGACACTTGGATGCCTTAAATAACGACACCTTGTCTGGCAATCTATAGTGTGAATCTCGAAAGATGGTGAGTATTTCACCAGATGGGGTTTTAATTTCGATGATTTTCTTATCACAGGCCATGCGGGCTTGGTTATGTGATAACCAATCCATGCCTAAGACTACATCGAACCCCGTCAATTTCATTGGAAAAAGAGAAAGAGAATTGAATGATTCTTAATGGATATATAACATCCATCAAGAATAGAAGACGCTGTTTCTAAGGTTCCATCAACAAGTTATACTTCATAAGTAATCTAAGGGAAACTTAGAACTGAAAGGGAAGCTCCTAAATGGTTAGAAACTTCCAAGAGTGTAATAGAGAGGAGAAAGAGTGAATGAGCAAGGCAATGAGTGAGTTTGAGTGGCTATTTATAGTGCAAGAGGTGCAAGAAGATGGAGCCAAGTGTTAGGGGTGTTGTAGGATCTTTACAAGTGTCTAATAAGGTGTCAAAAGCTGGAAGAGTGTGGCAATTTGCAGGCTAGGTGGCATCCTCACAAAGATTTGGGGTTTTGACATATTTAGTCCCTCAAAATAATTTTGTTAAATGTTATGAATTGTCCCTTGACTTATATTCCATGACATAATGACACCACTAGTTCTTTTCATTCAACACGAGATGTATTGAATAAGAGTATGAATAACCGAACATTAACGGGTGTCACACTAGGTGTTTTTACGAGTTAAAAGTGTTTACTAGCTTAAACGTGAAAGATACGATACTTATGGTTTCATGGGTTAAATACTCAAACTAGTAAGGTTAAAGGTCCGATGAAGATGTGTGATACTCAAGAATGGTGAATTAAAAGATATCGTCTCAATCGAGAGACGTTCGGGTCTAAAGGTGGCTTAGTAAATCAAGAAATATGAAAATAACAAGGTCTAGGGGCCTTTGGGTCATTTGCTGAAAGTTAAAAGGGTGTAAATTAGAGGCTTCTAAACCTCGCCGTAGGCTACGGTCTAACAGCAGGCTTAGACCGTAAGTTACGGTTAAGCTTATGAAAATTTTATGTTTTTTTAATATGTTTGAGTGGCTAACTCATTGAGGTATGATCCGAGGGTATGTACACGTGTTAGTATATTACCGAACACGAATTTAACGAGGTGTTAATTGTAACATCCGTAAAAAATCCGGATTTACCAAACCCGCTTCGTTTATTAACCGAACAATTAGTTAAAAATTTCGTTGCGTATTTAATGCTCAAATTAATTTTAAACGATACATAATTAACAAGTATATTAGAATATAAAATTTATATTTGAAAATGTATTAAAAATAGTGAAATAAAAATAAAACAAGGCTGCCGGGATTCGAACCCGGGTCAACCGAGTCAACCAAGCCTTAACTCTCATTCACCAAACCACTCCGCCATATGGGTTCTTTAGTAATGTATCAAACAATTAATTCAAATATCAAAATCTCGATTTCAAATCGACGCGCCCAATTCGCAGTCGTTGGAAATCCCGACGATTTCGCCTTTCGCTGTTGGTTTCTTGTGTCTTAACGCGTATAATAACTATTGCATCGGTTATAACCGATGTCCAGTCCGCGACATCAGTCATAACCGCCGGAAAAATTATTGACCGACGAATCAAGACGGTAATCGGACTAAATTCATCGATGTTCTTCCCTATAAATACACCCACAAGCTTCTGATAACCTTTTCGCTCACAATCACACAAATTCTCGACGTAATTTTACTCGCGGGGAAAATCTCTGCAAGTCACCGGAAAACCGAGATTTCATCTACACGGTAAATACATCGACTCTTTCCGTTTCAATCCGGTTTTAGACTGATACTAACTTCAATCCAACCATCAGAATCAATCCCAGACGACGTAGCCGGAATATTCAGCTCTCGCCAGAAAACCTCTGAAATTTCTGATCTTACGCTGGGAATCGGTATAATCATCCAAACTTCTGTAAATCCTTGTTTATGTACCTCAATATCATATCTAATCGAACAGAACTGTTAATTGATTCTAACAGCCGAAGTTCACAAACAGAGCCGACGAGTCTTCGCTGGAGTTCTGTGAAAGACGCTGATCGGTACATCCTTCCCCCAAACTCTCTCCATTCATTACCTTTCAATTACTTATAAAGCTTGTTAATCGGATTAGACATAAATCAGTTGAATTATCATAATCAGTAATCTTAAGCGAAGAAGACGAAGTTCAGATATATTATAAGATTAATTAAAATTAGTATATTGAACGGGTTAGACACACAGTCCAGCGGTGGACTGTGTGCAAACAATATGCACACGACGCGAGTTCGATTCCTATCACACACACATTCGCTGTAATAAAATGCCTTTTTTTTAAACCGAACCTGGTTAACTCAGTAAGATGTTAAGTATAATAAAAATCAGAATATTTACCAAGTTAGACACACAGTCCAGCGGTGGACTGTGTGCCAAACTAAACCACAGGTCCCGGGTTCGAGACCTATGGAGAGCACCGAGTCGTTACATTAAATCTTTATTTTAAAATAAGTGATTTTCGGATTAACTTAATTAGTATATAAATATAATTAAAAACAGAAATATTTCGGGTTAGACACGTAGCTCAGTTGGTAGAGCTGCGTGCACGCGTACGGGAGGTCTCGGGTTTGAGTCCTGCCCGGCGCATACATACACACAATAAAACCGGTCAACAAGTCAACGGTCAACAGTCAACGCTTATGGTCAACGGTCAAAAGTCAACATTTTTTTTATTATTTTTATTTATTTATTTAAATTAAAAATCAATTAAAAATACTTAAAAATAACATTTTTAAAGTTAGAAAATAGCCTTAAACTCATAGAAATATATCCAATAATCCTACTAAAATTGATTAATAAAATCCGCTTATTTACCGAACCATTATGTTATTATCTAGGTTAGTTTCACTCGTGGTTAATCCAACTTCGTGCGCATTCAACATCATCAACCGAACGCACCCAATGTGCGTGAATCTTACAACTCCCCTTTTTAATTACACATTTTGGGGTGTATCATGTGTCACTAAAACTAATTCGTTTATTCAAACTCGTGTCATACCATATTATGATTTAAACTTAGAATGTAAATATTGTTTGTAGTTATGTATTACATATTGTCAAGTTGTATGCAAATTATTTGTTAGGCCCATCAGTTCCTCGTGGGAGACGAGTTGAACAACGCGTGCCTTAAAACTCGTTCATTAGGCCCATCAGTTCGTAGAACAACGCGTGCCTGAAAACTCATTCATTAGGCCCATCAGTTCCTCGTGGGAGACGAGTTGAGCAACGCGTGCCTCAAAACAACCTATTATTGTATGTGTGTGCATTATTTAATATTAAGTGATTTGTGAATAAGTTTACATCTATATTTTCTCATATGTGGTTACGCACTTTATTTATAATCAATTCAATAAACTTGTTTAAATGTTTTTCATAGGATTCACTCGCCAACTTTTTGTTGATCCAAAAACCATTTTACACATGATACAGGTGAACAGGATGAAGCAAGGAAAACATAGGAAATGCCTTAGAAGAAAATAATGAAGTCTAGAAAGATGTGTAGAACATGTTGTAATTATGATTGTATGATTTCCCTTTAAATTTAATAATAAATATGAAACGTTATAATAAATGTCATGAGCTTTGATGAAAACCCAATCATGCCCCGATCACCTTTTCCGCTGCGGGTCGGGGTGTGACATTAATTGTCCAACTTTAGCGTATTTTCAGAACTAATCCCTCTCGTCCAACTAGTGGCTCATATGAGAGTTAGGACTTCGTAAAGGATCACTCAGAGGCTCAGTATAAGCATGTTGACTCTGATGTCACTCAGAGCCTGAGCATGTTGGCACTAATGGTCACTCAGAGGCAAAGTTTAAGCATGCTGACAGTAATGGTCACTCAGAGGCTATGTTTATGCATGTTGACACCAGAGGGTCACCTAGAGGCTTAGTTTGAGCATCTTGACACTTATAGTCCTTATTAGTCCTTAATGGACTTATTATATAAAATACTGACACGTGTCAGTATACTATAGGACATGATTTTATGAGGTATTATATCCTCACCCCCTTAAAAGAAATCTTGGCCTCGAGATTTTATTCAAAAAGATGGGGGTACTTTTGTCGCATAGTGGACTCAACCTCCCATGTATACTCGGGACCTAGAAGGGCACCCCTTTAACCTTTTCTATAGGTATCTTTTTCCTTCGGAGCTTCTTAACCTGTCGATCCTTGATCGAAATTGGTTTCTCAACGAACCTCAGGTTTTCATCTATTTGCA
Source organism: Scalesia atractyloides (assembly GCA_947069175.1). Lineage (NCBI taxonomy): Eukaryota > Viridiplantae > Streptophyta > Magnoliopsida > Asterales > Asteraceae > Scalesia > Scalesia atractyloides. The sequence continues at coordinate 70,876,020 of CAMTDV010000013.1, read as the reverse complement.
CATCTTGATGTGACATTGCTAGCGACTCATCAGCTAGACATTTCTTTAAATTAGATATGTAGAACACATCGTGGATTACACTGAACTCCTCTGGTAGCTTAAGCTTATAAGCTACAGCGGCGGCACATTCGATTATCTCGAATGGTCCGATATATATTGGGCTTAACTTGCCCTTCCTTCCAAATCTCATTACACCTTTCCAAGGTGATACCTTTAGCATGACTTTGTCCCTTATCTGGAACTTAAGAGGTTTACGCCTCTTGTCAGCATAACTATTCTGCCTATCACAGGAAACTTTGAGACGATCACAGATTAGCAAAATCATATCCGTGGTCTCTAGGACAATCTCAGGTCCAGATAGTTGGGCTTCCCCAACTTCAGCCCAGCACACGGGCGTTCTACATTTTCTCCCATACAAAGCTTCAAAAGGAGCAGCCTTGATTCTTGTATGATAACTATTATTATAGGAGAATTCTATTAGGGGTAAGTGGTCATCCCAACTTCCACCTAAATCATCACACATGCTCTAAGCATGTCTTCCAAAGTTTGGATAGTACGCTCACTTTGTCCATCTGTCCGTGGGTGGTAAGCCAAACTAAAGTTTAATCTTGTGCCTAAAGATTGTTGGAAACTTTTCCAAAAGTGAGATGTATATCTAGTATCTCTGTCGGATACAATAGATACCAGCACACCATGTAGGGGGACAATCTTGTCCACATATAGCTTTGCCAACTTATCAGAATTATAAGTCTCTTTAATTGGCAAGAAATGTGTTGACTTAGTCAACCTGTCCACAATGACCCAAATCGTTTCATTGCCACGTTTGGTCTTAGGTAACTTGGTAATCAAATCCGTAGTCACCATTTCCCATTTCCAAGTGGGAATCTCAAGCTGTTGTAGAATTCCTGACGGTATCTGATGTTCGGCTTTAATTTGCGAACACGTCAGACACTTAGCTACATAAGTGGCTATAGATTTCTTCAAACCCATCCACCAATAATTCTTTTTCAAATCTTGATACATCTTGTCACCACCCGGGTGAACCGAGTATCTTTAATTATGCGCTTCCTGGAGGATTAGATCCCTAAGTCCTCCAAAGATTGCAACCCAAATTCTGCCATTAAATCTAAGGATTCCATCTTTTCCAGGCATTAACTGATCAACAGTTCCGCCTAATCCTTCATTAGAAATATTTGTCTCTATCAGGGCTTGCTTTTGTATATCTAATAGCTTCTCATTCAAGCTATTTCTGAGCCCAATGCTCTTGGCGTTAATCCTAATATGCTTAACTATTTCCTTGCGACTTCAGGCGTCAGCAACAACATTTGCCTTGCCGGGATGATAGCGAAATTCGCAATCATAATCATTAAGTGTTTCCATTCAGCGGCGTTGTCGCATGTTCAAATCCTTTTGATTAAACATATGTTGGAGCCTCTTATGGTCAGTATATATAATACACTTTATGCCATATAAGTAATGTCTCCACAACTTAAGTGCAAATACAACAGTACCAAATTCCAAGTCATGGGTGGTGTAATTCCTTTCGTGCACCTTTAATTGTCATGACGCATAAGCAATCACTTTGCCTTTTTGCATTAGCACAAAATCATGCTAGTGTGCAAGGCATCACAAAAAACGACAAAATCCTCAATACCCTCAGGTAGAGATAACACAGGAGCATTGCTCAACTTGTGTTTTAAATTTCAAAAGATTCTAGTTGTTTTGGACCCCAATCAAACTTGACATTCTTACGGGTCAAGGTAGTAAAAGGAGTGGCTATCCTCGAAAAGTTCTCTATGAACCTCCTATGTTAACCGGCCAAACCTAAGAAACTATGAATCTCCGATGGAGTTTTGGGTACTTCCCAATTCATTATGACTTCAATCTTAGCGGGATCCACTTGGATACCACGCTCACTTACAACATGTCCAAGAAACTGGACTTCTCTGAGCCAAAACTCGCACTTAGAGAACTTAGCATAAAGCTTCCCTTGTCTTAGCAATTCTAGGATGCACCAAAGATGTTTCTCTTGATCAATTTGATTACGAGAGTAGATAAGTATGTCTTCTATGAAGACAATGACAAACTTATCTAGATACGACTTGTAGACTCTATTCATGAGATCCATGAATGCTGCAGGTGCATTTGTGAGCCCAAAAGGTATCACTAGGAATTCATAATGACCATAACGGGTCCTGAAGGCAATTTTTGGAACATCCTCACTTCTAACCTTCAGTTGATGGTATCCTGATCTCAAATCGATCTTAGAGAAGTAACTAGCCCCTTGAAGTTTATTGAACAAGTCATCGATCATGGGCAGAGGATAACGATTCTTGATTGTTATCTTGTTTAGTTTGCGGTAATCAATGCACATCCGCATTGAACCGTCCTTTTTCTTAACAAAAAGAATAGGAGCTCCCCAAGGTGAGGAACTAGGCTGAATAAAGCCTTTCTCTAAAAGTTCATCTAATTGAATTCTTAATTCCTTCATTTCCATCGGTGCTAACCGATACAGAACTCTTGCAACAGGTGCCGCTCTTGGTAGCATATCGATCCTAAACTCCACTTGCCGATCTGGAGGTAGACCCGGTAATTCTTCAGGGAAAACATCGGGATATTTTGAAATAACTGGAAGGTCTTCAATCTTTGGCTTTGGCTCGTTAATAGTTACTTGTGCCATGTAAATGACACAACCTTTCCCTAGACACTTGGATGCCTTAAATAACGACACCTTGTCTGGCAATCCATAGTGTGAATCTCGAAAGATGGTGAGCATTTCACTAGATGGGGTTTTAATTTCGATGAGTTTCTTATCACAGGCAATGCGGGCTTGGTTATGAGATAACCAATCCATTCCTAAGACTACATCAAACCCCGCCAATTTCATTGGCAAAAGAGAAATAGAATTGAATGATTCTTAATGGATATATAACATCCATCAAGAATAGAAGACGTTGTTTCTAAGGTTTCATCAGCAAGTTCTACTTCATAAGTTATGTCTCGGGTTCTTATGGTAAGTTTAATAGTTTTCTAAACTTATAGTCCACAAATGACTTATCCGCACCCAAATCAAAAAGAACTCTAGCATATACGTCATTAATGAGGAATGTACGTGTTATGACTTTGTTGTCATTAACAGCCTCTCTAGCATTAATCTGAAAGGCACGAGCATTTCCTTTCTTGGCCTCTCCAGGCTTCACATTATTACTCTTGAGATTCTTAGGGCAGTTAGTCTTAATATGCCCTTTTTCATTGCAGCCGTAGCAGACGACATCCTTAAGATCCTTGCATTCTAGGGTCTTATGCCCTTTTTTCTTACAAATACCACATGGTTTAGTATGTGGATCAAATTGCACCATCCCCAGTGCCTGCGGTTGCAGGTCTTACATGTCGGCATCACGCCCGACTTATCTTGGTTCCTTCTAAACCCAAATCTCCCCTTATTCATCTTATTAAATCTTTGGGAGTTACCATCCTCTCTCTTCCTTTTCCCGTCAGTCTCATTCTTGACTGACTTTTGTCTCACCAAATCCAAGGTGGGAGAGAGAGAGAGAGAGATAGGTCAACAACAGACCCATAAGTACTTGGCATAGCAGCCTTTACCATGCCCTTAATCTCGGGTGCTAACCCATTAATGAAACGCACAATGCGTTTGGGTTCAGGAGTGATTAGATAGGAGACTAATCTGGATAGGGAGTTGAAGTCAGAAACATACTTCCGACAGTCCAGATCTTTCATTGTAAGAGTCAGAAAATCTGACTCTATCTTCTCCACCTCATGAGGTGGGTAGTACGTCTCTTTGACAAGGTCAACAAACTTGCTCCATCCCAAGTTATACAGGTGTACTTTTCGTGTTGACTGGACCATGGCCTTCCACCATATTAGGGCATCGCCCTTAAAGGATTGGGATACAAACTTTACCACATCCTTATCAGCAAAACCGCTGATATCTACAATAGTTTCCATCTCATCGAGCCATTTCAAGGCTTCTATAGCCCCTTTTCTCCATTAAAATCTAGGGGCTTACAGTAGACAAAGTATTTATAGGTACATCCGTCTTTGGAAGAACGGGACCTATCACTAAATAGTTGTTTCTTTGGTTCACTCTTCGCATTTGAGGAGTGAATAGAGCTCTCCTTTCGAGCTGATGATGGTGGAATAGACAAAGGTTTGGAGTGAGTAGCGCTCGACTCCTTAAATTTTTCCATGGCCTTTTCCATGGTCTTTCCAATATCTGCATCAATGCGAGCTTGGAAATCATCATTATTGATGGCTATATTTTCAGCTTTGTTAGTACTATTATCACAGCAACTACTTTGCGCCTCATCTGAGTTAGCCATCTCTGATGTTTGGGTACTAAATACCAAATTAAATTTACATTAGCCATGGTATTAATAACCATATAGGCTATAAAGTTTGGATATATAAAATCCATTGCCTATTTGAACAGTTTGCATAGAATCACAACTGTCAGGCTTAACATTTTAAATGAATGTTATCTATATTTGGCCTAGGTCTCAAAAGGGCCATCAAAGGCAAATTATAATTTAGACACAGTCCATATATATTTTAGACAGTGAATCTTAATGTCACAATGCTATTGTCATAAGACAATTATAAATAGCTCATAGGCTTGTCTCGTAGGACATTTAAAATATGGCTCATAGGCCTTATCCCAAGGATATTAAAATATAGCACTTTGGCTTGTCACTTAAGGACGTAAATACGGCACATAGGCCTCTCACTAATGGACATAAAACTACGGCACATTGGCCTGTCACTTATGGACATAATTTTGGGCAGAGGGTTATATTAACCACAACTGTCATTGTCATATTTGACAATTATAACTTGGCCCGATACAAAATAATATAATAAATCAATTTACATCTCCTAGATGTTAAGATAGATAATCATCGCACTGATGATATTAGTCATGATCTCATTGATCATATAGACTATAAGGCTTGAGCATAGCTCACCACCCTGGACAGGGAACCATAAGGTTACAACTGTCATTGTCTTAATTAACAATATAATATTGCTCGAAGGCAAATCATCACTAATGGATGTTTAATTATGGCCCGTAGGTACTTACATCATTAATGGATGTCAATTATGGCCCGTAGGCACGACATCACTAATGGATGTTTAATTATGGCCTGTAGGCACTTACATCACTAATGGATGTCAATTATGGCCCATAGGCACTACATCAATAATGGATGTTTAATTATGGCCTGTAGGTACTACATCACTAATGGATGTTTAATTATTATCATCGCATTGATGATATTAGCGGGGATCAAATTTGATCACATAGGCTATATAAGGTTAGGACGTAGTCCATTACCTAGACGGGTAGCGTGGTTCCTCAAGTCACACTACCAAGAGTATTAACATCACTTGAATGTTAACACAGATTATCCTAATGGTCGATTAATAGTCATGGTCGCATTAACCTTAACGACTTGGAGGCTTGAACATAGTCCACCACCTCTGGATAGAAGGATAATTCTTCCTTAACTATCATGATAGAAGGCTATTCATCCTTAAATATCATTTATAATTTGGCCAATTAATATGGACTTTGCCATTTGGCTAATCAAAACCATTAAGATCTTTTGGAATTATATAGCTGATCATAAATTTTAGTAAAATCGAGACGATCGCTTGAAGGGGATGAGTACATATATATATTATTCCAAAATATTTAATTAAATGACAATAGAAATTACAATACTTGAAATAAATAAATAAAACTAATTGTCCATGCAAGGACTAAAGAAATAACTTGTCCACGCAGGGACTAGAGAAATAACAATGTCCACATAGAGACTAAACATAATAATAGAAAAGACTTCACTCGTCCTTCATTCCCTTAACCAACTTGGAGAGTTTCTTGAAGAACTTATTTCTCTTCTTCTCCGTCTTTTCCGCTTGTTGTTACATTTCATTCATTAGCTCCAAGGCCTCACTAATGGCCTCAAGAGGGGGCGGAAGTTGTGGTTGTGGTTGAGGCACAACAAGATACTGGTACCCATAACTTGGGTATCCAGTAGGTGGATAAGCAGGTGGAAAAGGAGACGGGTAAAATGCATTATGCATGACCGCTTGCATATAAGGCTCATGCGATAGTGCCTGGTAATTGACAAGTGTAGATGGGTTAAAAGGATCATATCCAGATATACCCGGATAGTAGGAATAGGGTTATTAAAACCCAATGGTGGTGGTTGAACCACTGGTGTAACACCCTGTAAAAATCGTGTCCAATAGTATAGTGACATGTGTTGTATTTTAAATATAGTCTATTAAAGACCAATAAGGACTAAAGGCGTCAACATGCTCAAATTGAGCCTCTGAGTGACGGTCCGATGTCAACATGCATAAATAACCGCCTCTGATTGACTGATATGTTAACATACTTAAATCATTAGCCTCTGAGTGACTGATATGTCAACATGCTTGAAATTTGGCCTCTGAGTGACTGATATGTCAACATGCTCAGTCTCTAAGTGATATCGGAATCAACATACTTATAATAAGCCTCTGAGTGATCTTTTATAAAGTCCTAACTCTCATTCGTGCCATTTGTTGGACGAGAGAGTTCATTTTTGTAAATATGTGAAAGTTGGATGATGGAGGGATTAAAAGTGTCAACATGTTAATTTATACCTTTGAGTGACCTTTTAATGAACCGAGAGCTCGACAATGTCCGGGCATAATCCCGGGTATGCCAAGTATCGGCTACGGAGGGCTAAAAGTGACAAAAGGGTGTTTAAAAAGGTTTTTAGAAGCTTTTTAAAGTTAAGGGGTTAAAAGTGTCAAACTTTGAAACTGGTTTTGGGGCGGCCGCGGGCCTTGAGAGACCAGACCTGGGTCTCTCACGGGGCGCAAGAACAGGTCTGCTGCAGAAAGTTTTGTTTGGAAACCAAGCAAAACTCCAAAACCATTAATTTGAAACCATGGCTTCTCTAAACTGCTATGCCACGTTTTAGGACACTTGTAAGCTTCTTCTTACACCCCTAAACACCAGGCTTCACCTCCTTTGAGTTCTCCAACTATAAATAGGTGATTAAGTTCACCATTTGAACTTGCACCTTTCTAAATCATAACTCTTCTCCCTCCTCTGGAAGTTCCTAGCTGAAAGGAGCATCCAACTTAGTTCTCTTGCATTGTAGGAACCTCTTGTAAGTGTTCCTTGCTCTTGCATTTTCGTTTATAGGCTTTTATAGCCAAAAGTCAAGCGTTTTTCAGAAAACGCTTTGACTTTTGGTTAAGACCATTATGGTCCAGCCATTGTTCGAAATGAACATGTCTAAGTGATCGTAATAAGGTAGGTGTTAATCCCTATAAAGGGCACCTCCTGAAGATCACATTTGCTAGACCAATTGACAGGTCAAAGTTATGATATTAAAAAGTCAAACAGGCCAGTTTTCGGAAAAATCATAAAATAATCTTATATATGTTATGAAACCTGTTTTGACACTTAAACGAGTTGGTAATAATTATTAGAACATGTAAGAACATGTTCGGCTCATCAATTTAAGTTCTAGGGTCGGTTCGCAACCGAAAGTCGCGAAGTTTGACTTTGATTTGACTTTCGATTCTGACCCGATTTAAATTAGATATCTACTGATCTAAAGTTGCATTATGATCATAACATTATGTAGCATAACCCTCTGAGATTATATTACGTGATCATAATCAAAATCCAAGTTTATGCGCAAGTTCCATAACTATGGCATCTTTGACCAAAATGTCCTTTTTGCATAAGACAAGGTTTTAAATGGTAATGAACTTGAAAATGAGTTTCTACTGATGTAATATTATAAGTAGGATTATTTGGGATGTTAAACTAAGTTATAAACTGAGTTTTCAAGCAAGTCTTTAAACTATGTCGATAAATGGCAATTTTAGCCCTTGTGGCTTATAAAATGGTTTTAATCAAATCTTTTCAAGATAAATAATTTACCCACTGATATGTTATATTAATTAACATATTTAAAATATTTTAATCTACCTTAACATCAGTTTTTATAAACATCGCATAAAGACGTCATTTTACGACATAAGCGTCGTTTCGGCGCATAGTATGGTTTTAAACCATATTATTGACTAAGACTTGATACCTACTGATTTTAAAACTTATTTTAAACATACTTAAAGTAGGTACATGTTATAAACTCAGAATCTAATTTATAAAATTGTGTATATGACCCAAATGCCCATTTGGTGCATAGTTTGGTCATAAAAGATAATTTACACATATAATTGATATCCTACTGATATTATATCATAAATAAATTATTTTTCCAGAATACTCATGAACATAAACTTAAAATATATTCAATTTCCTTTTATATGGTATGAAATTACCAAAACGCCCTTATGAGGCATAATTTTGTTTTAAAACCTTAACGGGCATACAAGTTGATATCCTATTGATATGTTAACTTATTTAAAGTATAATGGCATATCGACTTGTCCATAACTTATTCGTACCCGATTGATAATATACGCACAGTTACGTATATGTAACTATTTTATGAAAATTAGCTGAAACGGGTTTAACCTTGTCATTTAAGTCTCAAAATCCAGAATGTTTATAGTTTACTCATATTATACAAGTCAAAGTACTTGTTGGGATTAAACTACATTCTATCCAATCATCGTTTAATCTAGCGTCACACGTTTTGATCAAGTACGCTAGTCGGTCTAAGTCAATTACTTAAATAAGACCGTTAGTATTTAATTGTTAGTTTATGCCATAATCTAGACTAGAGACTTGCCGGTAAATGCTATATGCACTTAGTCTTTTTTGTGTAGGGCTGAGTTATTAAAAATTAAAGAAGACTAGCTCAGGTAAATACTCTCGACTTATTTCCCCTATACGGGCTTGGGTTACGGTAAATTATTACCGCTTGGTCGGAAATGGGATTCAATCGCACGCTGGTTCGGGGATAATAAATCTGCATATTCTATTTTAATCAGTTTTGTTTGATAATTTAAACATCGGGGGTTAACTACCGTGTCCTGGATATCCTCGGCTCATTACAATAGAAATGGCCACGACCTTAGCGCGGGTGTAGGCATACACCCGATAGACGCTCAATTATGCATTCCCACAAGGTTGGGAGGAATTGACACCTTTGTGAGTCCAAAGTGGTGTGTATGTTAATTGTGTCTCGGTTTCTGTACCGAGCCCCATATGTATGACAAACATGTAAATCTGTTAACAAGGTTGGACGGTAAATTAACCCAAGTTATAAAAAGATTTTGTGCTGATAAGCACTTAAAACATTTTTGAAATGTTTTTAAAATGAGTCAGTTGGGTGTATTTACCAGCGTAAGCTGACGTATTTTCAAAAGACTAAACTGCAGGTACAATACAAAAATAGGCCGGAGGTGCTCGGTAGTGATAGAGGATCTTGCAAATCCTAAATCTGCCCAAAGTCTGTTTTATATTCTTTCCATGTACAATTTATGATCCGCCTGTGGATCTTCTATTACGAGCCTGTATATTATTTGTATTTTCGAACATTCGGTTTGTAATAGTATTTACTCCAAGACTTCCGTTGTGCCGTGTTTAATTGACTATGATGATTATGAACTGACGTCACGGTACTCCCCAGCCGGGCCCACCGGTGTATGGATTTGGGTTGGAAATCTGGGGTGTGACAGGTTAGTACCAGAGCCAACGTTTGAGAGAATTAAACACTACCTTCTTGTGTTTAATCTCAAACTTACACGAGCACATTCCTTAGACTTCCGAGTCTAGGCATTGACCTAGATTTTACTCATTTCATTGTTAAGTTATTAGTATGTTTTTGAAATGATTTTTAACAGGAAAATGTCGCCACGTGTGAGAGGACAAAGTGGAAGAGGAAAAGGTCCAATGAGAGGAGGACCATCAGGGCGTCTTCCCCAACCTCACAATCCAGATGCCTACCAAGAATCAGGAGATTCGTCTCCTTGGCAACCAGCGAGATGTTCTGTCTCTAATAGACACTCACCCTCGCATTCCCAAAATTCTTACCGCTCTCACCACTTCTATCATAAACACCATACCCATCATTCGCATTCACATTCTTACCATGAAGAATTTAACCCTAACCATTATTTTAACACGCCTCCAGCCGATCAAAATCAGTTGGACCAGCCACATCCTATAGACGAGGACTCCGACCCGGAGATGCCACCGTCGGATCAAACATACATCCCATTGAAATATCAAGCGATTCAAATTCTTACGCTGGATCGCCCTACCAAGGTCCTAATGAGTGGGACCAATACTGGAACCAATTCACCTTCCCCCACACTCCTTCTCATCACTCTCAACCACCTCCTGTTCAAGAAGATGTCCACATGCTCAACCACCACCTGAACCACCAAGGAGGAAGCGTGGAGCACGCATGTCGGTACGTGCCGGACAAGGTTGGATCGCTGCCACTTTGCCCAACTCCTACCCCACAATTCAAGAGGACCCACAAATGGGTGGACCCTCTAATGTTTCCCCTATAGTGGAACCAACACCTACACCTACAGTTCAACCACCACCATCGGGTTATACTAACCCAATCCCTACGTATCCAGACACTTCTAGATATGATCCTTTTAACCCGTCTACGCCGGTAGACTATCAAGCATGGTCGCAAGACCGCTATATGCAAGCAGTTATGCATAATGCACTTTACCCGTCTCCTTTTCCACCTACTGGATATCCAACTTATGGGTACCAGTATCCGGTTATGCCACAACCTCAACCACAACCTCCGCCACCACTAGAGGCCATTAATGAGGCCTTAGAAAGAATGAAAGAAATGCAGCAACAAGCGGAAAAAACAGAGAAGAAGACAAACAAGTTCTTCAAGAAACTCTCCAAACTGGTCAAGGGAAAGAAGGACGATGAAGTCTCTTCTAATTATATGTAGTCCTTGCGAGGACGTTGTTATTTCCTTTAAGTCCTTGCATGGACAAGTTTATTTCATTTTTCTAGTATTGAAATTTCTATTGGAATTTAATGGAGTACTTTGGAATTATATATATATGTATTCATCCTCTTGAAAACGAGCGTCTCGATTTTATTCGAAATTTATGCTCTGCTATATAAAATCCAAAAGATCTTAATGGATTGATTATGCCAAGTGGCGTAGACCACATATTAGCCAAGAAATGATAGTTAAGTACGAAGGGGTCTTCTATCAGGATGGTTAAGGGAAGTTATCCTTCTATCCAAAGGTAAGGGACTAGGTCCAAACCTCCAAGGTCGTTAAGGTCGAAAGTGACCGGGGCCATTAATCAATCATTAAGGTACTCTTATGTTAACATTAAGAAATGTTCATACTCTTGGTAGTGTGACTTGAGGAATCACGCTAGCCTTCAAGGTAATGGACTATGTCCGAACCTTATATAGCCCTTGTGATCTGTTTGATCCCGGCTAAATATCACCAGTGCGGTGATGAATAAGACATCCATTAGAGATGTATTTTATATAGCCCTTGTGATCTATTTGATCCCGGCTAAATATCACCAGTGCGGTGATGAATAAGACATCTATTAGAGATGTATTTTATATAGCCCTTGTGATCTATTTATCCCGGCTAATATCACCAGTGCGGTGACTATACATCTGATATGATGTAGGCCAATGTGCCCAATTTAATGTCCAGCGGGACAGGCTGATATGCCATATACATCAGATATGATGTAGGCCAATGTGCCCAATTTATGTCCAGCGGGACAGGCTGATATGCCATATACATCTGATATGATGTAGGCCAATGTGCCCAATATATGTCCAATGGGACAGGCTGATATGCCATATGTATTATGACCTAAGGGACAGGCTGATATACCATATACATCTGATATGATGTAGGCCAATGTGCCCAATTATTATGTCCATTAGGGACAAGCCTATGAGCTATATAATTGTCAATGATGACAATGACAGTTGTGGCATTGCGATCCACTGTCCAATAATATATGGACTACGTCCAAATTGTAATTTTCCTATGATGGTCCTATTAAGACCTAGGCCAAATATAGTTATAATTAAGTCTAAGAGTTGTGATGTTATTCACACTAGTATAGGCAATGGATTGTCATATCCAATGTTGAAAGCCGATATGGTTGATATACCATGGCTAAACAAAGTTTTATTGGTATATAGAACCCAAGACTTAAGGATGGCTAACTCAAATGAAGCACAAAGTAGCCACAGGAATGTTGAATCTAATAAAGCCGGAAACAAAAATATAGATGACGATATTTTCAAGCTCGCATTGATGCGGCTGTTGAAAATGCCATCAAAAGGCTTAGAGAGCCGAGTGCTACTCGCTCTAGACCTTTATCTATTCCACCATCTTCACTCATAGGGAGAGCTCTGTTCGCTCTTCAAATGCGAAGAGTGAACCAAAGAAGATAGATCTTTCTGAAAAGTCTCGTTCTGTTAAGGACGGATGTACCTATAAGTACTTTGTTTCTTGTAAACCCCGAGACTTTAACGGGGAAAAATGAGCTGTAGAAGCCCTAAAATGGCTAGACGAGATGGAGACAATAGTAGACATCAGCAACTGTGCTGATAAGGATGTGGTCAAGTACGTATCACAATCCTTCAAGGGCGATGCCCTAATTTGGTGGAAGGCCATGGTTCAATCAACAGGTAAGGTACACCTATACAACTTGGGATGGTCCAAGTTTGTCGATTTGGTAAACGAAACTTACTGTCCACCTCATGAGGTGGAGAAGTTAGAGACAGACTTCTTGTCTCTTTCCATGAAAAACCTAGATTGCCGGAAATATGTTTCGATTTTAATTCCCTATCTAGGTTAATATCCTACCTAATCACCCCCGAATCCAAACGCATTACGCATTTCATAAATGGGTTGGCGCCCGAAATAAAGGGCATGGTAAAGGTTGCTCAGCCTAGTACCTATAGGTCCGCTGTGGACCTATCTCTTTCCCTCACCCTAGATCTGGTAAGACAAAAGTCAGTTAGGACTGAAACTGACGGAAAGAGGAAACGGGAGGATAATAACTCCCAAAGATTTAAGAAGAAAGGAAATTTCGGGTTCAAGAAGAACCATCACACGTCTAATGACAAACCTCTGTGCAAGAATTGTAAATATAGGCATTGGGGACAGTGTAGTATAAATCCACAAACCAAACCCTGTGGTATCTGCAAGAGAAGAGGACATAAGACCTTAGATTGCAAGGATCTTAAGGATGCAGTTTGCTATAACTGCAATGAAAAAGGGCATATAACATACAATTGCCCCAAGAAACCCAAGGGTAATGATGCAAAGCCTAGAGAGGCCAAGAAGGGGAATGCCCGTGCCTTGAAGAAAAAATGCAAGAGAAGCTGTTAATGACGACAATGTCATAACAGGTACTTTCCCCATTAATGATATTTATGCTAGATTTCTTTTTGATTCGGGTGCAGATAGATCTTTTGTTAATCATAAGTTTAGTGAACTATTAAATCTACCCATAAGAACTCTAGATAAAATTTATGAGATAGAACTTGCCGATGGAACCATAGAAACTGCTTCTTCCATTCTTGATGGATGCTCTATATCCATTAAGAATCATTCCATCCCTATCTCTCTTTTGCCAATGAAATTGGTGGGGTTTGATGTTGTCTTGGGCATGGATTGGTTATCTCATAACCAAGCCCGCATTGCCTGCGATAAGAAGCTTATCGAAATTAAAACCCCATCTAGTGAAATAATCACCATCCTCGGAGACTCCCACTATGGACTGCCAGACAAGGTGTTATTATTTAAGGCATCCAAATGTTTGAGAAAAGGTTGTGTCATCTACATGGCACAAGTCACCATAAATGAACCTAAGCCGAACCTTCAACCAGTTATCTCGGAGTATCCCGATGTTTTCCCTGAAGAATTACCAGGCCTACCTCCGGATAGGCAGGTGGAGTTCAGAATTGACATCATACCAACATCAACACCCGTAGCTAGAGCTCCATATAGACTAGCTCCAACCAAAATGAATGAGTTAAGAGTTCAATTGGATGAACTCTTGGAGAAAGGATTCATTCAACCTAGTTCCTCGCCTTGGGGAGCTTCTATTTTGTTTGTAAAGAAGAAAGACGGTTCGATGTGAATGTGCATCGACTACCGAGAACTAAACAAGTTAACAATCAAGAATAGATATCCCCTACCCAGGATCGATGATTTACTTGACCAACTTCAAGGGGCTAGCTACTTCTCCAAGATCGATTTGAGATCAGGATATCATCAACTGAAGGTTAGAAGTGAAGATATTCCTAAGACAGCCTTCAGGACCCGCTATGGTCATTTTGAATTTTTGGTGATGCCTTTTGGGCTCACAAATGCACCTTCAGCATTCATGGATCTCATGAACAGAGTCTGCAAATCGTATTTGGATAAGTTTGTCATTGTCTTCATAGACGACATACTTATCTATTCTCGTAATCAAGCTGATCACAAGAAACATCTTCGGTGCATCCTAGAATTATTAAGAAAGGAGAAACTTAATGCAAAGTTCTCTAAATGCGAATTTTGGCTTAGAGAAGTCCAATTCCTTAGACATGTTGTAAGTAAGCATGGTATCCAAGTGGATCCCGCCAAGATTGAAGCCATCATAAATTGGGAAGTGCCCAAGACCCCAACGGAGGTTCGTAGTTTCTTAGGATTCGCTGGATACTATAGGAGGTTCATTGAGAACTTTTCAAGGATAGCCACTCCTTTAACTTCCTTAACCCGTAAGAATATTAAGTATAATTAGGGTCCAAAACAAAAAGAATCTTTTGAGAGATTCTTAAACACAAGTTGAGCAACGTTCCTATGTTATCTCTACCCGAGGGTATTGAGAATTTTGTTGTCTATTGTGATGCATCACACACCGGTATGGGCTGTGTGCTAATGCAAAATGGTAAGGTAACTGCCTATGCATCACGATAACTAAAGGTGCATGAAAGGAATTACACCACCCACAATTTGGAACTGGGTGCCGTTGTATTTGTACTAAAACTATGGAGACATTACTTGTATGGCACGAAGTGTCTTATATACACAGACCATAAAAGTCTCCAACATCTGTTCAATCAGAAGGAATTTAACATGCGACAACGCCGATGGATGGAAACACTTAATGATTATGATTGCGAGATTCGCTACCATCCCGGCAAGGCAAATGTCGTTGCCGATGCCTTAAGTCGCAAAGAAAAAGTTAAACCTATAAGAATTAACGCAAAGAGCATTGAGCTCAGAAATAGTTTAATTGAGAAACTACTAAATGCGCAGAAGCAAGCTCTGTTAGAGGCTAATATCACGGAACTATTGATCAGTTAGCGCCGGGAAAGGACGGAATCCTAAGATTTAATGATAGAATTTGGGTTCCAATCTTTGGAGGACTTAGAGATCTAATCCTCCAAGAAGCGCACAATTCGAGATACTCATTTCACCCAGGAGGTGACAAGATGTATTAAGATCTAAAGAAGAATTATTGGTTGATGGGTTTGAAGAATTGGTTTTGACCGGATGGTTTCATTATCATAAAGAAAGGGAAGTGGCTCGGCTATCCCGCCTAGCCAAGCAGAAAAAATGGATTAAATATAAATGAGTTGAAAAAAGATTCTTTTTTTTTTTTATGACATGATCCTATATGTATGAGGGAACCGAAGTGACTCCTATTTCAAGTCTTTGATCTCCTGTCTCAATTAACTGTCTCAATTAAGAGGGGTCATGGAAAGAACCATTGGATGGGTTACTTTTTATTGGCATTGGAAGCACATTACATTATGGCAGGGTAATGTTTCACAGTTTAATGAATCTTCCACTTATTTGATGGGCTGGTTAAGAGATTATTTATGGTTAAACTCTTCACAACTTATTAATGGATATAATCCTTTTGGTATGAATAGTTTATCCGTCTGGGCATGGATGTTTTTATTTGGACATCTTGTTTGGGCTACTGGATTTATGTTTTTAATTTCCTGGCGTGGATATTGGCAGGAATTGATTGAAACTTTAGCATGCCACTTATGTAGCTAAGTGTCTGACGTGTTTGCAAGTTAAGGCCGAACATCAGAAGCCGTCAGGACTTCTACAACAACTTGAGATTCGCACATGGAAATGGGAAATGGTAACTATGGATTTGATTACCAAGTTACCTAAGACCAAAAGTGGAAAGACACTATTTGGGTCATAGTGGATATGCTGACCAAGTCAGCGCATTTCTTGCCAATTAAAGAGACTTATAGTTCTGACAAATTGGCTAAGTTGTACGTGGACAAGATTGTGTCCCTACATGGTGTGCCGGTATCTATCGTATCTAATAGAGATACTAGATACACATCTCACTTTTGGAAAAGTTTCCAACAATCTTTGGGCACATGATTAAATTTTAGTACGGCTTATCATCCATAGACTAATGGTCAAAGTGAGCGTGCTATCCAGACACTAGAAGACATGCTTAGGGAATGTGTAATTGATTTAGGTGGAAGTTGCGATGACCATTTACCCCTAATATAATTCTCCTACAATAACAGTTATCATACAAGCATAAAGGCTGTTCCTTTTGAAGCCTTGTATGGGAGAAAATGTAGCCTGTTTGTTGGGCTGAAGTTGAGGAAGCCCAACTGTCTGGACCTGAGATTGTCTTAGAGACCACGTATAAGATAATACAAATCCGTGATCGTCTCAAAGTTGCCCGTGATAGGCAGAAAAGTTATGCAGACAAGAGGCGTAAACCTCTAAGTTCCAAGTAGGGGACAAATTCATGCTAAAAGTATCACCTGGAAAGGTGTGATGCGTTTTGGAAAGAAGGGCAAGTTGAGCCCAAGATATATAGGACCCTTCGAGATAATCGAATGTGTTGGCACTGTAGCTTATAACCTCAGGTTGCCAGAGGAGCTTAGTGGAATCCATGATGTATTCCACATATCTAATCTTAAGAAATGTCTAGCCGATGAGTCGTTACCAATGTCGCACGAAGATGTGCAAATTGATGAAAACCTGAGGTTCGTTGAGAAACCAATTTCGATCGAGGATCGATAGGTTAGGAAGCTCCGAAGAAAAATGATACCTATAGTAAAGGTTAAGTGGGACGCTTTTAGAGGTCCCGAATATACATGGGAGGTTGAGTCCACTATGCGACAAAAGTACCCCTAACTTTTTGAATAAAATCTCGAGGTCGAGATTTCTTTTAATGGGTGAGGATGTAACACCCTGTAAAAATCGTGTCCAATAGTATAGTGACATGTATTAAAGACCATAAGGACTAAAGGCGTCAACATGCTCAAATTGAGCCTCTGAGTGACGGTCCGATGTCAACATGTATAAATAACCGCCTCTGAGTGACTGATATGTCAACATGCTTAAATCATTAGCCTCTGAGTGACTGATATGTCAACATGCTTGAAATTTGGCCTCTGAGTGACTGATATGTCAACATGCCCAGCCTCTAAGTGACATCGGAATCAACATACTTATAATAAGCCTCTGAGTGATCTTTTATAAAGTCCTAACTCTCATTCGTGCCATTTTTTGGACGAGAGAGTTCATTTTTGTAAATATGTGAAAGTTGGATGATGGAGGGATTAAAAGTGTCAACATGTTAATTTATACCTCTGAGTGACCTTTTAACGAACCGAGAGCTCGACAATGTCCGGCATAATCCCGGGTATGCCAAGTATCGGCTACGGAGGGCTAAAAGTGTCAAAAAGGTGTTTAAAAAGGCTTTTTAGAAGCTTTTTAAAGTTAAGGGGTTAAAAGTGTCAAACTTTGAAACTGGTTTTGGGGCCGTCGCGGGCGGCGAGAGACTAGGCCTGAGACTCTCGCCGGGCGCGAGAACATGTCTGCAGCAGAAAGTTTTGTTTGGAGACCAAGCAAAACTCCAAAACCATTAATCTGAAACCATGGCTTCTCTAAACTGCTATGCCACGTTTTAGAACACTTGTAAGCTTCTTCTTACACCCCTAAACACCTGGCTTCACCTCCTTTGAGTTCTCCAACTATAAATAGGTGACTAAGTTCACCATTTGAACTTGCACCTTTCTAAATCATAACTCTTCTCCATCCTCTGGAAGTTCCTAGCTGAAAGGAGCATCCAACTTAGTTCTCTTGCATTGTAGGAACCTCTTGTAAGTGTTCCTTGCTCTTGCATTTTCGTTTATAGGCTTTTATAGCCAAAAGTCAAGCGTTTTTCAGAAAACGCTTTGACTTTTGGTTAAGACCATTATGGTCCAGCCATTGTTCGAAATGAACATGGCTAAGTGATCGTAATAAAGTAGGTGTTACTCCCTATAAAGGGCACCTCCTGAAGATCACATTTGCTAGACCAATTGACGGGTCAAAGTTATGATATTAAAAAGTCAAACAGACAAGTTTTCGGAAAAAATCATAAAATAATCTTATATATGTTATGAAACTTGTTTTGACACTTAAACGAGTTGGTAATAATTATTAGAACATGTAAGAACATGTTCGGCTTATCAATTTAAGTTCTAGGGTCGGTTCGCAACCGAAAGTCGCGAAGTTTGACTTCTGCTTTGACTTTCAATTCTGACCTGATTTAAATTAGATATCTACTGATCTAAAGTTGCATTATGATCATAATATTATGTAGCATAACCCTCTGAGATTATATTACATGATCATAATCAAAATCCAAGTTTATGCGCAAGTTCCATAATTATGCCATCTTTGACCAAAATGTCCTGTTTGCATAAGACAAGGTTTTAAATGGTAATGAACGTGAAAATGAGTTTCTACTGATGTACTATTATATGTAGGATTATTTGGGATGTTAAACTAAGTTATAAACTGAGTTTTCAAACAAGTCTTTAAAGTATGTCGATAAATGGCAATTTTAGCCCTTGTGGCTTATAAAATGGTTTTAATCAAATCTTTTCAAGATAAATCATTTACCCACTGATATGTTATATTAATTAACATATTTAAAATATTTTAATCTGACCTTAACATCAGTTTTTATAAACATCGCATAAAGACGTCATTTTACGACATAAGCGTCGTTTCGGCGCATAGTATGGTTTTAAACCATATTATTGACTAAGACTTGATACCTACTGATTTTAAAACTTATTTTAAACATATTTAAAGTAGGTACATGTTATAAACTTAGAATCCCAAATAATTTATAAAATTGTGTAAATGACCAAAATGCCCCTTCGGTGCATAGTTTGGTCATAAAAGATAATTTACACATATAATTGATATCCTACTGATATTATATCATAAATAAATTATTTTTCCAGAATACTCATGATCATAAACTTAAAATATATTCAAGTTCCTTTTATATGGTATGAAATTACCAAAACGCCTTTATGAGGCATAATTTCGTTTTAAAATCTTAACGGGCATACAAGTTGATATCCTATTGATATCTTAACTTATTTAAAGTATAATGGCATATAGAACTTGTCCATAACTTATCCAGCTACCCGATATCGCTAATATAGGCACAGTTACGTATATGTAAGTATTTTACGGAAATTAACCGAACGGGTTTAACCTTGTCATTTAAGTCTCAAAATGCAGAATGTTTATAGTTTACCCATATTATACAAGTCAAGGTACTTGTTGGGATTAAACTACATTCTATCCAATCATCGTTTAATCTAGCGTCACACGTTTTGATCAAGTACGCTAGTCGGTCTAAGTCAATGAATTAAATAAGACCGTTAGTATTTACTTTGGTAGTTTATGCCATAATCCAGACTAGAGACTTGCCGGTAAATGCTATATGCACTTAGTCTTTTTTGTGTACGGCTCAGTTATTAAAAATTAAAGAAGACTAACTCAGGTAAATACTCTCGACTTATTTCCCCAATACGGGCTTGGGTTACGGTAAATTATTACCACTTCGTCGGAAATGGGATTCAATCTAACGCCGGTTCGGGGATAATAAATCCGCATATTCTGTTTTAGTCAGTTTTGTTTGATAATTTAAACATCAGGGGTTAACTACCGTGTCCTGGATATCCTCGGCTTATTACAATAGAAATAGCCACAACCTTAGCGCGGGTGGATAGACGCTAAATTATGCATTCCCACAAGGTTTGGAGGAATTGACTCCTTCGTGAGTTCAAAGTGGTGTGTACGTTAATTGTGTCTCGGTCACCGTACCGAGCCCCGTATGTATGACAAACATGTAAATCTTTTAACAAGGTTAGACGGTTAATTAACCCAAGTTATAAAAAGATTTTGTGTTGATACGCACTTAAAACATTTTTGAAATGTTTTCAAAATGAGTTAGTTGGGTGTATTTACCAGCGTAAGCTAACATATTTTCAAAAGACTAAACTGCAGGTACAATACGAAAATAGGCCGGAGGTGCTCAGTAGTGATAGAGGATTTTGCAAATCCTAAATCTGCCCAAAGTCTGTTTTATATTCTTTCCATGTACAATTTATGATCCGTTTGTGGATCTTCTATTACGAGCCTGTATATTATTTTGTATTTTCGAACATACGGTTTGTAATAGTAATTTTACTCCAAGACTTCCGTTGGGCCGTATTTAATTGACTATGATGATTATCAACTGACGTCACGATACTCCCCACCCGGGCCCACCGGTGTATGGATTTGGGTTGGAAATCGGGGGTGTGACAACTGGTGGTGGTGTCGGTTCCACCACAGGTGAAGCACTGGAGGGTCCACCCATTTGTGGGTCCTCTTGAATGGTAGGGTAAGGTTTGGGTAACGGTGGTAGCGAACCCGGCCGTTGACCTGCACATACCGACATTCGCGCTCCTCGTTTCCTCCTTGAGGGCCCAAGTGGTGGCTGATGTTGTTCCACCAGTTCCATGTGAACATCTTCTTGTACAGGAGGTGTTGGGGAGTGATGGGAAGGAGTGTTAGCAAAGTTATATTGGTTCCAATATTGGTCGCACTCATTAGGACCTTGAAATGGCGATCCGGCGTAAGAGTTCGAATCACTTGATATTTCGATGGGATGTGCATGCGATCTTGATGGCAGCATTTCTAGATCGGAGTCTTCATCCATGGCATTGGGTTGATCTAACTGATTCTGCTCAGCTGTGGGTGCTAAAGTAGTGGTTTGGGTTAAACTCATCATGATATGAACGATGAGAATGATGAGAGTGGTGTGATTGGTGCGAATGATACTAGTGGTACGAACTTCGGGTGTGGGTAGGTGAATGTCGCGATAAGGGCCAGGAATCCCTCGAATCCTCATAGGGATTCGAGTGATGGGGTTGTGAAGGGATGTGTCCTGATGGTCCTCCCCTCATTGGTCCTTTACCTCTTCTTCGTACTCTTGGTGGAATTTTCCTGTTAAAATCAAATAAAAAACAATACTAATAACTTAATAGTGAGATGAGTAATCCTAGGTCAAAGCCTACACTTGGAAGTCTAAGGAATGTGCTTTTGTGTAAGTTTGAGGTTAAACACAAGAAGGCTAGTGTTTAATTCTCTTAAACGTTGGCTCTGATACCAACCTGTCATACCCCGTATTTTCAACCAAACACCCGTGGGCCCGGGTAGGGAATATTGTGACGTAAGTTGATATCATCATAGTCAATTAAAATAGAACACAGCGGAAGTCTTGGAGTTAAATTACTATTACAAACCAAATGTTCAAAGTACGAAAATTAATATACAGACGACTTGTAATGAAAGATCCACAGGCGGATCGTAAAATGTACAAAAATGTGTAACAAACTTTGGGCAGATCTAAGGATTTGCAAAATCCTCTTATACCACTACCGAGCAGCTTCCAGCCTATTTCGTATTGTACCTTCATCTTAGTTTTTTAAAAATACATCAGCTTTCGCTGGTAAATACACCAGACTGGTCTCATTTTTAAAACATTTTTAAAATTAGATTTAAGTGCACAGGACACAAATCTTTTATAACTTGGGAAAGTCAGCTTTGTAACCTTGTTAATAGCTTTACATGTTTGTCAATACATATGGGGCCCAGTACAGAGATCGAGATATGACTAACGTACACACCACTTATGAACCTACGAAGGAGTTATCTCCAACTGGTGGGTAAAAATAATTTAGCATTCGCATATGTCGGGTGTATGCCGACACCCCGTGCTTTGGTCGTGGCGATTAACTAATGTAATGAGCCAAGGATATCCAGGACACGATCGTTAACCCCCAATGTTTAAGTTATTAAACAAAACTAATCAAAGTGGAATATACGGATTTATTAGCCACAATCCGGCAATCGATTGATCCCATTTCCGACAAAGCGGTAATAATTTACTGTAACCCAAGCCCGTATAGGGAAAATAAATCAAGAGTATTTACCTGAGCTAGTCTTGATTTAAAAATGCAAGATTTAATATCTCAGCCGTATTCAAAATGAAATAAGTGCCGATAGCATTTACTGGAAGACTCTAGTCTGGATTATGGCATAAGCTAACCAATTAAAATGCTAACGGTCTTATTTAAGTCTTAGACGTAGACTGACTATCTCAGAGGATAAAAAACGGTACGATACGCTAGATTAAGCGATGGGCTGGATAGAATGTAGTTTAAACCCAACAAGTACTTAAGACTTGTATAATATGGGGAAACAATTAACATTCTGGAATTTGAGATTAAAAAGATTAGGTTAAACCCGTTTCGGTTAATTTTCATAAACTAGTTACATATACTCAACCATACGCGTATAAGCGATATCGGGTAACCGGATGAGTTATGAACAAGTTCTATATGTCATTATACTTTAAATAAGTTGTAATATCAGTAGGATATCAACTTATATGGCCGTTGAGGTTTTAAAACGAAACTACGCCTTATAAGGCGTTTTGGACCATTATGTGTTGTATAAAAGAAACTTGAATGTATTTTGATGTTATGATCATAAACATTCTGTAAAAATACTTAATTTGTGATATATTATCAGTAAGAAGTCACACATAAGTGTGGTTTATGGTTTAAAACCAAACTATGCACCGAAAGGGCATTTTGGTTATTTAAAAAGTATAGTTTACGATATTATACTAAAATTAGTTTATGATCAGAATATTATCATCATAATATGTCAATTACATTAACATATCAGTAAGTAATTCATTTGCAAGTTAATTGTTGATTAAAACCTTATTTAATGTAAAAAGGGTATTTTAGTCAAATATTAACATTTTACGGAACTTGTGCATAAACTCAGATTATGATTATGATCAAGTAATAACCTCAGAGGGTTATGTTACATTGTATTACTATCATAACGTGACCATAAATCAGAAGTTAACTAATCTAAGTCGGTTCAGAATCAAAAGTCAAAGCAGAAGTCAAACTTCCCGACTTTCGGTTGCGAACCGACTCTCGGATTGAAATTAACGGACTGAACATGTTCCCACATGTCCTAATAATTATTACCAACTTTTTTAAGTGTCAAAAACATGTTTATAACATATATAAACTCAAATTATAATTTTTATAAAATCTGACCCGTTTGACTTTTTAAAACATAAACTTTGACCCGTCAATTGACCTAGTAAACGTGATCCTTAGGAGGTGCCCTTTAAAGGGATTAATACCTTCCTAATTAGGATCACTTAGCCATGTTCATTTCAAACAATGGCTAGACGATAATGGTCTTAACCGAAAGTCAAGGCATTTGTAGAAAATGCTTGACTTTTGTCCATTAAAAGACTATAAAAAGAAAAGAGCAGAGATGGAGCACTTACAAGTGATCTAAGGGAAACTTAGAGCTCAAAGGGAAGCTCCTAAATGGTCAGAAACTTTCAAGAGTGTAATAGAGAGGAGAAAGAGTGAATGAGCAAGGAAATGAGTGAGTTTGAGTGGCTATTTATAGTGCAAAGGTGCAAGAAGATGGAGCCAAGTGTTAGGGGTGTTGTAGGATCTTTACAAGTGTCTAGCAAGGTGTCAAAAGTTGGAAGAGTGTGGAAATTAGCAGGATAGGTGGCATCCTCACAAAGATTTGGGGTTTTGACATATTTAGTCCCTCAAAATAGTTTTGTTAAATGTTATGAATTGTCCCTTGACTTATATTCCATGACATAATGACACCACTAGTTCTTTTCGTTCAACACGAGATGTATTGAAGAAGAGTATGAATAGCCGAACATTAACGGGTGTCACACTAGGTGTTTTTACGACTTAAAAGTGTTTACTAGCTTAAACGTGAAAGATACAATACTTTTGGTTTCATGGGTTAAATACTCAAACTAGTAAGGTTAAAGGTTAGGTGAAGATGTGTGATACTCAAGAATGGTGAATTAAAAGATATCGTCTCAACGAGAGATGTTCAGGTCTAAAGGTGCTTAGTAAATCAAGAAATATGAAAATAACAAGGTCTGGGAACTTTGGGTCATTTGCTGAAAGTTAAAATGGTGTAAATTAGAGGCTTCTAAACCTCGCCGTAGGCTACGGTTTAACAGTAGGCTTAGACTGTAGCTTACAGTATAGACTTAAGGTACGGTTAAGCTTATGAAAATTTATGTTTTTTTAATATGTTTAAGTGGCTAACTCATTGAGGTATGATCCGAGGTATGTACACGTGTCTGTATATTACCGAACACGAATTTTACGAGGTGTTAATTGTCTAACTTTAGCGTATTTTCAGAATTAATACCTCTCGTCCAACTAGTGACTCATATGAGAGTTAGAACTTCGTAAAGGATCACTCAGAGGCTAGGTATAAGCATGTTGACTCTGATGTCACTCAGAGGCTGAGCATTTGACACTAATGGTCACTCAGAGGCTAAGTTTAAGCATGTTGACACTAATGGTCACTCAGATGCTATGTTTATGCATGTTGACACCAGAGGGTCACTCAGAGGCTTAGTTTGAGCATGTTGACACCTTTAGTCCTTATTAGTCCTTAATGGACTTATTATAAAAATAATGACACGTGTCACTATACTATAGGACACAATTTTACGATGTATTATATCCTCACCCCCTTAAAATAAATCTCGGCCTCGAGGTTTTATTCAAAAAGATGGGGGTACTTTTGTCGCATAGTGGACTCAACCTCCCATGTATACTCGGGGCCTCGAAGGGCATCCCTTTAACCTTTACTATAGGTATCTTTTCCTTCGGAGCTTCTTAACCTATCGATCCTCGATCGAAATTGGTTTCTCAACGAACCTCAGGTTTTCATCAATTTGCACATCTTCGTGCGACATTGCTAGCGACTCATCGGCTAGACATTTCTTAAGATTAGATATGTGGAATACATCATGGATTCCACTAAGCTCTCTGGCAACCTGAGCTTATAAGCTACAATGCCGACACATTCGATTATCTCGAAGGGTCCTATATATCTTGGGCTCAACTTGCCTTCTTTCCAAAACGCATCACACCTTTCCAGGGTGATACTTTTAGCATGACTTTGTCGCCTACTTGGAACTTAAGAGGTTTACGCCTCTTGTCTGCATAACTTTTCTGCCTATCACGGGCAACTTTGAGACGATCACGGATTTGTATTATCTTATACGTGGTCTCTTTAAGACAATCTTAGGTCCAGACAGTTGGGCTTCCCCAACTTCAGCCCAACAAACAGGCGTTCTACATTTTCTCCCATACAAGGCTTCAAAAGGAGCAACCTTGATGCTTGTATGATAACTGTTATTGTAGGAGAATTCTATTAGGGGTAAGTGGTCATCCCAACTTCCACCTAAATCTATTACACATGCCCTAAGCATGTCTTCCAGTGTCTGGATAGTACGCTCACTTTGACCATTAGTCTGTGGATGATAAGCTGTACTAAAATTTAATCGTGTGCCCAAAGATTGTTGGAAACTTTTCCAAAAGTGAGATGTGTATCTAGTATCTCTATCAGATACAATAGATACCGGCACACCATGTAGGGACACAATCTTGTCCACGTACAACTTAGCCAATTTGTCAGAACTATAAGTCTCTTTAATTGGCAAGAAATGTGCTGACTTAGTCAGCCTGTCCACAATGACCCAAATCGTGTCATTGCCACGTTTGGTCTTAGGTAACTTGGTAATCAAATCCGTAGTTACCATTTCCCATTTCCAAGTGGGAATCTCAGGCTGTTATAGAAGTCCTGAAGGTTTCTGATGTTCAGCTTTAACTTGCGAACACGTCATACACTTAGCTACATAAGTGGCTATGGATTTCTTCAAACCCATCCACCAATAATTCTTTTTAAATCTTGATACATCTTGTCACCACCCGGGTGAACCGAGTATCTTGAATTATGCGCTTCCTGGAGGATTAGATCCCTAAGTCCTCCAAAGATTGGAACCCAAATTCTGCCATTAAATCTAAGGATTCTATCTTTCCAGGCATTAACTAATCAACAGTTCCGCCTAATCCTTCATTAGAAATATTTGTCTCTAACAGGGCTTGCTTTTGTATATCTAATAGCTTCTCATTCAAGCTATTTCTGAGCCCAATGCTCTTGGCGTTAATCATAATAGGCTTAACTCTTTCCTTGCGACTTCAGGCGTCAGCAACAACATTTGCCTTGCCGGGATGATAGCGAAATTTGCAATCATAATCATTAAGTGTTTCCATCCAGCGGCTTGTCGCATGTTCAAATCATTTTGATTAAACATATGTTGGAGCCTCTTATGGTCAGTATATATAATACACTTTATGCCATATAAGTAATGTCTCCACAACTTAAGTGCAAATACAACAGTACCAAATTCCAAGTCATGGGTGGTGTAATTCCTTTCGTGCACCTTTAATTGTCATGACGCATAAGCAATCACTTGCCTTTTTGCATTAGCACACAACCCATGCCAGTGTGAGAGGCATCACAATAAACGAAAAGAATCCTCAATACCCTCAGGTAGAGATAACACAGGAGCATTGCTCAACTTGTGTTTTAAAATTTCAAAAGATTCTTGTTGTTTTGGACCCCGGTCAAACTTGACATTCTTACGGGTCAAGGTAGTTAAAGGAGTGGCTATCCTCGAAAAGTTCTCAATGAACCTCCTATAATAACCAGCCAATCCTAAGAAACTACGAATCTCCGATGGCGTTTTGGGTACTTCCCAATTCATTATGGCTTCAATCTTAGCACGATCCACTTGGATACCACACTCACTTATAACAAGTCCAAGAAACTTGACTTCTCTAAGCCAAAACTCGCACTTAGAGAACTCAGCATAAAGCTTCTCTTGTCTTAGCAATTCTAGGATGCACCGAAGATGTTTTCATGATCAACTTGATTATGAGAGTAGATAAGTATGTCGTCTATGAAGACAATGACAAACTTATCTAGATATGGCTTGCAGACTCTATTCATGAGATCCGTGAATGCTACAGGTGTATTTGTGAGCCCAAAAGGCATCACTAGGAATTCATAATGACCATAACGGTTCCTAAGGTAATTTTGGGAACATCCTCACTTCTAACCTTCAGTTGATGGTATCCCGATCTCAAATCGATCTTAGAGGAGTAACTAGCCCTTGAAGTTGATCGAACAAGTCATCGATCATGGGCAGAGGATAAGATTCTTGATTGTTATCTTGTTTAGTTTGCGGTAATCAATGCACATCCGCATTGAACCGTCCTTTTCCTTAACAAAAAGAATAGGAGCTCCCCAAGGTGAGGAACTAGGCTGAATAAAGCCTTTCTCTAAACGATCATCTAATTGAATTCTTAATTCCTTCATTTTCGTTGGTGCTAACCGATACGGAGCTCTTGCAATAGGTGCCGCTCCTGGTAGGATGTCGATCCTAAACTCCACTTGCCCATTGGAGGTAGACTCGGTAATTCTTCAGGGAAAACATCGGGATATTCTGAAATAACTGGAAGGTCTTCAATCTTTGGCTTTGGCTCGTTAATAGTTACTTGTACCATGTAAATGACACAACCTTTCCCTAGACACTTAGATGCCTTATATAACGACACCTTGTTTGGCAATCCATAGTGTGAATCTCGAAAGATGGTGAGCATTTCACCAGATGGGGTTTTAATTTCGATGAGTTTTTATCACAGGCAATGCGGGCTTGGTTATGAGATAACCAATCCATGCCTAAGACTATATCGAACCCCGCCAATTTCATTGGCAGAAGAGAAATAGGAATTGAATGATTCTTAATGGATAAAAGACATCCATCAAGAATAGAAGATGTTGTTTCTAAGGTTCCATCAGCAAGTTCTACTTCATAAGTGATCTAAGGGAAACTTAGAACTCAACGGGAAGCTCCTAAATGGTTAGAAACTTCCAAGAGTGTAATAGAGAGGAGAAAGAGTGAATGAGCAAGGAAATGAGTGAGTTTGAGTGGCTATTTATAGTGCAAGAGGTGCAAGAAGATGGAGCCAAGTGTTAGGGGTGTTGTAGGATCTTTACAAGTGTCTAGCAAGGTGTCAAAAGCTGGAAGAGTGTGGCAATTTGTAGGCTAGGTGGCATCCTCACAAAGATTTGGGGTTTAGTCCCTCAAAATAATTTTGTTAAATGTTATGAATTGTCCTTGACTTATATTCCATGACATAGTGACACCACTAGTTCTTTTCGTTCAACACGAGATGTATTGAAGAAGAGTATGAATAACCGAACATTAACGGGTGTCACACTAGGTGTTTTTACGACTTAAAAGTGTTTACTAGCTTAAACGTGAAAGATACGATACTTATGGTTTCATGGGTTAAATACTCAAACTAGTAAGGTTAAAGGTTCGGTGAAGATGTGTGATACTAAAGACTGGTGAATTAAAAGATATTGTCTCAATCGAGAAACGTTCGGGTCTAAAGGTGGCTTAGTAAATCAAGAAATATGAAAATAACAAGGTCTAGGGGCCTTTGGGTCATTTGCTGAAAGTTAAAATGGTCTAAATTAGAGGCTTCTAAACCTCGCCGTAGCTTACGGTCTTAGACCGTAAGTTACGGTTAAGCTTACGAAAATTTTATATTTTTTATTATGTTTGAGTGGCTAACTCATTGAGGTATGATCCGAGGGTATGTACACGTGTCGGTATATTACCGAACACGAATTTTACGAGGTGTTAATTATCCAACTTTAGCGTATTTTCAGAATTAATCCCTCTCGTCCAACTAGTTGCTCATATGAGAGTTAGGACTTCGTAAAGGATCACTCAGAGGCTCAGTATAAGCATGTTGACTTGTTTAAAAACTTCCTACATCTTGTTCGGTTGCGGGCCCCGTTTGTTTACAACCTTTGTGTCCGGATTGACTAACGCTTTAGGTAATGGGACGGTATTACCGTCCGTACCCTTTCCTTTGTTTCATCCGCTTCGATTTCTATTACCCTATTATTATTTTCTTGAAAAGTCATTTTTTTATTCTTTTTAGGGCTGGCAGGTTCCGATTGGGTTTCAAAATCATTTTCTTCATCAACCTCCTCCATGACACCCTCAACAAATTGTGGAGGAGACCGACCTTATTATCATAAACTTACAAGAGCGAATAATGCTAACCTGATTAACTCTAGCATTGGACGAGCTTCCTTGATGTTGCAGATTTTTCGTACTATCACTAAGCAGTCGGCCCAACTCTTTCCTCACTTGAGCTACATCGGCGCCAACTGAGCAACTTGCTTTTCCAAAGCTTGATGAGATTTTGATTGTAATTCTTGATCTTTTCTAATTTACTCAGTATCTTCATCATCTCGCTATTGTATCCTTCGTTTTGATTGCTCGATTTTCCTTGATCCTGATTTTGCTGATAGCTTCCTTGATTTCCCCAGTTGTAACCTCCTTGATTATAATTTTGATTATAATTAGACTGTCGGTTTGGATACTGGCTTCCTTGATTTGGTACTTGAAAATTTGGATTCAATTGATTAGTAGTATTATTGTACCGGAAATTAGGATGATTACGTAAACCTCGGTGATATGTGTTCGAGTTCATATCATATTTTTTATGCTCTCAATACACCATATTTACGTCTTCTTCCGCCGTAACAAACTGATCTGTACACTCATCCAATGTATGGCCCAACTCGCCACAAGTATCACAAACTAGAAAAACTTGAGCCGCGTCCAATGCATCCCGTCCTCTAATGCCTTTAAACTTCGCTAATTGCCACTCCAATGCTTCATTCTCTCTCTCCAATTGAGCAACTCTAGCATTGGTGGCACCCGTACACGATCTCCGGCAACAGTGCCATTTTGATGATTTTTGTAAGGGTCATGCAAAAACCTAATTAAACTAAGTAGATAGCGTAAGTAGGGTATCGTATCCACGGGGAATTTGTGGTCAGTGTAGAAGACTTTAACTAGGAGCTGAAATTATCTAATTAAAGGTTTGATTAATTGATTTCAAAGATAGGAAACTGATTAAGAAAGTCGTTATCAAGATGAGAAAAAGTAACCTCCACCGGGAATCCCGATTACCCGTTTTTTACACAAACACCCATTACCGATTCATAACACTACATAGACTTGGCCTTGGAATTAATGATCTTGATTAATTACTAGGGATAGTTTTTAAGACTTACTATAACAACCTAATAACCCGTTTGACTATACCAATTACCCATCAATTTACCTACCCGCTAGTAATGCAAGGAAATTGCCAATACGCTTGATAAATGATAAACAATTCAAATATAATAAAAGTTTCACAAAACCAACCCAAGTAGTCAAGATTTACCAGTTAATAAGAATCGGAAAACAATTTCTAATGCAAAACAAGGCGATCATTCATTCGGGCGGAAGTCACAAGCATTTAGCCTCACATGGAAGTCATCACAGCTTCAGTTATCATTGAGAGATGACCAATACTATACAAAATACAACGCGTTTGCACACACACATCAGCCATAACGTAGGGGGTATCCCGGGGCGCCATGGGGCGTTATAGCCTAATATGGCGTGTATAACCCCCTCACTATGCCAATACGCTTGATAAATGATAAACAATTCAAATATAATAAAAGTTTCACAAAACCAACCCAAGTAGTCAAGATTTACCAGTTAATAAGAATCGGAAAACAATTTCTAATGCAAAACAAGGCGATCATTCATTCGGGCGGAAGTCACAAGCATTTAGCCTCACATGGAAGTCATCACAGCTTCAGTTATCATTGAGAGATGACCAATACTATACAAAATACAACGCGTTTGCACACACACATCAGCCATAACGTAGGGGGTATCCCGGGGCGCCATGTGGCGTTATAGCCTAATATGGCGTGTATAACCCCCTCACTATGCATGGCCTAAAGAGGTGACCAACTTAGAACTTATTTGTTACTAACACTTCGTTTAAGATTGTTAGATTCATCAGACTATCAGTCAATCATCAGAAGAAGGAGTGTTTTCTTATGCTAGATCCAATTTGAAGAAGTTTAGTTTCATGGAATTTGCAATCCCATGAACCATAAGCTATTTCAATAAATGGGGTTTCGACGTATATAGTATTGTGCTTAATAGGAGCAGGGGTAAAGGGACATGGTGTGATACTAAATGTGTCTCTTCTATATCTTAAGGCGGAGAGTTCAAATCTAATCGTTCTTTTTTTCTTTTTCTTCTTTTTCATACAGGTAGATAATGAATATCTAGACAATTTTCACAAAGTTTCTTGTTTCTTTGGAATCAATTTGAAAATACTTCATGAGATTATAGGATATTCATGTTTATGCCCTCCAAGTGTTCGACGAAATTCCATAGGCTCAAGAATATCGAATTCAAGATTTTGAGCTTAGATTAGGTGTCGTGGGTTAATTAAATAATGTATAACACCCTATCACGTAAACAATGGGCTTTAAATAACTCTCCTTTTAACAATAGCGTTGTGGTTTAACTAAAGAAATTAAATAAAAGAAAAAATTTATTGAAAAATGAAAGTGTGTATGTGGAGGGCAGTGGACCCCACCTCTCCATGGTGTCATATCTCTAAGATTATGTTATAAAACAATTTTACGCATAGACATGCAAATGTATGGTTGTATATCTAATTTTCTTGGACTATTCCATAAATCTTTTGATTATATATGAGAATAATGATGCATAAACAAACCTATACTGAGATGGTGTCAAATACGTGAATAAAATTAGACACGCGAGTATCTTCCAACCAATTTAATATAATGGTAAAGACCGATTTAAGACAAAATATATAGTGACTCGTTGGTATAGGGCGCCCGAGCTTCATTTTTGCTATGAAAACTATGGTACCTGGATGATGTTCGGTCTGTCAAGTTCAAATGAGTTTAGGAAGAAAATGAAGGGTTCAAATGAAAGAAAAAATTGTAAAAATAGAAAGAATAAATTTTAAATCAATAGAAATCTTTCATTTAATATGTATATTTAATGTTATTATAAGTAAATATTGGTAAATTTACAAATTTTTTTAATTTGTTGTATTTCTTTATATTAGCTAATTAATTAAATTTGTAACTAATTTTGAAAATATTCTTTTTCAAAACAATCTAATTTATGGTGAATGACAATTTTCGATACGTATAAGATATATGTACAATAAATTTCGATATGAACAAGATAAATTTTGAAATTTGTAGGATAAAATATTTTTATCTAATTAATAAGAGAGAAAATAATTAATGGAATGAGTTAGGGTGAACAATAACCGAATCGTTAAACCAAACCGAACCAACAAAACCGAACCGAAATTAACCGAAAATCGGTTATCGGATATTTTTTGTACCATCGGTTAACCAAAATTTACCGGAGCAAACCAAACCGAATCATTATAATCTTTATATATTTCTGGCTTTTATATCTCTATTTCTTGTTTTATACTTCTACCTATTTTGTGTTTATACCTCTGTTTTATTTATTTATACATCAAATTCATGTATTCATATATCTATTTTTAATGTATTTTTACCTTCATTACATGTATTTCTAAGCAAAAATTTTAGCCAATGTTTGGTTTAGTTATTAACCGAAATTAACCAAACCGAACCGAAAACCGACAAGTTAAGCAAATAAACCCGACTGATTAACCGATGACTTCGATTACGGTTACGGATAATGCTAATAATTGAACCGAAATGTGCTCACCCTAGGAGTTATACACTATTTCTTGTTTTACACTTTTATTTTTTACTCATCATTTTTCTTCTCAAGTGATCATTTGGAAGAAAACCAATCTTTCTGGAAAACGATATCAGGTTGATTATATAATTAAAAGGGGAGAAAGTTTACAACGTCTTTACCCTTTTCACCTGGGACTTAATCCTTTGACCATTATCGTCAAGCTCAACTATTACCAATTAATTTGTTGTATCAGATGTTAGTTTTTTTATCCTTCAAAGAGAATTAATGTGAATGAAGCACCTTAATGACGGCTATCCCGGATTGGGCTTGATGTTTGAGCCTAGGCCTGAATGATATCCGGCTCTTTGGGTCTAATCCATCTCCTCTAGCCAGTGATACCGTTTCGTGTAATTTCGGGTTTTAATGGTTGGTTGTTAGACCATAACTTCTTCGATTTTTTGGGGGAGGGGGGCGTTTCTCTTTATTTATCTGCATTATGAAATCTAATAATTAACAACCATACGCTGCTAATGGGTTTTGTAACTCACGTATTTTTTTTGAACGGCAAATTTGGATCACTGACGGACCACTGGAGTATCATCGTGTTATCAGCGGAAACACCTGATCATATCCATCTCCACTAGTCATAATGCCATATGACCTATTAGGAGGAAATCCAATAAATATGGAAAAAACCCCCTCGTTGGAATTGAACCTATGACCTATTAGTCCCAAAGACTTCTCCCACTCTCATAATGCCACTAGGCTACAAACCATCACGTATTTAAGTTTGGTTGTTTCTCACTATGGCCTTGTAAGGAAAACCATACTGAATCCAGACTAAAATTTGTATATATCAGAACTAAGGCTGAATCTTTTGTCATGTTGGATTGGTCGATTGTCCAACTCATCATGGACAGGTTGTTGCAACTTAATGCTTTCATGATTTGTATTGTGTTCTTGACATTTTCTGCTCCATGCTTTTTAGGTTTTCAATATTCCATATGTATATAATGGCATTATATTTCAGTGATTACCTTTGTTGATTATTTGTTTTTAGGGTGAATTAACGTACAATAATTCTTAACGAATGATATGTATAAGATGAAATTGCGAACGTTATAAAATTTAAAACCCTAATCACGTATGTTGAAAAACCACAAATCACGCATGTACAAAATTAGAAATCATGCTTGGGGTAAAAACCTAATCACGCATGTTATAAATCTAATTACACATGTTATAATTTCATCTCATACGTATTGTACGTTAATAGATATTGTATTCTACACTTTTCCATTTGTTTTATATGTAAATATGGATTTATTTTATAAAATATGTTTGTGCAAATGGGCAAGGGGCAAATATCTTATGTACACGGTGTATTGTTATATTATTACAAACACCATTCAAAAGTATTGTTTCTAAATCCGATTAGGTATTTCAGTGATAATCAATGGAAATTCCAGTTGTAGATAAAGAGGTTTTTTTATCGGCGAATTTCTTTTTATTTCTGTCGTTTATAGGACTTGAACACAAGACATTCCCCTCCCAAATCTAGGTGTGGAGATACGGAGTTCACCGATGGACTTTGATGAGGATCACCACTAAGTTGCTACTTCACTAACGGAGCATGGACAAAAAAAATCACATAATTAACGAGTCATCAGTGGTAAACATTAAAATTGAAGAAAATAAAAATGTTTAGATTTGGATTACTCAAGAATCTTAAAAGAAACAGGAATATTCGACCTCTTTTAACAAATCGTATAAAAATGATAAACACGTTTCTTAAAAGGTTTATTGTTGGAATAATAGTTAGGTAAAAGGGTTTTTTTTTTATCAGCTTTTATGTAAACAATTATTTTTTTAGATATGAGCCATCTAATTAATAATTTTTAAATATCATAACGAGCTAATATATATGTTTATAATAGAGTTAAAGAGATAAGATGTCATGGTTGCCTTGATTCACAAAAAAAAAAAATTAAAAAAGAAACCTCTCATATTGGCCCCTTTAACTTTAGCAATCGATATTAGAATGATATCTAGAACATAACTACACAAAACAAAATATTTACTGCTGAATTAAATATAAAAGATATAAAAAATCTAACATGGGTGTACAAACCTTGAGGGTATTTCTATTACGAAGCCAAATGCATGTTAAAATAGTTTGGAAATTTCATAATCTTTTATGAAACAATTCGATTAAATTCGATTATCAAAAATTCGTTTCGATTATAAGAATTCAAATTCGATTTAGTTCGAGTCAAGCAAATCCAATACGAATCGAATACGAATTTATAATTTCAAATTCGATTCGATTCAAAATTTGTACAAAATTATACATTTTTATTTCTTTTTTTGTATATAATACATATATAGTTTTTATTGGTTCATACTATAAATTATTTTTAAAATTTATTCTAATTATTAAAATTATCCATTATCAAACCCACTACATGATCCATAACTAAAACCCAAGTAACAAATCTATTAATAGATTTCTAACCTAAAAGTATTAAGCTGTAATGTGGAGTGATTATTCCGGACTTCTCATTTTGAATGTTAGACTTATGGTATTTTATTTGGAACATTTTAATATGATATCGTACTTTATAGATGCTTTAAAATTTACGTTTCATTTTAATAGCTTTTACATGTTTTAAAAGAATCGGAATCAAATCGAATTTATTCGAATTCAATTCGAATTTTTAATCAAATATGAATTGGGTTTTTTACTAGAATACGAATTTGAATCGAATTGGGTAGGTTTTAATCGAATTTGAATTCATGGGAAAATAAAAATTATTTGAATAATTCGAAAATTCAAAATTCGATAAAAACCCCTATCCATGCGTTTCTTGGTTTCTAAATAAATGTAGTTTTTATTATTATATTTAATAAATTTATTTATTTGTATATTAATATATTAAATTCTAGACATGTGTATTATACGGAGTTGTGTAATAGACTCCTTCTATTATAGACCCATTGTATAATAGAAAAATAAAAATACATTAATGGTAAAAAAATTACAAATAAATAACATGTATAATAGAAATTATATAGCATATGATGTTGATGACGTTCCGGTTGTTTAAATAGTAATAGCTAAGCAAAAGTTTTTTTTTAACGACAAAAAATCTCATATGTACATCCACCCGCTTGGGGTTATATCTAAGGTCGACTCCTTAACCTCTATGAGACTGTGCCCCCTGATGCCCAGGAACCAGATGGAATCCGTAAACCCTCTCCTCCCATCAGGTTCGAACTCAAGATTAAAGCCCCGAATTGTCCCTTCATCCAAATATTCCTCAAAAATGTACAAACGAGAATCGAACCTGCGTCTCCACTAGAGATGACAAAACTTTTAACCACTAGACAAGATGTCAAGATTAAGTCAAAAGATATAAAGAGGGATTTCGAATTTCAAAGATCTCAAAAGTTTATTGGCGATAAAAAAATAAAGTGTATCAATTAAGTTAATTAAATTCAAAAACTTCCATATATGGAAGTTTGTGTATGTTGTAATAATATAATACATAGTATCGATTATCTAACATAAACTGAAAATTAATTAAATTCATAAGCTTCCATATATGGAAGTTCGTATTTGTATACGACTTTTGGGTATATTTTAACTTCACCTAAGTGTCACATCAACTATTATTTTTTATTTTATTTTTTCTTATTTTAAGGAAATGGTTTAATTCCGTTAACTTTATCTAACCCTATTTTAGTGGTTTTTGGTTTAAAAAATAAAAGAATAATTAATTCAGTCTCTTAACATCCGGTTAACATGTTAACATACAACCCATTTAATGTCCCTTAACACAAGGAGGGAGTGGTTTGCAGTCTCGCTTAACATACCATATCACTGTTAACACCTCAAATGTTAGAGAAAACCTCATAGCATAAAAGTAAACTTTAAATAGAATTGTATACAGATAATTCTTTGTACGAATAATATAAATAAATTAAAATTTAACATAAATTAATTTGATTCCAACATTCAACTTACTTAAAGTAAGAAAATTATATACGGAAGAAAATGTGGTGTTGCCATGTGACATTATTCGGAATTAGAAGCATAAGGTAAGATAAGATTAATCGCAACTAAAAACCATTGAGAATATTTTGTTTGAGTTATCAAATGAACTTATGGATTACTTATAGATTGAAGGGCAAATGATGATGATTATTATTATTATTATTATTATTATTATTATTATTATTATTATTATTATTATTATTATTATTATTATTATTATTATTATTATTATTATTATCAAACACCCAATAGTTGCAGAATATGTACATCATTTGGATCTTCATAATTCATCACAATCATCTTCATCATGTTTAGAGAATCATGAGTCCAGAATTATATTCAGCATAAATCATATTCAACATAAGTCATCTTCATCATCTTCACAAAACATCACAAATACTCCATTTTCAATGTTTATCATGTGCATCATCATCAGTGAACATGAACATCAGATTCATCTCACAAGAACATAATCTTATAACTGCCACCAACGTCATCATCATTTGTTTTAGATAAGAATTGCCGACTCCATATGTTTTAAATTTGAATTGCCCCATCACCATACACTCAAATCTAGTAATCGAAACGAATTGGTACATGATGATGCCCCGAAACTGTGGTGCAATTCGAACAAATCCGGTGACCAAACCCTCAAATCTGGTCTAGCCTCCATCACCAAACCCATATATATGAAGGTTCAAGCAATTGTCGTTGGTTACAACTATCACACCCTAACCGATGGCGGAATCATCGGCGCATGAGCGAATAGATGATTGCTCAAAGCATCATAACAATTGAAAATGACAATATTTAAATAAACCCTTTTTTATTTCATGAACTCAAATTTGTAAGCTAACCAATTAAATACTAACGGTCTTATTTAAGTCATTGACTTAGACCGACTAGCGTACTTGATCAACACGTATAACGCTAGATTAACCGATGATTGGATAGAATGCAGTTTAAACCTGACAAGTACTTTGACTTGTGTAATACGGGTAAACTATAAACATTCTGTATTTTGAGACTTAAATGACATGGTTAGACCCGTTTCGGTTAATTTTCGTAAACTAGTTACATATGCTTAACCGTGCGCATATTAGCGATATCGGGTAACCGGATAAGTCATGGACAAGTTCCATATGCCATTATATTTTAAATAAGTTGTAATATCAGTAGGATATTAACTTATATGTCCGTTATGGTTTTAAAGTGAAACTATGCCTCATAAGGGCGTTTCGGTAATTTCATACCGTATAAAAGGAACTTGAATATAATTTAATGTTATAACTATAAGTATTCTATAAAAATAACTTATTTATGATACAATATCGGTAGGATATTAATTATATGTGTAATTAATCTTTTATGACCAAACTATGCACCGAAGGGGCATTTTGGTCATTTTACACATAGTTTATAAATTATTTGGGATTATGAGTTTATCTCATGTTTCTACTGTAAAATTATTTAAAATAAGTTTTAAAATCAGTAGGTAATAAGTCTTGGTTGATAAATATGGTTTAAAACCATATTATGTGCCGAAATGGTGTTAATGTTGTAAAATGACGATTTATGCGATCTTTAATGAAAACTGATGTTATGATTAGATTAACAAGTCTTAGATATGTTATTTAATATAACATATCAGTAGGTAAAAGATTTACTTCAAAAAGATGTGACTAAAACCATTTTATAAGCCACAAGGGCCTTATCGTCATTTATCGACATATTATAAAGACTTATTTATAAACTCAGTTTATAATCTTTTTTGACATTCAAAATAATCCTACTTATAGTATTAAATCAGTAGGAAACTTATTTTCAAATTCATTATCATTAAAACCTCTTTTTACGTAAAAAGGGCATTTTAGTCAAAATGGCATAATTACGAAATTTGTGCATAAACTCAGATTCTGATTATGATCTTGTAATATAACCTCAGAGGGTTATGCTACATTATATTACGATCATAATGTGAATTTAGATCAGTATCTAACTAATCTAAATTGGGTCAGAATCGAAAGTCAAAGCAGAAGTCAAACTTCGCGACTTTCGGTTGTGAACCAACCCTAGAACTGAAATTGACGAGCCAAACATGTTCTTACATGTTCTAGTAATTATTACCAACTTGTTTAAGTATCAAAACAAGTTTTATAACATTTATAAGATCAAATTATAATATTTCCAAAAAATGGCCTGTTTGATTTTTTAATATAATAACTTTGACCCGTCAATTGGTCTAGCAAACGTGAGCTTCAGGAGTTGCCCTTTATAGGGATTAACACCTACCTTATTACGATCATTTAGCCATGTTCATTATGGACAATGACTGGACCATAATGGTCTTAACCGAAAGTCAAGGCGTTTTCCTAAAAACGCTTGACTTTTGGCTATAAAAGCCTATTAACGAAAATGCAAGAGGAAGGAACACTTAAAAGAGGTACCCAGAAGGCAATAGAACTAAGTTGGATGCTCCTTTTAGTTAGGAACTTCCAGAGAAGGAAGATAGAGTTGTGAATGAGAAAGGTGCAAGTTCAAATGGTGAACCTTGGCACCTAGTTATAGTTGGAGAGCTTGAAGGAGGTGATATCAGGTGTCAAGGGGTGTAAATGGAAGCTTACAAGTGTCCTAAAACGTGGCATAGCAGTTTGGGAAGCCATGGTTTCGAATCAAATGGTTTTTGGCAATTTGTGTGGAGGCCAAGGCAATTTTCTGCAGACACAGGCCTCTCGCGCCCCGCGAGAGGCCAAGGCCATGCCTCTCGCGCCCCGCGAGCGCCCCGTGTCAGTTTTCAAAGTTTGACACTTTTAGCCCATCAACTTATAAAACCCTCTAAAACCTTCTAAAACACCTTTTTAGCATATTAGCCCTCTGTAGCCAATATTTGGCGTAACCAGGATTATGCTCGGACATTGTCGAGCTCTCGGTTCGTTAAAAGGTCACTCAGAGGTATAAATTAACATGTTGACACTTTTAACCATTCCAATGTCCAACTTTTATATATTTACAGAATTGAACCCTCTCATCCAACAAATGAGACATACAAGAGTTAGGACTTTGTAAAGGATCACTCAGAGGCTCATTATAAGCATGTTGACTCCAATGTCACTCAGAGGCTAGGCATGTTGACACAACGGTCACTCAGAGGCCAAGTTTTAGCATGTTGACACTAATGGTCACTCAGAGGCTATGTTTTAAGCATGTTGACACTAATGGTCACTCAGAGGCAATATTTTAAGCATGTTGACACTAATGGTCACTCAGAGGCTTGGTTTATGCATGTTGACATCAGAAGATCACTTAGAGACTTAGTTTGAGCATGTTGACGCTTTTAGTCCCTGTTAGTTTTTAATAGACTTAAAATAAAATACGACACGTGTCATTATATTACTGGACACGATTTTACAGGGTGTCACACGAGTGAATCCCGTTTAAACATTAGAAAGAAATGTTGTATTGATTAATTTAAAAAAAATGTGCATAAACCAAATATGAGCAAACATATACGTAAACTATCCACAAACCACATAAACATCTAGCAATGTACACATGAGCATGATAAATGATGAGCTGTGAGATCAA
The DNA here is from genome assembly GCA_947069175.1 of Scalesia atractyloides. Lineage (NCBI taxonomy): Eukaryota > Viridiplantae > Streptophyta > Magnoliopsida > Asterales > Asteraceae > Scalesia > Scalesia atractyloides. The sequence goes on along the minus strand of CAMTDV010000013.1, from coordinate 70,835,465 downwards.
GACTCAATCAAACGGAGCCAATCTAATTAGTCAACCGATGTTCTACCTGTCTATACAGGGAACTGATGGGCCTAATGTGAAAGCTTGACTGAAATGAGAAAGTATAACCACAAATAACAATAAACAAAATATCACATAGCACGTTAGTTCATATAATGGTAATGGCACAGGTGTTTGGATAAATGATTTAAATAAAACGACACATGATACACCCCAAAATATGAATAAAAAGGGGAGGTTTGTAAGAATTCACTCACAGTGGGTGCGTTCTTGATTTGATAACGAGTGCGCACGATTTAAAGATTCCAACCGACGAGAAAACTAACCTAAATATTCACATAATAATATGGTAAATATGTTTCTTTTATTAAAAGTTAGTATTTTTTATTTAATGGATTTTATTAGACTTTTTAGATAGTTTTATAGTATTTTTTACTAATTCTTATACTCAAAAAGGACTTATTTTATTGTATATTTTTATAAATTTTGGAGAAAAATAAAGAAAAAGGTTTATTAAAAAATATGCCCCTTTTAGGGGTCGAACCGGTCGAATTCAGATATAATACATAGCGTGTAGGACTCGAACGCGTGACCTCTCGTATTTGTGCACGCAGCTCTACCAACTGAGCTACGTGTCTAACCCGAAATAAATTGGAATTTAATTACATATATACACAAACTGAACTAAATCATATTTCTAATTTATTAAAAAGGTTTTTTTTATGACCAATATGCTGCGTATAACCGGACTCGAACCCTCGCCCCTTGCCTCGTGTTGCACACAGCCCGACCAATTGGGGTGTGTGTCTAACCCGGAGGATATGGGTTTTTAATTACATTTATACACTAACTGAGTAAGTTTATTTATTAGTTATAAAAAGGTTTTATAGTATATAAGAAATCGGCAGCGTATGCAAAGATCGAACCCGGGACCATTTGTTTAAGATGCACACAGTCCACCATTGGATTATGTGTCTAACCCGGTATAAGTACCGATTTTAATTTTACTTATTCGCTGATGCAACTTCATCTTCTCCATTGATACATACTGTTTTAAAAGATCCAATGAAACTCATTATATTAATTAAAACAAATACATAATAAGAAGATGATAAAGGATTCATGATGTTATACCGAACAGGGGAGTGGTTTTGATTTCTACGATGAACCTCCGGCGACAAGAAAATTTCTGGCGAAGAATGAATTTGTGAGAAGAGAGTTTATAGAGAGAATTCGTAGGTGTGAGCGAGTTTCAGTAAGTGGTTAGGATCGCTATTTATAGGCGAAAACAGTCACAAACATTAAATCTCGATTTTGGGAGTTTCGGTCAAAATCAATTATGGGCTAAATGATTGCAGCTCATAATTGATTGTGTTGACTCCCTTTTGAGTCTAAATGCGCACTTTGAAAACGGTTTCAGCATTCAATTTCGAAGATAACGATCATTTGAAGAATTTCCGGACAAAACGCAGCTGTTACAAGGCGGGATGTTTCAGGGAAGAAGACTTAGGTATGAAAGGTTTAATAGATTAACTCGATGGGTTAAAGCAGATGTTGTGCGGGTGTTGCAGTGGTGTGTTAAGTGTGTAGTCTTGTGCGACCCGGGTTCGAGTCCCGCGGTCAGCACATTATTTTTAACTATCTTTTTAATATATATTATTTACTATTTTTATTTTCTTTATTATTTATTTTATTAATATACTAAAGTCTATTAAGCGATTTATTAACTTCGAAACAAAGATTTAATATATACTTGATTAAAAAAATGGTGCGGGTTTTAGAACCCATTTTACGACATATGTTACATTCTCGAGACATAAGCTAAAGCCTATTGTCATATCCGGTTCATGATTCTTACAATTTGCAACATATTTAACGGTAAAGTGATTAATCACATAAGAATGGTTACCCAAGATTAACCCGCCATTGAAACTCACAAGTCATATACACCCTTCACAATGTTCTCTCCACTTGGTTTAAAAATTGGCTAATAGATGATGCCTTAGCACTTTTTATGTAATCACTCAACCCGATTAGAAAATGTACCCGCATAGGCTTGCAACTCAATCATTCTCCACCACCGAACACAAATACTAAGCACAAGTCAAAAGGTCTTTAAAAGGGTTGTAACGGGCTAGGCTAAAGGTATGGAGTAGGATAATTTGAAAGTGGCTAAGGTGATAAAAACTCGATTTTTATTACATACACAACTACTCTATAAACGACCACTACGAATAAACAAACTAAGAGGCAAAAAAATTAGCCTTTTATTCAACAAATTATCAATACATTTTTTTTTGTACTTTTCTCAACGATTTTCTATTTTTTTCATGATATTTTCTGAATTTTCAATTTTTTTAAGTCAAACAACTAATCCTAAAATCAAGTTTTCCTCACACGGGTTAAAGATAGAAGGCTCACCAGTCAAAGGCTAAATGGATTGGTCAAACGAAAGGTTTAGGCTCAAAGTAGGCGACTAAGGGATTGATTTCGGGTAAGGATATATAAATGGTGTAAAAGAAAAAGGTTTACCTAATGCTTTAATCATGTTTGTGCTCATATTCGGTCTACGGTCTCAAATGCATCAAAAGTTGCAAGTTCTATAATACGCGACTAATGGTCCACTCAAACAAAGAAATATATTCATATATCTATGATATGCTCAAAATCTTCCTCTACAATGTTTGATAAGCCTCTAGGGATGTTACCATAGGTTTTCCATGGAAAACCAAGGTGGAACAATACCATTTTTATGGCCAAACATTTTGTTTTGGAAGATAAACTTGTAAACTTTTTCTTAAACATGTTTTCTCTTAACAACTTTATGCTACTTGTGCCTCTAATCAAGCCCATGATTAGTGAGCTAGCTAGAGTTGTTTCATACAAATTAAGAGGTATAAAATACCTCTAAACTTGTTGTTTTACTAAGGGTTTTGACCCGCAAGTGTTGGAACCATCCAAGCTTACAAAGCTTGTATTTTGGTAAAGATGTGATTACATGGAGGCCTTGGCTATCCTACTTTCAATCCACCACCTCACTTGATGATTTCTAACCACTAAGCTATGTTCAACCTTCAATTGAGTAACAAGGCTACGACACGTCCCAAACATTGCTATATTCGGGATGCACGCACCTAGCTTGCTTACTTGGTCGATACATAGTTTAGTGAAGTATTTTCCTTTTATCTCATTCATGACCATCCGAATTGTCCTTGTGACAATTTGTGTATTGGTTAATCTTACGAAAGAGGTTAAAGGATGGTTATCCTCCTACCTCCATGCATGACTTCTATGACTTCCATGAAATCTATGATTTATATGATAAACTTGATAATATAATATGTAACATATATATGTAAATAATTTATATACCAAACCTGTGACGATGACCGTATGGTTACTTGTCCTAACATTAGGTTATTTTATCTAAGACTTAACCTCTCGTTATGATTATATTGGGCATGACCCATAAAATCACAAACACCCTACGAGGCTTATAGTGTCAAAAACGAACATTAACGTCTAGATAAATACTTTCAGCAATACATACTTTGCATACTTTAAACTCCTAAACTAATAAACTCCATTATAATTTCAATACTCACACACCAACGTTTCCTTGTGTAGGAACTCGGTGTTCCACTCCCAAATCAACCAAACACTTCACGGATTTAAACTTTGCAAAACCGTGAGCACACTCGAAACCCTTTTACGCTTTACACTTTCGGGTGCAACTTGTTAGTCTATCAAAAACACACTAAATCACACTTATACTTTATGAAATCACACAAACAATCCATCATACATGCTATAGTTATGTGATACCCGATTTGTATACTTGGAACATTCTTATGTGATACTAATTCTCATTAACTTCGTAAGAGCCCCCCTTTAACATGTATAGTGCTATAGGAGTAACGCACTGCCCGTATTCTTGTGGTCATGTTAAGTTTAATCTATTTTGCGGTGACACTTAAGGATTGACTTGTAGTTCGCATGCCATGTTTACATTAATCTCGTATGCTAACTTAACATGTATATTTGTTTAAACGGATTTTATTACTTATGCTATGATTCAAACTTGTGTACTCGCCAATACTTTGTATTGAACTATATTTTTAACATGTTGCAGGATGAGGATGTTGATATGATGAAAACATAGTAGGAACGACATTAACACACCAATAATACTAGTTACTTGTTATGTTATTTGAACTCATTCTATTCTGATTTTATGTTGTATTTGAATTTGTGATGTACTTGACTTTTGGATAAATGAAATGAAATGGATGGTTTAATTTAAAATTGTTGCAATTAGTGTTATGATGTCTCGAGCAATCTTGTTCGTCTCACTCCCATGTTTTCGCCATTGGTTAGGGTGTGACACATATAGTCTTGATGGTGCCTCTCTTGGTCGTGGAGGTGCTTGTATTGTTTATTTCATGTTGTTGAGCTGTACCATCGCACTCCATCGACAGTCCTCCATCGCGTTATGTTCAAAATCCGGAGGCGCTCTTGCTCATCCACCCAAGCTCGTCTCCGACCGACTCTTGTACCCTATGAATCTTCTGTTGTTCTCACTGAGATTGCTGCATAGCCCACCTTGTCTGTTGCTCTTCCCACTGCTCTTGTTGCCTAGCTTGGTGGGCGGCTTCTTCAGCCCAACGAGTTTGTTGTTGAGCTTGGAAGTCTTGCTCCCATTGTCTCCTTCACTGTTCATATTCCCGGTTCTCCCCAATACCCGCAGAGACATTATCATATACATCTTGTTGTCCCCGGTTGTAGTTAGGATACCGCGGCCTACGCCGGTTGGGCACAAAACTCGCTACACCTGTCGAAATTTCCTGGTGTGGCCGGGCATATCTTCGACGTGGTCCCCTTGACCTTGAGGCTCATCCTCATTTTCCTCATCTATCATCTCCTTCTCTCTTGCAGCCTTTTGTGCCGCACTCAGATCAATAAACTAGAATTAGTGTCCTTGATCATCAGACACCGTGTACTTGTGACCATAAACTTGAACCTGTATCTTCCATGTTGCTTAATTGATGCGAAGCAGATTTGATCCACGGGCTTTGAAACCTACAAGATTTGGGTGGTAACTTGTTTTGCTGCACAATCATGGCGCTAATCAACCAAACATACGGTATCATCTTCCATGCATAGGACTTGCAGGTATCCCAAGTGTTTATGATAACGAGATGCCGCCATGGTAATTTCGGTGCTCCAAACAATAGGGAGTAAAGCATATGGCAATCCGATGCTTTAACCTTACCCCGATTCCCAAATCTGACCATAATATTCTCAAGAGAAATGGGTTGAAGGATTTTCCCTTCAACTGACAAATGATTCCTTAATGCCATCCCACCATTAGGAAAAGGTAACACTGCACCAACCATACCATCCGGGTCCGCAGAGTTCATTTTGTTATATAGGAATTGGTCCATGGTGTAATAAAATACTCGTCAACCCCCAATGAGTCAAACTGCGCAATACAATTCATCGTCTCGAAAGACATCACCATTTGTCCTTGTATCACCGACCAATTGCCACGTGTTCGGCAGACCATCCTTATTGTTAAAACTCAATGACACCAACCATTCACAAACTGCTGTCGAATAAACCCGTGGTGTGATATCCTCACACCAATCCAAGACCCGTTCCCAACCGAGCCTCTCAAACATTTGGACGATTCCAATCGTCCGAAACTCTTCCACGTTCACCGTCCGTTCCGGTACAACCATTTCCGGAATAGTAGTAGTTACGCCATTCACCATCTTCCATTTTCACAATTTCACTTCAAGACGTTTGTTATTGAACCTTGAAAGTGGTCTCTTCTTGTTTTCATTCTATGTGCTACCAATACTACTGTCTCTGATCTTTACCCAAACTCAATCTTGCTTGTATAACCGCGCATCACCCTCTTCCAAATTACTTAGTTTTTCCCACTTCCTCTAAATAAACCCAGAAGCCGAACGACTCCCGAAGATTAACCTTGACCCATAGTCTTGCTCCTCTTCCGGCTTGCCATGACTACAATCAACACACAAGGAAGGTAATCAATATCACTTAAAACTTCAAATCACTCAAACTTTTAAACATAACATTTGATATTGAACACAATTATCCTTTAGATGTAAACTAGCTCATTTAAACTTTCAAAGCAGCAAACTTTAACATCTAAAAATCAATTTTTCATGTTTAATCCTAAGTTCATTAGATTTCAACCAAGTTCAACATCACGCTCATGTTCAATCATGCAAACAAATGTGTGTAATCACATCATCATACTTGTTGCATGTTCAATCCCCAACCAAATCAAGTGTTTACCCACAAATTCACGCTAAAACATCATACATTATCAAAACAACCTACTCTTAAACAAAAAGTTCAAAATTTCAGAAGAAATTAACAAACCGTATGATAATCCTGCTCAAATTCAAGTAAAGTTCATAAATTTGATGATGTAGGCTAAGCGAAACTAAGAAAAGATGAAAATCAATAACTTTGAAGAACACCCTTGCAAAAATCCGATAATTCAAATTCAGAAATCTTACAAACTAGCAAGAATTTTTGATGGAAACTACTATAGGGGTTTTGTTCCTCTTGAAAAGCTACACAAAATAGGCTTAAGAATCACTAGATTTGGTGGAGAATTGAAGAAGTTATGGAAGATTAAAGGTTTAGGGTTCTTGGGGAAATAGGTGAAGAAGATGAAGTGTTTGGTGAGTTATGAGGGAGTGGGATGAAGACTTCTTGTGGTTCAGAGAAGTTGTGGATCAAGTTAGGTGTTCTCGGGTCAAGTATGTGGCTAAAAGTGAATTTGGGTTAAGAAAAAAAGGGTTAGAAGGGACTTGGATTCCCAATTAAGACCCAAATACAAACCAACGTCGGCTAACTATAGACAACTCGTAGCCGACCGGCTGGGGACCAGTCGCCGACGCCCTTTGGTTTTGTTCAATTTCCCGGATGGCTAAATCTACTGTCTACGCATGACAGCCACCCGACGACCCCCTTTTACAACCCGTAGGCGATGGCTTGAAGCCCCGTCGCCGAGCTACCTCCTTTTCCTTTTCTTTTTTTGAAAATATGGAAAAAAACAAGCGACTTTTATAAAAAAGACCTAGGCTAGAAAAATTCCTAAAAATTATAATAACATCTTTTTGGGGATTTTTTTACGGTTTTAATATCTAAAAGAACTAATCATTTAACGATTCCTACCACCCCCGAAAAAGTCGTGTATTGTCCTCAATACACACAACAAGCTTAAGACATACCTTACATTTTCATGACCCATTTGTGATGTCCAGAACTTCACACATCAAAAAGATTAGTAAAAACTGAAAACAATAATAACAAGACGATACGAAACAAATAATAAAAATATACAAAACTCTACACAAGTGTTACCGGTCCTTAGTTGACCTCGTAAGTTGGAACGCTTACCAAAAAGCTTACCAACTCCGTGTTTGCATCATTCTTCTCGTCATTACCATCAAGAAACGGTTTAAGGCGATGACCGTTACCATTTACTTTGACCCATCCTTCGATCCTTAATGGTAACATCTCCCAACTTTTCAACCCGTGTAACAACGAATGGGCCCATCCACTTACTCTTTAGCTTACCCAGGAAGAATTTGAGCCTTGAGTTGTAAAGCCAAACCTTTTGACCTACAATGAACTCCTTCGTCTTCAATTTTGCATCATGTGCTCTCTTCATGCCATCTTTGTATTTTGAAGCACACTCATATGCCTCCTCCCGACGCTCTTCCAACTCGCATAGCTTTAACTTGCGTTCCTTACCTGCATCATCGTATTTGACATTAACTTCTTTAATAGCCCAAAATGCACGATGAACAAGCTCAACTGGCAAATGACAAATTTTTACCGTAAACTAAGCGGTAAGGTGTAGTGCCAATATGTGTTTTATGTGTCGTTCGATAGGCCCATAAAGTATTGCTCAACTTTGTTGACCAATCCTTACGGTCCGGTCGAACGGTCTTTTTCAAAATCTCTTTGATTTTCCTATTAGACACTTCCACTTGACCACTCGTTTGCGGGTGGTAGGGGTAGCAATTCGATGATCAACACCATACCGTTTCAACAATTTTCCAAAATTAAATTCTTAAAGTGAGATCCCCCATCATTAATGATAACTCTAGGAATCCCAAATCGAGAAATAATATTGGTTTGCACAAAATTACAAACTACGATATGGTCATTCGTTTTGGTGGCAATCGCTTCGACCCATTTAGATACATAGTCGGCTGCCACCAAAATGTACAAATTCCCAAGCGAATTCGGGAATGGGCCCATTAAATCGATTCCCCACACGTCGAAAATATCAACAATGAGAATCAGTTGCATGGCATCTCATCCGGCTTAGATATACCCCCCGAACTTTTGACACTCAACTCAATTTTTAGCAAAGTTAGAGGTGTCCTTAAAAATGTCGGCCAATAAAGACTGCTATTGAGCACTTTGTGCCCCGTTTTGTGACCAATAAATGGCCCCCACAAGCAAATGAATGCAAGTGCGTCAAGACACTCGAAATCTCGTCATCCGGTACAGATCTTCTCACGAGTTGATCCGGGCATATCTTGAATAGATCTGGTTCCTTTAATGTGTAGTACTTGATTTGCGAGACGAAATGCAATCTCCTCCACCTATCCCAATGAGCCGGCAAATCACCTGTCACCAAATAATTGACAATGTTAGCAAACAAAGGTAATATCAAAATTTTCAGAATATGCTTATCTGGGAAAGTCTCATTATTCTCTACACGGGAAGAACCCTCCTCTACCAACAACCGGGACAAGTGGTCTGCAACCATATTCTCACTGCCCTTCTTGTCCCCTATCTGAGTTTAAACTCTTGTAAAAAAGAACCCATCAGATTAACCGCGCTTCGCATCCCTCTTTTCCATGAGGTACCTAATAGTTGTATGATCAGAATATATAATCACTTTGTTACCCCATATATAAGCCCAGAATTTATCCAATGCATATACCACCACGAGTAGCTCTTTCTCGGTAGTTGTGCAATTTAATTGAGCATCCGAGAGAGTCTTACTCGCGTAGTATATAGCGACGAGTTTCTTTTCTACCCTTTGACCCATTACAGCCCCCACCGCATAATCACCTGCATCATACATAATTTCGAACGGTAAAGACCAATTCGGTGATTGAAAGATTGGGGCCTCTACCAACTTCTCTTTCAAAATATTAAAGGCATTTTGACAATTTTTGTTAAAATTAAACGGTTAGTCTTTTAGCAACAAGTTACATAAAGGTTTTGTTATGTCACTAAACCCTTTTATGAACCTTCTATAAAAACCCGCATGACCTAAGAATGACCTAACACCCTTAACACTCGTGGGATACGACAAGGTAGAGATGACTTGCACCTTTGCACGGTCAACCTGCATCCCACGACTCGACACCACGTGTCCCAACACAATCCCCTCTTGAACCACAAATTGGCTATTTTCCCAGCTTAAGATCAAATTAGTTTCAACACATCTTTTTAAATCTTTCTCTAATTGGTCTAAGCACGCATCAAATGACAACCCAAATATTAAGAAATCATCCATGAAGATTTCCAAAGACTCCCCCACCATATCCGAAAAGATACTCATCATACATCTTTGAAAGGTGGCGGGGGCGTTACATAGTCCAAATGGCATTCACCTAAATGCGAATGTGCCATATGGACAAGTAAACATGGTCTTTGCTTGGTCTTCCGGATGGATAGCAATTTGGTTGTAACCTGAATATCCATCCAAGAAACAATAAAATTTTGACTCGCTAATTTCTCAATAATTTGGTCAGTAAAAGGTAAAGGAAATGGTCTTTGGATTTTCAGCATTCAACTTCCTATAATCAATACAAATACGCCACCTAGTTACCGGCCGAGTGGCAACCTCTTCACCTGCGTCATTTGTGACAACTTGAATGCCCACCATTTTGGGAACGGTTTGGGTAGGACTAACCCATTGGCTATAAAAAATGGGGTAAATGATACCCGCATCTAGCCACTTCGAAACCTCCTTCTTGACGAATTCACCATATTCGGATTCAATCTTCGTTGTGTTTCACGAGAAGGAGTAACACCATCTCCCGTGATGATTTTGTGCACCATCACTAAGGGACTAATTCCCTTCAAATCCGCAATGGTCCACCCAATAGCCGCCCTATTGGTGACCAAGACCTCCATGAGCTTCTCCTTTTACTCTTTGGTCAAGTTTGATGCAATGATAACCGGGAGTGTGTTGCCTTCACCCACATAAGCATATTTCAAATGCTTGGGCATCACCTTCAACTCAACGACCGGAGGCTCCACCAACGACGGCTTTAATTTCGTATCGATCTTTTCCGGAAGACTTTCCACTTGGTGTGTCCAAGTGGGTCTTCCTTCCTTCGCCACCATCACCTCCATCTTTTTCTACTCCACATCTATGCTCTGATTCGCTCCACTTGCAACCTGTCAAACATGAAACATTCCTCTATTGTGTTTTCCTCTTCGACACCCATATCGTATAGAGGTATGCACTCGTTAATAATGTCCACCATATAGCATTCGTCGCTAACTAGAGGATCCATTAATCACGAAAATACATTTAACCACAACCAACGGTCACCAAAAGTCATGTCGACCGTACCAGTTTTACAATTGATTTGGGCATTTGATGTTGCCAAAAATTATCGACCAAGAATACCGGTTGTTGCTTAGCTCGGTCCAAAGAGAGATAATCAAGTACAAGAAAATCCACCGGATAATAAAAGCCCTCGACCTTGACAATTACATCCGTGACTATCCCATGGGGTACTTTGGGGGTCAAGTCGGCTAGCACCACAGTGGTGTTTGCCGCCTGAAGTGGACCAAATTCGTATTGGTCATACAAACTACCTGGTAAGATACTTACACTCGCCCCATGATCCAAAAGTGCCCGAGTCATTTTAAATTCACCCACTTGTATAGAAATAATGGGCCCCCCGGATCTTGCAACCTTGGTGGAAGTGCACCCGAAGGAATCAAACTCACATTTTCAGTTAAATCAAGTTTCTTAGGAAACTTGTGAGTTCGCTTCTGGGTACATACATCCTTCAAGTACTTAGCATATGAGGGGTACTTGTTTGATCGCATTTAGGGGTGGTAAGTTGATTTTAAGTTGTTTAAAAATTTTCCACATCTCCTCTTGATGGGGACCACGTTTATTCACCACTTTCTTAGATGGTCCCAACAAAGCTTCGGGATAAGGGGCGGTATAAACCTCCACATCCTTTTCCTTAGCCTTTAGGATGGGGACAATCACAACGGGAGAATTTTATCATTTTTCACAACATTTTTATTTTGACCAATTTGATTGTCAACATCCTCCTCATTACTAACATCTTCCACCACCCTTGAACAAATGGGGTAGTGGTAACTCAACACCAGTATCAATGACTCGACCACTATGCAAAGAGATTTTATTAATTGGTACCTCACGTGTGTTCTTCGAGTTGGACCCTTGATGCTTAGGGTTCATGGTGGTGTCACTTGGGAATCTCCCGCCATTTCCTTGCATATTATCCATCTCCTTTGCAAGTTGACCCACTTGCTTTTCCAATGCCTTATGCGATTTGTCTCGTACCTCAAACTCTTTCTTCATCTCCGACTTAATCTTTTGATTTGAATTTGTGATAGCATTCATGATTGAATCAAGCTTGGATTTTAACGAGTCGTCACCACCCATTTAAGAGTTCCAATTACCACCCCCATTACCACCTTGGTTGTAGCCCCGTTGGTAATTATTTTCACGGTTTTGATATCCTGGGCAACTTCTTTGGTTATAATTCCTTTGATAACTCCCTTGGTTGCCACCTTGGCGGTTTTGGTACGACAATCCACCTTGATTTCCACTTCCATTTCCTGGTTGGAAATTCGGGTTCATTTGATTCAAAGCGTTACCAAACCTAAAATTAGGCTGGTTTCTCAAACCCGGGTGATAAGTGTTGGAATTCATGTCTTATTACTTCCGCTCTCCGTACACTTGATTCACCTCTTCAGTGGCTAGTGCCATATTAACTTGACACTCCTCGGTACGATGACCAATATCCTATCAATCTTCACATACCGCAAACTGAACCGCCCCTACATCATTTTTCTTCATACAGGCCAACTCCTGTTCTAAAGTAGCGATTCGATCCTTGGCACTCGAATCAAGGTCGGGAAGAGATTAGGAGACGGGATGCTTTTTGGCTCGATCCGCCATATTAAGCGCTTTAGAATTTTTGCTCATTCTTTCTATAAATGCACAATCATCTTCCTCATGGTTGTTCAACGAATGTACCATTACTTGCCGGTTGCAACTATTTATGATCTTCGGTGTCTAACCCACGTATGAAACACTTCAACAACTCCTACCTCGGAATTTGATGGTGAGGGCATTTCCAAACCAACTCCTTAAATTGAATAAGTGCCTCGTGTAGCAACTCCCGACAACTGTCAATATGACCGAATCTCGTATTGTGTGTCATCGGTTTTCGCTATCGAATAGTAGTCGTCAAGGAATACTTGTTGAATTTTAGCCCAAGTGCGAATACTATTGGCCGGCAGAGTAAGGAACCACTGTTTCGCTATGTCCTTCAATGAGAACTAAAAACTCTTATTTTTACTTCTTCGATCTCAAAGTTGTGGCCCCCAATAGTGCTACAAATCGCGGAAAACTCCGCCAAATGAGTGTACGGCTCGTCATGTGTCCTACCAATGGAGTGAGGTAGGATGTTGATGTAGTTTGGCTTACACTCAAACGACCTTATTCCTCTAGGTGTAGGGATAATAGGTGAGTCATTCTCGGCGACCACCGTTCAAAACCAACCATTCACTCATCGCGATTCTTGTTGTTGTGGTTGACGGTGTGGGCCGTTAACCTCTTGATTCCCCGGTCTTAGATTACCTCTTCGATCACCACCTCGATCACCCCATGATTACCTCCACCCATGAATTGTGGAATCCATTAATAGTTGACATTTTGATTGTAATTGTAATTCCCGTCATTCTGGTTCCTTTGGTTGTTTCATGGTTGACGGTTATTTCCGTAGCCATCATTTCGACCATAATCATACCCGTATCCCTCGCCATTCCCCAAAAAATTGGCATTTTGATAGCCACCATCTTCGTGCTCAAAACGCCGAGCATGATAAAAATTTCCCTCATTATCATTCCCCCATGCTTCATCTTTAACCCGATCATTATAATCCTCGCCGTCTTCCGAGTATTCTGAGTGAATACTCACATGTTCCGGTGATTTGTAACCGGGAAAGCTATAAGGTGCATCATCGGGAATATTGTTCCTCAAATCTTCGAGATTGAGGAGCTGATCTTCGTTCGTGGGATTGCCACGATTCGGGTTAACTCCACGCTTGGCGTTAACGTTTTGGTTGTTGAGGTTGGGTGGTAATGGGTTTTGTCGGTTTTGGTTTTTAGGTGGAGGTGTAGGTGTACGTTGGTTGTTGTTTTGCTTTCGGCCACGGTTTTGGAAGGGTGGTGTTGGTGGTCTCGAATTGTTGTCACCCTCCAATTGGTTATTTTGGATGTTTTGGTTTTGAGGAGGGTAATTTGGGTATTACTATTGGTGTTAGTTTTGGTTATTGGGTTGGTTGGAGTTTTGGTTATCCATTGGAATAGGTCCAAAAGATGGTGTAGGTGGTGAGTTGGTTTCGGGCGGATTAGAGACAAGAGTTGCCTCTAATCGGTTGGCTAGGTTTCTTCTAACAACCCGCTGATCTTCGGTTCGAACACTAATGACGAGGTCCTCCTAGTTCCGTGTATGCATGTACTACCTGTAACTTGCATAAGTAACACACCCCGTAACACAAAAGCAGAAATGATAATAATGAAACAAGCACTTAAACAGATAATCATGAAATCAAGTAATATTCAAACGCAAAACGCACGAACTCCCTGTCAACGGCGCCAAAATTTAATCGGAAGTGTCGCGCCCCGGTCAAAGATAATATTTATAGTCCTGAATTACTCTTAACAATGTGTTAGTGGTAGTAAGGGGTCGAACCACGAAGAGTTTGTGGTTTGCGCGCGAACGTGATTGATTTTAAAGAATGTCACTTTTATGAAGTTTGCTATATTTTTAATTTGAATGTTTGTTTGTATGAAAGAATGTCAGAATAAACCGACAAGTTTGTTTTGATTACTTGACTACTAAAAATTTGAATAGTTGCACAAAACTTAATTAATGATTTTAAACAATATGTGAGAAGAAGGTTCACACCCAGTTCGGTAATTGAAGTCCTAGGGTTCCTACACGTCTTAGATTCAATTCAATTGTATAAATGACCAACGAATTTAGTGTCGCGTGGCTTAGGTGCCGATTGCTATCAACGTCATAGACAACGGACCACAATGCACTTCGTTACCAAGAACATGTAAACTCTAACCTAGACAAGGCATAGTTGCACATAACATTTCGCAAAGTCAAATTTAATTTTCACTCAACAATTCACGAATATGATACAAATGCAAGACAATTATCATAGGGTTAAAATCAAATTACAATTTGTCACAAATTAAAAATCAAAACACTGTTTAACCCTAGGAACTTACAAAAACCTACACCGGGTTGAAACCCAAAGAGACTAGCCGCTCACGGTAAACGGAACACGATCGCCGGATGATGAGAGCTCGAACTTTGACATCTTGAAGCTTTAATGAGATTAGGGTTTATGGTGAGTGGTGATGGTGAATGGATTGAAGGTTGGATGATGATGATAATGATGATGGATTAGGGTTTAGGATGATGGATGATCAAGTGATGATGGATGAATTGGATGGATTAGAATTGAAGATTGGGGTGTTTTTGGGCTCCAAGACGGTGTTTCAAACTCAAGAAATGCGTAACATCTTTGAAAAATGGTCAAAACAATGTGTTATACTCGTCCCCCAAACACTAAACAACAAAATTCGCGAAGTAGATCAGACGAGGGCGTCACCAATGGCTCATCAGGGCGTGGGCCGGGCGTTGGCAACGACCCTTGGATATCCCAGTTTCCTCTGACGTCTTATTCCGCTGCTTATGGAGGTTTTTTGCCAACGGGAACATCAGAGGGCCGTCGCCGACTTCCCATGAGGGCGTCACCGATGGTCAAGGAGGGTGTCAGTGATGTCACGTGTATTTCGCGTTTTCTGTTTTTCCATTTTCGCATTCCTGGTTGATCCGTTTTCCGTCCCGATGCTCCTATAGCTCCCGAATAGCTCCTTAAACTCCATTAGACCTGCAAAAAAGATTCCAATTTAAAGTAGGCTATTCGAAACTAAAAGTTATGTAAAAACATCAACTTAAACATAAGACAACACCGGTTTTTGACCATCGCATCAAGCCCCGGTGAACTTCTTGACCGATCCATTAGAAGGGAGATCTACCTACGCCCCCTGACATTCTTGTTTTTCGATGGGAAGGAGGAAACACGTGTGCGTCGATTTGACAAGCGTGTCTCCCCTTGTTGGGCTAAGGGACCACAGGTTCGTGGCGGGCAGGCGATAACAAAGGCGGATGCGGGTAAAGTAGCTAAGCACGAAAAAGCTTGCATCAGGAACCAGCACGTGTTCGTCCTGTTCGCTTTCGATACCTTTGGCGCTCTCGCCCAGGAACGCAAGTGGTAAGTAGTAACATCTCGCATGTTTAGGGGCAGAATTTTGTATTTAGCAGGGTAGGGTTTGCTATTAAGAAGGGGGTAGCGGCGTAGCTTGTTATCCGTCTATCTGCCATTAGTCTTTATCTTTGTTTTTTAATGAATATAAACATCATATACCCTTTAGTTTTCGTGATTCAGATCAGGTTTTTTCGTTTTCGAGAAGAATTGTAGCAAAACTAAAAATGATTGTGATGTTAATAGTGCAAAAATGGATGAAGGAATGGAGATTTATGAAGAAAATGTGTGTATGAAGTTATTGTGTGATGATGGTATTGATGAAGCAGAGAAGGAGAAAGAATGTTTGATTTCGGAGGAGAATGATTCGTCGGATGATGATTGGGAAAGGGTTGAGAGGAGTGATTAGAGAAAGTGTTTGCTATGGCTGCAGATTATGGTAAATTGGATGAAGGTTTACAGAGTTTAGGAAGTGATGTGTAGATGCAGTTGTACGAGCTTCATAAGGTTGCAACCGAAGGTCCTTGTCGTGAAGCTCAGCCGATGGCTCTAAAGGTCTCCACTCGAGCTAAATGGTATAATTGAAGTTCATGTTGTTGATATGTTTTGTATGTTTACGACTTTACGATTACTTGCTTAATTACGGGCTAATGTCATAATGAGTATGGGTATGATTAATAAAAGGGATCATTAATATTGTATGATGGTAGCCTGTTAGTGAAATGTGTTGTATTTTTTTTAGAACAAAGATGAACTGATGGATAGAATTGTAGAAGGAACTCGTGGCAAAAGCTTGGGAATATGAACCCGGATGTGGCTGTGGAGAAGTATATAGCTCTTCGGAGTTGGCTCCTGGATGGTATCAATAGATTCATTCTTTTGTAAGTGTTGATGTTTTAACTTACATATATGTGATATTTGATCATGTTTTGATTTAGTAGAATCGGAGGAAGTTACAGACTTACAATTGACTTTGTGCCATTTTCTAGTGTTCTAAGATAACAAAAGTGAGTTCGTTCTAAACTTATAGAAGAAAGCTAATTATAATTTTAATGAATATTTTTCAACTGTTGATCGTGAATTAAAGATGACAACTTTTGGGCTAATGGATCATTCTTATTTGTAGTTTCCTTTGAGTTTCAGTTCATCGTTTTTGTGTAACATCGATTGGCTTTTGTAGTGGTACAAGATGATGAAAAACCGGTGATGTTAGAAGCTGCTAAAGGGACAACGAGACACAATTGGAGATGACGGGTTCCAGAATCGAGGGACTACGAGACAGAAGTGGAGATGACGGGTTCGGAGTCGAGGGACTTCGAGACAGAATTGGAGATGGCGGGTTCGGCCGACTCGGGTAAGTTCGGTGATTGATTATTAAATATTATTTTTTTTTATAAAAACTTCTATTTTGTCCGTATATTTATTTTTGTTTTCGATTCTTTAACCTTATAACAATATATATATATATATATATTTAGTGACTTGGGTAGCAAACATGGATGTTGAGTTGGTACTGGGTTCCCATGGATACTTTGCAAGCAAGATGATGCTCCTAATCCTATTTTAAGCCCGATTTGACCCGTTCACATGGTCGCATATTTGGTTTTGGGCTGAAAGTATGCTTAATATGAATACATATATACTTTTTTTTGACTTTTCACCGGTTTAGGATTAGGATTATAACGATGCATTTGATAGTATAATTATCAGGCTTCATTTATTAAATGCTAATGCACCAAGCTATTATTTTTTTACTGAATTGATGAAGGCATTAAGTTTTGCTATCTTACTCATCTAGAAGAACTTTGACTTCAGCAGAAATGGATGAAAAAAGATACAAGAGGTTATGGTTTTTATTTCTGTAATGACACACTTGTTTTAGGGCACGTGTATAGGGAAAGACTTCATCTTTATTACTTATAGTTTGAAGGCAAAAGATGATGATTCATTATGATTCATCAAAAGATGAATGCTAAAAACTGAATCGGATTTGACTAAAACAACTAAATTTCAATGCATGCTTTGTTTCGTGTAACTAATATTACTCATATTACCAGTGATTCTTGACATATTAAATTACATTAGTATGGAAAAATTTAAAATAAGTTCTTTCGGTTTTATTCGACTACGGATACGGTCTTTGTTTTTTGTGCTTTTCTCACATCCCTAAACATGAGAAAGCTACTTCCTTCGTTTTTACTTGAAGGTTAGATTTTAAACTAACTAATTTGATTTTTTTACGGGTGTATTGTGTTGAGGGCTTTTCAGGCATTCATCAAAGTATGCTATTAATCTATTATTAGATTTAGCATTTGATATTGATGTTAAATTGTGTCTGAATTTAATTTAGTTTACGTAGGATTGCATCGAGACACTCGACGTCGGCCAAAAAACCATGGCACCTAAACGAAAGGTCGCAGCTTTACCTAATTCCTAAATGACAACCCGGACGATGGTTTTCGTCTGAGACTAGGGCATTAACAGGTACAAATAATTCGTTTAGTATAATTAGTCAATTAACTGTCGATGAGTGAGAATGGTGGTTTCGACGCTTTTTGACTACGATGTTTTTTTATATTTTTTTGTTGGTTTTATTCGATCAGTTGTTTATTGTTAATAGATTTAGATGTCATGAGTCCATTGATGAGGAAGTGGGGTAGATGAACTACGAATAACTGCAGAGAAACAGACATTTTTGTTAATCATTTTGACTTCAATTGGGTATGAAAAATTCTAGCGTAGGCATACGGCTTAAAAAGATTCGATTTTTATCATTTGCAATAATGGGTTTTAGTAAGCATATTCTCAGCTTAAAGGCACATCCATTGTCATAATTTGAGGTTTTGTTTTACTAATTATTATTTTTGTAGGAACATATAACAAGGTAATATAGTACGTAATACTTGGCCTCCTTAGGTGTTTCACATATTTTCTAGAAGGTGGCAAAAAACTCAGCCTAATAAGAAAGAGGCTAAATAGATGCAACCTTCTGTATAGCTCCAAAGTGTTTGTGGGCGGTTACAACCAGGCAGCTGATGCTTGAAGTGCGGGTGTCATTATATAATATTTTAAATGAAGTATTGTTACTACGAGACATATCATAGATTGTTTTTCCATTATTTTCCTATGATAAAAAAACCAAATTTTCAATACCAATGATATGTAATTAAATTTTTGTTGTTTATTTTATGGGTGTTTATTTCATTATAAACTTATTATTGAATATAAACATCACATAACACCTACGGAACATAAACATCATGTGTGTATAAAGCATTAGTGCTTGATTGTATTTAATCTTTGCTTTATTGTGTTAAAATTATTAACCATGTTTGTTATTTATTTGTTATTTAAATGATGTTCGTATTCTTTATAATCGATTTTTAATTAAACCTTAAAAAATGTATAGTTATTCGTCGTTTAATAAAATGTGGTGTGTATGGTTTTCTAAAACCACCCGTGTTTGCACACGGCTTTTAATACTAGTTAACATAAGTCGTTAGCTATACAAAGTTTTTTAAAGATTATATAATCATATCGTTTATATTGTTGTACAAACTCGTGTAATACGCGGGTCTATAACATAATATATATATATATACACACACCATCTCTCTCCCTCTTAAATCTCTCCAACTCCCTCTCTCTTTATATCTTTTCTCCTCCACCACCATCGGACCAAATTCACCACCCAATCATTTTCTTCAAATTCGCTCTTTTTCAAAACCCAGATCATGAATCTTCTTAAACCTCTTAATTTTCATCTTAATCCTAACCCCAAATTCAATCTTGAAGTTTTGTCATTTTTTCTAATTCTGAACATGTATAAGAGTTTATTTGATTACATTTAATTTCATAACAAGGCTTGCAAATTAGAAAATCTATGTGATAAAGTTTGTTTTAGTCTTCTTAATATGATGATGAAGCAACAACAGGTTTGAATTAAAAAAATAAAAATTTAACTCTAATGTTGTTTATCTTCGACATTCATTTCCTACCAGGTTATTATTTAAGATCGACGACGGTGGTTCAAACGGGGGGTATGCTATGGTGAGGCTGATGATGTAGATCGACGACCGTGGCCAAGGATTAGGGGTGATGGGTGTGACGTGGTGGTGGCCCCGATTGGTGTATGGTGGCCGGAGTGATGGTGATGATGAGATTTATTGGTGGCCGGTAGCTGAGTTGCAAAAATATGATGGATCCGACATTGCAGATCTGATGAATTTCGTGTTTCTTTGCGTCTGGGTTTGTGAAGACGGGGTTAGAGGATTAGATTGTGACTTATTTTGTAAAGTGGTGGTGACAGGATGTGGTGACTAGGGTTTTAGGGTTAGGGAATTGAGGAAGATGATGTATATATGCATTTTTATTAAACATTTAAATAAAAGCAATGACCGTCTTACCCTTAAGTGAATAAACTTAACTGAAAATTTTAATCTAGTTAGTGTTAAAGGACGTAAAGTGTAATGAGTTTTGTAAATAAAAGATCGTAACTGTAGTTATTGAAGTTAAAGTGCATCCGTTGCAATCTGATACAAACATAAAGAACAAAAATGTAATTTACCCTAGTCATTATAATTTGTTAATTGTTGATTTTTTGTGTGTTTATTTACTCAAATTTAATTCTATCGTTGACTTTAGTATTAAAAATAATTTGTTGATGCTCGAACCAGAACATAATTAATGATAAAAAAGGGAGTGAAACTTTCTTGACCGATTGTGACGTAGATATACATACATACGCCTACCTTAACAAGCGAGTATTTTAATTAATATCAGTATCGTGAGTGATCCTAAAGCTAGAGAGTCAGCCCTTCCTACAACCACCAACACCCTCCTTCCACATTGATGGGTTTTTGGCAAGTGCGCGTTGGGTTTGTTGTTAGAAAATTTTTTTAATATATACATCTCCTTTTGTTTAGCAAAATAAACTAAATGTATTAGTTTATCGAAAATTCAACATCATGACTGCTATAAATATAGCATTTACATTACATGTATTAAACAAAGTATCCTAACATCTGCACATGAGAGACAACACATTAATGCAAAACCTAACGTGACATATCTTTAAATATTGGTAACATCTGCATGCATAGTTAACATAATTCGGTAAAGGTGAAAGATTTTTCAAGTTTCTATAAATATATTAGATCTAAATCGTAGAAAATATATAATGAGAAATACATAAAACTATGAGTAATGATAATTAATAATACTTTTTCATAAAATGTGTACCTCCATTTTACCAGCCTTTGTATAAATGTATTATTGTGACAATTACAACTCCCTCTCTCCAGGCCTCCTTTTATTGTGTGTTCTATCAAAAACCTCGACGCTAGTGGATTCACGTCCTAACTCTTAGGTCTACAACAAAGGTTATTTGTTAATTAGTGAAATAAACGCAAATGGAAAACAAGGTTAAAAAACTGATCAACTATATATTCTCGATGTTGTATGGTACTGATCAACCCCCTTGTATGCCGAGACGATACCTTATCAGTGGGTGTCTCCAGATTAGCCTTAAAGACCCTGGAGTTGAACTTCGAGTTGTTTGTTGGATGAGAAGAAGAGGAACAGGATGGAATCCACACAGATCACAACTGAGGAAACACAAGCACAACGCGGATCTAACAGCAATGACGATAAGATTCGGGCCTCGATCAACCTTACGAGGCAGCGATCCATCGAATTTGAGGCAGAAAACTCTATTTTGAGGGGTCAAGTGAGTGAGCTTAACATGAGGCTTGATTACCTCAATGATATCTTGAATTTCATCATAGTATATGAGTGCTAAAAATGAATTATTTGCTACTAATGGTTTTCATCATCGTCTATTCTTGGTAGATTGTCTAGTCTTTACTCATGTGGAGTTGTGGACTGGGTGAAGTGTCTAGACACGTGTTACTCTATTATTGATTTTTATTTATCTTGGCAAAAATAGTCTCTTGTCATGTAACAGAACATGTCAGTCTTCATTTTAATGTTGAAGCTAAATACATGATGGTCGCCAATGTTGTTGCTAAAGTATCATGGCCTTGTAATCTTTATTTGCGTTATATTGTCACCTATCTTGAGTCATTGTTGTTTCAGTGAGATAACATGAATGTAGTGTATTTAGGTTCAATCTTCAAACAACAATACCAAACGTGTACAAATAGATTTACATTAGCATTTGTTTTTTTATGACAAGTATCTGTGTTAGGGTGGATGGGCTTGGTTACGATACAAAACATATTTATCCTACAAACCGTGAAAACATATTCTAGCACTTAAAAAAGTTAAATTAGCACATACTAAAACATACATACATAAAAGTAGCACTTTTGAATTATATTAGCACATAAAAATTGATCAAGATAATTGATTTTAGCACATATAAAAATGTATCAGCACTTTTCTTTATATCAGCACATTAAAAATAAAAAGAAAGATTCAAACAAAAAATTAATTGGTTCTTAATATAATTATAGGGAATTCAATATAATTGATATTATTTAGATTATTATTTTATCATTTTTGCTATAATTAGTTGGATGTCACATGACAATTTTTAAATGGTTCTTACAGTTTGTATACACAATATGGTTTGTATTTGATTCTCCTCGAGGGTGGATGTATGCCTTTGCTATTACCTCCAAGTATTCAATCATAACATTGAACATAATCATGCTAACTCAAAACTCCCCAGCATGGCCGGCCGGAAGGTGGGCGAGGAGGACCGCCGACCAAGTTCCGATATTTTGAAGGGCACGTTAATTTTTTAAAATACTCCGATATGTACATGTAAAAATAAATAAATAAATAGGGTGTAACCATACAAACACCAACATAGGCACTTACAAAACTATTTTTATGGTTTAGATTAGGTATTAGCCCGTTAGCTTAGGTTTAGACATTTAGTGAGCCCAATACTCAATTTCGTTAAGGTTTAAGGGCACGTTTTTTCGAGCTCGAACATGATACATCAATTCTCAAGGCGGCCCTACTTCCCAGATACTATATTTGGTGGCAGCATCACCTTACCCCAAATACTCACTTTTTTTCTTCTTTTTTTTAAATCAAAAAACTAAACATTAATTAAATATACACTAACTTAAAACAAAAATTAATTAAAAATACAATAACAAAAATAAAACAAAACCATAAAATAAGGTAGAAATAAAAAACCAATCCTCATCTGTATCTTTTCACACTTCATTGCCCGTTATCGTGATTTACCGTTTGCGTTCTAATATAAACGACAATTAAGTACTATTGGACGATCTTACTAAAAATACTAAATAGGACACGAATACTCGATTTCGTTGCATGGCCCAAGTACTTAGGTCTAGAGGGGCGGTGTTACTCCATCCTCAATTTACTCAAACTACTTGAAAATGTAGCCAAGTGCACACCCTACACCCTTATATGTTCCCTCATCACACGATTAGGTTTGCAGACATCTTCAATAAAAATTAACTTCACAATTTTTTGAATTCGCGTTAGAACGAACTTATGGGTTTATATCTCTTTTATTCATACATCTATAACTACAATTTATGAATAAATATGTATACCCTTTTCTTTCAAATTTTATGGAATCCACCACCAGTTTTATTGTGTCACCTCTTGTTGTCACTTGTCTAAAACAAACTGTTTGGCAAAGCAGCTTTGATTAAAGTAAAAGTATGGGAGGATAAAAGGATAAAATTCATATGCTGTAATATCTTCCTTTCTTTAAATTATTATTAATTTCACGTTCTTAAATAAGTAATTTGAATTGTAGTTGTCTTTTTTAATATATTTATGTAGAATATTTGTAATACATCTTCAAAAATTCTCAATATTAATTAATTGTAGTTTTATGTGTTTATTTTATATAAATTTAATTCTTTTATTGACTTTAGTATTAGGAATAACTTGTTGATGTGCTTACAAGAATAAAATAATAATAATAATAATAATAATAATATACTATATTATAATGCATGAAAAAAATAAGAAGTTCTTTATTCTTTATTTATAAAAAAAATCCCTAACATGAGGGTAACTTGGTCAACACTAATTATATTTTAGTCCCTCAAATTATTACATTTAAATCTCTTTATTTTAACAAAATTATGGATAATTAGTTACACATTTCCCCTTCCACAACAAACTTATAATTCTTTTACGTATTTTTGCTATAATTGATGGCCTACTCATCTTTGTCGACGTTTTGATAGTTGTCTTTGTCAGTATTGTTGTATGGGCTAAAATATACAGGTAGATGATTCATTAATGTACAAGTTATTAAAACAATGTGTCCTATCACATTTCAAATGCTCAAGACTCTCTACATTGTTGTCATTATTATCAATTCAATGATATTCCAACATTTTCACTCTGATTTCATTTGATTAAGATTGTTCACCAATTCGTTCCGGCAACTAAATAAAATGTCGAAACCTTGCACATACGGGTTGATGTGAGCTTTGTTCGAATTTTGTATGTTTGTGCATTTACTTGGTTGGGTGCACACATTTGCATGGGTTAGTAGATAGTAAAGTGACATCAAACAAGCTCACTTTTTTTTATCTAATTGGTTTCACTAAAATAATGTTTATTAGTTTTCTCCATCTAATAATGTTTTATACCTAATGACCTGGCATGTGGCTGTGAAAAAGAGAAACCTTTAATAGGCTAAAAACGCTTGTTTGAATTAGATATGTCCCCTAAACAATGGAATAACTTTTTTGTCGATTTTAGCAGGTTATTTGCATTACATTTTTTTTAGTCGAAGATCTACTTGTGCATGCAAAAGATATTGTTATATGTCCGTAATATTTTATTTTGAAGGAAAGCAGGTTGAACAGAAATAAGCACCATAAAATAATATCATTTTACTAATACATATTAAATTACAACCATAAGTGTTGTGCGGATTAAAATGTACAACAGTACCTTGTTCGGGTTTGTCCAGTTTACACCGTCATATCCTTTTCGAGGTTGTACAGTTTACGCTACTCATTAAAAAATTAGACCTTTATATGTGTGCTTCTATATTAACTCCTAACATCCTATTTTTTTATAAATAAATGAAATATGCAATTGAAGGTAAACGTCTAAAACAGACTTTGGTTTTAATAAAAAAAAATGAAATTTTTACATTTTTAAAGTTAATTGGATGAGTACTATGTGGATATTTAAAAAAAGGCTATGAACTTTATAAAAGAAAAAAAGATTAAAAACTTAGCAATTTAACCAAAAAATAAACTTACCTTACAACTATAACAACTTAACTTTTATTTTTATCTTTTAGTATTATTTTTTAGAGTTAAGTGTCATTTACGTCCGCTATGAACTTTATAAAAGAAAAAAAGATTAAAAACTTAGCAATTTAACCAAAAAATAAACTTACCTTACAACTATAACAACTTAGCTTTTATTTTTATCTTTTAGTATTATTTTTTAGAGTTAAGTGTCATTTACGTCCCTAAGGATTGTTCACTTTTGTCATTTCAGATCAAATTTCAAAATTGTGCCATTTTTCTCCTCGACGTTCTTGAAGCGTGCCATTTCAATCCCAAATAATAACCACAATTAAAAAACTTAGTTAGATTACGGGTATTACGGTCATTTAATAATTTTTTTTTTATCTTTTTAAGCTTCATGTTTAAAATAAAAACATTTGTGGCTGGCCGGAATCGAACCCGTAACCAACCGCTTAGAAACAAACGTATTAACCAGCGAGCCAAATCTCTTTTTGTTAGAATTATCGATTTGTTTTTCTTTTGAGTTGTCTTAAACCACCATTCAACCACCACCTGCACGACCATCTCCGCCACCACTGTCACAAATCCACCACCTGCCATGATATCAAAAACCTAACACATGAAATTCACAAAAGCAGACGTATAATTTTTATATTGCAATAAAAACAAATGTCTATGAAATCGATAAAACGTAATGCAGTTGATTGGAAAAAATGTTCTGATTTTGAGAAAGGTCACGCGTGACTTTCATATATGCTATTAAGTGTGTGAAGATTGTAGGCATTGTGATAGTCTGTTCACCCACCGACGATGAGTAGCAAAGTTTCGGTGCCGGTGGATCGAGAGAGAAAACAAAAGCCAAGAGGACATTTGCAGTGGTGGATACGTGAGGCGACGACGATGTTCATTTGTTGACGTGAGGCGACGTCGTGGTCATCATTGTTTCATTGTACTCCTGCGGCGGTGGTGGTTGGAGTTGTCGTGGCAGGTGGTGGATTTGTGATAGTGCTGATGGTTGAATGAGGGTGGTGGTTGAATGGTGGTTTAAGACATGTCAAAAGAAAAACAAATCGATAATTCTAATAGAAAGAGATTTGGCTCGATGGTTAATAGGTTTGTTTCTAAGAAGTTGGTCACGATTAGATTCCGGCCAGCCGCAAATGATTTTATTTTAAACCTGAAGCTTAAAAAAATGAAAAAAAATCTTTATTAAATGATTATATTACCCCTAATCTAACTAAGTTTGGCACAATTTTGAAATTTGGTCTGGATTTTCAAAAGTGAACAAACCACATAGATGTAAATGGCAGTTAACTCTATCTTTTATTAAAAAAAAATTTATAGGTGTAAAACAAATAGTTTTTTATTTTATTTTTGCGTTACACAAAACATTCTATTTTAAAAAAATAAAATAATGTATTTTCATAAAAGAAAAGCTTGTAAAAAATAATAAAAATAATTCATAAATTTTCAACCTTGACTAGATACTTATTAGATTGTATTACAATTTTAAGAGATAATAAGTTCAAACTATATACTCTTAGTCTCTTATAGATATAAGGGATAATAATTTCAGACTTTACTCTTATAGTTTAGAATAGTTAGTTGCAAAAAAGCTTTTTACTTGACTAGATACTAGATTGTGTTGTATTTTTTTAGGGATTATAAGTTCAAAAATATTTTTATATATAATATTAGTTAATTGAAAAAAGCTACAGTTTATTCAGTTCGTTGGTTTATAGGTTCTATATATAGTATAGTTATTCATTAGTTTTTGAATTTCAAAAGATTTCTTGTTCTTTGTAATTCTTGGTTTACAGGTACTTCAATTTTCTGTTGTGTGTAACTTTGATTTATTCTTCTATGCTCACACTTAACTATGATTTTTTTATGCATTTGATGGTTTACGCAATTACATTGTAAATATAGTTACATGATATTATTTTACACAATTACAAATTGATTAATAATTTGTTATAGATAAGACATAGAGCAAAATGGAAGAGGTATCAGGTATCTACTTTTCTATCCTATATTATGATAACATGATAAATTATGTAACTAAAATACTTAACATTTTTTTCAGTTCTCCAAAATGCTCTAGCTACTACTGTGGTATCAGTTAAAGAGGATAACAAAGAAGAAACTCATCATCCAAAGGATGTAACAATCAAACAGGAAGAGATACAAGAATTTTCGAAGGACGCTGATCTTGATGATGAAAAATGGGGGTGTGACAATACAGATGACATCCTTGAGATGTTTAAGCCGTATGATTACTAAATTGATCTCATCATAATGCAAACAACTTGATACTTGAGATTTTAGCTTTCAACTTTTATGTTTAAGACTTATATTTCTTTATTCATATGATACTTTTATTTATGATTAAGACTTATTTTTTGTATTCATGTGTTACTTTATTGCATCAATGGTTTCTTGAAATACTTGATAACTTAAATTTTAATTAAATAATTACTAGACCTGTATAACACTTATGATATATATCCACCACAATAATGATTCCATAAATATTATATGAAAAACAAAACTACCAGAAGCGAGTGCCGCAATGCAGAGTGTCGCCCCCGCTACATCACACGAGCACAATACTAGTAAACAAAAATAAATAAAAAAAAAAATAAAATGAGTGGCTGTAAGGCTGTAGGGTGTCGGAGTCATAGTTGGGACATGATTTGCTACCTAGGAACATGAATGAAAGGCTACACCAACCCTTTTTCTGATCCACCATGGTTCGCGTGGATTAAACCATGACAGCCATGATCCTCTTTTCCATTTTCCAAGATTTTCTTTCCTTTTTCTTTAGAAAAAATAAATTAAAATAAATAAGAGGATAGTAGTTTGGCTCATGATCACACCCTTAGGGTAGTAGTGGTTTTGGATGGCGGATTATAGGTGAGTGATATGACACTGGCCTCGAGGGTCATTGTGGTCATGAGGGTCATGGTCAAACCTTCTGCAAGTTCCAAAAAGATTTTAAGTTCTGATATGATCTTACCCAATTCAGCATGATATTAAAATTACCAGTTATCCCACCGATATGTCACCGAAATTACCGGTATCTCAAATATCAGTTAAGGACCGATATCCAAATTTTCACCGCTTTAAGTGTTTAGGAACCGGGATGACACCATACCAAAGGGTGACTCTGTATTGGCCTTAACGACCCTAGAATTGGACTTCTAGTTGTTTTTGTTTCATATATATTACAAAAAATGACCCATAGATTAGTACAAAAAAAGTTTCAAGATATATTATGTTAAAATAAGAGTAACATGACCTAGGTCCACTATCTGGTCCCAAAATGTCTCTGAAATTCGACTAGGACGGTATGTTCAGATCATGCTAAAGTCCTCATTAACAAACTTGTGCCCATCGAACTCAATCTAATGCCTTTCTCTTAGAAGTACTATCAACATCCCTCGTATGGGCGGGCATGATAGGGACTCTTACACAGTCTGGCATCATATGTTTACATTTCCCAATATATATATATATATATATATATATATATAATATATATATATATATATATATATATATATATAGTATTAGGGTAAAATGAAAACCTAAATAAGTTGTGAGAACTTAGAGAACTCGGCCTTACAATTCGAATATGCACATACACTCGATCAACGTAAATATGTACTTATACAAAAGCTATGGTACATGTATGAGTATGCATTGATGCGCTGAGTAAGGGACGTCCTTCAAATGACATCAAAGACCTTGGAATGAGCTCCTGAATTTGTTGGGCATGATCACCTGAACCGTCAACAAATCTGCAAAAGTCATACAAATATGACACACGTTTTAGTTATAAAAAAAAAAGGGTAAGTTTTGGTGGAAGGATTTTTTTTTTTTTTTGGTACTGTATTATTAATCTAACTAACGTTTTAGTTAGATTAATAATACAGTACAAAAACAAGAAAAAAAGAAAGAAAAAAATCCTTCCACCAAAACTTACTTGCCTCTTAAGAGCCAAGGCGACTGTCGATGCTCAGGACGTCGCATATCAATTTTATTTTGCATTAAAAGGACATGAATACGAAGATATGCCACTCAAAGGGGAAACACAACAAGAGATTTCGTAAAATATGTATTTATGAGTTATGTAATTGATATACATTGGTGATACTCGATGAAAATAACACACACGACACTTATTTTGTATAACATCTAGCTATGAAGGTGAATTTATATGTTCTGACATGGTTGTACACTGTACTACAAAATCATAGATATGTCATTTCAAATATATATATATATAGGTTTAAAAAGAAAGTTATTATATCTACTTCGACGCGGAGTAAACCGAACTTCAGGGGCGGATGTACCTTTATATAAGGGGTAGCCTCCGCTACCCTTTGGCGCTCCGGCGGTATTGTAAATTTTGGAAAAATTTGACATTTTTTCGATTTCGTTACCACTTTCTTTTAAAACGTTACCCCTATGAAAGTTTTCTAGATCCGCCACTGCTGAACTTGATATGTAATTTTAAAAAACAGAAGACCTAATAAAGTCTCGTTGCTAAGTAAAATACAAGTACTTTTAAGTTTTTTTTCCAGATTAAAGTTCGTTAATACACACTACTACAAAAATGACGATTTATATAAGATATAATAAGCTAAACACAGATAGTTCTATCGTAATTTACTGCAAAAGAAGTAATTTAGCGATAGAAATTAGTATAAACCTTCTCTTACTAAACATACGACATATTGATTTTGCACAAAACAAAGTTACTATGGATATCATTTGTGATGGACATTTTGTAACGTAGTTTGCAACAAACAAAATATGTCGCTAAATTTGCAACCTAAAAGAATTGCATAAACTTCACTACATAATTTTCAGTCTTATTACATCAATAAACTAGTGATAGATTTTAGCCTATTGTTAATTAGATACGTCGCTAATCTTATGAAATGAATTCTCCACGTCGAAAGCCTGTCACAAAAACTAGAAATGACTCACAAAAACTAGAAATGAATTTTGTTCATCACAAATACCTCTTTGTGTGATAGTGATAATTGAGTTATACTAAACCTATATAGTACAGACGCTCAATAGTGTCATATATGCTTGAGTTGACTTAGGCCTTAGTGTATGAATCAAAAGGAATTGGGTTCAAATCTATTTGATGTTAACAATATATAACTTTTTAATCATGGCACATGACTGAAACAGTCACTCGACATATAACAAACTTAGAGCGGTGTACACTTTAAAACTTTACATTGATAAATCAATATAGAAATCAGAAATTCACATGCAAAATTGTACTAAAAGGTTGCTTCTTTCAGCTGGTAAACTTTCATATATGTGGCTTTAAAAAAAGAGACTCTTATCGCACCACTTTCCAATATGAAATTATATATTTATCTTATTATTAACAAAAATATATTGATTCAATATAAATTGTTGTTGTACGTGGTGAATTAAAAATTTTCTTTTCAAATTTCAATCATTTTTTTTGTTAATTTTCTAATCTTAAGTATACTTTAGCTTTTTTAAATGAAAGTATATTATTAAATTCAAGACATTATACTCATTAGGAATTTGATAGAGCCTTGGTATAGAGATCTTTCTGTTGTTAAAGTGATGTTTTTATTTTGTAGCATAGTTCTGATTTGTTGTTAATTAACTATCTGTCTACAAAAGGCATGGTGGATTAGGGACCCGGGCACTCCATGGGTTGTCTTTTGCGGGTTAAGCAAGCGTAAGAATACCCTTGGGGATAGGTTTGGCGGGTTTGACTGGCTAGCACGAGTACTCGCTCGAGATTTTGCAAATTACTTCGAAAATTTCGAGCGTTGTCCGGTCTTTTGACCATTATTAAAAAACTAATTTATACACTTTACATATATAACTTTTACGCAAACACACACATTCTCAAAATCCTTCGTTACCAAAACCCTTTTAACTCTCTACAGAGGATTTACAAAAATACCACAAGGTGTCGGTTCGAGTAAACGACGGGGCTAGTGCTAGCAATAGAGTCGCTGGTTCAAGTAAACGAGGAACAGGTCTGAGCCGAGGTGGTGCTTTCGGTGGTGAAGGGTATATGCCACAACTTCCTACGCCATATATTACTACGCAACCCCTTCCACCGCCCTATATGTTTAGTCAACAACCAAACTATTTTTTTCACAACCTATGGTTCCATTGATTCGGCTTGATTTCTCGCTGGAAGCGATGCAAAACGTCGAACCATTTGGGACGTACGAAAACCAATGTCATTTTGAAGAAGAAAATGTGGAACGAGGATGCAAGCGTTGGCTGATGCAAGAAAAGAAAATATCCTCGCCTCTACGGCTTTGATTAACGAACATCACAAAAGTGTTGCCCAATTGGTGAGAGACAAGATTTTCAGACGTATATTATGTCTCACGAAAGTCTCGACCTCAAAGTGCAAAAAGTTTTTGTAGCCTGCAAATGAGAACTTGTGGAAAAATGGGTTCTAGGTTATTTTTAATTTATGTTGTTTTTTCTTATTTATTTTTCGGTTTTTCGTTTGATTTTAATTGTGTGTTTTTTTATTTTATATAAATGTTTAATTTTTATATAACATTGACTTTATTTAATTAAAAAAAATTAGTTTATGGCATGGGTAGGCGTCCGCTGGTGTTTACTAGCTAATGGGTAGCTTAAGTCAAATTTAATATAACAAGTGTTAATTGGTCAGAACTATGATACTTACCATTAAATGTCTCTTCCTTCCTTACACTCCTTAGCTCCACAAAGAGCTATGTCCCTTGAGACTTGCTTTTAAGATGCACTTTTATAAACAGTAGACCTATAAAATCACTATATAACAAGTCTCGTATTAGATTATAGACTATAAAATTTTAAGATTTAGTAGCATACTTTTCTTTCTATAAAATCTCAAGGATATTTGAGATTAAAAAAGATGATGGAAGCTATTACTTTTCTTTTTTTTAATGGTTAACGAATACTCTAAATGGGCTATTGGTAAAATTCACCAAATCGGGATACATTCGCCTCCGAACCGGGGAAAACCACTTACCTAGAGCCGAAGCCCGTGAACACTTGCCCGAAGGCACGACAGTCCGGTGAGATAAACCCCCCCCCCCCCCCCACCCAGTTCAAGCATCAAACTAGTGATTTCCGCCTAGTCTCACATCATCACCAGGTGCCACAGAAACTAATGGGAGGACATGAATCTAGCTTGGATCACTTAAAACAAAAGTCTCTCTCTTATTACTCCACATGAAAGCTATTTCTTGTTCAAATTTAAAAGAAATTAATATTTGTAACACTTGTTTTCTTTACTTTATCGTTTTTTTCTTTCATGCATATGTAACTTTCTGTTAATTAGAGTTATGTCACTAAACAATATTTACACCAAATGTGTGAACATCTCAATAAAGTTGACAGAAATATAAGAAAAACTGAGATGACATATCAAATGGGAATTCCAATTGAGAGGCGATCTTGCTCGAGAAGAAAAACATGATAGATACCACACGGACTTGATATGTCAACATTAAAATGAATATTCAAATATAACCCAAGGTTAGTTGATTCGTTGAGAATATCTTTAATTATTACCATTGGAAGCTTTTGAATTTAGAAGCAATCGGTTCTTTAGTTATCCACTACGTTAACTTGTCTAGAGTATGCATTAAATTTGTTTACTTAAAACAACATATGAAGTGTTCATAAGCACAATTTTACACAAATTACACATTTTAAACTTTCCATACCAAAAGATTATTGAATACCTATAAACCCATCATGAAGTGTTCATGTGTTCATAAGAACTATTTAACATTATTTGGTGTCTTACATACCAATTCCTCAAAATTTTATATTGGTTTGTTCTTGAGCCATTTCAACCAAATTCTTGTTGGATTTTACAATCAGACACTTTTAACAAATACTAATCACTATTTGGAACTTTGGAACATGTCTAAGATTTTTAAATGACCAATTTTCTAAAACGTGACATGATTAATATCACAGTCATGCCCTACAAATCTTCTAATTTCTTTTTAAGGTCACATTACATATCCATTTTGAATTCATACCGGGGACATGCGATCAAATATATTCAACACATAGCTTCATGTATTTTCATATATGAAAAGCATACATTCTCTCCAATATAATTAAAGTAATTATCAAATTTCCGGAATGTAATATCTGCTCAGATTTATGGAGTTTTCATGTTTCCAATACGATTGATTTGTAGGTATGCTTATTTTTGGGTGATTTGTCCTAGTTTTATGGACTTTTTTTACAATTTTTTTTTGCAACTTTTGAGCTCATGGAACAAAAAACTGCTGACAATGGTTATGAATTTAAGGTCTCCATCTATATCCTTTACTCAAAATAATGGTGTTATACTTCACCTTTTTTGTGCCTAAACATCCAACAAATGGGAAAATCGAGCATATCATTCGCACGCTAAAGAATATGCTTCGCACTTTGTTGTTAGAAGCCTCTCTTCCTAGCAAGTTTTGTGTTGAATCTATACCATGGAAATACACACTTAGCTTCATCCCCATCCCCACATTCTTACATACACTGATACTCCTAAGTTATTTGTTTGGGTCATATTGGTATCCAAATCTCTACATTGATCAAATTCTTACAAGCTTTTACCTTGCTTCACCTTGTGTGTACTGGACTGTCTTCGGAGATATCATTGACTTGAGTTACAATGTTTCATGTCTCATGTGTTTTAACTTCTAACCTTGTACAAAATTTATTTACACTTTCTTAAGAAGTATGTTGTGACTAGTAAAGTTCATATGTGGTACATTCCTTCAACATATATTTCTGTACATAAACATTTTTTTTCTAAAGATTTATGGTATTGAGTTTATATCAAGTCTTGAAACTCATATGCTTCCAACACAGAAAGGGACTCATATAATCTTTCCTATTCTATTTATTTTCTAACTCTCACCATATTGCTTATTTTATATATATAGTGGCCATGGAGTTGGTTATATAATATAGGGGTTAAACTTCACGTTCAAGTATTATTTGATTAGGATTAGTACATCTACAAACTTTACTGCTTATTTTATTTTGTAGTGGATATGGAGTTGGTTGTATAATATCCGGGTTAAACTTTACGTTTAAGTATTATTTTCTATGGATTAGTAGATATAATAACTATACTAATCGTTACTTTATTACGGAGTTTATTTTAATTTTTTAACGGCGAAAGTAGTCTTTTATTAACTAAAGATACTAATAGCGTACATATAGTAATGTATATCGGACCACATTTTTAGATGATTCAGTTTTGTATTTATCCCAAAATTAGTGATTGTAATCTCCAATATATATGATACACTGAATAGAGAAAAGGGGCAAGGATCCCATTAACGTTTTCATGGTATCAAGAGCACAGGCTCTACCCTAGCTGCCATTGTCATCCTCTCCTCCTCCACTGTTTGCCATGAAGGATCTCGGGCCATTAGTTTTTTTCTTGGCATCTCTGTCTCCCGAACCAAGCAAACTATGTTTCTCTCCCAACAAACGTATGCCATTGAAATTATCAAGCTAGCTGGTATGCAATCCTGCCACCATGTCTCTACACCGGTTGATTACCAATGCTAAGCTAAGTGCTACATCGGGCATTGACTTTGATGACCCTACTATATATCACGGGACACTTCAATACCTCACTTTAACAAGACCCGACATTAGCTATGCGGTTCATCAAATATGTATGCACATGCATGCCTCAAAAACAAATCATTGGCACGCTCTCAAACGGATCATCCGGTACATCCAAGGCACCGTCTCTTACATTCTCTAGCTCATCTCCTCCACGGGCCCCTCTTTACTTGCTTACACGGATGCTGACTGGACGGGCTGCCCAGATACACGTTGTTCAACCAGTGGCTATGGTATATATTACGGTGACAATCTTATATCCTTGTCGTTGAAACGACAGGCTACTGTTTCTAGATCTAGTATCCAAGCGGAATACCGTGGAGTCGCCAATGTTGTTACAGAAATATATTGGCTACGGAACCTTTTTCTTGAGCTCCATCATCCGCTAATAAAGACTACACTCATATATTGTGATAACATTAGCGCTATTTACTTATCTAGCAATCCTGTTCAACACCAACGCGCAAAGCACATTGAACTTGACATCCACTTTGTCTGGAACATGTGCAACTCGGGAACGTCCGGGTCCTACATGTTTCGTCACATACTCAGATTGCAGACATGTTTACAAAGGCCTCTTGAGAATTCTTTTTGATGACTTTAGATCCAATCTTAGCATCCGGCCACCCCTCGCTTCGACTGCGGGGTGTAATAGCGTACATATAGTAATGTATATCGGGCCATATATTTTAGAAGATTCCGTTTTGTATTTATCCCAAAATTAGTGATTGTAATCTCCAATATATATGACACACTGAATATAGAAAAGGGGCAAGGATCCCATTAACGTTTTTAGACTTCTAGCAAGAAACTAGAAGCCTTTGAAAACATAATATAAAATATTACACCGAGAAGTTCAAGATTTAAAATTTCACCACCTCAATCATTCAAAATAGGGAGGGTGTACTATGTTATTAATCGATAAAAACGAGTTTGCTTTGATCTCCTCTAAAATCCTGTGAATAGAGCCTTACAAATGTGTTATTGTTAGTCAAGTCCATATATTGTATGTTCCCTAATAGATAGTTCTCTATACAAATAAATCTTCTAAAGTTTTGTCATTACATTTACTTAGACGACTCATAAACTACAACTCAAAATAAAGACTCACAAACTCTTTTTGGTTTAGATAATTGTCTAACTCGGGACTATGGAGTGTGTCTCATATTCTTCATTTTTTTATATATTAGTGCTAACTCATATAATTATCTAACTCATACTATGGAGTGTATGTCAAACACAAACCATTTCATATTGCTCATTTTAAATATTAGTGCCAATTCATATAATTATCTTACTTAAGACTATGGAGTGTGTGTCAAACACAAGCCATTTCATATTACTTATTTTATATATTAGTGCCAATTCATATAATTATCTACTTAGACTATGGAGTCTGTGTCAAACACAAGTCATTACATAGTGCTAATTATTTAATATTATAGTGGCATGGAGTTGTAATATACAACATATAATTATTTAATATTATAGTGGCATGAAGTTGTAATATACAACATAGTTAAAAAAATTTATATCTCAAACTATAGATGTTCAAAATCATATTATTTGGATATTCGAAAATTTCGTATAGTAAATATTAAAATTCAAATCCGTATCCGAAATTTTGAATATGGTTTCGGACATCCAAACAGATATCCGAATTTAATTAAAAAATAAAAAAAATTTCTGCTTCGTGTATAGATTTAAACTAAACCTATATTCGATTTTCCAAATTTCCAATATTAAAAATTAAAAACATTCATAAATCAACATTCGTATCCATATATTTACTATTTTTTACTATATAGAAAATTAAATATAATGCTCATATACTATATATATTTATTACAAAATTTTTTACATATAGAAAATTAAATATAAGTAGTTTCGGATATCAGATAATTGGATTATCCGATATTTTTGAAATTCATATCCAAATCCGAATCCAAAATTTGGATTATCTAGTTTTCGGATATTCGAATTTTCGGAAATCCAAAATTTCGGATATTTCGTATACGGATTTTCGGATATTTCGGATTCAATTTCGTTTAACGATTTCTTTTTTGAACACCTCTAAGCTTATGTGTAGTGGTAACCCGCATAACACCACATAATATTTGGCTGTAGTAGTTAAAAGCATATAACCCCACCACATACTCGCAAAACATATTCCCCATCTCACATTCACCCACCTTCAACCATTATCGCCATTCGCCATCGTGAGAAGAAATTTCAGAAGCCATAAGCTATAACATCGGGAGTCGGTGTTCCCGACACTATGGTCTAATTTTAAATGGATTACCAAAATCAATATTGATCCTTAATTATTATGGATTTTATTTACCAATGAAAATAGAATTTATCTATATACAATATATTGTATAACACATTCACAATTTGTCCTATAAATTATTGAGGGGACTTTTTATATTATGAAAACTGATTTTAAATGGTTGGAAGTGGGTGAGAGATGAGAGAGAAACTATTACTGTTCATCTGTAAATTTGGGGGGACATGTTCACCTTCTATAACTTTTTAATATATTTTGAAAGTGGCTGTAGTGGAGAATAGAGAAAATTAATGATAAAAGTATAAAAAATATTATTTAATTAAAAGAGAGAGAAAATATAGTTGTTTTTAGTGATATTATAGGGTAAAAACAGATGAAAAAGGATGTGATGCTCTAATAAAGTAAATAATGTATGACACGTGCCATTTATTGGAGCCATTTAAGTTTTTGTTTTCCAGCCTTTTTTCGTTACTTATCACATTTAATTAAATAATAAATTACTATTAAATCTTATCTTACTTGGAATTTGAAATAGAATCCTTCTATTTTCTAATAAAATATTATCTTCAAGTTTAAATTGTTAATTTAAATAAAATGTTTTTAAATAAATTAAATTAACTATTATGAAAACCAAACTTAATATTGTTGGATAAATATAATGTCCACATGATAACTAATATATTAATCAAAATTAAAAGAATATTAACATAACATTATGTGAATTAATATTCACATGCTTTAATATTAATATAACATTAACATTATATCAATAATTTAATAATGATATTATATTAATATAATAAACATGGTATTATACGAAAAATGTGATGATATACATATCTTTAAGATATATATATATATATATTTATATATATATTAGCTCTTATTTGTAATCTTTAAGAAAGACTTTTTATTTGATTGAGTTAGTTTATAAACAACGAACCTAGCTTTTAACCTTTTTATTATTTAATATATAAAATTAAAATTATTCAACCCGTATGTGGAGGAAGGATCCGGCTCGACTATCCGGGTCGGGTAACCAATCATTAAATACGAAAAGACAATAATAAATGACAGAATATTCGTTAGCAAATATGATATTTGCACGATCTCCGAGAAAGAGGAGATATCACATAACTGACTCTCAGAGTCCATAGGAAACCCTAGTTCACCCCTATGTATAGATAGAAGATGCTTATGCAAAGGTAAACACACAATTCTCTTCATAAACACCTTATTACTTCCACACATAAATTTTTATTCTCACGCTGGAGGGTGGTTACAAGAATAACCCCATTCCTGTGATGAGTCCTAACGGTGTTCTGTTTTGTAGATCGGAAGTCGGACCACTTCTGTTTGGACTAACCGTGGAAGGACGTATCTCAAGTGATGCTTCTACATTGGCATCATCCGTGGGACCTGAAATACCAAAGAATCCATTACCATGATGAGTGTTTCGAACGTGGGTACTTCAATGGTGAACACCGTTCCGACTCCCACCCGTGGAGGAAATATGACATTAACAAGTGCGTCTACGACGGTCTGTCCCCGATTGTAACTAAATCTTTGGCGTGGGAGTTTGATCAAAGTTGCGTCCGGGATACGAAAGGCGACGTCCCAATACAACCATCACCTGGGTTAGGACCCTCCATTACAAGCACGGGGTCGGCGTCATCCTCGGCCTTGTCAACGGTAACAACAACCACTACCCTCGCTCTGGTATAGGGAGTATCCCAAAACACTAGCTCATTGGCGGGCTCGGGCCTGCACGGTTACTATTACCAGCCAATTCAACCTATTTATACCACGGCTGTGGGAACAGCTGCGCAGTATTTTTCACCAGCGGATGAATTCCAATTTCCACCATTATACTGAGCAGCACTAATCGCAGCAATATCCACGCCACCCCATCAACCGGTAATCATGCCAAGGGTGGCGTTGACACGCAAATCACCCCTGGAAACCACGCCTACATTCCATCATATTATTACATGCCGCCATATGGGTACGTTCCTCCCAGATGTATGGGTTTGGCAGTCCGTATGAAGACACTCAATGTAACACCCTATAAAATCGTGTCCAATAGTATAGTGACACGTGTTGTATTTTAAATATAGTCTGTTAAAGACCAATAAGGACTAAAGGCGTCAACATGCTCAAACTGAGCCTCTGAGTGACGGTCTGATGTCAACATGCATAAATAACAGCCTCTAAGTGACTGATATGTCAACATGCTTAAATCATTAGCCTCTGAGTGACTGATATGTCAACATGCTTGAAATTTAGCCTCTGAGTGACTGATATGTCAACATGCCTAGCCTCTGAGTGACATCGGGATTAACATGCTTATAATAAGCCTCTGAGTGATCCTTTGTGAAGTCCTAACTCTCATTCGTGCCATTTGTTGGATGGGAGAGTTCAATTTTGTAAATATGTGAAAGTTGGATGATGGAGGGATTAAAAGTGTCAACATATTAATTTTTACCTCTGAGTGACCTTTTAACGAACGAGAGCTCGACAATGTCCGGGCATAATCCCGGGTATGCCAAGTATTGGCTACGGAGGGCTAAATGTGCTAAAAAGGTGTTGAAAAAGGTTTTTAGAAGCTTTAATAAGTTAAGGGGCTAAAAGTGTCAAAGTTTGAAAGTGGCCATGGGGCGTCGCGGGCCGCGAGAGACCAGGCATGGGTCTCTCGCGGGCGCGAGAACAGGTCTGCTGCAGAAAGTTTTGGCTTAGCTTCCAACAAAGCTCCAAAACCATTAATTAACAGGGACTTGTAAACTGCTATGCTACTTTTGGGACACTTGTAAGCTCCCTCTTACACCCCTAAACATCTAGCTTCACCTCCTTTGAGCTCTCCAACTATAAATAGGTGATCAAGTTCACCATTTGAACTTGCACCTTTCTAAATCACAACTCTTCTCCCTCCTCTGGAAGTTCCTAGCTGAAAGGAGCATCCAACTTAGTTCTCTTGCATTCTAGGAACCTCTTGTAAGTGTTCCTTGCTCTTGCATTTCGTTTATAGGCTTTTATAGCCAAAAGTCAAGTTTTTTCGGAAAACGCTTTGACTTTCGGTTAAGACCATTATGGTCAGCCATTGTTCGAAATGAACATGGCTAAGTGATCGTAATAAGGTAGGTGTTAGTCCCTATAAAGGGAACCTCTGAAGATCACGTTTGCTAGACCAATTGACGGGTCAAAGTTATGATATTAAAAAGTCAAACAGGCCATTTTTCGGAAAAATCATAAATTGATCTTATATATGTTATGAAACCTATTCTGACACTTAAAAGCTGGTAATAATTATTAGAACATGTAAGAACATGTTCGGCTCGTCAATTTCAGTTCTAGGGTCGGTTCGCAACTGAAAGTCGCGAAGTTTGACTTCTGCTTTGACTTTCGATTCTGACCCGATTTAGTTTAGTTACCTACTGATCTAAAGTTTCATTATGATCATAATACATATAGCATAACCCTCTGAGGTTATATTACATGATCATAATCAAAATCCAAGTTTATGCGCAAGTTCCATAATTATGCCACCTTTGACCAAAATGCTATTTTTGCATAAAACAAGGTTTTAAATGGTAATGAACTTGAAAATGAGTTTTCTACTGATTTAATATTATAAGTAGGATTATTTGGGATGTTAAACCAAGTTATAAACTGAGTTTTCAAACAGGTCCTTAAACTATGTCGATAAATGACGATTTTAGCCTTGTGGCTCATAAAATGGTTTTAATCAAATCTTTCCAAGGTAAATCATTTACCTACTGATATGTTATATTAAATAAAATATTTAAGAAATTTTAATCTGACCTTAACATCAGTTATCGTAAACATCGCTTAAAGACATCATTTTACGACATAAGCGTCGTTTCAGCGCATAGTATGGTTTTAAACCATATTATTGACCAAGACTTGATACCTACTAATTTTTAAAACTTATTTTAAACATATTTACAGTATGTACATGTTATAAACTCATAATCCCAAATAATTTATAAACTATGTGTAAAATGACCAAAATGCCCCTTCGGTGCATAGTATGGTCATAAAAGATAAAGTATGCATATAAATGATATCCTACTGATTTATATCATAAATAAACTATTTTTCCAGAATACCCATTATTATAAACTTAAATTTTATTCAAGTTTTCCTTTTATATGATATGAAATTACCAAAATGCCCTTATGAGGCATAGTTTCGTTTAAACGGTCATATAAGTTGATATCCTACTGATAATTTAACTTATTTAAAGTATAATGGCATATAGAACTTGTCCATGACTTATCCGGCTACCCGATATCGCTAATACGCGCATATTACGTATATGTAACTATTTTACGGAAATTAACCGAAACGGGTTTAACCTTGTCATTTAAGTCTCAAAATCCAGAATGTTTATAGTTTATCCATATTATACAAGTCAAGGTACTTGTTGGGATTAAACTACATTCTATCCAATCATCGTTTAATCTAGCGTCATACGTTTTGATCAAGCACACTAGTCGGTCTAAGTCTTTGACTTAAATAAGACCGTTAGTATTTTATTGCTAGTTTATGCCATAATCCAGACTAGAGACTTGCTGGTAAATGCTATCTGCACTTAGTCCTTTTGTGTACGGTTGAGTTATTAAAAATTAAAAGAAGACTAGCTCAGGTAAATACTCTCGACTTATTTCCCTATACGGGCTTGGGTTACGGTAAATTATTACCGCTTGGTCGAAATGGGATCAATCGAACGCCGGTTCAGAGATAGTAAATCCGCATATTCTGTTTTAATCAGTTTTGTTTGATAATTTAAACATCGGGGTTAACTACCGTGTCCTGGATATCCTCGCTCATTACAATAGAAATGGCCACGACCTTAGCCCAAGTGTAGGCATACACCCGATAGACGCTCAATTATGCATTCCCACAAGGTTGGGAGGACTTGACTCCTTTGTGAGTCCAAAGTGGTGTGTACGTTAATTGTGTCTCGGTCTCTGTACCGGGCCCTGTATGTATGGACAAACATGTAAATCTGTTAACAAGGTTGGACGGTCAATTAACCCAAGTTATAAAAAGATTTTGTCCAGATACGTACTTAAAACATTTTTGAAATGTTTTCAAAATGAGTCAGTTGGGTGTTTTTACCAGCGAAAACTGACGTATTTGCAAAAGACTAAACTGCAGGTACAATACAAAAATAGGCCGGAAGTGCTCGGTAGTGATAGAGGATCTTGCAAATCCTAAATCTGCCCAAAGTCTATTTTGTATTCTTTCCATGTACAATTTATGATCCGCCTGTGGATCTTCTATTACAAGCTTGTATATTATTTTGTATTTTCAAACAATCGGTTTGTAATAGTAATTTTACTCCAAGACTTCCGATGTGCCGTGTTTAATTGACTATGATGATTATCAACCGATGTCACGATATTCCCCACCCGGGCCCACCGGTGTATGGATTTCGGGTTGGAAATCCGACGTGTGACACTCAAGCAGCCCAGTGGGGGTTTTAATACCCACAACCCCCATATTGGTATGGAGGTTCTAGTTCGTGCTTCATGACTAATCAAACAACCCCCCAACACCCATTCCTTGACAAACTAGGCTATCTCGATGACGGTAATCTTGTCGGCCACCCAAGGACCACCTGTTGTCATACTGGTGGATGAAGAAGAAGACGAGTTGACCAAACCGTATACACCAACAGAGGTTACATTCAGGTCAAAGTATTCTAGGCGTATCGTAGAAGCTCTGATAAAGGAGAAGCCAAAAATGCCACCCACCGTAGGGAAGTATCACGGGACCAACGACCCCGATGACCACATTAACCTGTTCAGGACGCAGGTGAAGTGGCCTTATGGCCGATGCCTTTGTGGTGTAAAATGTATGTCCAAACTCTGGTGGGGGCAGCCCGAGTCTGGTGGGATAGCCTCCTAACTGGAGGAATTGATAGGTTTGAGGAGCTCACAATTAAGTTTTCGCAACAGTTCAGCCAATAGCGAAGGCATACTAAAGACCAGATGAAGTATTACACATATGCCGGCGAGACAATGAGATAGTAGAAAATTTCCTTGCAAGATTCAACAAAGAAAGCATAGCTATTCACGGCCTGACCCAGGATCTAGCATGCGGGGCTTTTCTACAAGGGGTAAATGACGATGAGCTTTTAAGGAAGTTACATGATAGGAATGAAGTCCCGGATACCATTGAGGAAATCATGAAGATCGCCAAGGTTTATGTACGCCAAGAAAAATCAATCATAGCCAATCACGCGATGAATAAGAAGAAAGAAGCTTATAGGCCTAACGAAACAGATAGACTTGGAGGGAAGATCAAGCGTCAAAGTCGGAGATTTTCGAAAGTAAGTCAAACCAAATCTCAAGGTAGATATGATAGACCTCGAAGCACAACATCAAGGGCTGAATATCCTTGGGGGAGCAAGGTCAGACTTTTCGGCTTTAAGTAAAAACCCCACGAAAATACTTGCGTCGGAAAACCTCAAAATTAATCCCCCAAGCCTTTGAAAGATTCACCCAGGAAAGACTCATACAAATATTGTGAATATCAAAGAGGATGCATGACATCAATGACTACTATCAGTTAAAGAAACAGATCGAATATTACGTTAAGTCAGGGAAGTTGGCATATTTAGTCAAAGACATTAAGTAGGGCCCCATGCCCGTAAAAGAGGAAGACGGCAAAGTGGGTAGAAAGAAGCTTGACATGAGCATGGTATACGTGGAAGACATCCAAGGAACTAAGCGTGGTATTGAAATCCTTGAACCATGGATGTTGGTTGACATGCAGGTTAGTTCGTAGTAGAGGGATACCCATCTTATCATTGATCCCTCATAATCACTACAGCAGTCGGTGATTATAATATGAGGAGAATCCTGGTAGATATAGGGAGTTCAGAGGATATTATATATGAACACTGTTATAACAAGATGCAAAAAGAAGACTGGGCCCTCCACAAACCTATACACGCCCCCATCAGAGGTTTTACAAGAGAAAAAGTAGATCCAATAGAGCAGATTACTTTCCTAGTTACCTTTGGGAAAGCGCCATATGAGAGAACACCGGTCTTCCCTTTCTGGTGGTCAGGGCCGAATCCCATTACAACGTTTTAATCATTTCTACAGCGTGGGGGTTCATAAAATTCCCATCTCCCAAGGGTGTGGCAACAGTACATCGAGACCATGTTGGTGAGGCATGAACGCAAAGAGATGCAGACACGACCCATATGGGGCGATGGGGCCTGAAAGATGGGTGCTTAGCTCCGAACACCCGGATCAAATGGTCATAATTTACTCTTCCCCAGAAGTAAAAGACAGGCTCAAGGTACTGCTGTAATAACATAGATGTGTTTGCTTTCGAGCATGGCGATATGATAGGTATACCCCGTGATAGAGTAAAACATCAGTTACCCACATTACCGAGGGTCAAGCAAATTGCCCAACGAAAGCGTAGCATGGCCCCGTACAGGAAAGAGGCGATAGTAAAGTAGGTACAAAAGTTAACCACGACAAGGATCTTGCGGGAGAGAAATTACCACACTTTAGTGGCAAACCCGGTCATGGTAAAAAAGACAGATGGAACATGGAGGAGTGCGTGGACTACAAAGACCTAAACATGGCTTGTGCTACGGATGCTTACCCGCTCCCTGAAATCGAGGAAGGGGTGCTAACGCCCATATATTACATCAATAGAGTATTAGATGATCCGGAAACCCAGTATCCCACATTGGAAAAGCTGGTATTAAGCTAGTTCATGCCTCCCGATGACTTCGGAGATATTTCCAAGGACATAAAATCCAAGTTCTGACGAATTTTTCGTTACAACAAGTTCTTAACAGACTGAAAATTTCAGGTCGGCTAGCAAAATGCGCAATCGAGTTGGGGCACTAGACATCGCATGCTGTAAAAGAACTGCAATCATAGGCCTGGTGTTGGCAGATTTGATTGCTAAAATCCCAGAGGGAGAACACATCCAGCAAACAGCCACCGACATTTCGCAAACAAGTGCCATGCACGAAACCTGGAAGCTGTACACAGATGGTTTCTCTAGTAGAAAAGGGCAGGGGCAGGTCTCATGTTGATTAGCCCGGTAAGGGT
Organism: Scalesia atractyloides; assembly: GCA_947069175.1. Lineage (NCBI taxonomy): Eukaryota > Viridiplantae > Streptophyta > Magnoliopsida > Asterales > Asteraceae > Scalesia > Scalesia atractyloides. The sequence continues at coordinate 70,790,500 of CAMTDV010000013.1, read as the reverse complement.
TTAGTTAATGTATGCTCTAAAGTTTGACTTCAAATGTTCAAATAACGAATCAGAGTATGAAGCGATGTGGGCAGGATTACGAATGGCACACGCTATAGGAGCTACTCAGGTCGATGCATACGTAGACTCATTGTTGGTAAATAATTAGATCAACGAAACCTACGAGGCCCGTGACGAATCAATGGCCAAATATATGGAAAAAGCAAAAAGCCTTATCGCACTATTTAACAGCGTAAGCTTGACGCATGTCCTAGAGGAAAGAACAAGATCGTCGACACCCTTAGCAAGTTAGTAACATCAGGGATGGAGCAAGAGGTGAAAATAGAAATGTTGCATACACCATCAACGATGGAAGGAAAGGTGTCGGCCATGGGCAGCGTAGAGGAATGTTGGATGACACCCCTCATTAAGTATCTAACAAATGGGGAATTACCAGCATCCAAAAGCACGTCAAGAAAAATACAGGCGAAGTCCCTTCATTACGAATTGCAAGGAGGAACTCTGTATCGAAGGTCTTACCTAGGTTCGCTACTGCGTTGTCTTTCTCCCTCTGAAACGGAATACTTGATCAAAGAAATACATGAGGGGGTATGTGGCATCCACGCTGGGCCACGCTCTTTAGTGGCCAAGATAACAAACGCCGACTACTATTGGCAGGGAATGCATGAAGATGCGGTGAAAGAGCTGAGGAAATGCATGAGTTGTCAACACTATGCACCACAGACCTTGCATCCTAAAAACTGTATGATACCAGTAACTTAGTGTGGCCATTCCAAAAATGGGCCATTGACATTGTGGGACCTTTCCCTCCAGCCCTGGGCAAAGTCAAGTTTCTTATCGTCGCAATCAATTACTTCACAAAATGGATTGAGTCAAAACCCTTGGTAAAAATCACGGCGGATAACATTAAGAAATTTCTATGGAACACATAGTTTGTCGTTTCGGTGGTTTGTCGTTGTACCTGGTTAGTGACAACGGGACTCAGTTTGCGGATAAGACAATCCAACATGTTTTCACTTCGGTGGCACACCCCCAGGGTAATGGCCAGGTAGAAAGGGCCAATAGGAGTTTGCTAGATGGAATTAAAAAGCGCCTTGACAAGGAAGGCGGGCGTTGGGTGGACGAGTTACCAACAGTTCTGTGGGCCCACCGAACAACACCCAAATCAAGTAGCAAGGAAACACCGTTTATTTTAACATATGGCACGGAGGCAATGATCTCGGCAGAAGTAGGCATCCTTGAGGTGCTTGACCACACAGGATGACAATGATCAACGCTTTTGGGAAAACCTGGACCTTCTAGAAGAGCGGCGCGTGGCAGCAGCTATTAGTGAAGCATGATACAAACAAGCTATGGCAAATTATTGTAATAGAGAGCAAGTGTTTTCAGTTTCCAAGTAGGCGATTATGTCCTACGAAACAACGAAGCCAGCAGGGCGAAAAGCACAGGAAAGATGGGTACCACCTAGGAGGGACCCTACATGATCCGGGAAGTTTTAGGTAAAGGAGCATATACACTGGAACACTTGGATGGCACCTCGATTCTGCAGTCATGGAATATAGCTCAACTTAAGAAATGCTACATGTAATTTCCCTCCCCCTAACGGCGGGATAGAACATTTTGTTATTTTTTCTTCCTTTTGTTAAACGTCTTTTGTTTATCATTTAATAAAAATTCGATCTTTTGATTTCATATGAACAATCACGACAGCAAAATGTTATCCATAATACTAGTTAAAACCTTTGCTTTTCATACAAAGTCATAAGGGGTATACAACACTTGATATTTACATGACGAGTTATCTAGCAAGTCGTCTTCGTCAAAATATAAGAAACTTTACATCGCTAATAAGGTAGATGCCTTGGTAATAGGTATGTTAACTATCTTATATTGGACTTAAGTGAAATCTTATTCGATTTACACCATAGTCCCAAAAAACCAAGTACTTGTCTCGTTCATATATAACCGGAACAAGCAAAAGTAGATTCTTCAACGAGTTTGCTAATCAACACCAGATAGCATCTTTATCACTTCTGCAGATGTATGAAATATGCCGGTGTTCATCACAACCAGGTCTAGGAAACAAAGCCAGGCCATCCTCCAACACTAAAGGTTGCACCGTCTGAACCTCTTCATCATCAAAACCAAGAGACGACCCAGTGACTATGGGAGAGCTTCTCTATGGCGAACATACAATAGGCCAAAGTGACGAGTCTCAGTATCACTGTTTGATTCTTTCATTTTTCCACAACGTTTCCCACGATGACCCTTCGGGAGAGGTGGGTACAAACCATGCATCATCGCAATAGCCCATTAAGCCCCGAAAAACTGTTCAATCCGTCCATCTTTGGTTACAAATGGCCTTGAACGTTCATCATATCGGTGCACACCTGGGCTCTCTCGCAGGGAAAGTAAGGCATCGGCAGCTTCGCAGGACCCTAACAACTCAGACACATGACGACGACGGTCAACCCTACCCATGGTAATGTCACAAATGATCAACACTTACATGAGAGGTAACGATTAAATAAACATATTATGAAAAATAGATGCCAAATAGTCACATCGCCACCATGTCAGGTGGCAAAGTCAGAGTAATCATTAGTAGTCATTAAAAATAAGCTTACGTCATAGAGCAGTGATCAAACAAAAAAGGAAAAAATCTTAATACATATTGTCTGGAAGGCGACACGTTGCCGCAATATTAATTAATGTTCAGAACATGGGAAGATGAAACATGAAGCAAACGATGCAATGCTCCCAGGTCCTCACTCTCGGCAGCATCAAGAATTTGTTGAAATTCCGGCAAGGGGTCATTGGTTACCGCAGTCAAAGTCTCTGCCATAAGGTTTAATGCTGCATCGTTCGCTGTTCGGAACTCCTTGGTGACCAGTTCTTCACGGTTCAGGTAAGGTAGGCATCGTGCATACCATCATGACGCCTAGTTTCATAGGCGGCGGTAGCTAGCTCATCTAGTAAGCTGCTGAAGTGGGGGGATCTCCTAAGAAATTCAAAGCAAGATTGCACACCCTGAGAGCTCCACCATTTTGTCTCATCTTTCAGCAACCCTAGCTAGGTTGTTAACTCACTCACTTCACTAGGGCCTGATTTTGGCATTTTCAATTTCGACATGGTATGACTTCTCAGCATCAAGTTGTTGTTGCAGACTGTTCTTTTGAACCAAGAGATCATCATACTTTTGGCTGACTTGGTCACACCGCGACTGGGTATCCTCCATCTTGGCATTAAGGTAGTGTGTCGTTCTTACACCTGCGACACAAACTCACAATCAATCCGTAGACATGGTACCTTGGATTTTCCGCCTCATCCATAGCTTTACACTCCAGTTCCCGCTGGATCTTAAAAAAAATGAGATATCATCCGCTCCTTCTCTTGACAATCGCGGGCCCATATCACACGCTCTTCGGCCAAGTTAGATGTTACCCGTTTCAATTCCTCCTCAGCCTTTTTTTCTCATTTATAAGGCGAGTTTCCTTTACCCGGGCGGCATACAGCAAGCTATCTTTCCGGTGCACCACCACCCACAACCTCGATAGAAGGAAGGCCCTGGACGACTCTCTCAAGATAGGCACTTGTGGCCACAAAATTTCCAACATGTTCCTGTAAAATATTTGTTTCACCTGCCTTCAAAGGGCGATCAGCGCTCCAGCGGACGAGCTCCTCTCAGGATAAAGGAGGTCTACTAATGCGGTGTGGCTGCAAAAGGGACTAGGTTAATTATCAATATTAGCTTAATGATGCGGTTATAATGGTAAGAAATATTTACCTCCATCTGTCGTACGGAAGGCGGTATATCTCCTCACAGCGGGCCAGCAAGGCATCCCAACGAACACAGCGCCCTTTCGGAATAACGGTGCACTCGGACGCATTGGCGGTTAGGGCTTTGAACAAAGCATTTTGTTGCTACTCTGCTTTGGTGGCCCCCTACATCTTTCACCTTCTCTCTCACTGCCATGCTTCTCCAATGCATTCCCTCATGAATGACGGTAGCGTCAAGATAGAAGAACTTCTTCTTCTAATCCTTATCCCGATAGCTGGACGGAACCACCTCAAACATATTTCGTCCGTACCTTGGCGATCGAATGTAAAGAAGGGCGTTTCCAGGCGAGAGTATACAGGGCGTGAAACACCATTTTCTCTAGTATGAATCCCAAACTCAATGAGGCATACTCATAATGCTGGATTTTGGCAAGACCAAGGGGGTGCATCTGCGAAATATGCACAGCATATTCGTCCAGCATTTCCTTGCAAAACTTCGTCATCGGAAGACGGAAAATTGCAAAACTTGAAGAAATCAGCGAATAGTGTAATGTTGCCCTCCGACATGGGAAAGGCATCGTCTTTCTCTAACGGCATGACTGGATACCATTCCGGTTGAATACAATAGGCCCTCATCAGAGAATCGAAGGCTGGTCTGTTCCACTTACAATACAAGGCATCGTCATTTTGCGATGATTCGATACCTTGGGGGCGATGGAACTTTTTAGAGAAATGGGGATGACGGTTTATAATTTGGGGGAAAAGTTTCTCCCTTAGGTTTTTACTCCATTATATACTGTCATGAGTGCCTTTTCAATTTCAAACCTTGGAGCCCAAAGGTATACGTGTTCCACCAGGTACTCATAAGCCAGTCACATCATGTGACAGCTAGCGCTGTCGTTCCATTTTTTCAACTATGTTAGCTACGGAGTTTTCCTTTTATTATTTAACTTTTTCCCATTTTGATGAGTCCTTTTTCTCTTCTAAGTCCGACCCCATGTTCTTTTTCTTTCCCATAGTATCTGACTGGGGGGACATGTGGAAGAAGGATCTGGCTCGGCTATTCCGGGTCGGGTAACCAATCATTAAATACGAAATGACAATAATAAATGACAGAATATTTGTTAGCAAATATGAGATTTGCACGAGCTCCGAAAAAGCAAGAGATATCACATAACCGACTCTCTGAGTCCATAGGAAACCCTAGTTCACCCATATGTATAAATAGAAAATGCTTATACAAAGGTAAACAGACAATGCTCTTCATAAACACCTTATTACTCCCACACATAAATTCTTATTCTCACGCCGAGGGTGGTTACAGGAATAACCCCATTCATGTGACGAGTCCTAACGGTGTTCTGTTTTGTAGAGCGGAAGTCAGACCACTTCTGTTTGGAGTAACCGTGGAAGAACACATCTCAGGTGACATTTCTACACCGTGTAATACACGAGATTGTTTTAAAATATAATTTTTTTTATTATTTAGTATACAAAATTATATCTCTTCGACCCATGTAATACACGGGGGTTTAAAGATATAAGTTTTTTTTTTATTACTTGGTATACAAAATTACATTATTCAACCTGTGTAATATATAAGGTTTTTAAAGATATAATTATTTTTATAATTTGGTTTATTCAACCCGTACAATAAAAGTGGTTTTTAAAGGTTTTTTTATTTAAATGCAAAATTACATATATTCAACCCATGTGATAAATAAGACTTCTAAAAATACATTGTTTTATTATTTAATATATAAAATTATATTTATCTAACCGTAGGTGTTTTAACCTAAGACTATCGGGTGTTGAGAGGCTTGGGTTGGAGACATTGCTTGACACATGGCGAGGGTAGGATCCACAAGGTAATACTAAAAAACTAGGAGTGTGGTGTGACGTGACTTAACTTGACGTGACCAGCCATATGGATTTTTTTTAATTAAAATAGTCAAACAAAGCCAACTATGTCAAAATGCCTCTCCTCCCCATCCTAGGCTCAATCCCAATACCAAAATAACAATGTATGCCCAACGCCAAGCAAGAGTGAAGAAGCCGACGTTAAAGTACCCCAACGCCTAAATCCAACGGCCCATACCACTGGTATAATATAAATAAAATAAATAACATAATTGAGACATAAGTGGGGTGAAGAAATCAAGGTGGTGGCACGTTGATTTCATGTTAACTTTTTGTTTTTGCTCACCAATTTCTGTTACCTACTATTTTCACCTTCGTCCCCATCCCACAATCCTCAGTCCCACCTTTTTTATTCCACCGATTCTTTTCTTCTATATAATCACCCCTCTTCCTACCTTCACAAACCCTTTCCTACTCTGTTTTCTCTCTTGAGATTTCCACCATTACTCTTATTTTTTAATCTCACTTTCTTATTTCCGGCGAGTAAATCGGGAAACCCGTCTGATACTTCCCGATCTTCACGCCAGAAACTTGATGTATGGGCAGTTAGAGATTAATGCCTTCTGTTCTCTGTGAAATCCTCCGATCCGGGTTTATGATAAATTCCTCACTAATCCGCCGGATCCATCTTGTTCAATCGTTTTCTGTCGTCTTTCTCTACTGGTTTTACGTTTTCTCGGAGGTTAACTTCGAGTTCCGTCTTGATCCTGTGTGTTAGAAGTTATTGTTATCTTGTCAAACGTTTTTAGATACTAATTAGAAATCCCCATAACCCATGGCTTCTTCAAGTGGAAATTCATCTGGATCTGATGCTGGCCGGAGCGGTGCTACATGTAAGTAAAATCACCACCGGATTTGGCATCCCTTGCCAGTTTTTGTTACCCTTTATCGTATGATAATTTTTTTTGTTGTGATAATACCGGCACTAATGCACTAGAAACTTCATATTAATAATTTATTTCGTTTTATAGTATGGTAATTTACGATTAGCACTGACACATCAAATCCCATTAGAACTCAACACTTAAGCGTCCTTGCTAAATTTGTTTTGTTTTATAGTACCGTAATTTGTGGTCAAAATAATAACAGCACTACATCAAAAATCCATGTTTGGTACTCATAGACCCTACTCTATGAATAGAATGTTTATTTGTTTTTGTATTGTATTAATTGATGGTGCGGGTGGAAATTCTCTCAGATTCGCCACCGGATGAAGGCTTGATGGACGAGAAGAAGAGGAAGAGGATGGAATCTAACCGTGAATCGGCACGCAGATCACGGTTGAGGAAACAAAAGCACGCCGCGGATCTAACGGCTGAATCGAACAAGATCAAGAACGATAACGATCAGATCCGGGCTACCATCAACGTTACGACGCAACAATATGTTGAAATCGAAGCAGAGAACTCTGTTTTGAGGGCTCAATTGAGTGAACTTAGACATAGGCTAGAGTCCCTCCATGAGATCTTGAATTTTATCAAGATGAATGCTAATTGTACAACCACTCAATGCATGAGTGGTGGTACGGACGGGTTGTTTGAGTTTGATTTGTTTGAGAATCCATGGAACATGATGTGTTATAATCAACAACCTATCATGGCTTCTGCTGATTATGTGTTTGGGCACTAGTGGATCATGACATGATGAAAGGGTTGATGTTTCAGTGGGGTTGTAGTTTTTGGGTTTGTGGGGTTATTAGGCTTTTTATGTTGTTAGGTGTAACATGGGTTGTGATGGGACATTATCAACTATTGGAGCTAGATATTAATGCTTGTATTTGTGTTTTTATGTCATGTGGTTTTCTTAAATATTTGTGTTTGTATTTGTGTGGTTAACGGTTGTTTTTTTAATTATCAAAATTTGATTTCTTAATTTTGACCGTTTTAAAAATTGAATACCTTATAAATTACTAAAAGTTAAAAAATGAAAACATATAGAAAGCTAAACAGAAACAAAAGTGACGAGTCATTTAAACAATATCAACAAAGCATTTCGTTGGGGAGTAGTCACATGATGAAAAGTTGAAAACTTAATACTTTAAAAATCTATCAAATTTTCAAATCCATTTTTGCCATCTCCAAACACAATACCATATTCCTAGCTCTTCACTTGCTTCTCTATCAATCTACTCATGTTTTAAGTCCCCATTAAAAATTAAAAATTTCAATAAATCAAATAAATTTGAAATAGGTCGAGAAATTCGAATAGGTCCCCAAAGGGACATTCCGGTGGTAAGAAGTGTAGTCCACAACCAAAAGGTTTAAAAAAAGATAGAGAGATTTTGGATTGATTGAAGAAATGTGCAATTAAGGTTGTGGATTTGAACCTCTTAGCTTCTTATAACAGATCATACCCATCGAACTCGCTTATCTGTTTCTCATATGCCCGGTCAACTTTTCTCAGCTCATCACTCAAAAGAGTTCCTAAATGAGTGAATGTTCCTTTTTTCTCTCACACCCATTTTTGCTCTCACACTGACGTACAGCGACCTAGCCGACCCTCGTCCAAATTGTCACACCTGCCATTTGAGCATCACATCCGCCACTAGCAACACTAGTACGTTGTTTTGCATTTGAGTTTCATTGTCACACAAGGCAATCTGACGACTACCCGGTTCAATCATAATCACTTGGTCCAACGGATATACACCAAATTAGTGAAGAGACCTCTTTTTATGTTCAACCAGTCAATACAAACATCATGGTTAAAACTCAATGTAGCCCTAAATCTAGTAATCCAAACAACTATATTTATCCTTTAAGTAATAAAAAAAGTAAAGAAACTAAAGCTATATATTATAACTAGTACCATTACCCGTGCTACGCTGCAATACAAACATCATGATATCTATTTTGGTTAAGTATACCAGTCAATACAAACATCATGATATCTATTTTGGTTCAGTATACCAACCGAAAGAAATATGCTCAAAAGAATATCCACACATGTTTTACATTGACCGAAACCATAAAAATAAATTTAAATTGGACAGCGGGACGGAATAATTTTAAATTAATTATAAGTGGAAACGCAAATGTTATCATAAATATAATTTTAATGAAAAGAAACCTAAAACTAAAACACTAAACATAAAGAAAACTAAAAAATAAAAATAATAAAGTCCAGAAAAAAAATAAGAAACAAACGCCCAAAAGCCAATAGGATAAAAGCACCATCCACATAACTTCCTAATTGTAATTTACGTTAAAACGTAAAGCGGCTGAAAACGTACATAAAAATAAACAGGAAAACGAATTATTTTAACACATATTTCTGAAGAAAATTTACGTCGAACCGTAAATCAACTTGAATTTATACTGATGTGTGCATAAAAATAAGCACGTAAGAAAATAGTTACAGCATGTTGCGGCGATATCGAAACGTAAAGTGACTCGAATTTACAGTGTTTAATGAAAAAGTATTATATTTGGCTCAGCGTGTTTTCGAACAAAATTTACGTCAAAACGTAGACCATTTGAACAAGTACATAAAAATAAGCATGAAAACGTATTATATTTTCCCCGACTCATTTATAGAAAAAATAAAATAAAATTTGTATCGAAACGTAGACTAACTGAAAACGTACGTAATAATAAGCATAAGCAATATATTACATTTGACCCAACTTGTTACCGGGAAAAATTTACGTCTAAACGTAATTCAATTCGAAAATTATAAAAACACGTACATAAAAATAACACGTAAAACTAATTATAAAACTTTTAGAAATTTAACAAGTTGTAATTGTTAACACTGAAAGTCAAATAATAAATATAAAAAAAAATACAAAAAATGTTAAAAAGCAAAAAACAAAAAACAAAAAAAAACAAAAACAAAAAATAAAAACAATAAGCAAATTACCGTTCATCAAACTTGCAATCATTATGTTATATAATATCATAACAAATATAGATTTAACAAAAGTGAAAAGTGATTACTAAACTATCAATGAAAACCGATTACAAACTTTAAGAACCAAAATGTTAACTTACTGGACACTTGGACAAAGCACCCTATTGGCTCTTCCACTGTTTTTTTCTTCATTAGACGGCCTCGCCAATGAAAACTTTCTAATTTGTTTATTGTGTTGCAATAAACAAATTTAATTTCTTTCTTCTTTTACATATTTTTACTCTAGTCTCTTTTTGCTTGTTTTTATTCTTCGTATTTAAATTGTACGCTAAAAGTGTAATTTGTATTATTGGAAAATAAGAATTTGTGAATAGCATTTTTAGTGGTGAAGTTAGTCTAAAAATTCAAAAATATTCTAAATTTTTTTAAGTTGATGCGTTCATTGAGTCCATCAACATTAATTGGAAACAAGACCCGAATCCATGAAAAAATGTTCCACCAAATGCTTTGGCGAAGAGATACGAAATGAAAAGATGGTCGACTGTCTCATCTCTGTATCCGCATCTATCGCATGTTGCCGATTGTAGATGAATTCCGCAATGCGCCAGACTAACTTTGGAGGCCACTTTCCCAGCTACGCTCTCCATAGCAAGTAATTACACTTTAGGGAAGCCCAACAATTCCACTCAAAAACCATCGCATCTTCCTGATTGTTTCCAAAGTTTGTAAAGCCAAGCGAAATTCTTTGACCGGAAAGCATCACCGCTGCAGTTTTCCCAATACCAAATATCTTTCCCTCCTTTGAGCGTGACCTCTTGAAGCCGTCCTGACAAAGAAGAAAGTTGTTTCCATTCCAGTAGAGTATCTGTACCTTTGATCCAGTCCCATTTCCATTGCCTAGCCATTCCGGCTTCTCCTACACAATCTGCCACTTTAATGTTTTTATTCTTTGCTAAACGAAACAGATACGGGAAGATATCCTTGAGCGAATCGTTCAACAACCAAACATTCTTCAAAAGTGGACATTAGCTTCGCTACCGATCTCCACCTTTAGTTTTTGGTCTATGTTGATACCGAGTGTTGTTAGGACGTCATCAAACCAAAGCTATGTCTTTCCAAACCCCCGACAAGGTTTTCTTATACCTCAAAATTTTTTTCATTAAACTTCGAGTTATGAAAATTTTAATTACCTGGCCCATAAATGGTTCGGATTGTCAGGGTAACGTCACCACCACTTGGTCATCATGGCGATATTGAAATCCTTGATGCAACCCAACCATATACCCCCTAAAGGACTTAGGTTTTATTAATTTTCTCCAACGAACCCTCCTTATTTTCTGGCCCGACCCCACTCTACCCCAAACAAACTCGCGCCTCAAAGCCTCCAACTTATTGATCATCGCATTTGGGAGCCGTGAACAAGGAGAGGTAATAAGACGGTATGTTTCCAAGAACCGCTTTTGCTAAGGTCACCCTTGCCGCAAAGGATAAGGTCTTCGCCTTCCAAGTTGAGAGCTTTTTGCTAACTTTATCGATTATCGGTTGCCAATACTTTGTTCTCTTCATATTGGCACCGATCGGAACCCCAAGGTACGTAAATGGGAGCGAGGCTACTTCACAATTTAAAATTCGGGCCAAGTTCATCGCTTCATCAGCGTTTACCCCAACCCCATAAAGTTGACTTTTCCGGTAGTTTACCTTTAGCCCGGTCACAAGATGCACTCATCTCAAAAACCTACTTAAAGTTATCAAATTATGTTCCGGCCACTCTCCCAAGAACAACACATCATTTGCGTAATAAAGAAGGGAGATCTCGATGCCATCCTTTTTCATTTAATCCATGAAAGTCCTAAGTCCATAGCCCTGTTCATAAACATATTTATAACCTCTACTGCAAGGATAAATAGAAAAGGTGACAAAGGATCGCCTTGTCTCAATCCTAGTTTAAACACGAACTCCCTCGTGAGAGAGCGTTAATCAGCACCGACCCTTCTCTGAAGAGAGATATCCTCTAATCCAATCGATCCATTTACTGGGGAAGGCCATAAATTCCAAGGTTTTAAAAAAGGAATTTCTAATTAACACATTCGTAGGCCTTTTCAAAATCAACTTTAAAACCAAAATTTTCCCTTTTAATTTTTTAGCCCATGAAACTATTTTGCTCACCACCAGAGGACTATCAAGGTTGTTTCTCCCCCTCCCCATAAAGGCCGACTGCACCGGCGAAATCAAGTTTTCAAGAGCCACCTTTAGACGGTTCGCAAGCATTTTGGAGATTTTTTATAAAGCGATCTAATTAGGGAGATAGGGCGGAAGTTGGATATAATTTGCGGGTCGTTGACCTTAGGAATTAAGGCCACGAAAGAAGCGTTGCATCCGACATTTATTTTAGCCGATCCATGAAACTTACTCAAGATGTCGAACGGTTTCAAATCATCCAGTAAAACTTGAAGAATTTCATGGTAAAGCCGTCTGGGCCAGGTGCCTTATTCTGGTCGCACCCCCAATAGCTTTACTGATTTCATCATCCCAAACAAAGCCGTGAGACTGTCTACCCGATTCCCCATCTAAGGCAGGGAGAACCAGATTAGAAAATTTGGGTCTCCTTCTAATTGGTTCAATTAAACTGCTTTCGAAACCATTTGCAAACCTCCTCCTTCAAGCAGTTTGGATCTGAAATCCAAACTTCATTCCAGTTTAGCCCATTTATTTTGTTGCCCATTCTTGTGTGTTGATGAAGCCATGATAAATGAAGTGTTTTCATCCTCAAACTTTAACCATTTACTTTTGCTTTATGGTACAGATCCTTGGCGTTATCCAAAGTTATCTTCTTGAGCTTAAGGCGAAGCGATACCCGAAGCTCAGTTTTAGCACTTGCTCAGATGAGTGCCTCAGGCTGTTTTTCTAAGGCTTCTATTTGATTAGACAGAGAATCAGTCTCCTGTTGATCTAGAGTCCGAACCGACTCTCGCCATTCATGAATATCTTTTTTAATATTTTTCAAAAGATTGATAAGGGCCACATTAAGGTCTTGGCCTTCCCTACTGACCCGCACATTCCCCTTCACGATCTCAGTAAATTTCTCATTCCCTACCCAACTGTTAAACAATTTGAAAGGAATCAGGCCAAAGTCAACATTAACACACGAGACTTACCGGGCTATGGTCCGACAAACTTCTTTTATGCACTGAAAGGATCGCGTTAGGCCACTTCCTTAGAAATTCATCGCAGCAAAAATTATGTCTATCTTGCTAAACTTTATAACCTCCTTCCTTGTCATACACATGAAGCTCCCTACTCCATCCTATATTCCAAGAAGCGCATTCTGTGGATAAAGTTGTTAAAGATGGCCATAGGTAGGTGCTCGAATTGAGAATTAATCCTCTCCTCTGGGTATCGGACGTCGTTGAAGTCACCAAGCGCCACCCAGTATCCCTAATAATTTGCTTTGATCCGAACAATGTCTTCCCAAAGGACCGGGCTTTTTACTTGATCATTCGGGCATATATATTATGAATATTGACCATGTCCATAAACCCCAATCATAAACCCAGAAACAAGAACAAAATATTGGTTTCTCACAACCTCTTATGCTCGAAACACCTGCAGATCCCATAGGGATGCCACACCCCTAGATCTCCCTACAGAGTCAACAATAGCACACTCCATCGGGCCACAATCCCAGAAACACCTAGGAAGATATCAATCAACCAGTTTGATGTGTTTCATGAAGCCCAAGAAAAGAACATCTAGTCTCTCATTTGATTCGCCTTACCCAACCCGGCTTACTGGATCTGACCACCCCCTTACATTAAATGTCACCAAATTCATTGGGCAACATTGTTCTCCAAATCCCCCTGAACCAGTTTCCTCACCTGATTACTAAATCTAGTCGTCTCGATTCCCAAGCTTTCACCATACATCATTGTGTGTTAGGTCATATAAGTGTGAGACTAAAGCATTAAATATACGCAACGGTCTATGATAGTTAACTGGGATTAACTGGGTTAGTTTGTATTAGGTTTGGACCTTTATAGGTTATTTGGGCATGCCATAGGCCATGTGGGTCAGGCAAGCCCATGGGAAGCCCATGAGGGGCATGCCTTTACCTAGGTATATAAGCTAAGCTTATGTCATTTCTAGGATTAGACTTTTGGGATTTCTCTAGAGAGCCTCCATCTTATACCAGACGATTTTGCTTGTTCAAGTAATAGAATCGTGTGCAAGGTGTTAAAGTTGGTTATTATTTTCTTCATCTTTTAGGTTTTCTTGAAGATCATCAAGTTTGGATTCCGTCCATCCTTGGTGATCGTGTGATATCATTGTTAGATCCGGATTCGGGACTTACAATTGGTATCAGAGCCTGTTGTTCAATACAGGCTCTTGGTGTCATGGTTTGAAGAACTGTTCAGATCTCGAATACTGGTTAGTGTTCGTTATCTCGGATTTTCACTGTTGAATATTTGAAGATTGATGTTGTTCTCATCTCGGACTGCTATTTTTTGAGAAAATCGAAGAAGATCCTAAGCATTTTGGATCGAAATTGTTGAAGATCCTGAAGACACGAAGAAGATCATCCATCTCGAATTGATTCCGGAAAACTGTTAATCGACTTTTTCAAATATTCCGGATAAGGATCACTGTTTGAATAACTTGTGCAGGAATTTCGGAATACTATTGATTCCGGATAAGGATTTTTATTTCAGATCAAACTGTCATTCCAGATAAGTATTTCATTCCGGATCAGACTTTCAATCCGATCAGGATCTCAATTTCAGATCATCTCTCACCTCGGATATCTTGCAATCCAGATCATTTTCTATTTCGGATTTCATCTCCATTCCGGATTGACTTTACATCTCGAATCAAGAAAGCATTTCGGATTTACCGAGTTACTATTGCTGTGTCTCTGATAGCATTCCGGATTACTATTTGGATTCTCATTTCGGACTACCATCTCGGATCCACTGTTTTGAGCTTTCAAAAAAAAGGCATGGAAATTCCGAAAAAGGTCTTTGACGTTATATATCATTGGAATCGTATCGTTGAAACGAGTCTAACGGTACATTTTGGTAAAAACAATTTTCGGACATATTTTTAACGTTTTAACTGATACGGTTTCGATTATCCGAAGATGTTTACAGCCCAAGCTCAGCACTCGAACATAGTGTTCAGCCCAGCACAAAATCAAAACCTGAACTTGCTGGATCAAGTAAAGGAAAAACTGAATGAGTTTATTGGAAACTACAATGTTGATCAGGTTGCTAACTATGTGATGCGTTTGCTTGAACGTGGGAGGCGAAAGAGGAAGTAAGAAATGAGATGAATAGTTTTATGGGTGATAACAAAGTCTTTTTGTATCTTGGTTGTGGGATCATTTACAATCAAACCAAGATCTCCAAGATCTATACGCTAAATCAACAGAGTCTAATCCTAAAGAATTGTCTGAACAGAAACCCCAACCCAGCAAGTAGCAATCAACAGCCCAGCACCCCAAATTCTACCTCAAGCCCAAACTCACGCTGACAAACCAAGCTCGTACATTGACATAGTCAACTACCTTTTGTGCACTGAACCTTGCAAGAATAGGGTTGCTCAACTTAGGGCACTTAATTCCAAAATGGCTTGATGATTACAACAATGCAATGGCTCAGTGCATCAGCCTTCAAGAAAGTAACAAGTTATTCACAGAAAAGGTTGAAGCACAAAAGAAAGACATAGCTCAGCTCCACCTGGACGTAAATCAACAGAAATGTTGGGTCCATGATTACAAAACTAGATTAGATTCAAAAAACATGGAATGCGACTTGGTAAGAGTTGAGTTGGGACTTCTTACTGGAAGATATCAACAAAACGAAGTTAATATAAACAAGTTTGATACATCCAGCAAGCTCGTTCAAGAAGCGTGCAATGTGCAGCTGGCATATAAGGAGAACAAAGGGAAGGGCTTGGGATTCAATCAGGTTGCCCCACTGTATAATCACAACTACAAAACAATGCCTGAAATCGACGAAGATATTGAGAAAGCACAGCATATGGTGTACGGCAAACACAGTGATTATACATCAGATACACGGGAACCATCTGGTGCTGTTGACTCTTCTAATGATTCAGCTGGAGTGTCTGGTCCTTCATCTGATAAACCAGTACTCTCCGACTTTATCAAAGCTAATGAAGAGAGAGCTGATGTGAACAAGGCTCCAAATGCGCAAACTGAACAATCTGAACCTTCTGCTTCTGATGAAAAGGTTCAGAGCAAGCTAAAAGAGTAGAAATGAGCAAATCGGAGACGAAGAAAGAAGAAGTCCAAACGTCAAGGACAATCACGCTCTGCAAAATCATCAGTGGGCAGCAATAGCCCTCAAAAGGCTAGTGTTTGGAAAATGCTTTTGTTAAGACGGCCTTTAATGGAAAATGTGAAAAATAGCTTTTGACGTGCTAGCAAAGCTTTTGGAAAGGTTGGGGAGATTTCTGAAGAAGACCTGCAGTCTAAATAAAACAAGAAGAATCAAAAGAAATCTCCAAAACAGCAAGAAGGCCCTTGCAAACAACAAGTACAAACATCCAAATTCATCTTCGTCTGCAAGAAACGTGCAAGGAAATCAAGCACAGAAGGGATCAGTTCATCCTTCAGGGCCTGCAAAAGCAAATCAAGCTGATCAAAATCCTTTATATGTGAAGAGACAAACGTGCTTCAATTGCAGCATTCCTGGTCACATTGCTCTGAAAGTGCACACGCAGTCCCTATGTTCCGTATCATGTTCAAAATCAAAAGGTTACACCTAAGGATAACAATCATTTGAAGCTCATGAAGGTATCACCACCTTAGGCAATGAAGAATGTGAATCCCAAGGTTAAACCATCTGATGGGGATTGGAATGTTGCCAAAAACAAACGCAAGGCTGTTCAGAAACAAAAATCTGTTTCTAAAATGACTAAACCTGAAACATCCAAGTCGCTCAATCAAAGGCAACAACCGCGTTTGTTAAAATGAAACAGATTTGGAAACCCAAATCCAAAGCGGTAGCAACATCACCAATCCTAGAAAAAAAGGGGACTTTTTCTAAAAGAAGTGTCTTATTTTGATGCTTCAGGGAAACCCAGGACCACGATGGCCTGGGTCCCACTGTCTTACTAATCTTCTTATTTTTCGGGAACAGCCAAGGAGAAGCTGTTGACAATTTTAGGAATGTTGATAGCGGTTGTTCCAGGGACACATCAGATAACATCTCACTATTGCAAAAAGTTCCACTTTTATTATGAGTGCGATGTTTCCTTTGGAGGAGATGAGGGTAAGAAAATATCAGCTAAAAGGTACAAATTTAAATTTCATGCTTTAATTTTCAAATTGATTAGTCTTTAATCTAATGACGGAACGGTTAAGAAAAAACAACAAAAAAATTAAATTTCATACGTTTTCTTTATTAGGTAAATTTGTGCATAAAGTGTGATGCACAAATTTAGGGGGAAGAGGGCGATATATGTATATATGTATTGTTTGAAGGGGAGAAAATCAGAAAAATACAAAAGTATTTGAAAAACTGAAAAATACAAAAGGTCTTTTTGGAATCAAATGGGAAATAAATGAATATTCGTGACAAAGGGCGTGACTGACACATGTAAGGTGTTGTAGCTGAAAAGACTAGGATCTAATGTGATATGTCGGTAGGCTTAACGCTTAAAGTGATTAAAAGATACTAAGTGATATAAACATAATGAACTATGCATCTTGTGGTAACATACCATCGGTGTATGATTTCATGGGTAACATACCATCGGCCTATGATTTCATGGTCTTAAATCCTACGTTGAGAGATAGCAAACGTCTGAGGTTTCGGGTCTTTATGCTGTTGAGCCATCTGAGGGATATCTTGGTTGTCCTTCTATTGCATCCTTATTATATGCAGACCTAGACACAGTTAGGATATCTTTAAAAGAGCCAAAATTGAAGGGCCAAAACCTCAAGTAAGGAATCATCATGAGAAAATTCCATGTGCTTGAAAAGTCAAACATACCATATAAGGTATTTGCCTAACCTTCATCAGATACTATTGGTCACTCTGCTGTACGAAAGTACTGACCTGTTCACCAATAGTCTGACGTTGTAAAAGATAAAGGATGATCTCAGTATACTCACCTGTTACGATGAATCGTTATCTTACCTTGATCGTGGGAGTATGTCATGGTATGGGACGCACGGGTATTATAGTATAATACTACCTTAAGCATATCACGAAGTTGAAAAATTGAATGTTGAGCGTTAAAGTTTAAGTGGACAAACATATGGGCAATCACTTAGACCAGTTGAATAAGTTCGCACTGAAAAGTGTTCATTGGTCCACTTGAAAACGATTTTGATCCCATTGCAATTGTATAGTTAGTTGTAGCTATTGAGTTAAGTTTACTTGCTGTTCACATACTAAAAATTAATTAAAAATAAAAAACAAAAATCCAAAAATAGAGTATTTTATTCGTTTTATTTAAATTTAACCGTTCTTGAAGATTTGACAGATCATCAAAAGATGAAGAAATTTGAATTTTGATCTAAGTACAAGTACTTGGATGTACCTAATGTTCATATGGTACATTCCCTGTTGCATAAGAATGTTTGCTTATAAATTTCGAGAATTGTGCAGATCTTGATTTAGATCAAGAAACAGGGGTTGCTGAAATTGAGATGTTGTTAGTTGTCGACAAAGCATGAAGCATCACAACCGCAAAGTGTACCTGAGTCAGAAGAACCAGATGCCAGTCATCGTCTGACAGTGACATTACATTTGAAGAAGTATCTGTGAACCTGCTTGCTTGAAAGAGAAAGATTGAAAAAGAAGAAAAGAGTTGCTGAGATTCATCCTCTCGCATTCTTTTTGACAAAGATGTTTCAAGCAAAGCTGATCAAGATCCTGATATGAAGCTAACACAAGAGCAGAAGAAAGAGACCCAGTGCTGAGAGTTCGTCGAAGTGTGAGGTCCAAAGAAGTGTGAGACTGACTTCCACAACACTTACAGCATAGCGACAACCATAGATTCTGTTGAAGACATTGCTAAATTGATGTTATGAAGATAATTTGATGCATCAATCTAGGGGGAGATTGTTAGGTCCTATAAGTGTGAAACTGAAGCATCAAATATACGCAACGGTCTATGATAGTTAACTGGGATTAACTGGGTTAGTTTGTATTAGGTTTGGACCTTTATAGGTTATTTGGGCATGCCATAGGCCATGTGGGCCAGGTAAGCCCATGAGGGGCATGCCTTTTACCTAGGTATATAAGCTAAGTTTATGTCATTTCTAGGGTTAGACTTTTGGGATTTCTCTAGAGAGCTTCCATCTTGTACCAGACGGTTTTGCTTGTTCAAATAATAGAATCATGTGCAAGGTGTTAAAGTTGATTATTATTGTTCTTCATCTTTTAGGTTTTCTTGAAGATCATCAAATTTGGATTCTGCCCATCCTTGGTGATCGTGTGATATCGTTGTTAGATCCGGATTTCAGGACTTACATTTGTCTGCAACTTCTATTTCTAAGATTCTCCGCCTAACGTCTTCGTCCTCTTCCGTATAATGACCATTTGTATTTTGACGTCTTGCCCTCATTATCGACGTTTGTTGAATGATCTCTTCAAGGTTGAAGGGATCTGAGTCCTATGTAAGGTTTAAATCAGGGGTCTTGAATACTTGTGTTTTTTTACTTTTATTCCGTCTTTTTTTGTCCTCATCGTAACATATTCCAATCATGGTCAAGTGAGCTCTAGCACTAGGCGGGGTTTCGAGGCCCAATTCAGTAAATACCAGATAGACCATATCACAAGCCTGGCCCACTCAATTTTGACACGTAGAATTGTGATTCTCCTGGCCACAGGAGATCGACAGACAGGACTCTTAGATGGGTCCCCCTTTTGGGAGACTGTAGGATCTTTTTTCAAGTGTGCGTCCCACTTGACGAAGGACTATTGCAATCTTCCATACACTCATGGATGCTCCCCAATCGTTCATCTTCTATCACCGTTCATCTTCTTCTGTGCTCAAGCTTTGACAGCGATAATGGATTTTAATTTTGGGGTTACTGATCTGTAGTTTCCGGCATGTCATCGGTGAGGAAGGTGGGTATAACACCTTATAAATTTGTGTCCGGTAATATACCGACACGTGTCCATACTCTCAATTGTGCCTAATATTGGTCGAGAGGGACTATATTTGTGAATTTATATAAATTTAAACATTATAAGGTGTGATAGAAACCATCATCTTCTACGATTTCTCATGTGCTAGTTTTGACAACGATAATGGATTTAAGGTACTGGATCTGTAGTTTCCGCATGTCTGGGTGAGGAAGGTGGGTATAACACCTTATAAATTTGTGTCCGGTAATCTACCGACACGTGTCCATACTCTCAATGTGCCTAATATGGTCGAGATGACTATTTTTGTGAATTTATATAAAAGTTAAACATTATAAGGTGTGATAGAAAACACTGATGATAACCACTGCTGATAGAAAACACTAATGATAACCACTGCTAAGCTAACCACTGCTGATAGAAAACACTGATGATAACCATTGCTAAACTAACCACTGTGATAGAAAACAAGTGATGATAACCACTCTAAGCTAACCATTTCTATACGCTAAACATTACAAGTCTGTATACATCCTCTGTTAATCTTCAGCAGAGCTTTGATTCAACAGAGCTTAGCTATAAGCAGACTTGGACATTTGGACTTCAGCAGAGCTTAGACTTTAGCAGAGCTTTTCTTCAACAGGAATCTTTGTCTCAACAGAGCTTGCTATAGCAGAGCATAGACTTCAGCAGAGCTTTGTCTTCAACAGAGCTTGCTATAGCAGAGCATAGACTTCAGTAGAGCTTTGTGTTCAACAGAGCTTGCTATAGCAGAGCTTAGACTTCAGCAGAGCTTTATCTTCAACAGAGCTTGCCATAGCAGAGCTTTGTCTTTAACAGAGCTTGCTATAGTAGAGCTTTACTAGGGCAGATGTTACAGTATATTTTGGTTTGTTGCCGATGCAAAACTGCCAAAAACCATTAACTCGAAACTGGGCTTCAAGACTGTTATGACACATTCTAGGACACTTATCCTTACCCTCTGACTTCTGCTAACACCTGGAACCACCTCCTTTAAGCTCCAACACTAAAAACAGAAATTTTTGCAACACTTTAAACTTGCACCTTATACTTCTCTCATCACTTCTGGAGGTTCCTGGTCCTTAGAGAGTTTCCCATTCAAGTTTATTTTCATCTAAGGATCACTTGTACGTGCTCGTTTCAGCTACATTTCATTTATTAGGTTTTTAAAGCCAAAAGTCAAGCAATTTTGATAACTGCTTTGACTTTCGATTTAGACCCGATTAAGATTAGTTTGCTACTGATTTAAGGTGGCATAATTATCGTAATTTAATGTATCATAGCCCTCTGAGGTTATAATACATGATCATAATCATATTTATGTTTTTTGTACAAATTTTCGATATTATGCCATACTTTGACCAAAATGCCCTTTTGCAAGAAATAAGGTTTTAATCAATAACGAACTTGCAAATGACTTGTATACTGATATGTTAATGTAATAAACATATTTTGATCATAAAATGAGTTTCCATATAAAATCATAATTCGTGTTATTTAATGACCAAAACACCCTATTGGCGCATAAGATGGTTTTAAACATGTAAAACCATAGTTTTGACATCTAAACTGATATTATAACATAATCAAACTTGTTTTGACATATAAGACTCATCATAGGACTTATTTAACCATCCAAACCCAAAGTTACGCTTGCGACCCGTTAAAGTGCCGTAAACAATTTTAACAAGTCGTAACGGGTCAAAGCACTTAGAAACTCTTCCAAATTAGAATGTAAGGTATTATAAACCATATCATACGATCCCAACACTCGTTTGCTTTATTAGACCTCATTCTATTCAATCCTCCGATTAAAGTCTTGACACACTAACATGGTATTCTGATACATTAGGACACACTTGAACTCTTCAATCCTTGAGCTTTGTTTGATCATTTGAACAAGACATTTATGCAATCCCAAGTGAGTATATAGTCCCCTCTTTTACGTTTTCAAATGTTTTGGGGTGATTCATATGTGCATATACTACTTTATGTTTTCATGACATTATAGATGTTTTGCTTATCTAGTACATATATACATGATTTCAAAGACATTTTGCTTCATATGTTGACTTAGCATACCTAGTACATGATTTCAAAGACATTTTTGCTTCATATGTTGACTTAGCATACCTAGTACATGATTTCAAAGACATTTTGCTTCGTATGTTGACTTAGCATACCTAGTACACGATTTCAAAGACATTTTTACTTTGTTTGTTGACTTAGCATACCTAGCACATGATTTCAAAGACATTTTTTGCTTGGTATATTGACTTAGTATGCCAAGTACGTGATTTCAAAACATTTTCATGACATGCTTACATTGTTTAAGACATATTGGTGCATTGAATATACAATGATACATTCATTAACATTGATTACGCCAACTGGTAGTATGTAATGGTACCATAGGATTGACAATCCCATTCCCGCTTCCGAGGTTTGTTTGGAAGTGACTTTAGGAAATGACAGAATGCCATGGATATTCGAAAAAATCTTTGTCTTTATAAGGGTTTATTCGACAGTCAACAAGGCTTGAATGTATTCGCCAACAAACCATATATATGTGTCTACACAATAAAAGCAATTGATTTATAAGACAAAAGTTTCTGTATAAACAAGGCATTTGTTTATTCAAAACACCTGTTTTATACAAGACATTTTGACAAGACAAGACATTTCGTTATTTTATACAAGACATCTATTTTATGGTTTAAACAAGAGTTTTGTTTTTCATACAAGACATTGGTTTATACATAGACATTTGTTTATAAAAGAATTTGGTTTATACATGGCATTGGTTTATACATGATGTTGGTTTAAACAAGACATCTCAATTGTTGAATCATGGTAAGTGATTTAAATGACCAGATGTGTGTAATATGATAAAAGCATGGTGGATACGCCATTGGTACTTCCTATATATATAAGTTCTTTCATTATATTACATAGCGTAGCGTTATCTAAACCACTTCAAACAAAATACAAGACAAAACATATGTTAAAGAAAGCACGAGTTATTTTGATCATTAAGTTAACCATGCATCATTTCTTTTAAATCATTTGATTTTCATATGATTTCATAAAAGGAATATTTTTGTAAAGGATCATGGATACTTTTGTAATAGTTGAATATTTATTTTTAACTTTCAAAGCCATGAATCTTTATCACAAAACATTGTTACTCACAGGCATTTTTATGCTGACGTTTTATTTTCACAAATGTTTTAGAAGCTAATGTCTGACTTTGAGCATGCCTCACATAGGGCAGACTTGGGCCTTAGTGACTTTAAAATTTGCAAGACAATTGTTATGTTTTTTATTTAATTCTCCCAAGACAATATAAACAATTAAATTCAATAATACAAAACTTTATGTACCATATGTTGTGAAACACTAGTTTTGTGACATGACTCCCCGACATTTCCGCCGCGATTTGTTGTTTTACGAGGTCAGGATGTTACAGAAAGATTGGTATCAGAGCTCATAGTTATAGGGAATTAGGTTATTAGTAATACTTTGATCTAGACTATAACCTTCCTAGTCCCTAACACAAGTTATCTTGTGTTTAGATCTTAAAGCAATACCATCACCTATCCTTAGGTGATTACCAAAACAAATTCACAAGTTACAAATTCGTTTTAAAAATAAATCATCTATCCTTAGATGATTTGTTTTTAGGCTTCATGCCTTCAAGATTTTTCAAATCTCATCAAAGTTTGGGTTTTAATAATGTGAACACGTGCAATCCGGAAGGGTGGATGTCTGTACCCTGAGTTTTCTGTCTAAAGCTAGAGTGTTCGTACAAATCTGCATTATCGGACCAGTCACTCTTATCTGGGAATTCTGGGGGTGAGTGTCCACTTATAGGCTAAAGCATGTTTTCACGATACATTTCAAAGACCCATTTACTTTGATTAGTCACTATGTGTCATTTGTTTGTTTTAGGTAACGAACAAATGATCACAATCCTTATGTTTCATCGATATTTTTAAAGTTTTCTTTTGACTATCCAATATCAATCTCACCCGTTTTTCTCATATCACCTTCTCTTTTAAAATGCCTCATTGTCGAAATGTTGCTCAGGACGCCGATATGGCGGCTATGATAGCTCAACAGATAGCTGTTGTGCTACCAAATCTTGTGACCCAATTAAACCAAGCCAACAATAACAACAACTACCACACCCTCAAAATCCACATGCGGAGTTCTACTGCGAGGCGCGTGACAAACCAGGATCACAGTCATTAGTCATACTGAACGACCACTATATGAGTTTAAAAATTTTCCTGTTTGCTCATTCATGAGAAAATACTGTTTATAAAATTTAGTTGCGGAAGCGTAACAATTACAAAACCATAATAGCTAATGTAATAAATAGTGATTCTAAAAGTTTGATGAAATCAATGCGACTCCGAAATGCATCCTAGTCCTGATATGTGCTACCTTAGCAACCTGAGAAAACATGTAAAATCAAGTGTCAACAATAATGATGAGTGAGTTCACAGGTTTTAGTTCACAAGTTTAAACATAAGTGTTTCCCCATGGTTCAACCCTGAACCAGTGTCTCATAAGTTACCCTAATCCAACCCGAATCAGATTAATATTATGTAGTTAAGTAGTTCATGTTATATGTTTAGGTAGCTAGCCTAGGTCATGTCAACAAAGTGTTCGATCCGAAGCTGACGTTGCTGCCCCTGTTGTGCCAGACCTATCACCAACCATGGCTAAAAAGTTAGGCAAATTCTACACTCGTGACCATCAACGTTCGGTCTAACTGGGGCGACCAGTTCGAGTGGGGCTTGTGGGCCCAATAGTACTACTAAAAATTCCCTCGCTATAATCCAATACTAACGGCATCGTAAGTGTTAAGGGGACTGATATGTGATATATGCTCCCTTGTTACCATAACCGTATAACATAACTCTAAATAGAAAGGCGTTACTGTACCGTGATGTATGCCACCCATACATCACTGTAACGTGTACATGTTTTAAATAGAAAGACGTTACTGGACCGTAATATGATCAACCCATATATCACTGTAACGTGTACATGTTTTCTCCCCCTGTGTTTTGTAAACGTTTAAAGAAATAGGGCCGTGAACTCACCTTAAGTTGCTCGGTTAGATAAATGCAAAAGAAGTAATGAATGGAACCGCTAATCACGTCCTATCATGTCAACCGGTTCAAAGTTAGTGTGTGAACGCACACTAACAGAAAACACTACGCGTAAGTAGCACACCGTAAGAAACACGTAATGACAAGTTCAAAACCATAATCATGCATGCAAGGTGTCACTATACGAAATAACGACCAACAACTTGTCACAAACACAGGATAGCACATACATCACTTAGATACACACAAATGTAAGTTGTCATGTTTCAGCTTGTACATTCATATCTGGGCTGTTTTCGGGAATTTTTATAAATCAGTTCCTACATTCCAAATTCCAATCTTTTTACAGAAGGTGTCAATTAGACTGTAGAATTTTGTATAAAATTTTCAAGTCTTGGTTCCTTACTAATTATTTGTAAGAATTTATTTACTAGGCTGCAGTCAGATTCGTCGCTTTCTGACTGCAGTCCACGAGAAAAATCATTTAAAAATACTCGTTTGTCCGATTGACAAAATTCCAGTTGGAGATTTCTCTGAAATCCTAGGAGTATCTACTGTGTAAATTTCGTGACTTAATTCTTTTCGGTTTACAGGTTATGACAGAAAAAATTACGTGAATTTTCTGCAGAAAAACGCAGCTTCAGCTGCTGCACGAAATCACTAATTTAAAATAGCAAACGACTTTAGAAAAATGTGATCCGGTGCCATTAGAAGCGTTTTTAGAAAAAGTATGTTTTAGGCTTCAGAAAATCGATTTTTCGAGTTATAACGGTTCGTTTATAACCAACTGAAGTTGGCTGTCTTCGCGCATCAGCTTCCCGTTTAACCCTAAAACTCCACCCGAAACCCTCCTAACGATCACCACGACTTATTATAACGATTTGCAGCAGGTTATTCTTTAATTATCATGCATCTATAATCATAATATGAAAACCCTAAACATATGTCATGATTTTTATAGAGAAAAACGCAGCCTATGATTCTAATACCCAACCATATCATCACAAACCCTAAGAACCGCATATTCACCCGAAAAAAATCATACATAACAACACTTTTCATAATATTATCATACATAACATGATCATGATCGATATCACACAAAATCAATACGTGAAATCATAACACGATTAAAACCCTAACCTTGAAACGATGATAACTAGCGAACCAGCTTGCAATCGATCAAGGGAGAGGAGAATGGGGTTTGTTTGCGCGACCGAGAGAGGGGGGGTATGGCTGCTGTCGCACACCAAGGGAGGGGATTAGGGTTTGGTTATTTATTTATTTTTTTTAAACTCCATGCACACACATATATGCATTTTTATGAATAAGAGGAAGGGTAGGGGCGGTTTGGGCTTGCTTGGGCCGCACGGGAGTGGGTTGGCGGGTTGGGTTTTGCTTGGTCACGAAGTCGCAAAGTTTCTCAAGCTCGGTTCGGTTCGGTTCTCGGTTCGGCTAATTTTTAATTCGTTTATTAACTACGTATATTACATCTTGACAATTTATTCGCGACCCGGAATTTATAAAATATGAAATCACGTAATTGGAGCGTGACGCGATAAATGACCAAACGTCTAATAACACGTAGCACGTAATTCAGATACGATCCGATAAAATTCCCAAACATCGTGTATTCCTGAAATACTAAAGTTAGCGTAATTATAGCGTGCGCGTAATTAGTTCTCCGAATCTAATTAGCGTAGGAGTAAATAACGATAAAGTTGCGCGTTTAAAATACCTGAAGAACCGGTCTGTCACATTATCCCCATGTTGAAAGAATTTTCATCCCGAAAATTGAGTAAACGCGGTTAAGAATGCAAGCGCACGAAAGTTCAGTTGGTTAGAATGGTACAAGAAAATCTCAGGCTGCCACATCATCCCCATGTTGAGAGAATTTCGTCCCTAAATTCAGCTGAGCTACTTGGATTTTGTGATTCGGTTGTAAAGAGGTGAGGATATTTGTCTCTCATTTGATCCTCTCCTTCCCAAGTGTATTCCGGTTCACGCATAAAGTTCCAACGAACCTTGACAATCGGTATTTTACTATGTCTTCGTGTTTTGACCTCACGATCCATAATTTCGATTGGTTCTTCAATGAACCGTAGTTGTTCATCCACATGGATCTCATCCAATGGAACGGCTAATGTTTCATCTGAAAGACACTTCTTCAGATTTGAGATGTGAAAAACATTGTGAACTCCACTGAGTTCATCAGGAAGGTTCAACTCATAAGCTAGAGGACCGATTTTCTTGTTATTTCAAACGGCCAACATACCGTGTGTTTAGTTTACCTCTTTTGCCAAAACGAATCCACGCCCTTCCAAGGTGAGACTTTAAGTAGCACTCGTTCCCTAACCTGGAACTCGAGAGGTTTCCTACGCTTATCAGCGTAGCTTTTCTGGCAATCACGAGCTGCCGTCATTCGTTGTCGGATTTGGGCAATCCTTTCCGTTGTGTCGATAATGAGTTTCTGGGCCAGTGATTTGGCTGTCGCCAACTTCTGTCCAGCATAGAGGTGATCGGCATTTCCACGCGTTCAAAGCCTCGAACGGAACAACCTTGATGCTGGCGTGGTAATTATTGTTGTATAAAAACTCCACTAAAGGTAGATGCCTTTCCCAGCCGTTACCAAAGTCAATAACACATGCTCGAAGCATGTCTTCTAGAGTCTGGATGGGGTATTCAGTTTGCCCATCCCTCTGAGGGTGATAAGTTATACTCATGTCTAGACGTGAGCCAGAGGATTTGTGCATCG
Source organism: Scalesia atractyloides (assembly GCA_947069175.1). Classification (NCBI taxonomy): domain Eukaryota; kingdom Viridiplantae; phylum Streptophyta; class Magnoliopsida; order Asterales; family Asteraceae; genus Scalesia; species Scalesia atractyloides. The sequence continues at coordinate 70,762,928 of CAMTDV010000013.1, read as the reverse complement.
CCTGCCACACATCAGATGCAAACGCGGGTCACGATTGGAAATGATAGAAGTTGGCACTCCGTACTTCCTTCAAATTGATGTCTGCGAGTGTAGGAAACTTGTCAGTTTCCTTGATTGATAGAAAGTGTGCAGACTTTGTCAGTCGATCGACAATCACCCAGATGGTGTCGTTTCCTTGCTGGGATCTGGATAAGCCAGTGACGAAATCCCTGGAAATTTGCTCCCATTTCCATGTTGGGATCTCTGGTTGTTTAAAGTCCTGACGGCTTTTGGTATTCAACCTTAACCCTAGCACAGGTCAAGCATTTACTAACATAAGTCGCTATGTTAGCTTTCGTGTGGGGCCACCAGTACAAGGTCTTGAGGTCCTGATACATCTTGTCAGAACCAGGATGCACCGAGTAACGAGACTGTGTGCTTCATCCATCACAAACTCTCTTAAGTTTCCATAGAATGGGGCCCATACACGTTCCATGAAGTAATAAATGTCGTTTTCCTTGCATTCAAGTTTCTTCTCCATGCCCAGTAGGGATTCTGCGTTGAGGTTTTCTTATTTCAATGCTTCAATCTGAGCGTCACGAATCTGGGTAGGAAGACTGGAGCGGATAGAAAGCTGTAATGCACGTACACACTTAGGTTTGGAATCCATATTACTGAGGGCATCGGCCACCACGTTGGCTTTGCATGGATGATACTAGATCACGCACTCATAGTGGTTGAGGAGTTTGACTCATCGACGCTATCGCGTGTTCAACTCCTTCTGATCGAAGACATGCTGGAGACTCTTGTGATCGGTGTAGATGGTGCACTTGGTACGGTGCAGGTAATGTATCCCTATCTCGAGTGCAAACACTACTGCTCCCAAACTCCCAAACCGTGGGTAGTGTAGTTCTTTTTCGTGAACCTTGAGCTGGCATGATCGCGTAAGCAATGACTTTCTCATGTTGCACCAACACGTAACTTAGTCCTTGGATAGACACGTCACAGTAAACAACGAAATTGTTTGTGCCTTCTGATAACGAAAGAATGGGTGTACTACAGAGTTTCACCTTCAACTGTTGAAACACGGATTACTGAGCAGTCTTTCGAGTTAGAGTTGCGAGGGTTTGTGCCTAAGGTCAAGAAAAGCGGGCTTCGCAACGTCAAAAGTCGTTCGTTAGAAGCTAAACATAAGGTTGTTTGTGTGGTAGGGGCTCCATGTTCGGATTCCTACTAGTTCTTGGAGTAGATTCGGATGTCGTCAAAGATAACAAGTGACATATTCTTCAAGGTAGGCTAAATTCAAATGTCGTGACTAGGAACCTGTCTCGTTCGTAATGAGTTCTAAGGATAGTTTTCGTGATACCTCCATATCTGTGATATTCATGGCCCATTGCTCATCGAGTAACGTTCGTAGAGAGTAACCCCTCCAAGCGAGAGTTCGCGAAGAATGTTGTTAGGATAAGGATCATAGAATCCGGGAAGTATATCCCGAATGGATGTGGAAACATGTAAAAAGGGTAGTCGCAATCGATGCGTAAGCGTGTCAGGATCCGTAACAGAGGTTTACTTGATGTCAGGGGTATAGCTGGTCGTATACAAGTTTGCATAAGGTTAAAAAAATGAAAAACGCCATTTGTCAAAAGGGGTGTCACGTGGATATATCAATCATAACAAATCGAAGAATGGTTGCCGCACGAGTTCATAGTGTTAAGATTCATTGAAACCTCCGTCTAATTTGTCGGGCTCGCCCACACGCGAAGGATGAATAATTCACTTTGATCCTTGAACTTAGATGAGTGTGCAATTTATCGTGTCGGTAAGAAACCAAATTCGGAGGAGTTTCCTTAGGTCATGTGTATGAATCTAAAATATGCCTGTGGAGTCAAGAGGTTTCAAAGAAAGGACGCGAAAACATGTTTAAGGGGCTATGATCGTATCAACAACTCGTCACCATCCTCAAGGTTTCAAGAAGTGATCACCAAGGATCAAAAAGAGGAGTTCACCGAGTTCTTTAAAAAAATTGAACACAGATTTGATGGGAGATTATGCGTAAAGTTTAGAAGATGTAGTGCGACCACGACAATGGAGTGAGAGATTTGTCTACGTCGTCAACAGTAACTAACTTTCGCATTAAACAGTAAGCATCGATCAATGCAATGGCTAGGAGATAGACTAGCTCAGAAGGGAAAACTGTTATGGAACAACTATCCTAGCAATAGGAGGAGTAAGATTATTGTTATGTCATCGTGTTTATCTGGGTATTGAATAACTTACATCTTGTCTTCTGATGTCCATAAGATGATTGGACCATTTTGTGGAAATCCGTTTGTAGGGTTGGATATGTTGCAATGTTCCTCAGGTTAGACTTAAGAATAGCAACAGGACCGAGTATAAGGGGTCAAAGGAGATTTTATAGCTAAGGCAAAGGATAAGGTGTGAGCGTACGAGAGATTCTTCATAATTCGTTTATATGCTGATGTTGAAGGGTTTACCCTACGATTTCTGATAGGGTTTCAATTGAGATAATAGGTTCTGATTAGAATCTTAGTTTCACTAAGACTCGTACATGAGAAAAAGAAAATAAATAAATAAATAATAACGAGGGATTCCATTGACGATAGCTCAATGTGTCTACAAAGATCTTAAATCTAATTGTTGCGTCCATCAACTGCTGGACAAGTTTAACGACACCAGTTAGTCGTTGAATGCGTTACGAGAGATTCTATTGACAGTGGAAGTTTTAAATATGAGATTCACAGGTTAGGAAAATTTATCCACACACAGGGTTACACAAGGGTTCACATACATCGCAAATTACTATTACGTGTGTACCCGTAATGATAAGTTGGTTTGCATGTTCACCCTAGTTCCATCTATCTTGTGTCAAAATGTCCCTCAGATTTAATTTTTCGAGTACAAAGCGTTGTCAAAATGATAGAGTTATCAAAAGCTTAGTCAATAATCCAAATGTTGATAAACTCAGAGCTATATCAGAAAGAGTAATGTGGGATCAATTGATCTGAGGATCTACTCAAGTTGAAACACACCATGAGAATCCATTCCAGCGGATTGTAGAGGTAAGAGTGCGCATGGAACAAACATGCACATGAATTGTGACTTCAAGAGATGAAACTGGTTCATTAACGTAGGTTACCAGAACAAGCAAGGCAACCGTTCCACCATCCGAGTCAGGTTAGAGTTCAGGTGTGCAATTGTCTTACCCCGACCCGCAGCGGAATAAAAGTCGGGGCATAATTGGGTTATCACCAAAGCTCATGATATTTACTGAGATGCTTCATATTTATTAAATTCAAATTACAAACTTAAATATCCAAAACAAAATTCATACAATTACAAGGAAAATGAAACTAAATATTTATTCCAAAGCATAAACTTGTTTATTCTTCTAGGCCTTCCTAAGTGTTTCCTGTCTCAGCTGGATCACCTGTATCATGTGTAAAACGGGGGAGATTTTGGTTCAACAAAAGTTGGCGAGTGAACCTTGATAAAACATTTAAACTAATTTCTTGTTTTATTTAATAAGGAAAATTCGTGCATTAATCACATGTGAGCAAACATATATGTAAACAATCACAAACCACTTTGGATGAGTATATGACATGAAATGATGATGTATTTGAGATCAAGGCTCAATCAAATGGAGCCGATCTAATGAGGCTCCTGATGCTCAACCCATATCCCACGGGGAACTGATGGGCCTAATGAAATGCGTGCACTGAAATGATGAAATTCAATCTACATATAATTCACACAATAATTGATACACATTTGATCACGGATATGATGTATGCACAAGTGTTTAAATAAAATAAAAGAATAGTACGACACATGATACACCCCAAAATATGATTAAAACGGGGAATTGGTAGAGATTCACTCACAGTGGATGCGTTTCTTGATGACGATGAATGCACACGAATATTATGATTCAACCGACGAGGGAAACTAACCTAAATAATAACGACATAATTCGATTAAATAAATAAATTTTATTTAAGATTATTATTTTTAATTAGTGCTCTTCAATGAGATTTTTAGATTTAATTTTATGAGTTTAATGCAAATTTCTAACTTTAAAAACCTTATTTTTAAGTATTTTTAATAAATTTTTCAATTAAATAAATAAATAAAAAGAAATAAAAAGGGTTGACTTTGTCAGGTTTGACCGGGTCTGACCGGTCAGACAGCAAGTATTCCAGGCGGCAAGTGAGGTTCGAACTCGGGACCTCTCGTATACGTGCACGCAGCTCTACCAACTGAGCTACGTGTCTAACCCGAAATATTCTTGGTTTTAAATATATTTATATACTAACTAACTCTAACCTTATTTAGTTTTTATTAAAAATGTTTTAATATGGCCGAACCGGTTGCAGAGACCCGGAGTTGAACTCGGGACCTTCGGTTCGAGTGCCCACAGCCTAACCAGTTGGGCTGTGTGTCTAATCTGCTTAACTACTGGATTATATTCCTCTTATATACATACTGTGAATTGATCTGAATAGGTTTTTAAAAATGTTGGTTTTATTTCAGAAAATCGGTAACATGTGCGATTCGAACCCGGACGTGTGTTTTATATTTGCACACAGTCCACCGCTGGACTGTGTGTCTAACCCGGTTAAATACCCGATTTTAATTACATTAATATACTACTTAGGCCTCGTCTTCTTCATTAAGAATAACGAAGAACAGTGAACCCGACTGTTCTGCTTAATCGACCAATAAGCTTATACTCAATTGAAATAGAATAGAAAAAGAAAGATTAAGAAATATGATATACCAAGACAGAGATTTTTCTTCAGATTTCCGGCAAGTTTTCGTCGGCCCTGATTTGCGATTTCCGGCTGACTGAACTGATTCAACAGTTTTGATTATTGAATTGAGCAATTAGATTATCAATCAAGAGATAGCAAGAAGGTTTAGACAATTATACCGTCTGAAGAACAAATGCGGTTTTCTGATAAGTGATTCTGGCGATATTCCGGCGAATGTGAAGATCTCCGGCGACGAGCTTTGGAAGGAATAAAGCTTCGAAAGAGAGTGCGGTTCTGAGCGAAATGTTTACCAGGAGTTTGAGTGGGTATTTATAAGGAGGAACAGGCTGATTTGGTTTCGAATTAAGTTCATGATTCGCGGTCAATGATTTCCGACGGTTTTGACTGAAATTAAGTGCCAGGCAACGGTTATAACCGATGTCAAAATCAGTTTATTCGTTTCGGTCAAGGGAAATGGCCACATTTGCGGAAATTTTGGTTTTTCCGGTGACTGCGAGTTCTGGGCGCGCTGATTACCGGTTTTGACTTTCGGATTTTACTTTAAGTGTTATTTGTTTCTGTATTTAACACAAGTGAAGTGTGTGGCGGAGTGGTGTGGTGTGTGTTTGTGTTTGCGGGAGACCTGGGTTCGAGACCCGGCGACTCTATTTTATTTTTTATTTACTTATTATTATTATTTATTACTTATGGTTTTTAAATTCTAAAATGTTTATTAATTATGTATAATCTGAACAATAAATACGCAACGAAACTTATAACTGAATACTTGATTATTAAACGAAGCGGGCTTTGAAACCCGTTTTTTGACGAATGTTACAGCAATAGGCAAAGTGTTCTTAGTTTCATGGTGAATCATTTTCTCGACGAATATCAACCAAAGATGTAGAATCGTGGATCGGGAAAAATGATGACATCTCGATGTCAATGGTTTCTGCAATAACATGTGCAACGAACTGCCCTAACGCAGGGTGCCTCACGCCAGGGCCACCTGCTCGGGTTGAAAGAAAGTAGAACTAGTGGGGCCGTGGTAATGTCGTTGGTAGGTAAAGAAAGGACTCGTTTTCGATAACTCAACTCCCAAGAGATATGCATCAATGTTGTATGTCGTCCCAATCATGGACTTGAGAAAGCTCACCATACCCGATAGTACCATCGGCAGACTCAAGCTAGTGTTTTGCTCATTTGTGTGGTGTAGGAAGAAGTACAGATGATTGTGATGGGAAACGATCCTCTAGAGGCCCCGTCTCAGGGCCCTCAGATAGGAGTAGATTCACGTTGTTGGCGATCACATGAACTTCGCCACTAGGGATGAAGATACAAAGAGTTTGGTGTGTTCCTCGTCACTAGAGGGTTAAATGGATGATGTCGACATGCCTACAATTTCAATGTAAGTTTTGATGCGATGTACATAGGCATATCATGTATGAGTGTTCTTGTATGTCAGGTATGTGTGTTTGTGTTGGTGTGTGACTAATGCATTGTCTAAGGCTATAGACTAAGTCTACTCTCTAATGCAAACCTAGTTCACTATAACCATTGGCTCTGATACCAATCTGTCACACCCTCAAAATCCACATGCGGAGTTCTACTGCTAGGTGCGTGACAAACCAGGATCACAGTCATTAGTCATACTGAACGACCACTATATGAGTTTAAAAATTTTCTTGTTTGCTCATTCATGAGAAAATACTGTTTATACAATTTAGTTGCGGAAGCGTAACAATTACAAAACCATAATAGCTAATGTAATTAAAAGTGATTCTAAAAGTTTGATGAAATCAATGTGACTCCGAAATGCATCCTAGTCCTGATATGTGCTACCTTAGCAACCTGAGAAAACATGTAAAATCAAGTGTCAACAATAATGATGAGTGAGTTCACAGGTTTTAGTTCACAAGTTTAAACATAAGTGTTTCCCCACTGGTTCAACCCTGAACCAGTGTCTCATAAATTACCCTGATCCAACCCGAATCAGATTAATATTATGTAGTTTAGCAGTTCTTGTTATATGTTTAGGTAGCTAGCCTAGGTCATGTCAACAAAGTGTTCGATCCGAAGCTGACGTTGCTGCCCCTGTTGTGCCAGGCCTATCACCAACCATGGCTAAAAAGTTAGGCAAATTCTACACTCATGACCATCAACGTTCGGTCTAACTGGGGAGACCAGTTCGAGTGGGGCTTGTCGGGCCCAGTAGTACTACTAAAAATTCCATCGCTATAATCCAATACTAACGGCATCGTAAGTGTTAAGGTGACTGACATGTGATATATGCTCCCTTGTGACCATAACCGTATAACATAACTCTAAATAGAAAGACGTTACTGTACCGTGATGTATGCAACCCATACATCACTGTAACATGTACATGTTTTAAATAGAAAGACGTTACTGTACCGTAATATAATCAACCTATATATCACTATAACGTGTACATGTTTTCTTCACCTGTGTTTTTAAACGTTTAAAGAAATTGGGCCGTAAACTCACCTTAAGTTGCTCGGTTAGATAAATGCAAAAGAAGTAGTGGATGGAACCGCTAATCACGTCCTATCATGTAAACCGGTTCAAAGTTAGTGTGTGAACGCACACTGACACAAAACCCTACGCGTAACTAGCACACCGTACGAAACACGTAATGACAAGTTCAAAACCATAATCATGCATGCAAGGTGTCAGTATACGAAATAACGACCAACAACTTGTCACAAACACAGGATAACACATACATCACTTAGATACACACAAATGTAAGTTGTCATGTTTCAGCTTGTACATTCATATCTGGGCTGTTTTCGGGAATTTTTATAAAACAGTTCCTACGTTCCAAATTCCAATCTTTTTACAGAATGTGTCAATTAGATTGTAGAATTTTGTATAAAATTTTCAAGTCTTGGTTCTTTACCAATTATTTATAAGAATTTATTTACTAGGCTGCAGTCAGATTCGTCGCTTTCTGACTGCAGTCCACTAGAAAAATCATTTAAAAATACTCGTTTGTCCGATTGACGAAATTCCAGTTGGAGATTTCTATGAAAACCTAGGAGTATCTACTGTGTAAATTTCGTGACTTAATTCTTTTCGGTTTACAGGTTATGACAGAAAAAATTACGTGAATTTTCTGCAGAAAAAACGCAACTTCAGCTGCTGCACAAAATCACTAATTTAAAATAGCAAACGACTTCAGAAAATGTGATTCCGGTGCCATTGAAGCGTTTTTCGAAAAAGTATGTTTTAGGCTTCAGAAAATCGATTTTCGAGTTATAACGGTTCGTTTACAGCCAACTGAAGTTGGCTGTCTTCGCGCATCAGCTTCCTGTTTAACCCTAAAACTCCACCCGAAACCCTCCTAACGATCACCACGACTTATTATACGATTTGCAGCAAGTTATACTTTAATTATCATGCATCTATAATCATAATATCAAAACCCTAAACATATGTCATGATTTTTATAGAGAAAAACGCAGCCTATGATTCTAATACCCAACCATATCATCACAAACCCTATGAACCGCATATTCACCCGAAAAAAAATCATACATAACAACACTTTTCATAATATTATCATACATAACATGATCATGATCGATATCACACAAAATCAATACGTGAAATCATAACACGATTAAAACCCTAACCTTGAAACGATGATAACAAGCGAACCGGAACTTGCAATCGATCAAGGGAGAGGAGAGTGGGGTTTGTTTGCGCGACCGAGAGAGGGGTGTATGGCTGCCGTCGCGCACCAAGGGAGGGGATTAGGGTTTGGTTATTTATTTATTTTTTTTAAAACTCCATGCACACATATATATGCATTTTTATAAATAAGAGGAAGGGTGGGGGCGGTTTGGGCTTTCTTGGGCCGCAAGGGAGTGGGTTGGCGGGTTGGGTTTTGCTTGGTCACGAAGTCGCAAATGTTTCGCAAGCTTGGTTCGGTTCGGTTCTCGGTTCGGCTAATTTTTAATTCGTTTATTAACTACGTATATTACATCTTGACAATTTATTCGCGACATCGAATTTATAAAATATGAAATCACGTAATTGGAGCGTGACGCGATAAATAACCAAACGTCTAATAACACGTAGCACATAATTCAGATACGATCGATAAAATTCCCAAACATCGTGTATTAATACTAAAGTTAGCGTAATTATAGCGTGCGCGTAATTAATTCTCCGAATCTAATTAGCGTAGGAGTAAATAACGATAAAGTTGCGCGTTTAAAATACCTGAAGAACCGGGATGTCACAACAACAATGCACCTGTTTCGTGCAACTTTAAACAAACTGGGCTCCTACAGTGGTTGAGAGTCTTGAGAGCACATTCCGTCATGTTCAATGTTTGAATAGCGCAAAGTAGAATTTGCTTCGAGTGTTACAGAAGCAGGGGCCTGATGGTCGTCGAATTCCTGTATTGAAAGTCTGATTCTGCCATCGTAGATCGACTTATTTTGAGAACCTCTGCCCGGTTTTCACATAATGGTCATCACCTCTTCTGACATATTTCTATCCATTTTGTCTGCATCCGATCTATGAACTAATCTGCCACATCCATCCCCAATGCGATTAAAAACATGTCGATCCCAAACGACACAGGAACCCCTATCACCTTCACCCAAGCTACCTGTTTATAGTCTGGCGGATTACCTTCCCAAACATATAACCTTGAGAACCAGCTAGACCACACTTCTACCTGGTTTCTCCTAAAATCGTCTGCCTCGCCATTATTGCTGAAAGTGAGCATGACTTTCATTCCTCCTACAAAGGACAAAAACAGAGTCACCATGTCATTCCTTCGTAAAAGCTGCTCCAGCCCATCGAGTGTCTCAAGATCCTTTACTTCTCTGATTAAAGGTTTGAACTCCCTGGATTTCTGAAAGTCCATGGTCAAATGAGGAAGATCAATGTGGATAGTTTCAGGTTTATTGACGCGAGGTTTCATTACAACATTACTGAAAGTTCATGTTGTATCTTGCTTCTGTTGTTGCGTTACATTGTTTCTGTTATCGTTCTAGCCTCTGTTCCTACCTCCAAGTCTTTCAAACACAGACTTATTTTCCTCAACCATCTGAGCATGCACTTTGGAACCATCTCTATTGAACTTCGCTAAGTTAACCCCCACAATGGCCCCGTCGACAGTTACTTTCTTGAGTCGTTCCACCCAGTCTTCTATGTTTTTTACACCATACAGCCTAACAAACCCAAAACGGTTACCAGCCCCATCCGTCTTCTTAGGAACAAAGGCGTCTTCCAGATTTTGAAACCTACTAAAAGCCTCCCATAATCTTTCTCTTGTGCAGTATCTTGGTAAGTTGGATACAAAAAAAGAGGTTGAGTTATGTAACCTCTCTTCTCTTTCCAAGAACTTCCTTTTCTCCTTCCTCGCGTTTTTTTTGTTCACTACTGTATACCATCTGTTGTATTGACTCCTTTGAGGATGTTTAAGATTAGCTTGTTCCTCTAGGTTTCTCCTGCGTAGCTCTTGAAGTAATTTTTGATCTTGCCGTGGATGTCGTCTGTTCCTCCCCTCCATCTCCTACTCCTCTCACTTTTTTATATATATATTTTTTTACAAAAACATGGTTTTGTATGACTATGTAACATTTCAAATTTTAATTTTATGTATGTGATGTGATGGTGCTTTGAAGTTTAATTTGTTTGTGATTGTTGATATGACAACGCAAACTTTATTTGTCTGTATGATTGATAACAACTCAAAAAATCGTGAAGCGTTATTGCTTCATAAAATGTGATATTTGTAGATAAGCCTATAATAAATCTCAAAGTCTTGAAAAGAACGTATTCAGCAATCTTATATGGACTCACGTTTTCCACCAATACAAATTGTAGTTTAACATACATAGTTAAGTTTGAAGGAGACAACAAGGAAAATACATACAAAAGACGAATAGAGAGCAAAAATGTGTAGAACACTTTATCTACATCACTACTACGTGTCAATGTTTGATTTGCCTCAATATCATTCTTTTTTAACAACTAATTTCTTTAATCCCCTGTCCTAAATAAAACATGAACTCAAATTATCCACTAAATGAATTCTCTAGAACCGGCTCATCGAATAATTATTAGTTGAACATGCTGACTTTAATGCGTATCTTTGGTTCATCAAATAATTATTTTTTGAACATGCTGACTTTAATGCGTATCTTTTTGTTTTTTCTTTTTTTTGAACGGCTTTAATGCGTATCTTATATTCTTATTACCAAATTTTGTTTCTGTATAATATTTGAATTTAACACTTGTTGACAGTATTACATAAAAAATAAAAAATAAAAGACATGATGAGAACGACAAACAATGTTCACACTTGTCAGTGTTGTGTTGGTAAAATAATATATAAAAGTTAAGAATTTTATATTTGATGTGTACTAGCTCCAAATACGAAGAGGCTACAAAGTTCATTAAACAAATGACTAAACAAAATGGCCTAATATCAATGATTGATATAAATCATCAAAAGAAAACAAAATACTTGCATGAAAACGACGGACAATTGATTGCGTAAGGTAATTTCATTACTAAATAATCTTCTACTTTAACTGCTAACCACTACTTAATACGCTTTAACGTGCACAACTTGAAACAACTAACTAGACAAACAGAAAAAAAGTTCCAACAATCTTGATGGTTTCATCTTCAAACAAACCTTTATATATATATATATGAAATGTTAATTTAAGAAGAAATTTATTGTAAGAAAAAAAAAGAGAGGGCATAACAGTAAAATATTAAATAATTTATAACTTCTCTCATTAATTATGTTATCTCTCATTAATAAAGCAAAAACATTTTATCCTACACATTTCAAAATATATCCTACATATGTCTTACATTTACCGGAATTTACCCTACACACATGTAAATTTACCCTACACATTTCAAAATTTATCCTACACATACTAAAATTTATCCTAACATGTCAAAATTTGTTCTTCACCATAAATTATTTTATCTTGAAAGAGTATATGAAAAAAAAATGAGCTACAAGCTTAATTAATTAACTAATTAATGACAATTATATATTTACCTATATGTACCTTTTCATAATATTAAATACACACATTAAATAAAGTAAATGGAGAATTTCTATTGGTTTAAAAGTTATTCTTTTTATTCTTACAAAATTGTTTTCTCGTTTAAACTCTCTAAATATATAATATATATATATATATATATATATATATATATATATATATATATATAATATATATATATATTCTTCGTTCTTCTTTATCTTCATTCTTCTTCTTTTGCACATATTTGCAACTTTTACTTAGCTTTTTTAGTAAAAAAAAAATTCAGGTATGTGCCTGATTTTTATTTGTGATCAATATTTGTTTTACTTTTATAATTCATGGCGGGTACTAATTTTTAAAAAGAAATTTAAAATAGAAAAAAAAACCTAAAATGATATGAATTTGAAGGTATTGATTGTGAAAGTGTGTTTGTGATTCTCAATTCTTGAATTTATTTATAATACAAGATAAAGGATATAATATACAAATGAGCTACATACTACTAAATAATCTAGTAGTGGAATTATTTATTAATATAAAAATACTAATAGACTGTCAATGAGTTGGTGGTGGAGTGGTAGAAGAGAGACGTGTTGTTCCAAGTGACCTAGGTACGATTCCTGCCTTAACCATTTGGTTTCGGCAGCACCTACTAATGATGGGGGATTAGGCGAGTAGGGGTGATCCTTAGTTCGATCCTTGACCTGAGCGGATTTTACCTCACTGCACTGTTGTGGCTTCGGGCGTGAAGAAACACTGGTCGAAGCTAGAGATATCTGGGGATATATAAGCTGCAACCAAGGTAATTCTGCCTAGTGGTTTCCCGTTCACTCCACTTCACATGGTTATTTACTATAGCTGGCCTGCAAAGCTAGAAACGCTGTTAGTCTCGCCACGGGGAAAATGGTGGTTTCTCCGTGACCACACTCCAGCGTGAGAATAAGTATTTAAGGGTAGTAAGCAAGTAAATTGCAAGTGTGAGCAGGTGTTAGAACCTATTGAAAAGCGTATATTCAAAGTGTGTTCTTTTTTACCTCGAGTCTGATACTTACTTATAGTCGAAAATGTATGTTCAGGAGATATGCTGGTGGGCCTTGGGCCTGGCCCATACAACCAGAGACATCCATTTTGTCCTGTGTGTTAGACCTTAAATGCTCCCTGTAGGAGGATTAATTTCTGCTGTTAGGAGGCGTGTCATGTCGGATGTTGAGTGATGCCACGTGTAAAGGTGACCTTCTCTAGTGTCAGGCCTGCTGCCAGCAGAAAATGGGGAATGTGGAACAGTCACTGGCGAAGATATGGTTGGTGTGAGGTCTGACGACTGAGACACTGCCACACGCAACCTGCCGAGCGACCCTACGTCACCGTTCTGCCACTTTGTACCTTGGAGTATGGCCAACACCTCTTAATGCTTACCCTTTCTGCGAGGCTGTAAGAGCTTTTTCCCGCCAGTGCAGGGTGTCAAGGGTTTTATCCTTTTGTTCCAAAACTATGAGGTGTTCTCATGTGTATCTTGTCCTTGCAAGGTTATAGGATTAATGTTTAAGAGGGTTGTTGACCGCGTAGGGTCTAGTAGTCTGCGCGCATGAGTCTAACTTGCCGTTGTTCCAAGTACACAAGGTTTGTTGTGTGACTAGAAGCTATCGGTCTAATTTACCGTTGCGCTGAGTGCGCAAGGCCCATCGCATGACCTGAAGTTGTTGGTCTAATTCACTGTTGCGCTGAGTGCGTAAGGCTCATTGTATGACCTGATGTTGTTGGTCTAATTCACCATTGCTCTGAGTGCGCAAGGCTCATTGTATGACTTGATGTTGTTGGTCTAATTCACCATTGCTCTGAGTGCGTAAAGCTCATTGTATGACCTGATGTTTGTAAGGAAAGCGCACCATTGCATGTTGAATGCTAGGTTATCACGGTACAATGTAGTCAAGGGTATGGTTATCTAGGACCATACCTCGTCAAGTCCCCCCCAGTCAAACGTTGCTCCTACACACACGTTGTGAAGTGGGAGAAGTGTTGGACTAGAAGAGTTGTTGCATGCACCGTTTATTGTAGTGGCGAAAATTTTTATAAGTGTTGAGAGGAAAGTTCTTTTGAAGGAAACGTTTTATTATGTCTTGGAATTCGGGAATCTGCCCCTTGAAATTTGCAGGTGGTTGGTGAGAAAAGATGGGGAGGTGAAAAGACGTGTGACAGTTGTAGCGTGCACTCAGCCACCTCGCATGCCATTCATTAGATGGAGTGGACGGGAGCGTGGTGAGAAACGATGGGGGAGGTGAAAAGACATGTGACGGCTGTAGCGTGCACTCAGCCGCTTTGCCTGCCATTCATTAAATGGAGTGGCAGGGAGCGTGCATGTCACGCGCGCATGTTAACTGTCACTGCCATCTCTTTTGCCACGCGTCCGCCTGTAATTCATTGTTATCACCACGTGTGTTGTCACGTTCTCCGAGTGCATTTAATGATGTAATTATAAATAGAGGCCCCTGGGTTGGGGTTATAGTTATCCTTTCAAGTTTCCCTTCAACTTTCCTTCACTTTACGATCTGTTGAGTTTCCCCAACGTTTTCTTCAGAAAGATTGTTTCTTTGTTGTTTGTGATGGCAGCTCCTCCTTTGCCGGTGTGCAAGCTCACCCGGCAAGCTCTTGAGGAGGTAGTCACTGGCTTCCGGTTTCCTCCTGCTTGGGATGCCCGGTTACCGGCTCAGGGTGATACCGCTGCTGATGCTCCGGCGGGGTATATCACCCTATTTTATGATTTTTTCGTGAGGGTAACTTCTGATTGCCCGCCACCAAGTTCTTGATCGAAGTGCTGCAGTTTTACTGTTTCCACCTTTCCCAACTAAGCCCAATGGGAATGGTGCGTATCAAGAACTTTGAGTTCTTGTGTCGATCGACAGGGTCTGTTCACACCGTTGACCGGTTCCGTATATTTTATCAGCTCCAGTGTTCGCAAGGGTTCTACTCTTTGCAGCATCGTGCACAAGCACGGAAGATTTTGCTTTCTCCCCCCAAGTCCTTCCATGACTGGAAGGCAAAATTCTTTTTTTGAAGGTTGGGGTTATCCCTGCGCCATTGACGTTTCGTGGGCCGGATGAGATCCCGTGGAAACCTTACCGATACCAGTGTTGGATGCCTGGTATGGTGATCTGAAGGAGATCCCGGCTATTCAGTTGCCGGAGAGGATACTGGTGGCGGCGGGGATGAGCCTGCGGTTCAAACCTGACCGCCGGTCCTGACCAGTGTATGTATGTTGAGGGTGATCGGAGTATGTACTCTCTTCTCGCCGTATTTTCTTGAATTTTGGGTTTCATGCATGCTAACTTTCTTATGTTCTTTGCAGGGCTCCACTGTTCTTGGCCGCCTTTCAGAGGAAACAAGGGTGGATTGAGAAACTCCGCTTGGGGATGATGACCGCTTGGGGATGATGAGCCCACCTGGTATGCACAGGTCCTGGGAAATTTTTCCCTGGTTAGGGACTCGGACCTGGAGGTTCCCGCACCTTTGACTGGTAAGTCTTAACTATTTGGTAGCGCCTCATGCAAACGACTTATGTATTTGTTGTAATGCACGCACGTTGAGAGATTTGGGTGTTGGTCCAGATCCCAAAAAGAAGCAATGTGCAAGGTCGGACGCAGCGGTAGAGGGAGAGGCAAGTCAACCTGGAGCTGGCCCTCCCCAAGGTAAGTGTGTTGTTGCTAACTTGCTGAATTGTGTTGTAGTCAACCCTGACTTATGAGAGGGTCTTAGGACCCGCAGGTGCAAGGGAGGTTGTGCCCAACAAGCGGTTATCCTGACCGCCAGACCTGCTAGCCCGGAGGAAACTGAGGACACCCTAGAGGTGCCTTTGAAACGACAGAGGCGTCTGAAGGAGACCCTCTCTGCGTAACCACCTAAGAAGGTTGTGCGGAAGCACCTTGGGAAGCGGGCGGATCTGGGGTCGTTAACTTCTAAGATATCCCTCGGTAAGTTCCTGTACCTTTGATATTTCCTTCCAGTTATCATGTTGCGCATAACTGACTTTTGTTGTTATATAGTGGGGGATGATCCTGTTTTTGTGGAATCCAGCACATGCGCTCGGGCCAAGGATTCCCCTACGGTTCAGGCTAGTGGTCATGGGGTGCGCTCTGGTGATGGAGCGGAAGGACCAGCCCATGTGAAGGTATGGTATGGGTACTAATGCGAGTTCCCTAGTTTTGGATACTTCGGGTGTTCCATTAATGCAACCACAACAGGATCTTGAAGAACGTGTGGTTGTGTATAAGGGATCACGTTTGGTTTCCGGGTAACCTGCTCTGGAAGTGGAAGAATCGGGTTCGTTATGCAAGAACCCGTGGTGGTGGAAGAAGAACGCGCGCATCCGGCTGGCTCGGTTAATTTGTGTGGGGTGGAGCTCGTGGAAAAAGCTTCCGCCCAGAGTATTCAGACTGGTGCTCCACAAAGGAGCATCTGGAGAAAAACCAGGCGGGGATGGTGCAGGCTCTTCTGCTCCTGATATCTCGCCGCTCACCCAGATGAAACTCCGGGGAGTATTATTATAGGTCTTTCTCCTCAGCTCAAGCACGAGCATCACACCCCTGTGTGGAGATTAGAGAGAGGAGAGAGCTTTTCTCACTGGTCGGCATGTCGTTAGTGGTTTGAGGGGGTGTTCCCCCCGGCGGAGGTATGTTCGCTTTCTGATCATGAAGAGGAAGAGACATATCGGACGTACCTCCAGGCAGCTGCCATGTCCACCTCTGTTTCTTACAAAATTGCTCGCGAATGGCGTAACCTGGTGAATCAGAGGAAAAATCTTGAAGCTGCCCAGGTGAACCTTGAGAAAGAGCGAGCCCAAGTGGCTGCGCATGAAGTTGCGGTATTAGCAAAGGAAACTGCCATTGCCAATGAGCAGCGGATTGAGGAATGGTCCGCGATGGGTTGGAAGAAACGGGCTGAAACCTTGGAAAGCAGGCTTCTTGACGAGCGCAAGTTGTGGGAAGAGCCTGTGAAAAAGACAACAGGGAGAAACAATCCCTGAGGGATGAGCCGTCTCGCTTGCGCGCTGATGCGGCGCGCGAGGAGCAAGAGAAGGAGGTGGCAGTTGCCGCCGCTGCACAAGCTAGGGTGCGACGCGAGTGCAGTGAACAAAGAGAGGTAATCTCTTTGTCCTTTTGTTTATTTATTTGGCCATGCGATAGAGTTTTGATACTAACCTTGTTATGACCAATCAGGTCGAAGCCTGCGTTGCTTTAGAGAGCGCGAAGAAAGACCTCCAAGCAGCATTAGTGGAGAAGGCTAAGCTTCTGCGCAGACAGCGGCTGGTGGAGTCGAAGGTGGAGGTGGGCGAGAAAAGATTGGAGGATTCAGAAGCCTCCCACACCATCTCGGAATCGTTGGTTGACTCTTTGGTCAACAACTTGCTTTGGCTTCAACAACATGGGATTGCTCATGTAAGTGCTTTGCCTGTTTTGTATTATTTTTCTCCTTCGTGAAATTGGCCTGAATGTCTCTTTAACTTTGCAGATAGCCCGTTCCATTGTGAACTCTGCGGAGCTGGATGCCGCAGTAGCCAAACTAGTGGTTGCTGCGTGCAATAATGGACACACGCAAGGTTATACGGAGTGCGCGCAGCAAGTTACCCATGTTCTAGAGACTCCATGGGATTCCAGCCATGCTTCTACTTCCGGGGTTAATACCGGGGCTGCTTTTGAGAAAGCGCAACAGGGTTACAATTGTCTTGATGTCCCAGCGTTGGAGTTGGTGAGTGAGGCACTCACTCATGATGACTTCGTCGACCGCTTGAAGGGTATCTTTCCCGCTGAAGTTGAGACTGCTGCTGATAAAGAGGAATAGATTGTAGGGTCCTCTTTGTAATAGCATTAACTATTGACTGTGTTGTGCATTGCTAAACTTTGTAAATACTTTTCTTTTAATGAAATGTTCCTTTCTGGTTACAATATTTGCGTGATGTAGACAATCTTTGTATAGGTATAGCGAATAAGACTGCTAATGAACTCGTGTGCGGGTCCATCAGCTCCTAAGCGTGCTCGCATAGGTAGTGATTTAGGATTCGCGAGTCATTGTGCACCAAGGTGTTTTCGCGTATACCCAAAGTGGTTCCGTGCAGTTGTAACAGAACATTGAGGTAAAAGTGGATCAGTTACTATTGTCTTTATTCATAGTTTGGCAAAAGAGCCATAGTAAGGAACAGACGAAAGATGGTGAACTTGTAACTTACATGTAGCACCGTCTTGGTTGGTCACGTCAATGAGACGTGCAACTCCTCTGGTGGTTTCATTTGCGCGAAGGGCCACCCTGGGTCATAAGAGCATTTTTCATTTTCTGGTTACTCGGGGCTTCGCCGCCTCGAGTAATCTGGTGTATCTCCTTGCGCACACTTTGTAATAAGTGGGCGAGCCCCCCACTCTTGAGTGCCTTCTCAATTTCTATGCGTAGGGAGATGCAATTATCATTTGCGTGCCTGGTGTCTTTATGATAACCGAAGAAGAGGTTGGGGTCTTGGCCCTTCTTGTTGCGCATCGGCGGTGGTTGTTTGAATTGATGGTCTTCTATGCTGAGGACCTCCGCCGGTGTCTTCGTCAATGGGGTCCACTGGCGATCACGGTTATCTTGTTTTATTGGTCGCCGGGTGGGGAGCTTATTAATGGTCGCGCGGGCGTCGACCGTTGTGTGCGGAGGATGCTGGTTGTGTCTCTCCCCCTTTATTCTTTTTCCCGAGACTCCTGCTTAAGTCTTGGGGACGGTGATGTGGTAGCGGATGCCTGCTATTGTTGAGGTTGCACTTTGTCTGCGCGTAGACCTTTGCCGCGGCCATAAGTTTCTCCCAACTTTTGGGGAGACCTGTTGTTCCTGACAAGACTTTGATCATCTCGTCGCAGCGTACGGCGTATTTGAAGTGTGCGCGAATCATGTCTTCGTGCATGTCCCTATCTTTAAAATCTCTTTATTGTAGAGGATGATGAAGTCTTCGAGGCTTTCTTCATCTCACCGCCAAATGTTCATTACGTCAGAGGGATCTCTGACGAATCGTCTTTGCTGGCTAAAGTGTGTCAGGAACTTGTCTCTCAAATCGTTCCATGACGCTAGCTTGCCTGCGGGCAGGTTGTCAAACCACAGTCACGTGGGGCCTGTGAGGGTTTGAACAAACAGGTGACACCACATGGGTAGTGTCCATCCTTCAATGAGACCTGCGTTGGTGAAAAGACGCAAATGGTTGTCCGGGTTTGTCGACCCATTGTATTTCCCGATGTTAGAGGGAAGTTTCGCTCTCTCCAATGGTGCGAGCGCTATCTCCTTGATGAACTTGGAATGCTCAGCCGCATCTGCCGGCTTGTAGACCAAGTTATAGTCATGCTCCGCCTCTGGGTTGTAACCACGCCGAGGTGCGGAGCTACTAGCGGCCGGACCTTTCGATAACCGTTGGAAAACACTGGCGCTGTCGCCTTCATCGTAAGATTTGCCATCTTTATACTGGGTGTACTGCTCCCGTTGGAGGCGCGAGCCCAACCGTGAGTAGACGGATGCTCGTCTTGGGGAGCGAGTATCCGGCTTGGGTGGAGGTTGCGTGAACTCCATCTCTTGCCGGTGGAGATTGTGCTGAAAGCTTGCTCTAGTTGGTGAGTTATAACTCAGTATCCTAGGCGAGGCTTGTGCCTGGTCAGCGGGCTGCACTGGGGCAGCAGGAGTGTTGGTTTGAGCACATAGCTGCGCGTAGACGGCATTGAGAGCCATCTGGGATTTAATGTACCATGACATCGGGGTCTCGCCCGGGGGCAGAACCGATGTAACTAGTACGAATGGGGTTTCTAGGTGAGCCCCGGGGAGTGACAGGGATGTTTGCCCGGTGAAGACCGTGTTGGGTTTCACTGCCCTCGGAAGAGTCTTCCCTCACTTGCCCGTCGATTTGAGAGGTTTGAACTGGCTTCTTACCTTCGCCTCGAGGACCTCGTGGGGTGTTCGATGTGAAGTCAGCCATATCAGAGTAAAGTTTATGAAAGTGGAATGTAAGGGAGTGTTTATGAAAAGAGAAGCGTAGCGGATGGCGCCAATGAAGAAACGCTGGTCGATCCTAGGGATATCCGGGGATATATAAGCTACAACCAAGGTGATTCTGCATAGGGGTTTCCCGTTCACTCCACTTCACAGAGTTATTTACTCTAGCTGGCCTGCAAAACTAGCAACGCCGTTAGTCTCACCATGGGGAAAATGGTGGTTTTCTCCGTGACCACACTCCGGTGTGAAAATAAGTATCTGAGGGTAGTAAGCAAGTAAATTGTAAGTGTGAGCTGGTGTTAGAACCTATTGAAAAACGTATCCCATGGGGAAAAGGGTGGGTTTCTCCGTGACTACACTCCAGCGTGAAAATAAGTATCTGAGGGTGCAAGTGTGATATTGAAAAGTGTATATTCAAAGTGTGTTCTTTTTTACCTCGGTTCTGATACTTACTTATAGCCGAAAAGGTATGTTCAGGAGATATGCTGGTGGGTCTTGGGCCCGGCCCATACAGCCAGAGACATCCATTTTGTCCTGTGTGTTAGACATTAAATGCTCCCTGTAGGAGGATTAATGTCTGCTGTTAGGAGGCGTGTCATGTCGGATGTTGAGTGGTGGCACGTGTAAAGGTGAACTTCTCTGGTGTCAGGCCTGCTGCCAGCAGAAAATGGGGAAGGTGGAACAGTCACTGGCGAAGATATGGTTGGTGTGAGGTCTGACGACTGAGACACTGCCACACGCAACCTGCCGAGCGACCCTACGTCACCGTTCTGCCACTTTGTACCCTAGAGTATGGCCAACACCTCTTAATGCTTACCCTTTCTGCGAGGCTGTCAGAGCTTTTTCCAACCAGTGAAGGGTGTCAAGGGTTTTATCCTTTTGTTCCAAAACTATGAGGTGTTCTCATGTGTGTCTTGTCCTTGCAAGCTATAGGATTAATGTTTAAGAGGGTTGCTGACCCGCGCAGGGTCTAGTAGTCTGCGCGCATGTGTCTAACTTGCCGTTGTGCCAAGCACACAAGGTTCGTTGTGTGACTAGAAGCTATCGGTCTAATTTACCGTTGCGCTGAGTGCGCAAGGCTCATCGCATGACCTGAAGTTGTTGGTCTAATTTACTGTTGCTCTAAGTGCACAAGGCTCATTGTATGACCTGATGTTGTTGGTCTAATTCACCGTT
The DNA here is from genome assembly GCA_947069175.1 of Scalesia atractyloides. NCBI lineage: Eukaryota > Viridiplantae > Streptophyta > Magnoliopsida > Asterales > Asteraceae > Scalesia > Scalesia atractyloides. The sequence goes on along the minus strand of CAMTDV010000013.1, from coordinate 70,741,948 downwards.
GCTCTGAGTGCGCAAGGCTCATTGTATGACCTGATGTTTGTAAGGAAGGCGCACCATTGCATGTTGAATGCCAGGCTATCCTTGTACAATGTAGTCAAGGGTATGGTTATCTGGGACCATACCTCCTCAGGGCGAGTGTTTACGAGCTTCGGCCCTAGATGAGGGCTTTCTCAGGTTTGGAGGCAAGTGTATCCCGATGTGGTGAATTCGTCAAGAACCCATTTGAGGATTCGTTGGCCGTTCAATAAAAAGACTAATGGACTGCCAAGTGGAGATAGGTCACTTAGTAGAGGCTCTTGCCTCTTAATGGAGGTCTTAGTTTCAATCACACACAAGAGTGTATTATTTGTAAATACGGAGTTTAGGGAGAGTATTATTAGCCGTTAAATAAAAGAGACTAATGAACCAGTAGTCATTACTAAACAATCTAGAAGTTTTGGTAAGTCTCTTTGAGAGGACTTCTTGGTTATGCAATGATGGTTCTTGTCCAACCTATGGTGTGTTTTCTCCATGTGTTATGTTATCTTATTTTTGGTGTATTGCTAGACTTTTGTTTATAGGTTGTGCTCTTGGATTGGGCTATTGGGTAGTGGTTTGCTAGTTTATTGGTGCGTGGTTCCCCAAACCTGTTTTGGTCTCATTGAGTATAGGGTTGCGAGGGTTATGCCCCTTGGTCTGTTGTAATATTTGCCGGAAGTATCTACCAAGATTAATAATCCACTACTTATTACTCTTAACTCTTTAAGACAACAAATAATAAAGTCTAACATATTGGTTATTAAGAAACTAGTGATTTTCTAGGTGTGCTATAGCCCATATTTATGCCTCTATTCATTTTTCTCTCTCACATGTCTACTTTTGCTTACGTATAAATTATATTATATATTTCAATAAATACATATCTTTTCCCACAAACACCCATTTCTTTGAGTATAATTGCAATACCTTTAATATTTCTTGCGGTATCAATGTTGAATTTATGTGCCTAAAACATAGCTTATAACATCGTTACTAATCACATATGGTCCTATATGTTGGGAATTGGTACACATGCTTTAGATTTTATTGAGCGGAAGTGTGTGTACGAACTGATCCGAACTAGACTTTGGATCACCCACCAAGAGTCGCTAGATGTAAAACCAAATAGAAACAAATAATTCAACCATAGGATGTTAAACTAAGCATACTTTTTCGCATAACACAACTAACCAAGTTGTAACACCTACCAGTAGCTAGTACCGTTAACACAAAACAAACCTTCAATTCAAATCTAGTTCCACATGAAATGGGTCTAGCCCATTGATCATGACAGCGGTAGCGGGGGTGGCTGACCGTAGTCGGCGACGTCGACAGGAATTTTTGGTGTAATTTCCAACTAGAAACCTAGACCCCTATTTATAGGCTTTGATGCTTAACGAGAAAGTTAAGGTTTGATTCAAATTCCATAATCATCTCATAATTAATTTGAATCCGTTATCTTCATAATTATATATATTTAATTCTGATTATCAAATATTTGATAATTAAATAAATAAATCCTTCTGATTAATTATTAACAGTTAACAACTAATTAATTATTTGTAACTAACTTACAACTAATTAATTATGGACCTTTAAGACTTCAAGTTTATATATTAATAAATGCATTTCTAAGACTTCAAGTTTATATATTCATAAATAAATTTCTAATTTGAATAAATTATTCAACTAATAATTTATTCTTAATCATACCATTTTCATGTTAGAATATTTAACCTCTTAAATATTCTTTCTCATTCGTTGCTCAAAGTATAACCCTTTGAATGATATCTATTTATTGTCTTAGTGGTGCTTAGGTATGTTTGATCAAAGTCTAACACCTTTCACAAGTAACCTTTGTCCTTTCAAAAACAATGATTACATCAAAAGTGGTTTAAACATATGTTTCATCCATTTGTTGACCAAAGCCAAAAGATGCCATACCTATTGTATTCATTCTAGCCTATGTTCACAACAAACAAAGGTTTCAAAACCTAACACATATCTTCATCAAAACAGAGGTTTCATTACTTCACAAAAGTGTTTTCTCAATGGGATCAGACTCTAGTAAACAGATCTTTGAAAACAGAGTTTTGCTTTACATAAACAGAGGTATCTCACGTCACTCAAAAAGTAACCATTGGCCACATCACCATCACTGCTCCATAAACCCGATAAAAATCCCCAAATTAATAGAGCTTTCACTACCGTTGTCAAAATCAAGAATCAAGATTTCCACAAAGAGAAAAACTCTCCAAATCACAATCCACAATCATCACTCATGGTTCTTAATCTTAAATCACCACACAACTATCTTCTGTGTCACACCCAGACCCGTAGCAGAATGGTATAGGGCATGATTGATTGTCCACAGCTTATAGCCACTATTTAAAGTATCATATTAAAATTTGTCACACATAATCATAGAATTCAAATATTTCATACAATAAACCAAATTCATAAAACATAACAAAATCTATTTTATTACTAAGGCAATTCCAAAGTGTCTTTGTCTCGATTTCTGCTCACACTTGTGTACCAGTATCACGCGTAAAAGAAAATGTTTTTGGATTAATCCAATTTTTAAATAAAAAATGTTGTTTAGTTATTTATTTCAAAATATAATTTAACATGTAATCTCAAGTGTGATGTTACATCTATGATAAATCAATAATAAACACAATCAGCACAACCATAACATATAATGCGAGACAAATATAATGGAAACAATAGGTACGATGAGATTTAAGCTCCGAGAAGCGAATCTAATGATGTTGACGATACCAAGTTCAACCCATGGCTGTAGGGAATTGGTCAGCCGTGGATCTACAACAGAAACCTGTGACACAAAGCGAGTAAGACATAGATGCACATATATGGAACAAAGTATTTGAAACAAGAGAAACATATAACACGTAGTAACACAACGATTTTGCATGTTAAGGATTTTTATAAAACAGTGTAAACAAACACATGACACACCCCAAAAAGATTTAATGGCAAAAAGGGGATAAAGGAATGGATCTACTAACGGTTTGCGTTCCGTTTAATCTTGTTGACACCGCATGAACTTTGGAAACTTCCAAAAGATAGAATTTCCCTAATATACGAAATAGCGAAAAGTTTACTACATAATCATGCACAGAAATGACTGTCACACCCCAACCTATGACAGAAACATCGGGGCAGGACGAACGAGATTGTTCGAGACTTCATAATGCTAAAATATGACAAGTAATTTAAATAACAAGATTTCATTTCATTGATTGAATACATAGTTTCAAATTTGAAATACAACATCATGAAAAACAAAATACACATACAACAACTTTCTAATACATTCTAGGCGAGTATCTAAGTCATCCTACTTGATTCCATGTGTCTCATCATCAATATCAACCTGCAATGCATGTTAAAGTATAGTTCAACACACAAGGCATTGGCGAGCATACAAGTTTAAATAAATAGCATAGTATAAAGTTTTAAACGAATCCTTATGCATCAATGTCTATTCTCGAGGCTAACATGTAATATACGAGCATGCAAATATACCAGTCAACCCAAAGTTTCCCGCTAGCGTAATCTAATCATAGCAATGAAAAGACCGTATGTCTAACTTAACATGACCTCAAGTTTATGGGTGGTGCGTTACTCCTATAGCGCTATACATGTTAAGGGAGGCTTGATCGAAGTTAATGACTAAGTATGAGCAATTCAAGTATAAGCATGTGTGAATTCATGTATAGCACATAGAGCATAGTTTAAGGATTGTTTCGTGATTTAAGCATAGCATGTTTGTGTGAATTGATAGAGTACATGTTTTGCACCCTAAAAGTTATAAAATGTAAAACAGGGTCGAGTATACTCACGGAATTGCAAAAGCGTCCTTAGTAACCGCGAACTATAGGATGTAGGGGAGGACACTAAAGTTATCCTACATGGGGAATAGAATGTGTGAGTGTTTCTGAGTTGGATTCGGATTCGGGTGGGAATGCAGAAGATACAGAAGGTAAGTACGGAAAAATGCCACTTCGTACGACGTGACCACTTTGTACGAAGTGAAAGTCCACTTCGTGCGAAGTGACTGATCACTTCATGCGAAGGGTCTATTTCCATAACGTTTTAGCTCATTTTACACCCGTTTTGTGACAATTTGTAAAATTCCGGTAATTCTGTACAACTTGAACAACTAGTACATTGTTTATTTACCGTATAACATGAATTAATTTTTGATTTTAAATCCTAAAAGTCTAGGATTTAATCAAATCATAGTTTGGTATGATAATAGATTCGTCATAATCACGAATATATAAAAACCATATCCTGGTCAAATGACAAAGACGCGAACACATAATAAATTTCAGTACTGGTTACGGTGTAGTCTGATATTACAAAATTAAAACATAAGATATATTGGCAATGTTATACCATAGAAATTTTATATAAAATACCAAATTGTCCAAGTCTGTAGCAAAATTCAGCATTCTGCAGCAAAATTCAGCAAATGCCAAAAACCCAAAAATAAATAGTTTTAGCTAAAGAATAATAACGGGTGTTAGAAATAGTATAAAACCCATATATAAATCTTATTATTTGAAGCTATACTGTATGTTCAGTAAAAACCTGACAACAAAGCCGTTACCGGAACTGAACTCAAAATGACAAATTTATTAGTCTGAATAGGTAAATTAATTAACGGGACAATAAAAATTGTACTAGAATTATTATGAACATAAAATTTTATAAGTAAATCCGTATATTAGTGTTTCACCCGGTACAAGACCCGAACTAACTTTATCAACCGAACAACGAAACGATAAGACTAGTGAGTTATTTTGGCATATTATAACATCGTTTTAAAGTGTTTGGACATTAGTTTTTATAAAAACTTATATATAAAATTATTAAAGTTTATAAAAGTTTTAAAATTGCATATTATTTATAAAAAAATTACAACACCAACACCCCCCCCCCCCACACACACACACCCCTCACGGCAACATGGGGGTAATTCCCCATGCCACTAAGTCTAAATGTTGTGTTGTCAATTTGTGGAGATGGTTTAGTGTATGGTAGTGTAAGATCATAATCACAACAATAAACCATTATCATCCTTCTATTTTCTTTCAATTCTCACAACATCAAAAATCAACAAACACTTCCTTTTTCCCTTCATAAAAATCGGCCAAGCACTCCCTTGTTCACCTTCAACTTTTTAAAATCCTAACACAAGAACTTCAAGCATGCATGAAGATCTAAGGAGTTTGCAAAGATGAGGAGCCCACTTTGGAAGCTTGGAACTCTTGATCAACCTATTTTCTTCGTCTTTTAGCTCACTCCTAGCCTTGTGCTAGTAGTAAGATCTTAAACCTTATCTTATACTTTTTATTTTACAAAAATTACACAAGATTATCATTCAATACATTTAAAACCTACTTGAAAAACACTAATAAATCTATGATCACTAATATAATTATGTTGTTTTATTGATGATTTTCGATGATCTTGGAATTGTTATAAATTAGTAAACTTGAATCTTGCAAATTTATGAATAGAAAGATGATCTAAACACATGCATGTTTAGATTAGCAAGATTCATTAACAAAAATAGTCATGAACATGATTTCATATTTTAAAGATGATCATACAAGTATCAGATCACTAAATAAAAGTTATGATTTAGAAATTTTGTTTAAAAATGATAATAAAGTTTCCATTTTAAGAAAGTTTAAAATTATAACAAGTTCATGACATTTTTGTTAATATATTTGTATAATATATGTAATTTGATGATGATTTGAGTTATTTAAGTATTTAAAAACATGTTGAAAACATGGGAAACTTATATTTTAAAGAAAACTATGGCAATTTTTTTATAAAAGTTAATCTTGATTAAGATATGATTAAACTAAAGATTTGGTGATTAAAAGTGATTAGGAACTTTAGTCATGTTTAGATAAAGGATTTGGATGAAAAAGTTAAGAAATTAATTACTTATATCTTCTTAAAGTAAAAATGAGATAAATATATATTTTTGATAAAAATATATATTTTTAAAACCACCTTATATGTGTACATGTATATTTGTATAAAAACTATATATATTTTGATCATGTTAAATTGAATACAAAATATATAAGTGTTCAAATTTTGATAAATAATATATCAGACAATTCGGACAACTTGGACAATTCGGACAAAATAAAGTATATGGTATAAACGAAACAAACGACAAAGACGAAACGAATAAAATAGTCGACGAGAACATAACGGTCAAAACGAACAAATCAACCGTTATACTATATATTTACGAGAATTTTTAAAAATGTAACTTATAACTAATAGTTTTTACAAATAATTTTTTATAAGTTACAAACATTTACTAGTAAGTATATTAAAAATAAATTTTTATAAGTTATAAACATTTACTAGTAAGTATATTAAAAATTTTGACTAAGCCCATTCTTATAAAAACTATATTGGGCTAAACTTATTTTTATTAAATATATGGACTAGCCCATTTATATAAATTAGTTGGGCTAAGGCCCACTTGTATAAAAATCAAACTTGGGCTAAGCCCACTTTTATAAATTTAACTTTGGGCTAAGCCCACTTTTATAAAATTTACAAGTTCTAGGTCCACTTGTATAAAAATTAAACTTTGGGCTAAGCCCACTTTTATAAAAATTACATGGGCTAAGCCCACTTAAATAAAAGATAACTTTGGGCCAAACCCACTTTTATAAAGAAATAAATTGGGCTAATCTATTTCTACAAAAAAAAAAACTAACTTTGTGTTAAAGCCCACTTTTATAAAACTGAACATGGGCTAATCCAATATTTATAAACTATATTGGGCTAGGTCCAATCTTTTAGTTTAACTTGGGCTAGACCTACTTTTACAAACCAATTGGGCTCAACTCACTTTAAACAAAATTCGGATTGGGCTAGGCCCACATACATGAAATAAATCGGGCTAGGCCCACTCTTATGAAATGAATTGGACTAGGCCCATACTTACAAAAGCTTTTGGGCTAGACCATAAGAATAAATTATTGGATTGAGTTATTTACAATTAAATTATAGATTAGGTCCATTTACATGTAAACAATCCAAAATATATATATATGAAATATATATTATAGGGTGAGGTTATTGTGAGAAAATTTAAAAGTGTGAGAAGGATAACAAAGAATCTAAATCATTAGATATTTAATCTAATGGTTGAGATCATAGTGGCAATTCTGTAAATAATGTTGACTATTAAACTAACTAATTTTCTAGATTAAGGGTATAAAGGTAAATTTAATATTTTTAAATTAAAAAACTAACATTAATACACATGCAAAGTTCCCCCCTTCTTTTTTAAACATCAATAACTTTTTATACGTGATTCTTTTTTTTAAAAAAATTACACTATAATAACAAGTGTTTTTTTTATCTTTAATATGAGTACCATATTGATATACTTATGTAGAGTTATTTCTGTTTTTATATATTTAGGGTGTTATTTCTATTTTGATTCTGATTAAAGTGTTGGCTGGTGTTATATTAGGGTGTTATTTCTGTTATATTTCTTTCTTTATAAGATGTATGCCTTCAATATACATGCTGTGGTGTTTTTATGAGTTATGATGTTTTTATGAGTTAGAGTGTTTTTGTGAGTTATATTTATGTTCTTTATAAGATGTATGCCTTCAATTTACATGCTATGATGTTTTAATAGTTAGGGTGTTATTTCAAATTCGAAAATCCCTATAATAATACCAAAAATCGGTTGCACATATTCGTTCCATAATTAGATTTTATTAGTTAAATTACACTTATACCCTTAAATTACCAAAATAAAAAGGGACACATGTCACCTTCATAATCTTTCTTATCCTTCTCACACTTTTAAATTCTCACATGAACCTCTACATATATATATATATATATATATATATATATATATATGTTTATCAACAAAGAAAAACCAACAAATACAAGTATGAAATTCAAGATAAAATACTTGTACGAAAATCAAACGAAAGCCTAAGTGTTTAATAGATTAGAACACTTGTGGGTCGAGAAATGAACAGGTATCAAGAATCGAATAGAAATTTGTACGGAATGCAAATCAGTGAGTTCATGTTTCCGCTTTTTATTTTAACGTTTTTATGGTTTTTAAACGTGCCGGGATGTATACATGTTACAATTAATATACCTAGGAAAATGAAAATATTTAGATCACAGGTGAATAAAGCTCGCCATTAATGAATAACAAGTACCGAGGAACAAGGGGATAGATCTATTGGGTGTGGGCGAGCCCCATTATATTACAACAATAATAACATATCGTATTAGAGTCTTTTGTGTCTAAAACAAGTGTCTTAGACACAATTAAATCGTCAAGGGTTGGTTGCCACCTTATTCGGCATACAGATTAGTGTCCTTGCAACACACTGATGATCTTACAAGTTTCATTAAGCTATATTAAATGAATTTATTATTTCAAATGTTTTTGAAGATTCATTTGATACAAAAATTTATAACATGAATTCACCAGCTTTTGTTAATGTTGTTTTCAAAATTAACATGTATTACAGGAAACTAGTGGATGGACTTCAGAGAAAATCTTGTTCGTTTGTTGTGTAGTCAAGATGTTGTGTTTCATCCAGTCTTTCGTTGTTATGTTATATAAACTTATGTTTGAATTTTAAGTAATGATGTTAAACTTGTGGTATGTTTTAAAAACAAAAGTTTGTATGTAAATTATGTATTAAATAAAAAGTATGGACAAACGTTTTGTAACATATTAAATTGTCGTTTACTTGGTTGAATGCAAGGATTGCCGCTCTGGCCACACCTCGCGACACGCTTTCGCTACATCGAAAATTCGCAGTGTGACAGACATTGTATCAGAGCTTCAATTGTAGTGAACCAAGATTCTTTCGAGTCTAGTCTACAATTTCAAAATGGTCTTTTTATGAAAGTCATAAGTTTTTTGTGAAATTGTAACCAGAGTTTTCCCCACGGCATGTATACGAAGGTCCACTAGTACTAAACGATAAATCAAAACAATAATGCAAGGACATTATACGAAATAGTCTTTAAGGATTAGACACGATAACAGTTTGATGAATCAGAATGATACATGACATGACTTACAATGAAACTGAAACATAATTCACAAAATTTTATTATAAGTTGTTCACATATATAAGTTGTACAAATTATTTTGCCAGGACCATGTCTTCCGACTCCGACACTGATTCCACGGGATATGCTTCGAACGATGATTACATACCATTAGATGATCCTGCTCCACCTGTTATCATCATCATCTCCGATGACGAGCTATCGGATGATGAGTGGATGGACATCGATTTCCAACCATTTGCCTTACCTGAGCCTGACCATGTCGATATTACTTTAGAGGATGATGTATTGGCAGTACCTCATTTACATGAGATGGTCATATTCGGTCACCCTGACGGTGAACATGTCGTTGCTTATGTCGCCGTACCACTTAATGTGGTAGATCCTTTTAATGATGTTGTCGATGAGGATGGACACCCCGTACCTCCTATTGTTGAGGATGATGTCATTCCAGTCATGCATGTTGAGCATGTTGACGATGACCTTGGCATTGGTGAGGATTTTGACATTGTCATGTTAGAGGTCGCCCAGCCAGAGGCTAAAGTTATTGGCATTACATCGTCTGCACCCTCCACACCTCTGACCCTATCACCTATGCTTCACCAAATACCACTTTACCACCATCTTCTGATATCTTACCTACACATGTTGATACTGTTTTATCAGACACATTATACACCGATCATTTATCTGAGTTTGCACCATCATTGCATCCTTTAGGGGATGTCACATACCACACTGATCATGTGATACATCACCCTTCTTTTGGACCATCCCATTATACTCTTGGTAGTACTTCTCAGTTCGCTGATCATGTATCTTCTTATCCTTTTGCTGGATTTGTTTTGTAATGCCCATATCTCAATAGGTCAAATCAAGGCTTAAACAACAAAATTTACGGCTCAAATTAAACTTTTACGCATCATTAAAGTAAACTTGATTATACATACAAAATTAACAATTTTAAACAACTACAATCCAAACACATTTACAAAAGTTATAAACACATGATATTGGGTAAAGTATATCAACACCATGAACAAAAGACAACAAAAGTATTTTGACCCGTTTACAACATTTAAATCTGGAAGCGTGTTGAGGGCAATATAGAGTCTGTTCGTATTCCAAGCTCGTAGTCAACCATGGTGGGATTTTCCTATCAAACTCAACATAAGCATTATTAGCACGATTCTCTAGATATCAAAATTTCATCATACACTACATTTGCTTATTTGAACCATTAGTCAGATCGTAATTAGAAACTATCATATACAAATTAATCTTTTTATCTAGCAATCCCACTTACTTGGTTGCTAACATCGGAATTCTAATTTATAACTACATGGTAATCATACCAATTATCATTATCATTACTTATTTCTTTTACCTTCTATTTTAACTCGATCACGTCAGATCATCATTCAACCATTCTTATTGCATTCTACTTTGATCCGTTAACATTGGATCATTATACGGTCATTCTTATTACATTCCACTTTGACCTGTTCACATCGGATCATCGTACGGTCATTCTTATTACATTCCGTTTCGACCCGTTCACATCGGATCATCATATGGTCATTCTTATTACATTCCACTTCGACCCGTTCGCATCGGACCATCATACGGTCATTCTTATTATACGACATATTCTATATATCATGTTCTTCTAAGTTGTGCTTAATGATCAATGGCGATGAAATGAAACCAATATCCTATTCTACATTAAGCTAAACTAAAGTGAAGTTCGTATGAACTTACCGTGATCTTGCGTTACTTACGTCTTGGAATGGCTCGTGCCTTCCTCCTTCTTTGCTCCTATATATTACAACTTCACACTTTTAGCTTTCATACAAAATTCATCACATATGCATTCTCCTTTATTCATTATGGAGTTAATAACTATATTCATTTCCATTTTCATTCAAATACATCAAATCCACAAGGATTCATCTCAAAACGCAACTAAATCAACCTAGGCATTTTATCGAACACGTTGTGTGCGTATCATTAGCAAACCATGGTGTACAAGTATTTTATGCATAACTTTACTAGTTCATGTCAAGATCATCAAATTAACAAATTTCATATATCCCTTATCCCAAACCAATTCCATCTATCAAATGCTCATTATAAGCAACTTCATACATAATTATTACACTAATTTTGCATATAATTCATATTACACTTCACTAAACTTCATTATTCTATAAGTACAAGTGGGTTTTACTCCAAATCATCAACATAATCAAGATAAGCCCATTACAACTTCTAATGTTGATATTAAAAAAGCATTAAAGTTCAGTTTCATAAAACACTCAAGGATTTCACATGACCCATCACATCAAAATCACCAAAACATAAAATTCGACTTACTCGGTGTTAGAAACACTTAGCTGTCATGAATCTTAGTTCATGCATCAATTCAGGCTTCAATTTCCTTGTCAATTTTGTTGATTTATGACATTAGGGTTTTTCCTTTTCTTCTCCTAGTTCCAGTCGACACACACACCACTGGTGTGTGTTGTGTTTGAGTTTTAATTGTGTTTTATGCACTAATCTTTCAACTTATACATATTTGGTCCCTCAATTATAGTGTTTATATTTTTCTTGACTCAAACATTTTCTTTTTAAGTTAAAATCTTATTTACATTATTATTTTAACATAATCAAATATATAAGGATTTGGGGTGTTACAAATCTACCCCCTTAAAGAAGGTTTCATCCTCGAAACCCGAATACATACTAAATAAAAATGGATAGTACTCCCGCATTTAATCCTCCAATTCCCATGTAAGATCGGATCCCTTTCTGTGTTGCCATTGTATTAACACTTGCCTAATAACTTTGTTGCGTAGATACTTCACCTTGAAGTCTTTAATAGCTACCGCCCATTCAATATAATTCATGTGTTCATCCACCTCAATATCATCTAGGGGTACGTGAGCCGTTTCATTTGCAAGACATTTCTTAATTGTGACACATGAAACGTGTCGTGTATACCATCTAACGTCGGGGGTAACTCTAACCAGTACGCCACCTTCCCAATTCGTGCTAGAACCTAGAAAGGTCCTATGTAACGTGGTCCCGATTTTCCCCGTTTGCAAAAACGAATTTTACCCTTCCAAGGTGAGACTTTTAGAAAAACACGGTCTCCTACTTGAAATTCAATAGGATGCCTCTATTGTCCGCGTATGCTTTCTGCCGGTCTTGTGCCGCCTTCAGACGTGATCGTACAAGGTCAATCTTTTCATTTGTTTTAGTTACCACATCCTTTGATGCAAGCTCTCTTTGCCCACCTCTCCCAACACACAGGAGTTCTACATTTTCGTCCGTACAACATTTCGTCGATACAACATTTCGTCGATACAACATTTCGTAATGGTAGATGTTCATCCCAATTTCCTCCAAAATCTATAACACATGCTCTTAACATATCCACAAGCGTTTGAATGGTTCTTTCTGACTGCCCATCCGTTTGAGGATGATAAGCGGTACTTAAGTGCAATTTAGTACCCATCCTTTCGTGGAACTTTTGCTAGTAACGGGAGGTAAATCGCATATCCCGATCTGACACAATAGATACAGGCATTACGTGACGGGATATAATCTCATTCACGAATATTTCTGCCATCTGTTCTGAGGAATATGTTTCTCGAATAGGTAGAAAATGGGCACTTTTGTTGAGACGGTCAACAATGACCCATATTGCATCATGCCCCTTCCTCGTTTTTGGAAGCTTAGTTACGAGGTCCATGGTCATATCCTCCCACTTCCAGACCGGGATTTCCAAAGGTTGCAACTTCCTGTACAGTTTTTGATGTTCCGCCTTTACTTGAGAGCAAGTCAAACATTTCGCAACGTACTTAACAATATCACGCTTCATTCCTGGCCACCAATAATTTTTTCTTAAATCCCGATACATTTTCATGGCTTCCGGGTGAACCGAGTATCGTGACTTATGAGCTTCCTCAAAGAGTACCTCCTTTACATAGGACCCCCAGATTCGGCCATACCTTGTTTTAATCCCTTTCACGTTCTCTTTTAACTTGTGTGCAAATCCTTTAGTTCTTTATTTCCTTGAATTATCCGCATTTAACGACTTGATTTGAGCTTCTCGTATACTTTTGAGGAGATTAGGTGTAACTATCATTCTCATTGATTTTACCGAATTGGGAGCGGGTATTCCTTTCGACTTAAAGCTTCTGCACAACATTGCCTTCCCGGATGATAGAGGATGTCACAGTCGTAATCTTAATAAGTTCTAGCCATCTCTGTTGCCTCATATTAAGATCTTTCTGCTCGAAGAAGTATTTGAGGCTTTATGATTGAGTAGATCATGCACTTCATTCATCAAATAATGCCTCCATATCTTCAGAGTGAATACTATGCTGCAACTCCAAATCATGAGTCGGGTAGTTACCTCATGCTATTTTAGTTGTCTAGAGCATAGGCAACGACCTTGCCCCTTTGTATCAAGACGCATCCCAACTTGATGCGAAGCATCTGTGTACAAAACGAACCTTCCACACCATCGGTAATATTAGCACTGGCGAGCTTGAAAGTTTTTCCTTCAGGTCTGAAGGCTTCTCTTGATCCGTACCCTAATCAAACTTTTCATTCTTCTCGTTAGCTTAGTCATGGCAAAGCTATCTTAGAAAAATTTGAATGTATCTTCTATAGTAACCGGCTAATCCTAGGAAACTCTTACTTCCTTGGTTCTTTGGAGAACCATTTCATTATGGCCTCTATCTTAGAAGGTCTACTTGAAACTTCTTCATTTATCACATGGCCGAGGAATTGCACTTCTCTTAGCCAAATGCGCACTTGGAAAATTTAGATACAACTTTTCTTTACGAAGCGTTTTCTAACACTCACGCAAATGGCAGGCATGATCAGATTTTCAATTCGGGAGTATACCAATATATCATCTATGAAGACATCACAGATTTGTCTACCATTTACTGACACACTCGATTATTACATCCATGAACGCAACTATGCATTAGTCAACCCAAAGGACATTACAAGAACTCATAATGTCCATAGCAGTCCTAAACGCAGTCTTGGTTCTCACGTACTCGTAGTTGATGATACCCAATCGTAGATCGATTTTCGAGAACCACTCACTCCTTGCAACTGGTCGAATAAGTCATCATTCTAGGAAAGGGATAACGGTTCTTAACGTAGTTTGTTTAATTCTCGGAATCGATGCACATTCGCATTGCGCCATCTTTTTTTCACGAAAAGCACGGTGCACCCATGGTGATACACTTGGGCGTATGAAACCCTTGTCAAGTAATTCTTGTAGTTGGATCATCAATTCCGTATTTCGGTAGGAGCTAATCGATAGGGTGCTTTAGCACCGGCGTCGCACTCGGATTTAGTTCAATCTGAAACTCTACTTCTCGTTGGGTGGAAGCCCGGTAAATCGTCGGGATACATCAGGAATTCATTTACAATTTCACTCTCAAATTTTGGTGCCCCATGATGGGTATCCACAATAGGCTAAGTATGCCTTACTCCCGTTTCGACGTATTTGATCGCTTGAATAAGGTGCAGAATGTAGGTTTTACTTCTCTTTCCATGTACAGTTATCTGCTTACCACTAGGCGTCATCACGTGAATGGTCTTGCTTTCACATTGGATTTTGGCATGATGTCGAGACAACCAATCCATACCAACCACTACCTTGAATTCTCCAAGATCATGGGTAAAGTCAATGTCAAATTCTTGTTTTCAATTGTTATCTTGCAACCCTTACATATTTCATGTAACAGATAGCTTTTGCTATAAGCTATGTCTACTTCTAAGGGCATCGACATCTTTTTATTCTAAATGATTGGCGCCATATAATATCACTTGACACAATGACTTACTAGCCCAGTATCAAATAACACTAGTTGGCATCAATTTAATAAGATATACCTGACACAACATTCGGAAGTGCCTTAGCTTCTTCAGATGATATCTAAAACATTCTATCCGAGCTTTTGGAACTTCTTCCTTCTTTCCTTCCTTGCCCGTCTTTTGTTGAAGCTTTGGACATTCGCCTTAATATGACCGGTTGAAACATTGAAGCAGTTTGGGGGATTAGGACATTTGTAGTACGGGTGTCCTTCTTGACCACAGTTGTAACATCCCTTCTTACCCATTAGACACTCTCTTGTATGGAGCTTCCGCAAGTCTTGCATTTGGGAATACCTCCCTTGCTTAATCCTTCTTACCCTGATCTGGACTTCTACTTCTTGACGGATTAGGACTAGTGAACTTCTCAGATAATCTCTTTTCACCCTTCCACTTGTCGTTTCAGTTCGATCTCCCTATCCCGGGCCCAATTGATGAGCTCATTCAGGTTTCACATTTTGATGGATGATGAATTCTCAAAACTCAGCTTCAACATGGCGTGGTAGGGATTTATCTCATCTTTTGACTTCACAAATCTTGACAAACTTCACTTGTCAAGAAATACATTGTAAATCTCATCGATTGACTCCTCCTTTTGATGAAGACGCAGGAAGTCTTCTTGAATTCTATCAATTGCTGATTTGGGCAATGATATTAAAGAATGGCTCTTTAAACTCTTGCCATTTAAGGTTTGAAGCTTATCCTCACCCAGTTCCTTACAATGGATCCACCAATCCTTGGCCTGAAGTTGGAGTTGGCCCGTAGCAAACATTACTTGATCTTCTTTTCGCATCAGCTACGAACAAAGACGACCTCCATGTTAGTGATCCATCTTTGGCATTTTATTGGATCAATTTCACATTATATGATGCGGGGTTGCATGCCATAAAATCCGATATGTACACCTACAGTTCCCTTCTTGCTTTGTGATTCATAGATCATATCTTCAATTCTTCCATCTTACTCTCAACATAGCTTCAACTGATTCTAGAACACAGCTTTATACTCTGAGCTATTTGAAGAAGGTTGGCTTGGATAGCCTTCCCTACTTCATCGAGATTCTCTCGTTCATTGCTTCTTGTAGTGCCGCTTCATATCGTTCATATTTATTTCATTTGCCATCTACATAAACATTTATCATACTCGTTAATTAACACACTTACCTCATCATATGTCAGTTCAAGCTATCATATTACATTTATTGCATTCTGTTTCTTATTCCTTGTCATTATCATTGGTCAATAAGGATCGTACAATACATGATTGCCAATCCCAAGGATTTGAAATCCTTAACCTTCCTTACTTGTGTTTACGCACTATGCCTTGCCAAATGAACTCATGTGGCAGATATTTGTGTTTCTCCAACATTCTTATAGATTATGCTAACTTCTCAGAACTTTATCAGGGTCTATATACAAGTCATAAGGAATACAAGGTTTCTAAACATAACATTTTATCAAATTTAAGGATCTTTATTTGTCATTCAAACATGCCGTAAGCTACGGTTTGTCCACCGTAGCTTACGGTGGCCATCAAGCATTTATTTCAGGGATCACTGGCCGTAGGTTACGGCCACCTACCGTAGCCTACGACACTCCTTCAACTGATAATCCATCCTCACCGTAAGCTACGGTATGCATACCATAGCTTACGGTATTGACATATTGAAACAGGATCTTCTCCCCGTAGCCTACGGCAAGTAGCTGTAGGTTACGGTCAGTTACTGCTGTCACTCCTTGACCATTTGAACCCTACCGTAAACTACGATAAACTGCCGTAGCTTAAGGTCATTCACTGCAGTCCTATTCTTGTTTTTTTTATTAACCTGTTTCAAAGTTGGCTTGTTTTATCCGGCCCCAAGGTTTCCGAACACACTCCTTTCTAGTGTTAATTTGTTTTTCGCTTCTTTCTAGTCTTTCCATAACATCACTCAATCATATCTAGATTTATAAAGGAATAATTAATGTTTATCTCCTTTTTGCGTCTTGGAATGAACACACATCTCTTCAAGAGCTTTCGGTTTGAGTCCGAGCACTTCGACTCATGCTCGAATCTCTCAAACCTAGGTTCTGATACCAATTGTAATGCCCATATCTCAATAGGTCAAAATCAAGGCTTAAAGAACTAAATTTAAGACTCAATTTAAAATTTTATCGCATCATTAAAGTAAACTTGATTATACATACAAAATTAACAATTTTAAACAACTATAATCCCAACGACATTTACAAAAGTTATAAACACATGATATTGGGTAAAGTATATCAATACCATGACCAAAAGACAACAAAACTATTTTGACCCGTTTACAACATTTAAATATGGAAGCGTGTTGAGGGCAATGTAGAGTGTGTTCATATTCCAAGCTCGTAGTCATCCGTGGTGGGATTTTCCTATCAAACTCAACATAAACATTATTAGCATGATTCTCCAGATATCAAAATTTCATAATACATTACATTAGCTTATTTGAACCATTATTCAGATCGTAATTAGAAACTATCATATATAAATTAATCTTTTCATCTAGGAATCCCACTTACGTGGTTGCTAACATCGGAATTCTAATTTATAACTACATGGTAATCATACCAATTATCATTATCATTACTTATTTCTTTACCTTCTATTTTAACTTGATCACATCAGATCATCATTCAACCATTCTTATTGCATTCTACTTTGACCCGTTCACATCGGATCATTATACGGTCATTCTTATTACATTCCCGCTTCAACCCATTCAAATCAGATCATCATACGGTCATTCTTATTACACTCCACTTTGACCGTTCGCATCGGATCATCATACGGTCATTCTTATTATACGACATATTCTGTATATCATGTTCTTCTAAGATGTGCTTAACGATCAAGGACGTTGAAATGAAACCAATACCCTATTCTACATTAAGCTAAACTAAAGCGAAGTTCGTATGAACTTACCATGATCTTGCGTTACTTGTGTCCTGGGATGGCTCGTGCCTTCCTCCTTCTTCGCTCCTATATATTACAACGTCACACTTTTAGCTTTCATACAAAATTCATCAAATATGCATTCTCCTTTATTCATTATGGAGTTAATAATTATATTCATTTCCATTTTCATTCAAATAAATCAAATCCATAAGGATTCATCTCAAAAGCAACTAAATCAACCTAGGCATTTTATCGAACACGTTGTGTGCGTATCATTAGCAAGGCATGGTGTACAAGTATTTATGCATAACTTTACTAGTTAATGTCAAGATCATCAAATTTAACAAATTTCATATATCCCTTATCCTAAACCAGTTCCATCTATAAAATGCTCATTATAAGCAACTCCATACATAATTATTACACTAATTTTGCATATAATTCCATATTACACTTCACTAAACTTCATTATTCTATAAGTACAAGTGGGTTTTACCCCAAATCATCAACATAATCAAGATTAAACACATTACAACTTCTGATGTTGATATTAAAAAGCATTAAAGTTCAATTTCATAAAACACTCACGGATTTAACATGACCCATCACATCAAAATCACCAAAACATAAAATTCGACTTTCTCAGTGTTATAAACACTTAGCTGATCATGAATCTTAGTTCATGCATCAATTCAGTCTTCAATTTCCTTGTCAGTTTTGTTGATTTGTGACATTAGGGTTTTTCCTTTTCTTCTACTAGTTCCAGTCGACATACACACCACTGATGTGTGTGTGTTTGAGTTTAGTTTGTGTTTTATGCACTAATCTTTCAACTTATACATATTTGGTCCCTCAATTATAGTGTTTATATTACTCTTGACTCAAACATTTTCTTTTTAAGTTAAAATCTAATTTACATTATTATTTTAACATAATCACATATATATGGATTTTGGGGTGTTACATGTTTCTACTACTGTTACACCGACATTCAGTTTGTACCCAGACCCGTGGGCTGTAGGGCCATCACATGTTCCATACAATCAATCTATGACTGAGTATCCTCCTGTTACTCTGATCCCCACTCCTGATATATGTCTCATCCCCCACCTTATATGCATAGTACTGTAACATACCCTTCACCTTACTTTACTGTTTCACATGACCAGCCACCTCTGGGCTTGAGCCCATCCGACCCCTATCACCCGACCCACTTGCCACTCACCACCACTGAGTATAGACTCACATCCACCGAGATACAGCTCGGTATTCTGTTTCGACGATTTCATGAGCTTTAATGCTCAACTCACTACTATCTGAGCATCACAGAGTGCTCCATCATCATCATCATCCATCTCACTCACCACACATCCCCGTTAGTACCATCACTTGCATCATCTCATGCCACCTCTTCATCATTTGAGAGGCGCATTAGTGCCATAGAGGAGGAGATGGCGTACTTCCGCATTGTGATCCGCGTATCTACACCCCCACCCATCAGTCTAGCTTGGTATGTAATTAGGTTTTGGAGATAGTACCTGTGTCAGGTTAGTAGAAGATTGAAGGAATTTTGAAGATATATATAAGTCAACTTGAAGACTCTGAGGAAATGATGCGAAAAAATATCTACTTTTGTTTATATGTTGTATAAGACTTATATGTCGGAGTGATGAAACTCGGAATTATATTTTTGTATTTTGCAAAAATGATGTAATAAGTTGACAGTATATATATATATTTGAAAGTTGATTATCCTTCTTTTATCATGCATTGTTGATTATTCATTATATTTGTATCAAATATTTGCTCACGTGAGAGATGATTCGATTTATTAACTATTATATATTCTATTAGATATATTTTATTCTATTTGTTCTATGAATGACAATATTTATCTAAAATAATTGTCTAATTCATTCTATATGATTTTATATATGAAGATCATGCCACCAAGAAGAAGGAGCATACATCAACTCCAAACTCCCCTATCCACTTCTCAAGTTGAACTTGATGCTTTGTTGAATCAAGGCATTGCGGATGCGATTGCTCAACATGAAACAAATTAGACCAATTTGAGAAATGAAGCTAGGGCTCAAGCCCCACCAATAACAACAAATTTTACGAACGGTTGGTTACTCATAACCTTACAAGAAATTTTCATTAATATTTTATTTGCAAAATAAATATTTTTGACAATTTCAAGAACCAACATTCAGGATGCACAATAAGAAACTTTTAGATTGCAAACCATTGAACTTTGACGGGACAGGCGGAGCGGTAGCATTTGTTCGATGGACCGAAAAGAAAGATTCTATAATCCCTGAGTAACTGTTCCCCTAACCAGACTGTATTTTATGTTTCGGGATTGTTCATTGACTGAAGCTTTATCATGGTGGAATCTGCAAGTACAAACGTTAGGAGATGCAGCAGCATACGATATCACTTGGGAATAACTTAAGGAAATGATGCGAGAGAAGTATTATTCAAGGGCCGAACAAAAAAGTTGGAAACAAAGTTTTGGAATATAGCGATGATTGGATCTGACATCTATGGCTATACTCAACGATTTCACGATCTTTCACGAGTCATTCCATATATGGTAACCCCCGAATTCAAACGTATCGAATGATACATTTGGAAATTAGCTCCGGAAATCAGAAGTATGGTTACTTCGTCACATCCAACAACCATCACAGAGGCAATCACAGTTGCAGTAAGCTTTACCAAAGAAGCGGTAAGAATGAATAAGTTTTCGAGAAAGAGTACGGAGATGCCTAATTAGACACATGTAGAATCAACCTCACACGAGAAGAAAAGAGAAAGTTTACACACTTCAAGAAAGGTTCTCCGACCGAGTAATAAGAAGAAGGAACCCCCATAGCAAAAAAGAACAAAGCATTCGTGGCGACAGGAGAGACAAATCGAGAGGTTATACTAGAAATTCACCTAAGTGCAACAGGTGCAATTATCATCATTATGGTGGATGCTGAACCACCAAATGTGATAAGTGCGGGAAGTTGGGACACCGCACCAAAAATTATTGGTGTAATAACAAAGGAAACAGGAATGAAGGCAAGAAAGAAGGCGGTTACGGAAATGGAAATGACCGAGGAAGAAATCAAAGTTGCTATGGTTGCGTTGAACTGTGCCACTTTTGAAAGAATTACCCAAAGGAGAACAAAGGGCACGGGCGAGCCTTTGTAATAGGAGCTCATGAGGCACGTTTGGATCCAATTGTGATCATTGGTACATTCACTGTCAATAATCATTTCGCATCTATTTTACTTGATACTGGCGCAGATTTTAGTTTCATATCTTTAGAGTTTAAAGATATACTTGAACTAAATTTAAATAAATTAAATATTCCATTCACTATCGAACTAGCGAATGGAAAGATAATTGAATCTGATGAGATTATTAAAGATGTTCTTTAGAGTTAGGTGGCAAAAATTCAACATCGATTTATTACCATCCAGTTAGGTAGTTTTGATGTTGTAATCGGTAGGATTGGTTATCCAATAATCAAGCCGAAGTCGTGTGTTGCAACAAAATTATTCGCATTCCTCTTCCTAATAACGAAAACATTTCTTATACATGGTGAGAAGAGCGAAATGCCATTGCAAATTATTTCTTGTATGAAAGCTCAAACGTGCTTGTGAAAAGGATGTATAGCATTCTTAGCACACGTTGTTGATAAGAAATCCAAGGAGCCAAAACTTGAGGAAATCCTGTTGTTAAGGAATTCCCTGAAGTCTTCCTAGAGGACTTGCCAGGAATACCACCACGACAAGTCGAATTTCGCATAGACTTGATTCCAGGAGCTGCACCTGTAGCGAAATCCCCTTACCGATTAGCTCCTTCGAAAATGCAAGAGTTGTCCACACAACTTCAAGAGTTGTTGGAAAAGGTTTTGTTAGACCAAGCTTCTCACCTAGGGGAGCTCCAGTTCTATTAACAAAGAAGAAAGATGGAAGCTTTAGAATGTGCATAGATTATTGAGAATTGAACAAACTCACGATCAAGAATCGGTATCCGTTACCGAGGATCGATGATCTGTTCGATCAAACTTCAAGGATCAAGTTTTTACTCGAAGATTGACTTAAGGTCAGGATACCATTAGCTTAGAGTGCGGGAAGAAAGTATTCTAAAGACAGCATTCCGAACCGTTCGGTCACTACGAGTTCCTTGTTATGCCATTTGGTCTAACAAATGCACCGACGGTGTTCATGGACTTAATGAACCGTGTATGCAAACCTTACCTTGATAAATTTGTGATAGTATTTATTGATGATATATTGATATATTCACGAAATAAGAAGGATCACGAACATCATCTTAGGACCATTCTTTAGTTGTTAAAGAAGGAGAAACTGTATGTAAAATTCTCTAAGTGCAAATTTTGGCTTCGTGAGTCCAATTTCTCGGACATGTAGTCAATAAAAAATAGAAGACATTAAGAATTGGAACGCACCTAAGACACCCACCAAAGTACGCCAATTTTTAGGATTGGCCGGTTATATCGAAGATGCATTGAGAATTTTTCAAAAATCGCTCAACCACTCACCTCCTTAACTCAGAAAGATAAGAAATTGGGGAGAGAAACAAGAAGCAGCTTTCCAATAGCTTAAGGATATAAACTTTGTGATGCACCGATTTTATCACTTCGGGATGGCATTGATGACTTTGTAGTTTATTGTGACGCTTCACGTCAAGGTTTAGGATGCGTATTAATGCAACAAGAAAAGTCATCGCATACTGATAGTGGCCGAAAACCGATGTTTTTATTAAGCTTAAGTTGACGTTTTACATAATTTTTAGTTTTGAATAGCCTACTGTTGATTAGATTTGTGTTTTATAGGTTTACAAAGTTTAAGGAGCTATTTGGGAGCGTTTTGGAGCATCGGGACGAAAACGGGTCAACCGGGATCACAAAATGGAAAAACAGGAAATCAAGTATTAGAGATGTCATCGCCAACACCCCATTGGGCCGTCGGTGACGCCCCTCAGATAGCCCGTCGGAGAAAATTGGTCGTAGACAGTGGATTAGAGCGTCGGAGGAAAAGCACGTTTTATAGCGCCATCGGCGACACCCCTCCTATGTTCTTGTCACTGAAATTCAATTTTGTACGGGTTTTAACTAGAGGTTTGACCATTTTTGAAGGAGTTACGAATTTCTTGAGTTTTGAACTTGTTCTTGGAGCCTAGCAATACCCAACCTTCATCTCCAACTCCATCGCTTCCATCCAATCATCCAAGTTCATCATCTTCAATCCTAATCCTAGTTCTCTACCATCATCATCACCAATCCTTCCATTCACCCACCATTATCATCAACCTCAAACCCTAATCATCACTCATCACCATCTCTAAGTTCAGATGTTGAAGTTCGAGTTTTCATCAATCGTTGATCGTGCTCGTTCACCATGAGCGGCTAATTTTTTAGGATTTCACCCTGATGTAAACTTTTGTAAGCATTTCTAGGGTTTACTATTTGTTAGAACTTGGTTTATGACTAATTGAATTGCATTTGAAAATTGATAATTTGTTCTTACGTTTGTGTTGGATTTACGAATTATTGAGTGAGTTATGAAATTCGACTTCGTGAAATGAATATACGTATTTATGCCTCGTCTTTTGATAGGATTTAGTTGTCCAAGGCAATGAAGTGCATTGTTGTCGTTGTCTATTAACGGGTGATCTTTGGACAACCCGTAAGTGAATTAAAATGATAAATATTCCACGCTTTAAACGTTTATTTGTTACGATTTGATGTCTAAGGTGTGTTTGGCTTTGCAGGTACCGAAGAGCATAATGAGGGAGTTTAAACGTGCTTTAGCGGGTATTTACAAGAGCCTAATCGAAGATGGGACTCAAGAGATTGAACAAGGGAAAAAATGGAAAAATTAAGCTGACCACCGTAAGCTACGGTGGTCACCGTAGCTTACGGTGGTGTTCCCTCTTGAAAACCACCGTCAGACAGAAGTTTGATGCCGTAATAAAATTTTGCCAACCGAAAGCTACGGTGGGGACCGTAGCTTATGGTGGTGAGCTACGGAAAATGTGTAACTGCCCAATTTAAGCTGAGTTATGGTGGCCTTTCACATTATCACTTATTGGAACGAGTTGCAGAGCAAGGAAGAGGCGATTTGGAGTGTTTTTGATTGATTCTAACAAGTTCTAAACAATATTTTGGTGTGTTTGATTCATATGAACAAGACAATTGAAGTTTGTTTGATTGTGAGAACATGAGTGGCTAAACATTTCGGTGATCATCTTGTGTGGAAGGTTCGGTAAAGCAATTGTGTTTCAATTTACTTATTTCTAGAATAATTGCTATGTTATTGTGATTATGGTGTTGATTGATTGTTTGTAAGTTGTTGGTTGATATTGTGCTTATTGCCTATTTCCGTACGTTCTTGGTGTCGTTGACAATCAAGATATCACGGAAAGGTTTACAGGTTGGGTATTAATCAATTGGTCATCGGGTAACGACCTTGCATTTCAATCCGAGTACTTTGTTCCCTTCTATCACAAATAGTTAACCAAACACGTGTCATGTCTATGTGACTCTTTCTAGTAAAATTGAACACATGCGTTTTGAACCGGAAACCCAAGATGATCATTCCCTTATTAGTCTGTTTACAAACCAATTGTTGAATTGTTAAGTAGTTAAAGCTTAAATCCATCAATCAAAATCTGAAATTAAATTATTGCAAATTAGGTAATTAGTATAATAGTACAACCTTTTGATAGCATTAGTTCCACAAATCCTCGTGTTCGATACCCACTTACCGCTATCTAGTAGCAGTTTTGGGATTAAATTTGCGTGTGACAACGACCTCACGTCAAATTTTGGCGCCGTTTCCGGGGATTTGTGCGCAACGTGTGTTATTGTTTGTTAGTATAGTTTGTTATTTTTCCGGGTTTACGCTGGTTGTGTTAGTGTGCAGGTTCTCACAGGTGTATGCATACTAGAGGATCCAACAAGCTATTACCATTGGTATTTGATCCGGAAATTGAACGGACTTTACGACGCAACAGGGTTTTACTAAGGGAGAATAAAATCAATGGTTCCCCAACAACACCGTCAACACCTATTTCACCACTCCACACCATGGAAAATTTACCTACCACCACAAACCAAACCTCACCATCTACACCTCCACCAAATTCCACCACTTACCAACTTCGACACATGAAGTTGACCAATCTAACGCCGCATCACTAGTACCACCATTCTCATCTTTCTTTCCACACCGGTCAACCCTCATCCACCCAATACCCTTTAAAAAATCAACCATTACCTAGTTCCACCATTATCCATACTTCACCTACATTTCAACCATCAAACCAACCGGGTTCTCATAATCCTTCTTCACAGTTTGTGCATGTCACACCCCGACCGCAGCGGAATAAGAGTCGGGGCATAATTGGGTTATCACCAAAGCTCATGATGTTTACTAAAATGTTTCATATTTATTAAATTCAAATTACAACTTAAATAGTCAAATCAAATCCATACAATTACAAGGAAAATGAAACTAAGTAATACAATCCAAAGCTTATACTGATTTATTCTTCTAAGCCTTCCTATGTGTTTCTTGCCTCAACTGGATCACCTGTATCATGTGTAAAACGGGGGATATTTTGGGTCAACAAAAGTTGGCGAGTGAACCTTGATAAAACATTGTTATTAAGTTCTTGTTGTATTTAATATTAAAAAGTTGTGCAATAATCACATGTGAGCAAACGTATGTATATAACAAAACACAAACCACTTAGAATGAGTATAATATGAATGATGATGACTGTGAGATCAAGGCTCAATCAAACGGAGCCGATCGTATGACATGAATGATGTTGTATGTGAGATCAAGGCTCAATCAAACGGAGCCGATAGAATGAGGCACCTGTACTCAACCCGTATCCACGGGGAGTTGATGGGCCTAATGAAATGCTTGTACTGAAAATGATAAATCCAAACTAAACATAATTCACACAACAATTTGTACACATTTGATACACATTAGATCACAAATATGATGAATGCACAAGTGTTTATATTTATATAATAGTAGAATTGTACGACACATGATACACCCAAAATGTGATTAAAACGGGGAATTTGGTAGAGATTCACTCACATTGGGTGCGTTCTTTTGATGACGTTGGATGCGCACGAGTTTTGGGATTTGATCGACGAGGAAGACTAACCTAAAATAATAACGAAATGGTTCGGTAAATAAATGGATTTTATTTCATGATCTTAATAGGTTTTTAGATTAATTTTTGTGAGTTTAAGGACGTTTTCTAACTTTAAAAATATTATTTTTAAGTATTTTTAATTATTTTTAAATTAAATAAATAAATAAAAAGAAATAAAAATTTTGACTTTTTTGACCGTTGACTAGACGTTGACCGTTGGCCGACCGTTGACGGTCGGACTGTGGTTAAGTGTGCGCTGAGTGAGGTTCGAACCCGAGACATCTCGTACGCGTGCACGCAACTCTACCAACTGAGCTTACGTGTCTAACCCGAAATATTCTCTGTTTTAATTATATATATATACTAATTATTTGTTATTTTTATTGGGTTAATATTAAAATAATTTAAAATGGCCGAACCGCTTGCAGGGACCCGGAGTCGAACTCGGGTCCTTCGGTTCGTATGCGCACAGCCCAACCAGTTGGGCTGTGTGTCTAATCTGTTTAACTTACGGTTTATATTACTCTTATAAACATGCTGTGGCTTGTTCTGATTCAGTTTTAAAAAGGTTGGTTTTAATTCTGAAAGTCGGTACGTTGTAAGATTCGAACTCAGTGACGTGCGTTTATGTTTGCACACAGTCCACCGCTGGACTGTGTGTCTAACCCGGTTAATCATTCAGTTTTAATTATACTTAAACACATTTCGACTTCGTCTTCTTCATTTATAAAGACACAGAACAAAGGTGACCGACTATTCTTGTTTAAATCGGTCATCTATCATATAGTTGATTGAATTAAAATGGATAGAGAGGGTTACGGAATCGAATGTACCGATCAGAATGTTTTCTTCAGAATTCGGCAAGAGTCGTCGGCTCTGATTTGTGACTTCCGTCTGAGTGAATCAATTAACAGTTTTGATCAACGAGTTGTGAAATTAGGTTACTAAACAAGGGATATCAGGGGGTTTAGATGATTGTACCGATTCACAGCGAGACTTCGGAATTTCCAGTGATTTTCGGCGAGTGCAGAAATTCCCGGCAACGTTGTCTGAGTCGGATTCTGGTTGAACGATTTATGTTATTACTTGTCTAATGATGGATTGAAAACGAAAGAGTCGAGAAATTTACCGATTTGGTGTAAGTCTCGGTTTTCCGGCAAGAGTCCGGCGAATGCAGAATATCTCCGGCGAGTGCTAAAGCTTCGAGAAATTGTGCGATTTTGAGCGAAAAGATTACCAGAGGTTTGGGTGGGTATTTATAAGGAAGAATCGGGATGAATTTAGTCTGAATTTGGTCTTGATTCGTGGTCAAGGTTTCTCGGCGGTTACGACTGGTATTGGGGGATTAGACATCGGTTATAACCGATGTCAAAGTTATTTCACGCGTTCAGTCAAAGAAAAACGGTCGTGATTTGCGAAATCGTCGGTATTTCGGCGACTGCGGATTGGGCGCGCTGATCTCAGGATTTGATTTCGAGTTTTATTTTAAGTATTAATTGTTTCAGTATATACACAAAAGATTCATGTGGCGGAGCGGTGTGTTGTTTGTTTGATGAACCGGCTGACCCGGGTTCGAAACCCGTCAGCTTCCTTTATTTTTTTCTTCACTCGTTTTTATTGTTTATTAATTATAGTTTTTAAATTCTAAAATATTTATTAATTATGTATCGTTTAAAATTAATTTGAGCAATAAATGTGAAATGAAAAATTATGACTGGATATTCGATTAATAAACGAAGCGGGTTTGGAAAACCCGTTTTTCGACGGATGTTACAGTATCCCCTACTTTTAGAAATTTCGTCCCGAAATTTAAGTAGTAGTGGTAACAGGAAAAAGGTGCGGGTATTTCTCGCGCATTGAGTCTTCACGTTCCCAAGTAAACTCAGGTCCTCTTTTCGACTCCAAGCGTACCCTGACAATTGGAATACGACTTCGTCTTAAACACTTCTCTCCGAAGTCCATAATTTCTACTGGTCTTTCAATGAAATGCATAGATTCATCGACTTGAATGTCTTCTAGAGGAATATGGAGGTTTTCATCGGCGAGGCATTTCTTCAAGTTTGATACATGGAATGTGGGATGAATTATGTTGAGCTCTTCTGGTAGGTCAAGCTTGTATGCTACAGGTCCTACTCTTTCGAGTATCTTGAAAGGTCCTACGTAGCGTGGTGCTAGCTTGCCTTTCTAGCCAAAACGAACCACTCCCTTCCACGGTGATACTTTTAAAGTACTTGATCACCAATGTTAAACTCCAAGGGCTTTCGTCGTTTGTCTACATAACTCTTTTGACGACTTTGTGCCGCTAGAAGATTGTTTCGAATTTGATGGATCTTGTCTGTTGTTTCTTGAATTAATTCTCCAATTTCGTGCCAACATACTGGAGATCGGCACTTACGACCATATAAAGCTTCGAAAGGAGCCATGCCGATACTTGAGTGATAACTATTGTTGTACGAAAATTCAACTAATGGTAGATGAATGTCCCATTTTCCCTTGAAGTCTATGACACATGCTCGAAGCATGTCTTCAAGAGTTTGGATGGTGCGTTCAGATTGTCCATCAGTTTGAGGATGAAAAGCGGTACTGAGGTCTAATCGCGTACCCAAGGCAGCTTGTACGGCTCGCCATGTTCGTGAAGTGAAACGACCATCACGGTCTGAAATGATGCTTATAGGTACACCATGACGGCTTACGATTTCACTGATGTAGATACGAGCTAACTTCTAATTCTTGAAGTCCTCGCGAATCGGAATGAAGTGAGCTGATTTTGTAAGACGATCAATGATTACCCATATGGTGTCATACCCACTGGGCGTGCGAGGTAACCCAGTAATGAAGTCCATGGTTATGTTTTCCCACTTCCATACAGGTATTTCAGGTTGGGTTAGAAGTCCTGAAGGTCTTTGATGTTCAGCTTTTACTTTGGAACAGGTAAGGCACTTGGAAACAAAAACAGCGATATCCTTTTTCATGCCCGGCCACCAGTAGGTGTATCGTAGGTCTTGATACATCTTGTCGGCTCCTGGGTGTACAGAGTATCGTGTTTTGTGCGCCTCATCCATGAGGAAATCACGAAGGTTATCACGATCGGGAATCCATATGCGATTTAGATAGTATAGAATACCGTCGGATTTGGTTTCGATTTTAAGTTCTGCTCCACATGACAGCTCATCGCGTACGTCGTTTTCTGTTACTGAAACATGTTGAGCTTCTCGGATTCGATCTTTGATGTCGGTTATGATTTGCGAACATAGAAGATGAATGGCCACCACGTTTGCCTTGCCAGGATGATACCGAATTTCACAGTCGTAGTCGTTAAGAAGTTCGACCCATCTTCGTTGCCTCATATTCAACTCCTTTTGGTTAAAGATATGTTGGAGGCTCTTGTGGTCAGTGTATATTTCACACTTGGTACCGTAGAGGTAATGTCTCCATATCTTAAGAGCGAACACAACGGCTCCAAGTTCCAGGTCGTGGGTGGTGTAATTCTTTTCATGAACTTTGAGTTGCCTAGAAGCATAGGCTATCACTTTTCCTCTTTGCATCAGTACACAGCCTAGTCCTTGCCCTGACGCGTCGCAATAAACCACGAAGTCATCACAACCCTCAGGGAGTGTGAGGATAGGTGCGTCACAGAGTTTTTTCTTTAGAGTTGGAAGGCTTCTTCTTGTTTAGGTCCCCATACGAAGGGTTTTCCTTTATGAGTCAAAGCCGTGAGTGGTACAGCAATACGAGAAAAATTGGCAATGAAGCGGCGATAGTAACCAACCAAACCAAGAAATGATCTTACTTCGGTAGGGGTACGTGGCGCTTGCCATTCCTGTACTGCCTTGATTTTCGAAGGATCGACAAGTATTCCTTTGTCATTAACAACATGTCCAAGGAATTATACCTCTCTTAACCAGAATTCGCATTTTGAGAACTTAGCGTAGAGCTTTTCAGTCCTTAAGAGTGTAAGGATGAGTCGAAGGTGTCGTTCATGATCGGATTTAGACTTGGAGTAGATGAGGATGTCGTCGATGAAGACTATGACAAAGCGGTCGAGGTAGGGTTTGCATACCCTATTCGTTAGATCCATGAAGACAGCTGGGGCGTTGGTTATACCAAACGGCATGACCATGAATTCGTAATGACCATAACGAGTTCGGAAGGCGGTCTTTGGGACGTCTTCTTCATGTACTCTGAGTTGATGATAACCAGAACGAAGGTCGATGTTTGAAAAACAGGTGGCGCCTTGAAGTTGGTCTAGAAGGTCATCGATGCGAGGTAATGGTGTCACACCCCGACCCGCAGCGGAATAAGAGTCGGGGCATAATTGGGTTATCACCAAAGCTCATGATATTTACTAATATGTTTCGTATTTATTAAAGTCAAAATTACATTCCCAAATATCCAAACATGTCCATACAATACAAAGAAAATAAACCAAACAAAACAGTTCCAAACTCTAACTCATTTTATTCTTCTAGTCCAATCCTAAGTGTTTCTTGCTGCAGCTGGTTCACCTGTATCATGTGTAAAAATGGGAGTTTTTGGGTCAACATAAGTTGGCGAGTGAACCTTGTTAGATAAACATTTATTATTGATTTTCTTGTTAGTTTATCAAGGAAAAATTGTGCATAATCATGAATGAGCAAATGTAAATAGTCAAGCAGTAGCAATTGCAATCACAACTATAACATACAGTAACACATGATAGCATACATTAACATACCAACATCATACAATAAATAACATGAATGAAACTGTGCGATCAAGGCTCAATCAAACGGAGCCGATCGTATTGCATGTACTGAAAATGATAAATGTCTGTGCGATCAAGGCTCAATCAAACGGAGCCGATCGTATGTGGGCACGCCAGGTTCACGCTCATAATGTAATGGGAACATGCTCAACGCTCATAATGTAATGGGGAGCGGCGGCCTATGAAATTGCATGTACTGAAAATAATAAATTGAATCTAACAATAACCACACAAACAGTTGAAACAAGCTGAATACACATTTGTTCATGATATGTTGTATGCACAATGATTTAAATATAATATATAGCATGACACATGATACACCCCAAAACGTGATTAAAACGGGGAATTTGTAAAGATTCACTCACATTGGGTGCGTTTGATTTGGAGATGGTGAGATGCGCACGAGTTGGAAAGCGGAACAACGAGAATTAACTAACCTAAATAATAACGAAAAATATAGTAAATGAGTGGATTTTATTAAGGATTTTAATAGAATTTTTAGATATATTTTTGTGAGTTTAAGGCTATTTCCTATCTTTAAAAACATTATTTTTAAGTATTTTTAATTGATTTTTAAATTAAATTAAATAATTAAAAATATAAAAATATGTTGACTTTTTGGGTTGACCGTTGACCGTTGACTGTTTGACCGGTTCGAACGTGTATATGTATGCGCTGGGTGAGGCTCGAACCCGAGACCTCCCGTACGCGTGCACGCAGCTCTACCAACTGGGCTACGTGTCTAACCCGTAATAAATCTGTTTTTAATTATACTTATACATTAATTCAATTTATCCAAAATTCTTTTAATTTCAAAAACATTTTAATTCATCGAACCGGTGCCACTAACAGGTCTCGAACCCGGGACCTGCGCTTTAACGTTACACACAGTCCACCGCTGGACTGTGTGTCTAACTTGGGTAATATACAAATTTTATTATACTTAACAACTAACGGAGTTAACCCGGTTCAGTTTTAATCAAAAAGGCATTTTATTACATAGAGGGTGCGCGTATCAGGGATCGAACTCGTGACGTGTGCGTATTATTTGCACACAGTCCACCGCTGGACTGTGTGTCTAACCCGTTTAAAATACCAATTTTAATTATACTTATAATGTTATCACAGTCTATCTTCTTCGTTGGATTTTACCGACAGCAGATTACACCATTAAATCTTGTTAATTCGATTGTTAAACATTGCACAGACTAACATGAGATAGCAGAGATGATAATTAGAGGTAAACATACCGGTGAACGATTTATTACAGAGTTCCGGCAAGGCGTCGGTCTCTGTTTTCAAGAACTTCAACTGAGCAAATCAATTAATCGTTTTGATTAGCTAATCATGAAATTGAAGTGCTAAACAAACGTTAACAGTGTGTTTGAAGGTCCTTACCGTTTCACAGATGAAGATAAAGATTTCCAGAAATTTTCCGGCGAACTGGAATTATCTGATAACAGTGTCTGAATTCGATTTCAATTGAAAGGGTTGAGTTAGAAATAGCTTAACAATTGTTAGACCACGAAGAAATTGAAAGACTTACTGTTTTGATGAAGAGTACGGTTTTCCGGCGACTTGCAGAATTTTTCCGGCAAGTTCAAATAGCTTCTCCGGTGGACTGAAAATTGTGCGGAAATGTAATTGGAGGTGTGCAGAGTGTTTGTGAGTCGCGAAGGAGTATTAGAATGGAAGTAATCCAAGAATTGAAAGATTTCGGTTATTAAACCGATTCACTCCCGAATTCAAGTTTCATTCAAGGCAAAATTGATTGGAATTGTCGGTGCATCGGTTATAAACCTGAAATCGCGATTATTCAAACGTTTTTAGACGGTTGAATAGCCGATTTCGGTTTTCAGTTGGCGCAACCGGTTCATCTAAGTTTGTATATAAGACTCATTTGTTTCCTAGAGTTGACAGAAAACAAACAAGTGGCGGAGTGGTTATGCGTGTGAGTGTTAAATCTTTGGGTTTCAACCCGGCTGACCCGGGTTCGAGTCCCGGCAGCCACATTTTATTTTTAATTAGTTTATTTTTATTTTTTTTCAATTATAATTTTTATAGTTTACTTTGTTTATTAATTATGTATCATTAAAAATCAAAATAGCCATAAATACGCAACGTGACATTTATAACTTGATATTCGATTACAAAACGGAGCGGGTTTGGGAACCCGTTTTCGACAAATGTTACAGTATCCCCTACTTTTAGGAATTTCGTCCCGAAATTTAAGTAGTAGAAGTAGTAGGAAAAAGATGCGAGTATTTTTCACGCATTGAGTCTTCACGTTCCCAAGTAAACTCAGGTCCCCGTTTCGACTCCCAGCGTACCCTAACAATTGGAATGCGACTCCGTCGTAGACGTTTCTCCCCTAAGTCCATGATTTCTACTGGTCTTTCAATAAAATGCATAGATTCATCAATCTGAATATCTTCCAGAGGAATGTGGAGGTTTTCATCAGCGAGGCACTTCTTCAAGTTAGATACGTGGAATGTGGGATGAATCCTGTTGAGTTTTTCTGGTAGATCAAGCTTGTATGCTACAGGTCCTACTCTTTCAAGTATCTTGAAAGGTCCTACGTAGCGTGGTTCTAGCTTGCCTTTTTGACCAAAACGAACTACTCCCTTCCACGGTGATACTTTTAGAAGTACATGATCACCAATGTTAAACTCTAAAGGCTTCCGTCGGTTTGTCTGCATAACTCTTTTGATGACTCTGAGCCGCTAGAAGATTGTTTCGAATTTGATGGATCTTGTCTGTGGTTTCTTGAATCAATTCCGGACCAGTGATTTGAGCTTCCCCAATTTCGTGCCAACATACTGGAGATCGGCACTTACGACCATATAAGGCTTCAAAAGGTGCCATGCCGATGCTTGAATGATAGCTGTTGTTGTACGAAAATTAGACTAATGGTAGATGAGCATCCCAATTTCCCTTGAAGTCTATAACACATGCTCGAAGCATATCTTCAAGAGTTTGAATGGTGCGTTCAGATTGACCATCAGTTTGAGGATGATAGGCGATACTGAGATCTAATCGCGTACCCATAGTGGCTTGTACTGCTTGCCATGTTCGTGAAGTGAAACGACCATCACGATCAGAAATAATGCTTAACAGTACCCCATGTCAGCTTACGATTTCGTTGATATAAATACGAGCAAGCTTTTCGTTCTTGAAATCTTCGCGGATAGGAATAAAGTGAGCTGATTTTGTAAGTCGGTCAATTATTACCCATATAGTGTCATACCCACCAGAAGTGCGAGGTAACCCGGTAATGAAGTCCATGGTTATATTTTCCCACTTCCATACAGGTATTTCAGGTTGGACCAGAAGTCCTGAGGGTCTTTGGTGTTCAGCTTTCACCTTGGAACATGTAAGGCACTTAGAAACAAAAACAGCAATATCCTTTTTCATTCCAGGCCTCCAATAGGTATATCGTAGGTCTTGATACATCTTATCGGCTCCTGGGTGTATAGAGTATCGTGTTTTGTGAGCCTCATTCATAAGAATTTCACGAAGATTGTTGTGGTTAGGAATCCAGATACGATCTAGGTAGTACAGAATACCGTCAGATTTAGTTTCAATTTTAAGTTCAACTCCACAGGACATCTCCTTTCGTACATCATCTTCCGTTACGAAACATATTGGGCTTCTCGAATTTGATCCTTAATGCCAGTTATGATTTGCGAACATAGAAGACGGATGGAGTTCGCATAACCCTTTCGACTAAGTGCATCAGCCACCACATTTGCTTTGCAAGGGTGGTACCGAATTTCACAGTCGTAGTCATTTAGAAGTTCGACCCATCTTCATTGCCTCATGTTTAACTCCTTTTGATTGAAGATATGTTGAAGACTCTTGTGGTCAGTGTATATTTCACACTTAGTACCATAGAGATAATGTCTCCATATCTTAAGAGCGAACACAACGGCTCCAAGTTCTAGGTCATAGGTGGTGTAGTTCTTCTCATGCGTCTTGAGTTGTCTCGAAGCATAAGCTATAACTTTTCCTCTTTGCATTAGAACACAGCCTAATCCTTGCCCTGACGCGTCGCAATAGACCACGAAGTCATCACAACCTTCAGGAAGAGTGAGGATTGGTGCATCACAGAGTTTTTGTTTAAGGGTTTGGAAGGCTTCTTCTTGCTTGGGTCCCCATATGAAAGGTTTTCCCTTATGAGTTAAAGCCGTGAGTGGTACAGCAATGCGTGAGAAGTTTGAAATGAATCGACGATAATAACCAGCCAAACCAAGAAAAGATCTTACTTCAGTTGGTGTACGTGGAGCTTGCCATTCTTGTACCGCTTTGATCTTTGAGGGGTCGACATGTATTCCCTTGTCATTGACTACATGTCCGAGGAATTGCACCTCTTTTAACCAGAATTCGCATTTGGAGAATTTGGCGTAAAGCTTTTCATTCTCTAGAAGTGTAAGGATGAGTCGAAGATGACGCTCATGATCAGACTTAGACTTTGAATAAATAAGAATGTCGTCGATGAAGACTATAACAAATCGATCAAGATAAGGTTTGCAGACTCTGTTCATTAGGTCCATGAAGACTGCTGGAGCGTTGGTTAAACCAAATGGCATGACCATGAATTCATAATGACCATAACGAGTTCGGAATGCGGTCTTTGGGACGTCTTCTTCATGTACTCTAAGTTGGTGATAACTAGATCGAAGGTCGATTTTGGAAAAATAGCTGGCACCTTGAAGTTGGTCAAGAAGATCATCAATGCGGGGTAAATGATAGCGATTCTTGATTGTTAATTTGTTGAGCTCTCTGTAGTCGATGCACATACGAAACGATCCATCTTTCTTCTTTACAAACAGGACAGGTGCACCCCAAGGCGATGAGCTAGGATGTATGAATCCCTTGTCAGTCAACTCTTGTAATTGACTGGCTAGCTCTTGCATTTCAGAGGGGGCTAACCTATAAGGAGACTTTGCAACTGGTGCAGCACCAGGTATAAGATCAATACGGAATTCGACTTCTCTAACTGGAGGAAGTCCTGAAATGTCATCAGGAAAAACTTGCGGGAAATCTTTTACTACTGGAATGTCTTCAAGTTTCTTCTCCATGGTTCCCTTTTTGATGATATGACCTAAAAACGCGACGTAATTTTTGCGAAGATATTTTTGGGCTTGAAGACAAGACATTAAGCTGAGCCCCTTCGACGAGGTTTCTCCAAAGATTCGAAGAGTCTGACCGTTTGAAAGAGGAATACGTATAAATTTTCGCGACATACAACTTCTGCCTGATGTTGACTGAGCCAATCCATACCAATTATGATATCAAAACTTCCCAGCTTCATAGGAATAAGGTCTACTGAGAAATCGTGGTCGTTTAAGGTGAGTGTACAGTTGCGTATAATAGAGTTTAATGAAACTGGTTTCCCGTCAGCAACTTCTACCGTTATGGATTCCATGAGCTTATCCCGATTTTGGTTTAAGATAGGTTCAAATTCTAAGGACACAAAACTTCTATCCGCACCAGTATCAAATAACATTGATGCATATTTACCATTTATAAGGAACGTACCGTTAACCACATTGCCGTCAGCTCTAGCCTGATTAGCGTTGATATTGAAAGCTCTTCCTCTTGCAGGTGGAGGAGCTTGGTTCGCTTGATTCACCGGGTTGGCTTGGGCCTAAGCATGAATAATGTCTACCAACCTTGGACAAGTGTTTCTGAAATGGCTTGGGTCTCCGCAATTGTAGCAAGCCCGCATAGGTTTACCAACCTTGGACTCCCGAATTCAAGTTTCATTCAAGGCAAAATTGATTGGAATTGTCGGTGCATCGGTTATAAACCTGAAATCGCGATTATTCAAACGTTTTTAGACGGTTGAATAGCCGATTTCGGTTTTCAGTTGGCGCAACCGGTTCATCTAAGTTTGTATATAAGACTCATTTGTTTCCTAGAGTTGACAGAAAACAAACAAGTGGCGGAGTGGTTATGCGTGTGAGTGTTAAATCTTTGAGTTTCAACCCGGCTGACCCGGGTTCGAGTCTCGGCAGCCACATTTTATTTTTAATTAGTTTATTTTTATTTTTTTTCAATTATAATTTTTATAGTTTAGTTTGTTTATTAATTATGTATCATTAAAAATCAAAATAGCCATAAATACGCAACGTGACATTTATAACTTGATATTCGATTACAAAACGGAGCGGGTTTGGGAACCCGTTTTCGACATATGTTACAGTATCCCCTACTTTTAGGAATTTCGTCCCGAAATTTAAGTAGTAGAAGTAGCAGGAAAAAGATGCGAGTATTTTTCGGCGCATTGAGTCTTCACGTTCCCAAGTAAACTCAGTTGATGTTCACCAAGCGGGGACATGTGTTCCTAAAGTGGTTTGGGTCTCCACAGTTGTAACAAGCTCGCATAGGTTGCATCATGGGGTAGTTGGGTTGGTAGTAGGATTGGGCTATATGTTGGGCATGTGGTAGGAGTAAAGGTTGTTGGGCTTGACCCACTATCTGATGGTGGGTTTGGGTTGAGGGTTGATTGCGGTTCATTCGCTGAAGTGTGCGACAGGTTTGGATGGTGTGACCCGCACGGCCACAGCTGGTGCAATGTTGGCAAGGAGTTTCTGGAAGGTGATGGTATTGACAACGGTTGCATTTTGGGTACGGGCCGGAGTATGGCTTTTTATATGGTGCAGCCGAGGGAGCAACTTGGGTGATTGGCGCGGCAGTGATAGGAGAGTTTGTGTGTGTGACGGCAAAATTTCTGCTGTTTCATTTCCTCTTACCAGCAC
The DNA here is from genome assembly GCA_947069175.1 of Scalesia atractyloides. Lineage (NCBI taxonomy): Eukaryota > Viridiplantae > Streptophyta > Magnoliopsida > Asterales > Asteraceae > Scalesia > Scalesia atractyloides. Next base: position 70,704,247 of record CAMTDV010000013.1, on the reverse strand, counting down.
ACTTTGAAGAGGAGATGGAATGGTTTGAAGTTTGGGCCTCAATGGGGGCTTTCTTTTTCTCATCCTTAAATTTGCTGTTTCAGATGCGATTCTCGGTAAGCTCGGTAGCTAGTTCCATAGCGGCTTCAAGTGTTGCAGGCGAAGTGCTTAGAACCGAGTCTTGAATTTTCGAGGGGAGGCCTCGAATATAGTGTTCAACTAAGCGGTACACTGGGGTGAACAAGTTGGGTATCATTTGGTTCAGCTCGAGAAATCTTTTGTTGTAGGAAGTATGATCTCCTTCCTTTTGTTTTAACGAGTGGAATTCATCTTCTATCTTTTTGATCTCGCTTCTTGGACAGAAGCGTCTCGTCTGATTTCCCTTAACTCTTCCCATGTTAAGGCCATGGCATCTTCGACTCCTCTCTTACCCTTTTCTGTGTTCCACCAGGTAAGGGCTACCCCAAACAGTCTCCCAGTTACGTAACGTACCTTGCGATCCTCGGGACAATCACAATTGAGGAAGGTGTTCTCCATTTCTTCAAACCAGTGGAGGAGAGCAGTGACACCTTCGGTCCCTTCATATTTTGGGGGATCGCAAGACTTGAAGTGTTTGTAGGAGCACTTTTTGGAGGGAGGGTTGTCGACGTTTTGGTCTTCTTGATTGGGAGAGTTGATGGGATTCGCGGTGAGAGCTTGTTGGACTTGAATTACGATGTCAGGAAGCACTGCGGCCATTTGTTTTGCAATTTGGGTGGCCAAGCGTTCGTTTGATCTTCCTGACTTCCTACCTCCACGTAGCTACCTAGCCGACATCTACAGGAACATACATAGGAAGATTGTGAGTTTAAGAAGTTTTTAGGTGTCATGTGTCGTTAAAAGAATAAAAATAACATATCATCAATAATGCAACTACATCCATAGGATGTCTTGGGTTTGCTCATGTTTTGGCCTCCAATGTCCCCATACCATCGCCTGTATAGTCATGTGGGCCCCCATGACTATTTCTTAGTAGGATTCACATTGGTGTTGGCGGTTTAACACTCACATCACCCGAATGAAAACCATGAAATATGATTGCGAGATGTATGGTAGGAGGGTGTCCAGGTATAGACACAGTGACCACTCAAAGTGGGGTTAGCTCACACTACGTTTGGTATAGCATGCTTTGGCCTAATAGGTCCTTCGTACTCTCATCATTAGTCCCCAGGTAGGCAAACTGGTCCTTTATTTTGGATTTATACGAATGCCAAGCCTAGTCAGGACGTTCCAACTATCGGTACTCGTACCCTTCCAGTTACTACATGCCCGTCATGGGAACTCACTTTGATGTGATTTGAAAAATACAAAAATGGGTTGCAAAAAAATCATAGGAATTGTGAGGTGTGTGCTCTCATGGATATGATATGTTATGAGGATATGATTCATGATGAGCATTGTATAACTAATATGTACTTATGAACATGCTTGCATAACATTGAATGTAACAATGAACATAAAGCATATAAACATCATGAATTTTGTATGTAACACATAAACAATCTTAAAATTCTAATCAACTATAGTATAGGCTCTAAGGGTCTAAAACCTATCCTATATCGCTATAGTCAAGGCTCTGATACCAATCTGTCACACCCCGACCCGCAGCGGAATAAGAGTCGGGGCATAATTGGGTTATCACCAAAGCTCATGATGTTTATTAAAATGTTTCATATTTATTAAATTCAAATTACAACTTAAATAGTTAAATCAAATCCATACAATTACAAGGAAAATGAAACTAAGTAATACAATCCAAAGCTTAAACTGATTTATTCTTCTAAGCCTTCCTATGTGTTTCTTGCCTCAACTGGATCACATGTATCATGTGTAAACGGGGGATATTTGGGTCAACAAAAGTTGGCGAGTGAACCTTGATAAAACATTGTTATTAAGTTCTTGTTGTATTTAATATTGAAAAGTTGTGCAATAATCACATGTGAGCAAACTATGTATATAACAAAACACAAACCACTTAGAATGAGTATATAATATGAATGATGATGACTGTGAAATCAAGACTCAATCAAACGGAGCCGATCGTATGACATGAATGATGATGTATGTGAGATCAAGGCTCAATCAAACGGAGCCGATCGAATGAGGCACTGTACTCATCCCGTATCCCACAGGGAGCTGATGGGCCTAATGAAATGCTTGCACTGAAAATGATAAATCCAAACTAAACATAATTCACACAACAATTTGTACACATTTGATAACATTAGATCACAAATATGATGAATGCACAAGTGTTTATATTTATATAATAGTAGAATTGTACGACACATGATACACCCCAAAATGTGATTAAAAGGAATTTGGTAGAGATTCACTCACATTGGGTGCGTTCTTTTGATGTCGTTGGATGCGCACGAGTTTTGGGATTTGATCGACGAGGAAACTAACCTAAAATAATAACGAAATGGTTCGGTAAATAAATGGATTTTATTTCATAATCTGAATAGGGTTTTTAGATTAATTTTTGTGAGTTTAAGGACGTTTTCTAACTTTAAAAATATTATTTTTAAGTATTTTTAATTGATTTTTAAATTAAATAAATAAATAAAAAGAAATAAAAATTTTGACTTTTTTGACCGTTGACCAGACCGTTGACCGGACCGTTGACCGGACCGTTGACCGGTCGGACTATGGTTAAGTGTGCGCTGAGTGAGGTTCGAACCCGAGACCTCTCGTACGCGTGCACGCAACTCTACAACTGAGCTACGTGTCTAACCCGAAATATTCTCTGTTTTAATTATATATATATACTAATTATTTGTTATTTTTATTGGGTTAGTATTAAAATAATTTAAAATGGCCGAACCGCTTGCAGGGACCCGGAGTCGAACTCGGGTCCTTCGGTTCGTATGCGCACAGCCCAACCAGTTGGGCTGTGTGTCTAATCTGTTTAACTTACGGTTTATATTACTCTTATAAACATGATGTGGCTTGTTCTGATTCAGTTTTAAAAAGGTTGGTTTTAATTCTGAAAGTCGGTACGTTGTAAGATTCGAACTCGTGACGTGCGTTTATGTTTGCACACAGTCCACCGCTGGACTGTGTGTCTAACCCGGTTAATCATTCAGTTTTAATTATACTTAAACACATTTCGACTTCGTATTCTTCATTTATAAAGACACAGAACAAAGGTGACCGACTATTCTTGTTTAAATCGGTCATCTATCATATAGTTGATTGAATTAAAATGGATAGAGAGGGTTACGGAATCGAATGTACCGATCAGAATTTTTTCTTCAGAATTCCGGCAAGAGTCGTCGGCTCTGATTTGTGACTTCCGTCTGAGTGAATCAATTAACGTTTTGATCAACGAGATTTTAAATTAGGTTACTAAACAAGGGATATCAAGGGGTTTAGATGATTGTACCGATTCACAGCGAGACTTCGGAATTTCCAGGGATTTTCCGGCAAGTGCAGAAATTCCCGGCAACGTTGTCTGAGTCGGATTCTGGTTGAACGATTTATGTTATTACTTGTCTAATAATGGATTGAAAACGAAAGAGTCGAGAAATTTACCGATTTTGGTGTAAGTCTCGGTTTTCCGGCGAGAGTCGGCGAATGCAGAATATCTCCGGCGAGTGCTAAAGCTTCGAGAAATTGTGCGATTTTGAGCGAAAAGATTACCAGAGGTTTGGGTGGGTATTTATAAGGAAGAATCAGGATGAATTTAGTCTGAATTTGGTCTTGATTCGTGGTCAAGGTTTCTCCGGCGGTTACGACTGGTATTGGGGGATTAGACATCGGTTATAACCGATGTCGAAGTTATTTCACGCGTTCAGTCAAAGAAAAACGGTCGTGATTTGCGAAATCATCGGTATTTCCGGCGACTCGGATTGGGCGGCTATCTCAGGATTTGATTTCGAGTTTTATTTTAAGTATTAATTGTTTCAGTATATACACAAAAGATTCATGTGGCGGAGCGGTGTGTTGTTTGTTTGATGAACCGGCTGACCCGGTTCGAAACCCGGCAAATTCCTTTATTTTTTTCTTCACTCGTTTTATTGTTCATTAATTATAGTTTTTAAATTCTAAAATGTTTATTAATTATGTATCGTTTAAAATTAATTTGAGCAATAAATGTGAAATGAAAAATTATGACTGGATATTCGATTAATAAACGAATCGGGTTTGGAAAACCCGTTTTTCGACGGATGTTATAGTGCAAACATCGGGTGTAGGAGGAGACGGGTTGACGATGGTTATGAAGAGGAATTTGGAGGATATGAAGATGAAGGTTATTATTATGGGGGTGATGGAGGTCACTTGGGACTGCAAGGGGGAATGGGTTATCTGCCAAGGCAACCTATGGGGGTGAACAAGTTCGTCCTCAAGGGCCACCATTTAAACAACCAATGCCTCTACAACAAATTCAAGTTCAATATCAACAACCACAATTTCAAAGACCAATGCATCAACCTCCACCTCAACAACACTTTGTGCCTCAAGGGTTAAGACAAGGTCGGTGGGCCGACCAAGAGTACCATTGGGTGCCCCGCGTCGACATCATCTAGAAGTAGTGCGGGGGGTTGAAGCGCATTTTCGTCCGGTTATTACCAATAATCCTTCTCCAGTAGTAATACCTCAACGCCTGATGGGAGACACTTGAGGTAAGGGACGACTGCCTTGCAAAGTTTGCCGAAGTATAAGGTCTAGCAACGGAGGAACCCTACTTCCACTTGGAAACTTATTATTCATTTGCAATACTACCGGGGGCAAGGGTTTTCATCGGATGATGTTAAGTTGGTGTTATTTCAATTCTCGTTGAGGATAAAGCAAGAGGTGGTTTCATACTTTACCGTCCGCATCTATATATACTTGGGACGATATGCAACAACGATTCCTCAAGGAATTCTTTTCAGCCCAAAAGACAAATGAAGCGAGGCAGAGTATAAGAGTTTTCAACAACAGCCAAGTGAAATGTTCCATGAGACGTTTGAGAGATTTAACATGATGTTGAAAAATTGCCCTTACCATCGTATAGCATTATGGGAATTGTTAAATGCATTTCATGAAGGTTTGAGCTCGGAGGATGTGAGGGATTTAATGTCTATCACAAATGGTACATTCGGAACAAATTATGAGCAGGATGATTGGGAATTTCTAGAACAAATGGCGGTCACATGAAAAAGAAAAGCACAATCATCGAGGCGAGCTAGACATGTAATCACAAGGCCTCAAGTGTATGCGGTGGAGGATGGAGAAGCACAAACATCAAACCAGGTATATAATGTTTGTACTAATTGTAATGAACTTGGTCATGCAGGGAGGTGTGCTTGGTGGGAGTAAATGCAAATCAAGTAGAGGAGGTGAATGCAATTGGAGGGGGTGGTCGGAAATTTAACATGAATTCGAATATATACCACCCCGGGTTACGGAATCATCCAAATTTCCCTACGGGAACCCGGCTAATCAGGCTAACCCTAATTTCCAAGGAGCTCAATGGTGTTTTGCTACTCGCCCGCAATATAACCAAGGGAAATTTAATAATCAAGGGTACCAAGGTCAAAGTCAACAAGGGGGTGACCAAGGTGGAAATATGGGTCAAAATTCATCGAGCGGTAATGAAGTGATGGATATGCCCGCATGATGCAACAAGACATGAAACGGAGAAATTAACTCGATGAAGCTCGTTTCAAAAGGATGAAGTCGGGACAAAAGTACCCAAGCACTTACCACACAAATGGGTCAACTTGCTTCAAGGTAGCGGATCTTAAGAAAGGTAAGGGTCAACTTCCGAATGACACAAAGGTAAATCCCTCTCATAATACTTCATGTAATATCAATATTAACCATGTAAGTGTCCTACGAAGCAGTAAAGAATTTAGAGCAAATTTAGAACCAGTTTTGGTTGAGGGGATGGTTGAGGATGTTAGGGTAATGAGAGTGATGAGGATGATATCTCATCGCCAAATGTGTCAAAGGAGCCTCTTGTTGAAAATGTAAACTTATAAACCGGTTTGGGTGAATTGTTAAATAAACCAAAGGAGGAAGGGGGACTAAGTCAAGTCCCGTTTCCTTCCGCTTTAGTCGACCCCGGAAAGAAAAATTTTATTTCAACAAGAGGTCCCTAAAGGAAGAACTCTTAGACGTTTTTAAACAAGTGGAAGTGAACCTTCCATTACTTGATGCTATTAAGCAAGTACCCTTACGCAAAATTCTTAAAAGAATTATGCATTCAAAAAGACAACAAAAAAAGAAGTTGCCTAAGCGGATAGATCTGAACGGGCAAGTTAGTGCGGTGCTAAAAGGAATTCTTCCTCCAAAGCTCCAAGATCCGGGAACGCCTCTAATCAATGTTCAAGTTGGAAACTTTCCAATGTCAAAAGCGTTGCTGGATCTTGGAGCCGGGGTAAGTATTTTACCGGGTGGGTTATATGACCAATATGATTTTGGTCCATTGGCTCGGGTTGAGATGACGGTAGTTCTAGCCGATTTGTCTCACAAACTACCACGAGGGATGGTCCAAGATGTAATTGTAAAAGTTGACGAGTTCTACTACCCGATAGACAGAATGTTTTTTGGGCCGTAACTTCTTAAGCACCGCTCATGCTGTAATTAATTGTCTACTTGGTACGGTTGACCTGACATTTGGCAACAGAAAAATGCATTTAAATGTTCTTTCTAACATATCTAATTCTGTTGGTGTTGACGAGTGTTTCATGGCAAAATTGGTGGATGGGTGCAACCCACATGAATATACGGAAGAAGATACTTGTGTTTGTGTTTGTGATGTGTTTGAACAGGTACATGCTAATGACTTGTGGGTGGAGGAGGAGAAGCAAGATGTGATGGCATTGAGAGAGGGGCGACCACCGTGGGCTCATCAGTTTGAGAGTCTACTGGCGGAAATTGATTCGTGAACAAAGCCATCTTTGGAAGAAGCCCCTACGTTGGAGTTGAAGGAGTTGCCGAGCCATCTGAAATGTGCATTTTTAGGGGATAATGACACATTACCGGTCATTATTGCCTCTAACTTAGAGGTAGCTCAAGAGAAGGAATTGCTAAGGGTGCTCAAAGCGAATCGGACGGCTATAGGATGGAAAATTGCTGATTTGAAGGGAATCAGCCCATCTATTGTGATGCACAAGATAATTACAAGTGAGGATGCAAAGCCGACGAGGGAAGCACAAAGGATATTAAATCCGAACCTGTGTGAGGTAGTGAAAAGGAGGTAATAAAATGGTTGGATGCAGGTATTATCTATCCTATATCTGATAGTGCTTGGGTAAGTCCTATCCAAGTAGTGCCTAAAAAGGCCGGTATTCAAGTTGTCAAAGATGAAAATGGTGAACAAATAGCCACCTGACCGGTCACCGAGTAGCGGGTTTGTATCGATTATAGAAAACTGAATACCGCAACCTCCAACGACCATTTCCCATTACCTTTCATTGACCAAATAATTGAAAAACTGTCGGGTCAAAAATACTACTGTTTTTTAGATGGGTATTCAGGATATAACCAAATTGCAATTCACCCAGATGACCAACACAAACCACCTTTACTTGTCCTTATGGTACTTTTGCCTTTAGGCATATGCCATTTGGCTTGTGCAACGCTCCGACAACTTTTCAACAATGTATGATGAGTATTTTCTCGGACATGGTTGGAGAGTCGCTTGAAGTGTTCATGGATGACTTCTCCATTTTCGGCACAAGTTTTGAGTCGTGTCTTTACGAATTAGAAAAAGTTTTAAAACGATGTGTCGAGAAAAATTTAGTGTTGAGTTGGGAGAAGAGTCATTTCATGGTCCAGGAAGGTATTGTGTTAGGCCATGTTGTGTCCGAAAAAGGGATGGAGGTAGACAAAGCAAAAATTCGGGTAATTTCATCGCTACCTCCTCCTAAAAATGTTAGGGGTAAGGTCATTCTTGGGACATGCGGGTTTTTATAGAAGATTCATTAAGGGATTTAGTGTAATTACCAAACCCTTATGTAATTTATTATTGAAAGATGTTCCATTTGATTTTACTGATGAATGTTTGCAAGCCTTTAATGTTTTGAAGGAACAGTTGGTGAAGGCCCCTATCTTGCAGCCACCGGGTTGGTCAAAACCGATTGAAATCATGTGCGACGCCAGCGATACAACTATTGGGGCGGTTTTGGGGCAAAGGGTTGATAAGAAACCGGTGGCGATCTATTATGCAAGCGAAACTCTATCTGAGGCGCAACTGAATTACACCATAACCGAGAAAGAATTATTAGCGGTGGTGTATGCCTTGGATAAGTTCCGGTCATATATTTGGTGGAGCAAAGTAGTGGTTTATTCTGATCATAGCGCAATGCGGTATTTAATGGAAAAGAAGCATGCTAAACCTCGGTTGATTCGATGGGTACTTTTATTGCAAGAATTCGACTAGGAGATTCGAGACAAAAAGGGAAGTGAAAATGTGGTGGCCGACCACTTGTCTTTGATTTTGGTTGAAGGGGTTGATGATCCAAGTGAGATTAATGAACGCTTTCCGGATGAAAAGTTGCTCGCTGTCTCTACTTCTACGGCTTTGTGGCATGCCCATTACGTAAATTATTTGGCCACGGGTGCTATTCCCGAACATTGGACCAAGAGAAGACGGCAACAGTTCATGGTACAAGTTAAACAGTATATTTGGGATGAACCGGACTTGTTCAAAATTGGGCCTGATCAGGTAATCAGAAGGTGTGTTCCGGAATCGGAAGTGGTTGAAATCTTAACTCATGCTGACTCCTCCACTTGTGGGGGATACTTCAGCGGTCATAAGACGGGGTACGGGTGCTCACGTGCGGGTTCTATTGGCCCACAATTTTTAAAGACGCATGTGAGTTTTCCCGGAATTGTCTGAATTGCCAGAGTTGGGGAGTATTTAAAAGAGAGACGAAATGCCTATGCAACCTATCTTGGTAGTAGAAATCTTTGATGTGCGTGGGATAGACTTCATGGGGCGGTTTCCAAGTTCCAATGGGTTTTTTATATATATGGTTGCGCGGACTATGTCAAAGTGGATTGAAGCCATACCGACGCGGACTAATGATCATTCGGTTGTATGTAAGTTTGTGCAATCGAATATTTTTGCTCGTTTCAGAATTCCACGTGTCATAATTAGAGACGAAGGTTCGCATTTCAAGAATTTTAATTTTGGCAAATTATTGAAGAGATATAATGTGAATCACCGCGTTGCCACACCATATCATCCAAAACCAGTGGACAGGTCGAAGTGTCTAACCGTCAGATCAAAGAAATTCTAATGAAGACGGTGCGAACAGACAGAAAGGATTGGGCAAGTAAATTGGATGATGCATTGTGGGCATACCACACGACTTACAAGACTCCTATTGGTATGACCCCTTATCAGATGGTGTATGGGAAGGGGTGCCATTTACCAATGGAGTTTGCACATAGATCGCATTGGGCCATTAAGACGGTAAACGCTGATTATGATGAAGCGGGAAAGATCCGGAAACTTCAATTGAATGAGATCGAAGAGATTCGAGATGAAGCATATGAATGCGCAGCTGCATACAAGGATAAACTCAAGAAGGTTCACGACGCAAAGATTCCAAAGCGAACTTTTGAAACGGGTCAGAAAGTATGGTTGTTTAATTCGCGGTTGAAGATGTTCGTGGGCAAGCTTAAGAGCAAGTGGATGGGTCCATATGTTATTACACGTGTGGGAAGGTTTGGAGATGTGGATATTTTGGATGAGTGGACCAACAAGAAGCAAACGGTGAACGGGCATCGCCTCAAACCGTACTTAGAGGGGAATGATATCAAGCATCTTGAACTGGATAAAGTGGGCTACATCTTGCTCCCTTGGACGAGAATTAACGCAAAAAAGGCCCAGGTTTGGTATTGTAAAATACTTTGTTGTGGTTTAGGTGTTTAGTTTTGTGTCTTTATCTGTACTTTTTTATTTGTGTTTGAAACAAGTGTGGGGAAGTTTTTCGAAATTTCTCGTACACGGTGTTGAGGACAACACGGATTATTCAAGGGGGGTGTGGTATTAAAATAGGTAAATGTGTTAGTTTTAAATAATAATAAAAAATAAAAATAAAAAATAAATAATAATATAATAATAATAATAATAATAAATTTTGAAAAGTCTAGTAACCACCGTAGCTTACGGTCCCCACCGTAAGCTACGGTGAAGCTAGAAATCCCTACGTTGTCAATCCTCTGCTTTATGGCCCTGTTTGTATGTATTGGCCACCGTAGTTATGGTCCCCACCGTAAGCTACGGCTGGTCAAATAATGTCTTACGGTTCTAAAATACTGTCTTACGGTGTCATTTTCAATCCTAGGCCACCGTAGCTTACGATCCCCACCGTAAGCTGCGGCGGCCTCTGGGTGTAATGGGGACCGCAAATAAGGGTTTTTAATACCTCTTCCACCCATTTTCTGCACAACTTTCAGCCACTATTTCTTTTCCTCTTCTCCTCCATTAAACCTCAAGAACACCCACCTTCATCCACCTAAATCTCTCAATTCCTAACCCAATCAAGCGATTTTTGGGTATATTTTGGCTAAAATTTCGCAAGGATTTCGATTGTGTGCTTGCATTTGATCGAATCTATTGTTTTGGGGATCAAGTTGGGCACTTTTTGATCCGAAATTTCTAGGGTTTTGTGGGTTTTTGATAATCTTGAAGTTTTTAGGTTTCTTCATCTTCTACAAGGCCAAGGTATGCAAATTCTTACATTTTTGTTGTTGCATTATAGGATTTGGAGATTTTGGGATGAACTAGGTTATCATGAACCCATACTTGCTTATATTTGATAATTTTGAGATGGGTTTTAAATGATTATGGTCATGGAAGTTAGCTAGGTGATAAAGATATGATTTTTTAGTAAATTTCACTAATTTAGGGGAATTTGTTCAAATCGATGCATATGATGAACTTCAAGTTTTGTCTAGTTTTCATGACCATATTAATAAGCAAGTGTGGGGATAGTGTGGGTGTTTGAAAAGGTGAATAATATGTGTTCTTCGTGTTTATGTCTTGTAGGATTACAATGGGTCGAAAGGGTAAAGAAAAGGTAGGTTCATCTAGTAACCCGGCTACAAGGAAAAGATGGCTAGAAGCGCAAGGCGATAGTGAAGAGGATATAGAGGAAGATGTGCCCGATCGAGGCCCAAAGCCACGATGGACATCCGATCCACTACATGATCAACCGCAAGAGTGGCTGGCCGAACTATTTAATGATCAGATTAACCGATTGGCGCAAAGAAAGGAGGCATTCATTTGTTAGAAAGAGGTTAGGGAGGTTGATTTTGGTCCGTTTGGGATTACGGACAAATTCAAGGCTTTAGGATGGGAAGCAGCTTTAAAGTGCTATGACTCTGAAGGCACCAATATCTATGATACGGAAATTCAAGAGTGGATGGCCACTCTTAGGTGCCCTCCATACAAGGGTGGAGCATCAAGAATGAGGTTAATTAGCACTGTAAATGGCATAGATGTGGAGATGTCTTTTGATTCGTTGCGAAGGGTTGCGAAATTGATAGCAAACCAGTTAATCAATATATGCTTCCGAGATTGGAAGATCTTTATTTCGAACCCGAAAAGCATCTGAGGTGGAATACCATGTTAGATTACCTGGTTTTACCGGGTACTACTCATGGGAAATTATATCGGAAGAATCTCAGAATCGAGGGGAAGCTCATGCTCGCCATTTGCATGCAGAACGTCATCCCGAGGCGGGGTGACAAGACCGAAGTTCGAAGGCCGGAGGTGCCGGTGCTCTACGCTTTGTTAACTGGGGGTCCCATGTTTCCATTCCGTTTTTTGGTGATGAACAATATTTGGATCAGTCGAAACAGCGACCAATGGAAAATCATTCTGCATTGTCGTCTCATTACTACTTTATTGAAGATGTATAGGACGATGGATGCTAATGATAAGGGATCTTACAAGAAGTTTAAGCCATTTGACATCCGCCAGCTGGGAGCTGGGTGGAAGTATTCAGAGTCTGAGAGATATCATAAGCTGAAGAGGGAAGGTCAACGATGGAGGGTTTTAAAGGTTGATGTGCAACCACTTCGGCCGGGGGAAGAGGATGACCCGAAAGTGATGAAGAAGGCCCGAGTGGTGATGATGATTATATGGATGAACCACAGGTTACCCCATCGAATGTGGAACAAAGGGGGTCGAGTAGTGTTCGACTGGGGGGTTCTTCGACTTTTCTAGATTTCCTTATGAGCCGAATTGGGCTCATGAAGGTACCATGCAGGAAGTCATAGAAAATAAAAGGCCCTCGGTTTTTGATAGCTGGAGTAGGGCCAAACAGACGTTTTTTATCACCAAACATATATGGGCGCAAGCATGGAACGTGCATTGAGGCACAGTTTTGATAGACAAGAATCATGGAATCGTACACATGCCTACGCCTTTGAGCAGGAGATTAATAACAGGTATTTGGATGATCAGCAACGGAGGATGCATGAAGATTGGCATGCAGGGCGTCCTGTGTTGTGGACCCACCACCAGTTGACTACACCACCCTACCACCCTATGACGGCAGTGTTTCTTACCCAACACCGCCATTGCATCATTCTCAGTGGGTGGACCCTCGGTATGGGCAGCAGCAACAGAGCTCGAAGCAACAACAAGGAGATGGAGGAAGTGGCGCATTTGCATTTAATGAATTTTCGGAGATGATGACTTCCATCTTCGGACCTCCTCAGTCGCGCTACTACTGATCAGGTTCTGTTCTTCTTTTGTCCAGTTTGTAGTTTTATTTTGTTGCTTTGTGTTTATGGTTGGGAAGGTCGGGAGTGTAACATGGTTGATAGTTTTGTTGGGTTGGTGTTTGTGGTTGAGTTTTTGATATAAAAAAAGAATATTGGGATTTGAGAGTTTTACTGAAAGGTGATTTTGAAATAACAAGTGATCATTCCTCTAAACCTATACATTGGGGACAATGTATCTCAAGTGTGGGGATGGGGGAAAATTTTTAGGAATTTTGAAAAATTTTTGTGAACCAAACCAAAACAGTTGTTAAAGTTTGAAAGTAATACCATATTATGCATGACACATCATTATCCCAATTCCATTTCTTTCTTGGTGAGGATTTAGCCACACATATATGTCATTGAGAATTTATTGTTTAATTTGATTGAGTGGCGGTGTGTATAGTGTGTTAATAGAACTTGGATAATATATGCTTGTCGAAACCTGAGTTTACATGCTGGTGAATATGATGAGGGCATTTAGGTAGCCTCGTCTGGATGTGTGTTGAGTGTGGGTTTGGGGGGTTGGACCTCATAAGTTATGAATATGAGCTTGGTAGTGAGCGGGACGGGGGGTTGGACATTAGTAGCCAAATTTGAGCTTGTAGCCTTTCAATTGCCACCCGAACCTATGTCCTAAAAATTCTACCTTTTAATCGACCCGGTTTAGATAGTTGTTCTCGTTATGTTAAGTATGTTCTTTTTCAATAGTGTATTGCAATGTGAAAAAAAAAAGAAATGAAGAAAAGAAAAAAAAGGAAGATTAGTTGTACAATTTGAGTTTGTTATTTATATTGATGTAATAATAAATCGGGTCGATTAAGCAAGCTACATGAATATTTCCCACAAATTCCTACCTATACACATAGCCTCATTACAACCCGAAAGTCCTTCTGATTCACGAGCATGTTAGACGATTTGTAGGTAAAGACTCGATTGTTATCCAAGCTTATTGTCGCACATTTGCACACTTGTATTGAGTGATTTAGCACCATCTTGCTAGTGCTACTTTGTCGCCGAGAGAAGAGTTTAGTGAGGGATGTGTTATGTGTTATGATGGTAAAAGTTGATTACGGGGCAGTTTGTTTGTGTTTGGTTATCTGATGATCACTTGTTTGTTAAAACTTTTGTGAAATGGTTGCTTGGGGAAGCAACGTTTAAGTGTGGGGATGTGACGGGTAGTCTTTTGGACAACCCGTAAGTGAATTAAAATGATAAATATTCCACGCTTTAAACGTTTATTTGTTACGATTTGATGTCTATGGTGTATTTGGCTTTGCAGGTACCGAAGAGCATAATGAGGAGTTTAAACGTGCTTTAGCGGGTATTTACAAGAGCCTAATCGAAGATGGGACTCAAGAGATTGAACAAGGGCAAAAATGGAAAAATTAAGCTAACCACCGTAAGCTATGGTGGTCACCGTAGTTTACGGTGGTGTCCCTTCTTGAAGACCACGTAAGACAGAATTTTGATGCGTAATGAAATTTTGCCCACCGTAAGCTACGGTGGGGACCGTAGCTTACGATGGTGAGCTACTAAATGTGTAACTGCCCAATTTAAGCTGAGTTATGGTGGCCTTTCACATTATCAATCATTGGAACGAGTTGCAGAGCAAGGAAGAGGCGATTTGGAGTGTTTTTCATTGATTCTAACAAGTTCTAAACAATATTTTGGTGTGTTTGATTGTATGAACAAGACAATTGAAGTTTGTTTGATTGTGAGAACATGAGTGGCTAAACATTTCGGTGATCATCTTGTGTGGAAGGTTCGGCAAACAATTGTGTTTCAATTTACTTATTTCTAGAATAATTGCTATGTTATTGTGATTATGGTGTTGATTGATTGTTTGTAAGTTGTGGTTGATATTGTGCTTATTGCCTATTTCGTACGTTCTTGGTGTCGTTGACAATCAAGATATCACGGAACAGGTTTGGTATTAATCAATGGGTCATCGGGTAACGACATCGCATTTCAATCCGAGTACTTTGTTCCCTTTTATCACAAATAGTTAACCAAACACGAGTCATGTCTATGTGACTCTTTCTAGTAAAATTGAACACATGAGTTTTGAACCGGAAACCCAAGATGATCATTCCCTTATTAATTTGTTTACAAACCAATTGTTAAATTGTTAAGTAGTTAAAGCCTAAATCCATCAATCAAAATCTGAAATTAAATTATTGCAAATTAGGTAATTAGTATTAATAGTACAACCTTTTGATAGCATTAGTTCCACAAATCCTCGTGTTCGATACCCACTTACCACTATTAGTAGCAGTTTAGGGATTAAATTTGCGTGTGACAATGACCTCAGGTCAAATTTTGGATGTTGATAGCAATTGGCACCTAACCTTGTGATTCTAAGCTGTTAATGATCTAATTCGATTAAACCAAGTTAAAACGTGTAGTACCCTAGGTCTTACAATTGTTGAACCGGGTGTGATCCTTGTTTTCTCATCTTGTTATACTCAAGTTTATTGCAATTGTTTAAATTTCCGTAGTTAAGTATTACAAACCAAATTTGTCGGATTATTTCGACATCCTTTTCAAACAAACAAAACTAATCAAATTTTTAGCAAGCTTCATAATAGTAACAATCTTATTTAAAATCAATCATACCAACCGCAAACCATAAACTCTTCGTGGTTCGACCCGTTACTACCACTAACACATTGTTAAGGGTAATTCAGGATTATAAATATTAGCAAAGTATGTTTGGGTCATGCGGGGTTCTACCGATGATTTATAAAAGGGTTTGGTGATATAAAAAAACCTTATGTAATATATTGTTAAAAGACCAACCGTTTGACTTTAACAAAAATTGTCAAAATGCTTTTAATGTATTGAAACAGAAATTGGTTGAGGGCCCAATCTTGTAATCACCGAATTGGTCTTTACCATTGAAATTATGTGTGATGCAAGTGATTATGCGGTGGGTCAAAGGGTAGAAAAGAAACCTGTTGCCATATATTACGCAAGTAAGACTCTTTCAGATGCTCAATTGAATTATACAACAACTGAGAAAGAGCTACTTGCGGTGGTATACGCATTGGATAAATTTCGGGCTTACATTTGGGGTAGTAAAGTAATTGTCTATTCTGACCATTCTACTGTCAGGTACCTCATGGAGAAAAAAGATGCAAAGCCGCGGTTGATACGATGGGTTCTTTTTCTACAAGAATTTTACTTGGAGATACGGGATAAGAAGGGTAGCGAGAATGTGGTGGCAGACCACTTATCCCGGTTGTTGGTACAATAGGGTTCTTCTCGTGTGGAGATTAATGAGACCTTCCCAGATAAGCATATTCTTAAAGTTTCAACATTACCTTGGTTTGCTAACGTTATTAATTATTTGGTGACAGGTGATTTGCCGGCTCATTGGGATAGGAGGAGGAGATTACATTTCCTATCTCAAATCAAGTATTACACGTGGGAAGAACCAGATTTATTCAAGACATATCCGGATCAAGTTGTAAGAAGATGCATACCGGATGAGGAGATCCCTAGTGTCTTGATGCACTTGCATTCCTTTGCTTGTGGGGGTCATTTTAGTGGTCACAAAATGGGACACGAAGTGCTCAACAACGGCCTTTATTGGCTGACTATTTTCAAAGATGCTTTTAATTTTGTGAAAAACTGTGTTGAGTGTCAAAAAATAGTCGGTATTTCTAAGCGGGATGAGATGCCCATGCAACCGATTCTCATTGTTGATATCTATGATGTGTGGGGAATCGATTTCATGGGCCCATTCCCCAATTCTCATGGGAACTTATACATTTTGGTGGCGGTATATTATGTGTCTAAATGGGTAGAAGCAATCGCCACCAAAACAAATGACCATACCGTTGTGTGTAACTTTGTGCAAACTAACATTATTTCTAGATTTGGGATACCTCGGGTAATCATTAGTGATGGGGGATCTCATTTTAAGAACTTTAATTTGGGAAATTACTAAAACGGTATGGTGTTGACCATAGAATTGCTACCCCTTATCACCCGCAAACAAGTGGTCAAGTAGAGGTGTCTAGTAGGCAAATAAAGGAAATTTTTCAAAAGACCATTCTACCGGACCGTTAGGATTGGTAAACGAAGTTGAACGATGCCTTATGGGCTTATCGAACGACACATAAGACACCTATTGGCACTACTCCTTACCGCTTGGTTTATGGTAAAAATTGTCACTTGCCGGTTGAACTTGTACATCATGCATTTTGGGCTATTAAGTAAGTTAACCTTAAGTGTAATGATGCAAGTAAAGAACGCAAGTTGAAACTTTGTGAGCTAGAAGAGTTTAGGGAAGAGGCATATGAGTGTGCCTCAATATAAGGATGGCATGAAAAGAGCACACGATGCCAAATTGAAGCCGAAGGAATGCATGGTGGGCCAAAAGGTTTGGCTATACAATTCACGGCTTAAATTCTTTCCTGGTACGCTTAAGAGTAAGTGGATGGGCCTGTATGTGATTACGAGGGTCGGCAAGCTAGGGGATGTTACTATTGAGGACCCAAAGGATGGGTCAAAACAAACGATTAAAATTATATGCTTGAAGTTAGACAATGTTTAATTGTTTTCTTTGCATTATGACTTATAGGTATGGCGAGCCGAAAGAGAAGTAAGATTTCGGGTCAAGGCTCATCTTCGGGAGCCGGGTCATTTTTGGGTCATAGAGCAAGAAAATGGGCACATTGTTAAGGTATACCTAGCCGCATCGAGAGATTTCAACGAGAGTGGCCAACTTCATTCCTAACTGGCGTAAGCCTGGCTATCCAAACTACAATCGGGGGCAACAAGACGTTTATGATAATGTCTCCGCTTGTATTGGGGAGAACCGGGATTATGAACAAAGGAGGCAGCAGTGGGAACAAAAGTGGGAGGCCCAACAGGAATCTCATTGGGCCGAAGAGGCTGCTCATCGGGCTAAGGAGCAGGAATATTGAGAGAGACAACAAGAGCAGTGGGCCGTCCAGCAAGCTTTCATGGAAAGACAAGAATTGTATAAAGCACAAGAATTGTCTAGAAGGCAAGCTTGGTAGGAGGAACATGATCGTTTGCGTGTTGATCAAAACGCATTGGAAGACCGCCATGAGCATGCTATGGCGGTGGCTCAATAGATGGCGGTTAATAACGCCAAACATTTGCATGACCAAGAGTGCCACCATAGAGATTGGGAGGCGGGGCGTCCATACCAAGAGCACACGCCGTGGGTTTCATATGAGAACCTTCCTGTTCCATCCGGGCCCTCTGATCCATCTCTACATTGGCCCAAAGCAGTCGGTTCCAGTTTCATCCCACTGCAGTTCCAAGCACCGGAACAAGGAGAAAGAGGGCCAGTCGATGACTTCCATGACATGATGTCGGCTCTCACGGGATATCCTTACCAGCCGTATCCACCGGTAGATCCCAACGAGTGATACCAGCGATGATCACCGGTATGTTTTCTTTTGTTGTTGTATGTTTTTGTGTAACTTTTATTTTGTGTTTTGTTTCTTGTTAGTAGTTAAATGAACTTTGTGGATGTGTTCCCTAGATAACCCTCACGAGACCTACTCATCCTTCCGAGCTATCAGAAGGTTTAAAAGGGCTTGTTGCATACACTAAATGCAACCGTGATTCCTACGAAAGTGAGTTTTGGTTGTTGTTGTAAAATCTTTTTCCACAAGACAATCAAAGCTGAATAAAATTATATGACTTGGTAACTTATTTTAGTAAAAATGATAGAACTAACTAACTAACAAATTTTTAATGTTTGTGAGAAGCTCGCTTCTACACGAAGGTTGAAATTTGTAGGTAAACTATGTTCGCGAGATGACCATTTTTATTGAAGATGAAGAGCACACGAAGAATGAGAAAAAACCAGGTGCATACGTTTCTTTTTAGCTTTGATTTTTAGTTAGTAATAAGTGGATTGTATTTTGTATTTTATTTTCCGAGGTGAAATTTTTGGAAGGATAGCCGTCTCACATCCCTTGTGCGTTTTAAAAGCTCTATTCCTACACATTGAAGACAATGTTGACCTCAAGTGCGGGGATGGGGATAAAAAGTTTTTCAATTTTGACACATTCATTTAAACACTACACATTGAGGACAATGTTATCAAATGTGGGGATGGGGAAAATTTTCAAAAAGTTTTCAAAATGTCTTTGTTTTAAGCAATCTAAAAAGCACAAGTAACTAAGTTAATGAGGGATGACACAACTCATGTGGTCTTTTGTCATGGTCAAGTTCAAATTAATAACATGACGGGTATTTTGCGGGTGGTTATTCGGGAATAATCCGCCTAAGAAACTTACATTTTATATACATCGCATACCATACCCTTTATACGTGAGATTTTGAGCCACTTTTATACATAATATATGCATATATTTCTTTGGTTGAGTGGACCATTAGTCGGGTATTGTAGAACTTGCAACTTTTGATGTGTTTGAGACCACGGACCGAATATGAGCACAACAATGATTAAGGCATTAGGTAAACATTTTCATTTTACACCATTTATATATCCTTACCCGAAATCAATTCCTTAGTCGCCAATCTTGAGCCTAAACCGTTCGTTTGACCAACCCATTTAGCCTTTGACTGTTGAACCTTTTATTTTTAACCCATGTGATGAAAACTTGATTTTAGGATTGTATTGAAAAAAAAATAAGAAAGAATATAATTGAGAAAAGAAAAGAAAAATGTATGTGTTTATAGTTGTTGAATAAAAAGCGAAAAACTTTTGCCTCTTAGCTTATTTTTTGGTAGTCGGTTGTGTTAGAATGGTTGTTTTTGTAATAAAAATTGAGTTTTCATCACCTTAGCCACTTTCAAATTATCCTATTCCATGTAACATTTGTCAAAAAACGGGTTTTCCAAACCCGCTTCGTTTGTAATCGAATATCAAGTTATAAATGTTTCGTTGCGTATTTACGTTTATTTTAATTTTAAACGATGCATAATTAATAAACAAATTAGTATTTAAAAACTATAATTAATAAAAAGTGAAAATAAATTAAATAAAAAAGAAAACCGGCTGCCGGGATTCGAACCCGGGTCAGCCGGGTGAGTCAAAGCTTTAACTCGCGTGCATATAACCACTCCGCCACTTGATGTTTTTGTGAGTTCTAGGAAACAATTAAAACTTATGAACAACCATGAATCAACCTGTTGCGCCAAACTGAAACCGTAATTGGCTTCCAACCGTCCAAAACGTTTGAGTGATCGCGGATTCTAGATTATAACCGATGCACCGACGATCCTAATCAATTCAGTCTTGAATTAACTTGAATTCTGGTGATGTTCGGTTTTTCATAACCGAAGATATTCATTTCTTGAATTACTCCAACAATAGCATCCTCTCGCGACTCAGAATCATCCGCAGAACCTCCAATTTCTCTTTCGCTCTACTTTCAGTTCGTCGGAAAAGCTTTTTGAACTCGCCGAACTTTCGCCGGAAAACCGTGTCTTCCATTAAAACAGTAAGTTTCTCAATTCTTTCATCGCCTATCAGTTGTTAAGCTTTTGCTAACTCAAACCCTTCAATCAGAATCAGTTCCAGGCGACGATATCGGATAATCATCATTCGCCGGAAAATCTCTGAGAATTTCTAGAACTCGCTGTGAGTATAAACCTTTAAAACATTCTGATAACTCTTGTTCAGTACTTCAATTCTACGTCTAGCTAATCAAAACTGTTAATTGGTCCGTTCAGACAAAGTCCATAAAAACAGAGTCGACGACTTCACCGGAATTCTGAGAAAGATCATTTCTCCGGTATGTTTACTTCCAAAATCTTCTCTGCCATTTCATTTTAATCTTTTGAATGTTTGTCAATCGAATTAAACAAGAAACAGTAGGGTAATCCTTGTCTGTGATATTGTAACGAAGAAGACGAAGTTAGTTTGTATATAATTTAATATAATTTGGATTATAACTCGGGTTAGACACACAGTCCAGCGGTGGACTGTGTGCACACATATATCACACGCCGCGAGTTCGATCCTTGACACAATTGTATGCTCTGTAATAAAGATGTTTTCTTTTTTAACTGAATCAGATTAATTCAAGGAAGATGTTAAGTATAATAAAAATCGGTATATTAACCAGGTTAGACACACAGTCCAGCGGTGGACTGTGTGCAACACTAACCCACAGGTCCCGGGTTCGAGACCTGTTACACACTCCGGTTCGATGATTAAAACCCTTTTTGAAAAAAAAGAATTTTGAATAAACTAAAACAGTATATAAATATAATTAAAAACAGAATTATTTCGGGTTAGACACGTAGCTCAGTTGGTAGAGCTGCGTGCACGCATACGTGAGGTCTTGGGTTCAAGCCTTACCCGGCGCACACATGCACACTAGCGAACCGGTCAAACAGTCAATAGTCCCGGTCAACGGTCATTGGTAAACGCAAAAGTCAACATTTTTTTATATTTTTATTTATTTATTTAATTTAAAAATCAATTAAAAATACTTAAAAATAATGTTTTTAAAGATAGAAAACAGCCTTAAACTCACAAAAATATATCTAAAAATCTTATTAAAATTATTAATAAAATCCACTCATTTACCATACCTTTTCGTTATGATTTAGGTTAGTTAATTCCCGTCGATCAATCCTCTAAACTCGTGCGCATTTCTTCATCTTCAACCGAACGCACCCAATGTGAGTGAATCCCTACAAATTCCCCGTTTTAATCACGTTTTTGGGGTGTATCATGTGTCTTATCATTTATTACATTTAAACCATTGTGCATCCACCATATCCATGAACAAATGTGTATTCAACATGTATCAACTGTTTTGTGTGGTTGTTGTTTAGATTAAATTATCATTTTCAGTACATACATTATCATAGGCCGCCGCTCCCCATTACATTATGAGCGTTGAGCTG
This sequence comes from Scalesia atractyloides, assembly GCA_947069175.1. Taxonomy (NCBI): domain Eukaryota; kingdom Viridiplantae; phylum Streptophyta; class Magnoliopsida; order Asterales; family Asteraceae; genus Scalesia; species Scalesia atractyloides. Next base: position 70,682,632 of record CAMTDV010000013.1, on the reverse strand, counting down.
TTCCCCATTACATTATGAGCGTGAACCAGGCGTTGCCAACATACGATCGGCTCCGTTTGATTGAGCCTTGATCGCACAGACATTTATCATAGGCCGTCCGTTCCCCATTACATTTCAAGTCTTGCGATCCTCCGAAATTTGAAGGGACCGAAGGTGTCACTGCTCTTCTCCACTGGTTCGAGGAAATGGAGAACACCTTCCTCAACTGCGATTGTCCCGAGGATCGCAAGGTACGATACGCAACCGGGAGACTATTTGGGGTAGCTCTTACCTGGTGGAATACTGAAAAGGGTAAGAGAGGAATCGAAGATGCAATGGCCTTAATGTGGGAGGAGTTAAGGGAAATCATGACGAGACGATTCTGTCCTAGAAGTGAGATTAAAAAGTTAGAGGATGAATTTCATTCATTGAAGCAAAAGGAGGGAGATCATACTTCCTACAACAAGAGGTTCTAGAGTTGAACCAAATGGTCCCTAATTTGTTCACCCCAGTTTACCGCTTAGTCGAGCACTATATTCGAGGCCTTCCCTCGAAAATTCAAGATTCGGTTCTCAGCACTTCGCCAGCCACACTTGAAGCTGCTATGGAACTAGCTACTGAGCTGACCGGGAATCGAATTCGCAACGGTAAATCTAAAGAGGAGAAAAAGAAAGCCCCCGTTGAGGGCCAAACTTTAAACCATTCCACCTCCTCCTCTAAGTTTGCTAGCAAGAGGAAACGTAACACCAGAAACTTCGCTGTTACACAAACCAATTTCCCTATCCCTGCTGCACCCATTACCCAAGTTGTCCCCTCACCTGCACCATATAAAAGGCCATACTCTGGCCCATTCCCAAAATGCAACCGTTGCCAATACCATCACTTTCCTGATCATCCCTGCCAACATTGCACCGGCTGTGGTCGCGCAGGTCACACTGTTCAAACCTGTCGCATACCTCAGCGGACGAACCGCCACCAGCCCTCAACCCAAACCCACCATCAAATAATGGGTCAAGCTCAACAACCTCTACTACTACCACCTACCCAACATTTAGCCCAATCATACTACCAACCCAACTATCCCATGGTGCAACCTATGCGGGCTTGCTACAATTGTGGAGACCCAAGCCACTTTAGAAACACTTGTCCACGCTTGGTGAACATTATACATGCTCAAGCCCAAGCAAATCCGGTGAATCAGGCTAACCAAGCTCCTCCACCTGCAACAGGAAGAGCTTTCAACATCAATGCTAATCAGGCTAGAGCTGACAGCAATGTGGTTAACGGTACGTTTCTTATCAATGGTAGTTATGCATCCATGTTGTTTGATACTGGCGCGGATAAAAGTTTTGTGTCCTTAAAATTTGAACCCATCCTCAACCAAACTCGTGATAAAATCATAGAATCTATAACAGTAGAAGTTGCTGACGGAAAACCGGTATCATTCACCTCTATTATACGCAATTGTACTCTCACCTTAAACGATCACGATTTTCCAGTTGACCTCATTCCTGTGAAGTTGGGAAGCTTTGACATTATAATTGGTATGGACTGGCTCAGCCAACATCAGGTTGAAGTTGTATGCCGCGAAAAGTTTATACGCATTCCTCTTACAAACGGTCAGACTCTACGAATCTTTGGAGAAACCCCATCGAAAGGGCTCAGATTAATGTCCTGTCTTCAAGCTCGAAAATATCTCCGCAAGAATTATGTTGCATTTCTAACTCATGTCGTTAAAAAGGGAACCATGGAGAAGAAACTTGAAGACATCCCAGTAGTAAAAGATTTTCCGCAAGTTTTTCCTGACGACATCTCAGGACTTCCTCCCGTGAGAGAACTCGAATTCCGCATTGATCTTATACCTGGTGCTACACCAGTTGCAAAGTCTCCTTATAGGTTAGCCCCCTCAGAAATGCAAGAGCTAGCCAGTCAATTGCAAGAGTTGACTGACAAAGGATTCATACGTCCTAGCTCCTCGCCTTGGGGTGCACCTGGCCTTTTTGTGAAGAAGAAAGATGAAACGTTTCGCATGTGCATCGACTACAGAGAACTCAACAAGTTAACGGTCAAGAACCGCTATCCATTACCTCGCATTGATGATCTTCTTGACCAACTTCAAGGCGCCAGCTGTTTTTCAAAAATCGACCTCCGTTCTGGTTATCATCAGCTCAGAGTACATGAAGAAGACGTCCCAAAGACCGCCTTCCGAACTCATTATGGTCATTATGAATTCATGGTCATGCCATTTGGTTTAACCAACGCTCCAGCTGTCTTCATGGATCTAATGAACAGAGTCTGCAAACCCTATCTCGATCGCTTTGTTATAGTCTTCATCGACGACATCCTCATTTACTCAAAGTCTAAGTCTGATCATGAACGGCACCTTCGACTCATCCTTACACTCTTAGAGAATGAAAAGCTCTACGCCAAATTCTCCAAATGCAAATTATGGTTAAAAGAGGTACAATTCCTTGGACATGTCATCAATGACAAGGGAATACATGTCGACCCCTCAAAGATCAAAGCAGTACAAGAATGGCAAGCGCCACGTACACCAACCAAAGTAAGATCATTCCTTGGTTTGGCTGGTTATTATCGCTGTTTCATTTCAAATTTCTCCCGCATTGCTGTACCACCACGGCTTTAACTCATCAAGGAAAACCCTTCATTTGGGGACCCAAACAAGAAGAAGCCTTCCAGACCCTTAAACAAAAACTCTGTGATGCACCTATCCTCACACTTCCTGAAGGTCGTATGACTTCGTCGTTTATTGCGACGCGTCAGGGCAAGGACTAGGCTGTGTTCTCATGCAAAGAGGAAAGGTGATAGCTTATGCTTCTAGACAACTCAAAACTCATGAGAAGAACTACACCACCCACGACCTAGAACTTGGAGCCGTTGTGTTCGCTCTTAAGATATGGAGACATTATCTCTACGGTACTAAGTGTGAAATATACATTAACCACAAGAGTCTTCAACATATCTTCAACCAAAAGGAGTTAAACATGAGGCAACGAAGATGGGTCGAACTTCTTAATGACTACGACTGTGAAATTCGGTATCACCCTGGCAAGGCAAATGTGGTGGCCAATGCACTCAGTCGAAAGGGTTATGCGAACTCCATTCGTCTTCTATGTTCGCAAATCATAACCGACATCAAAGATCAAATTCGAGAAGCCCAACATGTTTCAGTAACGGAAGACGACGTACGAAAGGAGCTGTCCTGTGGAGCTGAACTTAAAATTGAAACTAAATCTGACGGTATTTTGTACTATCTAGATCGCATATGGATTCCTGACCACAACAACCTTCGTGAATTCCTTATGAATGAGGCACACAAAACACGATACTCTATACACCCAGGAGCCGACAAGATGTATCAAGACCTTCGATACACCTACTGGTGGCCTGGAATGAAAAAGGATATTGCTGTTTTTGTTTCCAAGTGCCTTACATGTTCCAAGGTGAAAGCTGAACATCAAAGACCCTCAGGACTTCTGGTCCAACCTGAAATACCTGTATGGAAGTGGGAAAACATAACCATGGACTTCATTACCGGGTTCCCTCGCACTTCTGGTGGGTATGACACTATATGGGTAATCATTGATCGTCTTACAAAATCAGCTCACTTTATTCCAATCCGCGAAGATTTCAAGAACGAGAAGCTAGCTCGTATCTACATCAGCGAAACCGTAAGCCGACATGGTGTACCGTTAAGCATTATTTCAGATCGTGATGGTCGTTTCACTTCACGAACATGGCAGGCCGTACAAGCCGCTTTGGGTACACGATTAGACCTCAGTACCGCTTATCATCCTCAAACTGATGGACAATCTGAACGCACCATTCAAACTCTTGAAGATATGCTTCGAGCATGTGTCATGCACTTCAAGGGAAATTGGGACGCTCATCTACCATTAGTTGAATTTTCGTACAACAACAGCTATCATTCAAGTATCGGCATGGCACCTTTTGAAGCTTTATATGGTCGTAAGTGCCGATCTCCAGTATGTTGGCACGAAATTGGGGAAGCTCAAATCACCGGTCCGGAATTGATTCAAGAAACCACATACAAGATCCATCAAATTCGAAACAATCTTCTAGCGGCTCAAAGTCGTCAAAAGAGTTATGCAGATAAACGACGGAAGCCTTTGGAGTTTAACATTGGTGATCATGTACTTTTAAAAGTATCACCGTGGAAGGGAGTAGTTCGTTTTGGCCAGAAAGGCAAGCTAGCACCACGCTACGTAGGACCTTTCAAGATACTCGAAAGAGTAGGACCTGTAGCATACAAGCTTGATCTACCAGAAGAACTCAACAGAATTCACCCCACATTCCACGTATCAAACTTGAAGAAGTGCCTCGCTGATGAGAACCTCCATATTCCTCTGGAAGATATTCAGATTGATGAATCTATGCATTTCATTGAAAGACCAGTAGAGATCATGGGCTTCGGAGAAAAACGTTTAAGGCGAAGTCGTATTCCAATTGTTAGGGTACGCTGGGAGTCGAAACAGGGACCTGAGTTTACTTGGGAACGTGAAGACTCAATGCGCGAAAAATACCCGCATCTTTTTCCTACTATCACTACTACTTAAATTTCGGGACGAAATTTCTAAAAGTAGCGGATACTGTAACATTTGTCAAAAAACGGGTTTTCCAAAACCGCTTCGTTTGTAATCGAATATCAAGTTATAAATGTTTCGTTGCGTATTTACGTTTATTTTAATTTTAAACGATGCATAATTAATAAACAAATTAGTATTTAAAAACTATAATTAATAAAAAGTGAAATAAATTAAATAAAAAAGAAAACCGGCTGCCGGGATTCGAACCCGGGTCAGCCGGGTGAGTCAAAGCTTTAACTCGCGTGCATATAACCACTCCGCCACTTGATGTTTTTGTGAGTTCTAGGAAACAATTAAAACTTATGAACAACCATGAATCAACCTTTTGCGCCAAACTGAAACCGTAATCGGCTTCCAACCGTCCAAAACGTTTGAGTGATCGCTGATTCTAGATTATAACCGATGCACCGACGATCCTAATCAATTCAGTCTTGAATTCTGGTGATGTTCGGTTTTCATAACCGAAGATATTCATTTCCTGAATTACTCCAACAATAGCATCCTCTCGCGACTCAGAATCATCCGCACACTTTCGCTCTACTTTCAGTTCGTCGGAAAAGCTTTTTGAACTCGCCGGACTTTCGTCGGAAAACCGTGTCTTCCATTAAAACAGTAAGTTTCTCAATTCTTTCATCATCTATCAGTTGTTAAGCTTTTGCTAACTCAAACCCTTCAATCAGAATCAGTTCCAGGCGACGATATCGGATAATCATCATTCGCCGGAAAATCTATGAGAATTTCTAGAACTCGCTGTAAAACGGTATAAACCTTTAAAACATTCTGATAACTCTTGTTCAGTACTTCAATTCTACGTCTAGCTAATCAAAACTGTTAATTGGTCCGTTCAGACAAAGTCCATAAAAATAGAGCCGACGACTTCGCCGGAATTCTGAGAAAGATCATTTCTCCGGTATGTTTACTTCCAAAATCTTCTCTGCCATTTCATTTTAATCTTTTGAATGTTTGTCAATCGAATTAAACAAGAAACAGTAGGGTAATCGTTGTCTGTGATATTGTAACGAAGAAGACGAAGTTAGTTTGTATATAAGTTTAATATAATTTGGATTATGACTCGGGTTAGACACACAGTCCAGCGGTGGACTGTGTGCACACATATATCACACGCCGCGAGTTCGATCCTTGACACAATTGTATGCTCTGTAATAAAGATGTTTTCTTTTTTTAACTGAATCGGATTAATTCAAGGAAGATGTTAAGTATAATAAAAATCGGTATATTAACCAGGTTAGACACACAGTCTAGCGGTGGACTGTGTGCAACACTAACCCACAGGTCCCGGGTTCGAGACCTGTTACACACTACGGTTCGATGATTAAAACCCTTTTTGAAAATAAAAGAATTTTGAATAAACTAAAACAGTATATAATATAATTAAAAACAGAATTATTTCGGGTTAGACACGTAGCTCAGTTGGTAGAGCTGCGTGCACGCATACGTGAGGTCTCGGGTCCGAGCCTTACCCGGCGCACACATGCACACTAGCGAACCGGTCAAACAGTCAACAGTCCCGGTCAACGGTCAATGGTCAACGCAAAAGTCAACATTTTTTATATTTTTATTTATTTATTTAATTTAAAAATCAATTAAAAATACTAAAAATAATGTTTTTAAAAATAGAAAACAGCCTTAAACTCACAAAAATATATCTAAAAATCTTATTAAAATTATTAATAAAATCCACTCATTTACCATACCTTTTCGTTATTATTTAAGTTAGTTAATTCCCATCGATCAATCCTCTAAACTCGTGCGCATTTCTTCATCTTCAACCGAACGCACCCAATGTGAGTGAATCCCTACAAATTCCCCGTTTTAATCACGTTTTTGGGGTGTATCATGTGTCTTATCATTTAGTACATTTAAACCATTGTGCATCCACCATATCCATGAACAAATGTGTATTCAACATGTATCAACTGTTTTGTGTGGTTGTTGTTTAGATTAAATTATCATTTTCAGTACATACATTATCATAGGCCGCCGCTCCCCATTACATTATGAGCGTTGTGCTGTTCCCCATTACATTATGAGAGTGAACCAGGTGTTGCCAACATACGATCGGCTCCGTTTGATTGAGCCTTGATCGCACAGACATTTATCATAGGCCATCCATTCCCCATTACATTATGAGCGTGAACGTGACGTTGCCAACATATACAGTTTCTTTCATGTTATATATTCATGCAAGTTGGTTTGTTATTGTATGTTATTGTTTGTTGTTGTTATTGTTATTGTATGATTTAATTACGTTTGCGCACATATGAATATTGCACAATTTTTCATGATAAAGATAACAAGAGATCAATAATAAATGTTTTTCTAACAAGGTTCACTCGCCAACTTATGTTGACCCAAAAACCCCCCATTTTACACATGATACAGGTGATCCAGCTGCAGCAAGAAACACATAGGATGGCTTAGAAGAATAAACTGGTTTAGACTTTGGATTGTTTAGTTGATTATCTTTCTTTGTATTTGTATGAACATGTTTGGAATATTGAGGATGTAATTTTGACTTTAATAAATATGAAATATATTAGTAATATCATGAGCTTTCGTGATAACCCAATTATGCCCCGACTCTTATTCCGCTGCGGGTCGGGGTGTGACATTCCATACCCTTAGCCTAGCCCCACTACAACCCGTTCAAGACCTTTTAACTTGTGCTTAATATTTGTATTCGGTGGTGGAGAATGATTAAGTTGAAAGCTTATGCGGGTACGTGTTCTAATCGGTTTGTGTGATGATATCAAAAGTGCTAATGCATCACTTATTAGCCAATTTCTAAGCCGAGTGGAGAGAACATTGGAGGGATGTGTATGATTTGTGAGTTTCAAAGGTGGGTTAATCTTGGATAACCATTTTTATGTGTTAATCATGTTAACGTTAAATATTTTGAAAATGATAAAAATTATGAACCGAGTATGACATTAGACCTAAACTCATGTCTCAAGAACGGGAAATGTGTTCCTCATTCGACCCACGTGAAAGTGAAAGACATATTTGCTTGAGGGCAAGCAAAAGACAAGTGTGGGGATGTGATACGTGGTCGAAAAGTGATGTTTTTATTAAGCTTAAGTTGATGTTTTACATAACTTTCCGTTTCGAATAGCCTACTATTGATTAGATTTGTGTTTTACAGGTTTACGGAGTTTAATGAGCTATTCGGGAGCGTTTTGGAGCATCGGGATGGAAACGGGTCAACCGGGATCGCAAAATGGAAAAACAGGAAATCAAGTATTAGAGAGGCCGTCGGCGACGCCCCATTGGGTCGTCGGCGATGCCCCTCAGATAGCCCGTCAGAGAAAATTGGTCGTAGACAGTGGATTAGAGCGTCAGAGGAAAAGCACGTTTTATAGGGACCGTCGGGGACGCCCCTCCTATGTTCTTGTCGCTGAAATTCAATTTTGTACGGGTTTTAACTAGAGGTTTGACCATTTTTGAAGGAGTTACGGATTTCTTGAGTTTTGAACTTGTTCTTGGAGCCTAGCAACACCCAACCTTCATCTCCAACTCCATCGCTTCCGTCCAATCATCCAAGTTCATCATCTTCAATCCTAATCCTAGTTCTCTACCATCATCGTCATCATCATCAATCCTTCCATTCACCCACCATTATCATCAACCTCAAACCCTAATCATCATTCATCACCATCTCCAAGTTCAAGATGTTGAAGTTTGAGTTTTCATCAATCATTGATCGTGCTCCGTTCACCATGAGCGGCTAATTCTTGAGGGTTTCACCTCGGTGTAAACTTTTGTAAGGATTTCTAGGGTTTGCTATTTGTTTAGAACTTGGTTTATGACTAATTGAATTGCATTTGAACAATTGATAATTTTCTTACGTTTGTATTGAATTTACGAATTATTAAGTGAGTTATGAAAGTCGACTTCGTGAAATGAATATACGTATTTATGCCTTGTCCTTTGATAGGATTTAGTTGTCCAAGGCAACGAAGTGCATTGTGATCTGTTGTCTATGATGTTGCTAGCAATTGGCACCTAAACCTTGTGATTCTAAGCCGTTAATGATCTAATTCGATTAAACCAAGTTAAAAACGTGTCGTAACCCTAGGTCTTACAATTGTTGAACCGGGTGTGACCCTTGTTTTCTTACCTTGTTATACTCAATCAATTAATTTAATTTCAATTGTTTAAATTTCTGTAGTTAAGTATTACAAACCAAATTTGTCGGATCATTTCGACATCCTTTTCAAACACTCAAAACTAATCAAATTTTTAGAAAGCTTCATAATAGTAACAATCTTATTTAAAATCAATCATATCAACCGCAAACCACAAACTCTTCGTGGTTCAACCCCTTACTACCACTAACACATTGTTAAGGGTAATTCGGGATTATAAATATTATCTTTGACCATGGCGCGACACTCCAATCACATATGCATCACGCCAATTAAAAGTTCACGAAAAGAACTATACCACACATGACCTAGAGCTAGGTGAAGTGGTATTTGCGTTAAAAATTTGGCGTCATTATCTTTAAGGCACCAAGTGCACAATCTTTACCGATCACAAAAGTCTTTAGCAATATTTAACCAGAAAGAGATAAATATGTGCCAAAGACATTGGCTTGAATTGTTGAATGACTATGATTGTTAAATTAAATACCATCCGGGCAACGAGAACATTGTAGCGGACGCCCTAAGTCGAAAGGAACGAGTGAAACCCCTTCGGGTACGATCATTAAGACTCACCATTCACAATAATTTTACCTCTCGAATTCATGACGCTCAACAGAAAACTCTGAAGAGCATAAATTTTAAAGCAGAAATGCTTGGAGGTATGGAAAAACATTTAGAACCAAATGAGAGCGGAACTTTGTACTTTGCAAACAGAATTTGGGTTCCGCTTTTTGGTAATCTCGAAACCTAATCCTAGATGAACCCCATAAGTCCAAATATTTGATACATCCTGGAGCGGATAAAATGTATCATGATCTTAAAGAATTCTATTGGTGGCCTAATCTCAAAAGAGATATTGCAACTTATGTTGGAAAATGTCTAACAGTGCAAAAATTAAGGTCGAATACCAAAAACCTTCAGGATTGTTACAACAACCTGAAATTCCCACTTGGAAATGGGAACAAATTGTGACACCCTGACCCACAGCGGAAATGGTAGTCGGGGCATAATTGGGTTTTCTTCAAATCTCATGACATTTACTATAATAATGTTTCATATTTATTATTTCAAATTAAAGAAATATTCCAATCAACACACAAACCATACAAGCATATAATGTTCTAGACAAGACAACCAAGTAACGTTTTATTCTTCTAAGGCCCAATCCTATGTGTTCCATGCTTCAACCTGTTCACCTGTATCATGTGTAAAAATATAGAAGTTTGGGTCAACAAAAGTTGGCGAGTGAATTCCGTTTAAATATTTGAAAGAAAAGATATGTTGATTAATTTAAATATAAAAATGTGCATAAACCAAATATGAGCAAACGTATAGGTAAACAATTCACAAACCACATAAGCATCTAGTAATGTACACATGAGTATGATAAAATATAAACTGTAAGATTAACGCTCAATCAAACGGAGCCGATCTAATGAGGCATGCAATGCTCAACTCGTATCCAACGAGGAACTGATGGGCCTAATGTGAATGATTGCACTGAAATGAGAAAATAAATAATGAGCTGTGAGATCAAGGCTCAATCAAATGGAGCCGATCTAATGAGGCACGCGATGCTCAACTCGTATCCGATGAGGAACTGATGGGCCTAATGTGACAGCTTGACTGTATTGAGAAAGTATAACCACAAATAACAATAAACAAAATATCACATAGCACGTTAATTCATATAATGGTAATAGCACAAATGTTTAAAAATAAATATTTAAATGAAATGACACATGATACACCCCAAAATATGAATAAAAATGGGAAGTTTGTAAGAATTCACTCACAATGGGTGCGTTTCTTGGATTGATGACGAATGCGCACGATTTAATATTTCAACCGACGAGAGAAACTAGCCTAAATAATCACGTAATAATTTGGTAAATATATAACTCTTATTTGAATTTAATATTTCTAATTAATGTCTTTTATTAGATTTTTAAGTTTATTTTTATTGTATTTATTGCAATCTAAAACTTGAAAAGTCTTATTTTTAGGTATTTTTAAAAAAATTAATAAAGGAAAAAAATAATAATAAAAAATCTTTACCCGTGTCAGGGTCTGACCGGTCGGACCGGTTTGACTTTGGAATTATTGGCATCGTGTGAGGATCGAACTCGTGACCTCCCGTATACGTGCACGCAGCTCTACCAACTGAGCTACGTGTCTAACCAGAAATAAACTTGATTTTAATTATATATATACTAATTAAGTTATTTCATAAATTCATTTAGTTAAAAAGGATTTTATTATCATCGAACCGTTGCATCATGTCGGTATCGAACCCGTGTCATGCAGTTCCGTTTGCACACAGCCAAACTAGTTGGGTTGTGTGTCTAACCCGTAATAACTCAGAATTATATTAGTTATATATACTTACTCAGAGGTGATTTGTATAGGTTTTAAAAAAAAATGGTTTTATTTTCGGAAATCGGCTACGTGTATGATTTGAACCCGGAACATGTGAATTGTGTTTGCACACAGTCCACCGCTAGACTGTGTATCTAACCCGATAAAAACACTAAATTTAATTATATTTATACACTATCATAACCTTATCTTCTTCATTTTGAAAACTCAAAAGAATAACCCGACTTATCAAACAGAACATTATTATGATTCAACATTGCAAAGGAATCAAATGATATAGGAAGAAAGTTTAAGAGAATTATACTAATCAGACGCAAACCGAACTATCCCGGCGATGAAACTGATTCCGGCGAAGTGGTTGATTGTAACAAAGAGTTCTTTTGAGAAATTTTGAGAGGTGTGGAGTGTGTGAGCGAGTTCAACTGAGGTATAAGGTCATAAATTGATTCATGAATGTTTTCGGTTTCAATTATTTATAGGTGGGGCGGCAGTTATGATTTTTAATGTTTTCGGTTTCAATTATTGATGATGGTGTAACTGTTCTTGAATTGATTCATGAATTAGATTTAAATCTTATGATTAAAACGGTTTCAATTGTTAATTGTATCAGAAAAAGGAGTCCTTGATTTCTGGATTAAATCCCCGGCTGTTACAGCTCTGCGATTTGAACTTAAAGTTCAGCGGTTATTTTAGTATATAATGTCACACCCCGACCCGCAGCGGAAAAGGTGATCAGAGCATGATTGGGTTTTCATCAAAGCTCATGACATTTATTATAATGTTTCATATTTATTATTACAATTTAAAAGGAATCATACAATCAAATCAAACAAATACAACATGTTCTATACATCCTTCTAAACTTCATTATTTATCTTCTAAGGCAATTTCCTATGTTTTTCTTGCTTCATCCTGTTCACCTGTATCATGTGTAAAAATGGTTTTTTGGGTCAACAAAAAGTTGGCGAGTGAACCTTATTCGAAAACATTTATTATTTATTTCTTGTTGCATTTAATATGGAAAAATTGTGCAATAATCATATGTGAACAAACGTAAATAAACATACAATAACAATAACCATAATAAACAATAACATACAATAACAACCACCTTGCATGAATATATAACATGAATGACAATGTAAATGTTGGCAACGTCTCGTTCACGCTCATAGGTAATGGGGAACGGCTCACGCTCATAGGTAATGGGGAGCAGACGGCCTATGATGAAATGTATGTGCGATCAAGGCTCAATCAAACGGAGCCGATCGTATGTTGGCAACGCCTGGTTCACGCTCATAATGTAATGGGGAACAGCTCAACGCTCATAATGTAATGGGGATGATAATGTATGTACTGAAAATGATAAATTTAATCTAAACAATAACCACACAAACAGTTGATACATGTTGAATACACATTTGTTCATGGATATGATTGATGCACAATAGTTTAAATGTGATAAATAATAAGACACATGATACACCCAAAAAACGTGATTAAAACGGGGAATTTGTAGAGATTCACTCATTTTTGGTGCGTTTGTTTGAAGATGTTGAATGCGCACGAGTTTAGAGGATTGAACGACGAGAGATAACTAACCTAATTAATAACGAAAAGGTACGGTAAGTAAGTGGATTTTATTAACAATTTTAAAAGGATTTTTGGATATATTTTTGTGAGTTTAAGGCTATTTTCTAACTTTAAAAACGTTATTTTTAAGTATTTTTAATTGATTTTTAAATTAAATAAATAAATAAAAATAATAAAAAAATGTTGACTTTTGACCGTTGACCATGACCGTTGACCGTTACTGTTGACCGTTGACCGGTTCGGTCGTTTGTATGTGTACGCTGGGTGAGACTTGAACCCGTGACCTCCCGTACGCGTGCACGCAGCTCTACCAACTGAGCTACGTGTCTAACCCGAAATATTTCTGTTTTTAATTATACTTATATACTATTTAGATTTATTCCATAAATCATTTATGTTTAAAAAGGATTTAAATTGTATTGAACCGGTGCTCTCCACAGGTCTCGAACCCGGGACCTGTGGTTTAGTTTGGCACACAGTCCACCGCTGGACTGTGTGTCTAACTTGGTAAATATTCCGGTTTTTATTATACTTAACAGCTGACTGCGAGTGGATCCGGTTCAGTTTAAAAAGGAACATTTTTATTACCGAGAATGTGCGTGTGTCAAGGATCGAACTCGGGACGTATGCGTATTGTTTGCACACAGTCCACCGCTGGACTGTGTGTCTAACCCGTTCATAATATTGATTTTAATTAATCTTATAACCTAAGCGACTTCGTCTTCTTCGTTCAAAACACAGACAATAGTTAAACCAACTGTTTCTTGTTTAATTCGGTTAACGAATATTATGAGAAATTGAAAGGTATTGAACAGAAGGGTTTGGGGAAAGAATGTACCGAAAAGATTGTCTTCTTCAGAAATCCGGCAAAGATCGTCGGCTCTGTTTTGTGAACTCCCTCTGTTCGGATTCAATAATCAGTTTGATTGATTAGACATGAAATTGAGTTACTAAACAATGATAAACAGAAGGTTTAGGTGACTATACTGATTCACAACGAGATTCTGGAAATTCCAGAAGTTTTCCGGCGAAAGTTGAATATTCGACAACGACGTCTGGGATTGATTCTGGGTGATGGATTGAAGTTAGTAATAGTCTAACAACGGATTAAAACAGAAAGAGTCGAGGTTTTTACCGTTCTGAGGTGAGTCTCGGTTTTCCGGCGACTTGCAGAGAATTCCGGCGATGTATTTCCTGCGACAGAGATTCTTCAGGGAGTTTAAGGTGAGTGTGGGTGATGTCGGTATAATCTCTAAAAATCTTATTTTAGAGTAAACAGAAAGGATGGAATGAATTCGGTTTTCCGGTGAAAATTTCCGGTTAATTTGCAGAGGATTCCGGCGACTGCGTCGAGGTTTTCTGAGCGAAACGGAGAGTGTAATTTTGGTAAACTCGCGAGCTCACTGATGAATAAAGTATAATTCAGGTTTAATTGCATTTCTGATTTCGAATTCAACATTTTCGGTTATGGTTTGATGATTTGAATGAGTGACATTAAAGTTTTTCAGTTATAACCGGCGTGGATGTAAATGCATCGGTTATGACAAAAGAAAACGTCAATGATTGACGAATTCGTCGGGATTTCCGGCGAGAATGATTTGGGCGCGCTGAGTGACAGATTTTGACTTCGAGTTTTATATTAAGTATTAATTGTTTCAGTATTTCACCAAGTGACACAAGTGGCGGAGTGGTAGGATGTGTGTGAGTTATGACTTGGGATTTACCCGACTGACCCGGGTCTTCAGCATTTAATTTTTTTCTCACTATTTTTTAATAAGTTTTCAAATATGAATTTTATATTCTAATATACTTATTAATTATGTATCGTTTAAAATTAATTTGAGTATTAAATATGCAACGAAATTTTTAACTGGTTGTTCGGTTAATAAACGAAGCGGGTTTGGTTAACCCGGTTTTTGACGGATGTTACATATAATTTAATTGTTTTAGGATTATAACAATTATGTGTGTGTAGCTCAGTGGTGTGTTGTGTGGGTGTTAGTTCATGCAGACCTGGGTTCGAAACCCGGTCACCCCTTTATATTTATTTATTTATTTATTTTCAGTTTTAGTTATTAATATTATTATTATTCATTTATTTATTATTTTAACTCTTTTAATTTATTTATTAATTACAGAAATTTGAACGATTAGCATAAATACATAACAAAACCTCATATCTTATATTTAAATTATTTATACGGAGCGGGTTTTAGAACCCGTTTTACAACGACATGATTTGGGTAATTGTCGACCGACTAACCAAATCAGCTCACTTCTTGCCGGTACGTGAGAAAGATAAAACCGAGAAGTTATCCGAACTTTATCTTAAAGAGATTGTGGCAAGACATGGAGTACCTGTCTGCATAATCTCTGATCGAGATGGTCGTTTCATATCAAGAATTTGGCAATCATTTCAAAAGGCTTTTGGATCTCGCTTAAATCTAAGTACGGCCTTTCATCCCCAATCAAATGGCCAAAGTGAACGCACCATTTAAACCTTAGAAGATATGCTTAGTGCTTGTGTGATTGACTTAGACAGAAATTGGGATACTCACTTGCTTTTAGTGGAGTTCTCATATAACAACAGTTATCACACGAGTATTCAAGCTGCTCCATTTAAAGCGTTATACGGACGTAAGTGTCGATCTCCGCTATGTTGGGCGGAAATAGGCGACAAACAAATGATAGGTCCAGAATTAATTCAAGGAACTACGGATAAAATATTTAAAAACCAAGACCGTATTAAAGCAGCTCAGGATAGACAGAAAAGTTATGCGGATAAACGCCAGAAACCATTATCCTTTGAGATTGGAAACAAAGTGTTATTAAAAGTCTCGCCATGGAGAGGCGTAGTTAGATTTCAAGAAGCAAGAAAACTTAGCCCGAGGTACATAGGACCATATGAAATCTTGGAGAAGATTGGAACAATCGCATATAAGTTGAAATTGCCTGAAACACTTAGTAACGTTCACGACACTTTTCATGTGTCAAATCTTAAAAAGTGTCTTTCAGACGAATCACTTATTATTCCCACGGACAAAATTCATACAGACGAAAAACTCCATTTCATCGAAGAACCTGTTGAAGTTTTAGATTCGAAGGTTCAGAAAACAAGGAGGAGTCGTATCAAACTAGTCAAAGTCCATTGGAACCCAAAACGCGTACCTGAGTTCACATGGGAACGGGAAGACGAAATCAAAAGATAGTACCCCCACCTATTTGAGAAATCATACGCAAAGGATGACATGACTTAAATTTCGGGAAAAAATTTTCTGGAACAAGGGGAGAATGTGACAATTGGCAAAATTTCGGTAACTATGTACAGCTTGAACAACTAGTACATTGTTTATTTATCATATAACATGACTTAATTTTTGATTTTAAGTCCTAAAAGTCTAGGAATTTAATCAAATCATAGTTTGGTATGATAATAGATTCATCATAATCACGAATATATAAAAACCATATCCTAGACAAATGACAAAGACATGAACACATAATAAATATCAGTACTGGTTACGGTACAGTCTGATATTACAAAATTAAAACATAAGATATATTGGCACTGTTATGCCATAGAAATTTTATATAAAATACCAAATTGTCCAAGTCTGCAGCAAAATTCAGCAAATGTCCGAAAACCCAAAAATAAATATTTTTAGCTAAAGAATAATAACTGGTGTTAGAAAAGTATAAAGCCCATATATAAATCTTATTATTTGAAGCTATACTGTTTGTTCAATAAAAACCTAACAACAAAGCCGGTACCAGAACTGAACTCAAAATGACAAATTTATTAGTCTGAAGAGCTAAATTAATTAACGGGACAATAAAAAATGTACTAGAACTATTATGAACATAAATTTTATAAGTAAATCAATATATTAGTATTTCACCCGGTACAAGACCCGAACTAACTTTATGAACCGAACAACGAAACGATAAGAGTAGTGAGTTATTTTGGCATATTATAACATCATTTTAAAGTGTTGGGCATTAGTTTTTATAAAAACTTATATATAAAATTATTAAAATATTATTTATAAAAAAAGTACAACACCAACCCCCCCACACCTCTCACGGCAACATGGGGGTAATTCCCCATGCCACTAAGTCTAAATGTTGATATGTCAATTTGTGGAGATGGTTATGGTAGTGTATGATCAGAATCACAACATTAAGCCATTATCATCCTTCCATTTTCTTTCAATTCTCACAACACCAAAACTCAACAAACACTTCCTTTTTCCCTTCATAAAAATCAGCCAAGCACTCCCTTGTTTACCTTCAACTTTTTAAAATCCTAACACAAGAACTTCAAGCATGCATGAAAATCTAAGGAAGATCTAAGGAGTTTGCAAAAATAAGGAGCTCACTTTGGAAGCTTGGAACTCTTGATCAACCTATTTTTTTTATCTTTTAGCTCATCCCTAGTCTTGTGCTAGTAGTAAGATCTTAAACCTTATCTTATACTTTTCATTTTATAAAAATTACACAAGATCATCATTCAATATATTTAAAACCCCACTTGAAAAACACTAATAAATCTATGATCACTAATATAATTATGTGATTTTATTGATGATTTTGGATTGCAAATTTATGATTAAAAAGATGATCTAAACACATGTATGTTTAGATTAGCGAGATTCATTAACAAAAATAGTCATGAACATGAATTCATATTTTAAAGATGATCATACAAGTATTAGATCACTAAACAAAAGTTATGATTTAGAAATTTTATTTAAAAATGATAATAAAGTTTCCATTTTAAGAAAGTTTAAATTATAACAAGTTCATGACATTTTTGTTAATGCATTTTATAATATATGTAATTTGATGATGATTTGAGTTAGCTTAATTATTTAAAAACATGTTTATAAAAACATGGAAAGTTATATTTTAAAGGAAACTATGGCAAAAGTTTTATAAAAATTAATCTTGATAAGATATGATTAAACTAAAGATTGGTGATTAAAAGTGATTAGGAACTTTAATCATGTTTAGATAAAGGAATTTGGATGAAAATATTAAAAAATTAATTTTTTATATCTTCTTAAACTAAAAATGAGATAAATATATATTTTGATAAAAATATATATTTTTAAAAACACCTTATATGTGTACATGTATTTTTGTATAAAAACTATATATATTTTGATCATGTTAAATTGAATACAAAAATATTAAGTGGTCAAATTTTGATAAATAATATATCGGACAATTCGGACAACTTGGACAATTCGGACAAAAGAAAGTATATGGTATAAACGAAACAAACGACAAAGACGAAACGAATAAAATAGTCGACACGAACATAACGGTCAAAACGAACAAATCAACAGTTGCATTATATATTTACTAGAATTTTTAAAAATATAACTTATAACTAATAGTTTTTACAAATAAATTTTTATAAGTTACAAACATTTACTAGTAAGTATATTAAAAATTTGGACAAAGTCCATTTTTATAAAAATTATATACGGCTAAACTTATTTTTATTAAATATATGGACTAGCACATTTATATAAATTAATTGGGCTAAGGTCCACTTGTATAAAAATCAAACTTGGGCTAAGCCCACTTTTATAAAATTAACTTTGGGCTAAGACCACTTTTATAAAATTTACAAGTGCTAGGCCCACTTGTATAAAAATCAAACTTTGGGCTAAGCCTACTTTTATAAAAATTACATGGGCTAAGCCCACTTATATAAAAGATAACTTCGGGCCAAGCCCACTTTTATAAAGAAATAAATTGGACTAATCCATTTCTATAAAAAACTAACTTGGGCTAAAGCCCACTTTTATAAAACTAAACATGGGCTAATCCAATTTTTATAAACTATATTGGGCTAGGCCCAATCTTTTATTTTAACTTGGCTAGACCCACTTTTACAAACCAATTGCGCTCAACTCACTTTAAACAAAATTAGGATTGGGCTAGGCCCACATACATGAAATAAATTGGGCTAGGCCCACTCTTATGAAACGAATTGGGCTAGGCACACATAGTTAGAAAATTGGGTTAGACTATACTTACAAAAGCTTTTGGGCTAGACCCATAAGTAATAAATTATTGGCTTGAGTTATTTACAATTAAATTATGGACTAGGTCTATTTACATATAACCAATCCAAAATATATATACGAAAGGAATATATATATATATATATAATATATATATAGGATTAGGATCATTTGTGAACAATTTCTTGAAAATGAACTGAGTGAACTAATCTTGGCCATTGATTATTTGTTAGATTAAAAGGGTAAGATTGACATCAGCTCTCTCTTTGTCTCTCTCTCTCTCCTTTAATTAATATCCCTTAAATTTTCTCGTGTAGAATCAGTTGCTAATAACGTATATGAAACTCCTAACGGACTAGGTACTGGACACCAACTGTCCCTCCCGGATTCAAACCGTATATGAAACTCCTAACAGAACTAGGTCGTGGACTACAAAATACACATATGTATTAAAAGTTTGTACACATATGTGTAAACTAACAACTGTGTATCTTGTATAAACTGATAGTTAGCGAGACTGTACACATGTGTATAAACTAACAACGGTGTATCTTGTATAAATTGATAGTTAGCGAGACTGTACATATGTGTATAAACTAACATCTGTGTATCTTGTATAAACTAATACTATCGAGACTGTACACATGTGTATACACTAACAACTGTGTATCTTGTATATACGAAAACTAACAAGATTTTAAGAATTTTGATTATATTGTTTAATAAATGCAATTTACAAAAGACGCAAATACCCTTCTGTCAAGTAATTTAAAGGGAAGTTACCAAATTATAATTACAATCTTGGCATTGTTTAAAAATCTCTAAATGACATAATCCAATGGCTCAGATTAGTTCACACAGTTCACTCTCAACCTAGTGTTCACTCTAGAACCCTACCATATATATATATATATTATATATATTATATCAACAAAGAAAAACCAACAAATACAAGTATGAAATTCAAGATAACATACTTGTACGAAAATCAAATGAAAGCCTAAGTGTCTAATAGATTAGAACACTTGTAGGTCGAGAAACGAACAAAGTATCAAGAATTGAATAAAGATTTGCACGGAACACAAATCAGTCAGTTCATGTTTCCCCTTTCATTTTAACGTTTTTATGGTTTTTAAACATGCGGGGATGTATACATGTTACAGTTAATATAGCTGGGAAAATGAAAATATTTAGATCACATGTGAATAAGGCTCAACCATTGGGGCCATTAATGAATAACAAGTACCGATGAACAAGGGGATAAATCTATTAGGTTTGGGTGAGCCCCACTCTATTACGGCAATAATAACAGACCGTATTAGAGTGCTTTTGTGTCTAAAACAAGTGTCTCAGACACAATTAAATCGTCAAGGGTTGGTTGCCACCTTATTCGGCATACAAATTAGTGTCCTTGCAACACACTAATGATCTTACAAGTTTCATTAAGCTATATTAAATGAATTTGTTATTTCAAATGTTTTTGGAGATTCATTTGATACAAAAATTTATAACATGAATTCACCAGCTTTTGTTGACGTTGTTTTCAAAATTAGCATGTATTACAGGAAACTAGTGGATGGCCTTCGGGGAATATCTTGTTCGTTTGTTGTGAAGTCAAGATATTGTGTTTCATCCAGTCTTTCGTTGTTATGTTTTATAAACTTGTGTTTGAATTTTAAGTAATGATGTTAAACTTGTGGTATGTTTTAAAAACAAAAGTTTATGTGTAAATTATGTATTAAATAAAAAGTATGGACAAACGTTTTGTAACATATTAAATTGTCGTACTTGGTTGAATGCAAGGATTGCCGTTCTGGCCACACCTCGCGACACGCTCCGCTACAGCGAAAATTCGGGGTGTGACATGTTTCTTCACTGATTTCCTTGAACAAGGTATTGGCAATGAGGCAGAACAGTCTAGGACCATAATACTTAATCAGAAAGCGATTAAGATTATGTTTTGACTAGTTTATTAAGAAATACAAAAATTATGTATAGTTTAAGCATATAGATATTCAAGTTGGTCATAGATGTCAAGCATGGAGATGTCAAATCTTGTTATATGATTCCCCAAAGCACAAGGTTGCAATAACCCGGTTGGTCATGAATGTACAGAAAGTAAAATGCAAAAATATTTAAGTGAGGTGTGGAACTTAATTCGGATAACCAAAGCTCTCAACGTTCTCACTAGTTAGAACACTAATCCTATCCTATGAGGATAATGAACTAGCTTAGCTTACAACACTTGGTACAAAAGAAAAAGAAGTAAAAGCAGAAGGAAAGTTATGAAATTGCAAAGTGTTAGTGAGTTAGAAGAATCTGAGATAATTATGCCGAAAATCAAGTAATTTGAAAGTGAGAGTGAGAGTGTACGGAAAGTTGGAAGTGATGAAATGGGTCTGTATTTATAGGAAAAAAAACAGCTGCCAGCTCCGCTTCGTGCGAAGTGTGCAACTTCGTGCGAAGCGTGCTCCACTTCATACGAAGATGCTCAGTTGAGGATGGTTTTACGTGTTTTAGCCAGTTTTAAGTATTTTAAGCATAAGAGAATGATGCATAAGTGTAATTGCACACAAAATTATGCATTCGAGTAATTCAAGTATGAGTTTCTTGCATGAAGTCACGTATCAAAGATTGTAAAGTATGAATTATAGGAGTAAAAGATCTACATTTATTGAATAAAGTTCCGTTTTGATCAGAACTTCGGATTACAAGGATTGAAATAAAAGATACGAGTACGATTACAAGTTTTCAAAAATAGAAGTACCTTTACACTTTCTAAATAAGGAAATTACAAAAATGCGGAGCGTCACAATAACATTAAATATATACACACACACACACATATATATATATATATATATATATATATATATATATATTGTGAGTCATGGTTTTTTGTATAATTTAATAGTTACTTACAGTAACTATAACCTTGACATAATAACGTGACGCCTTTGAAGCATTAATAAAAATACTTAAGTCCATATTTAACTTTTAAGATATGCTAAGTCTATTTTAAACAAGCTTTCAACCTAACATGAAAATCTAGAGTTAGACAAATTTATGAGTTTATATCGAATAAACCCAAATTTAAATTCTAAGATGCGATGATAAAAAACCCCTATTATTATAAATTTAAAAATGCCAATTCTACTAATTGTTAGAGTCCATCTTACCAATATATATATATATATATATATATATATATATATATATATATATATATCATACTTTCTTACATTTAGATAATTAACCAGTCATTTATTAATGTGACTATTTTTTATATCTAATATTTTATTGATCCTTTTGTTACAATATAGATCCCTAGATCATGAAATCTATAAAATCCATGGTATCTTTATATAAATTCAGAAAAATTATTTTCATGATACTTTATTAGAAATGCTTTATAACTTATATAACTTTCCATATTATATTATATTGTGATTAAAAATTCAAGATAAATTCAATTGAAATCTAAAACTTCCCAAAAATTCAACAAACTATTCTAACATGACAAGGAACAATACCCTACTGTTAATTTTACCAAAACACAAGCCTCTAATCAAAAGCGCTAAATTTAATCAACTAAGAACCCTAGAAATGGAGGAACAAAATTCATACAAATTATGCCCTCTATCATTGAAATTAATAGAGGGGTTTTGTAAAGCTCTAAAATCTAAGGAGAATGGGCTTTGAAATTATCTGATTTGGGACCCGAATGAAAAAGATATGATGGTTTGAAGTTATAAGCCCTAGTATGCTCTTAATCCAAATTCACGAAATTGGTTACTTATTTGTAAGATTAGAGGATTGGAAAAAGGTTGAGATATGCTCAAGAATTGTTTTGTGTGAAGCTTATTATCTCAGGTAGTCAATTTTTTTAAAAGGTATTGGTTAGGGTTCCTAGTGTTCTAATGGAGTTTTGAATGTGATTTTAATATATTACTTAAGATGTGTAAAGGGTTAACTTTATGATGACCATCAAAATTGCTAACCAAAACGATTCACATGCTAACCTCTTTGAATACGAATCAAATTCATGCACCCTTGATCAAATCGAGTTGTTTAAAAAAACTCCACATGCGTTATTTCCTATTATGAAGAAGAAGGAGGAGGCTGAGACTTCTAAGTTGTGTTTAAAAACAAATTGCTCCCGTTTCCACCACCAAACAGGGTTGTAGCCCAATCGTGATGGTAGGGCGCGTTATATTGGTTCTGGTGAGGTCTCGGATTCGAATCCGTCCTCACCCTCCCTCTCCTCCTTTCTTTCCTTTTTTTTACAAACATGGATTTCTATTATCCACTTTCGCTCCCTATAGTTATAATTTGATTAAATAAGTAACCTAACTTAGTTAGAGAAATCCTTTATATCTCTGATGCACTCATATACCTTGATACACTTCGTGAGTTCTTGAACAATTTTGAGTTTTTACTCAGGGGTAAAAAACCCTTTATCACCATATCAAAAGTGAAAAGTGTTGATGTCCAGATAACTCCACAAATGTTATTGTTATCCACCACATTTGCTTTCAATGACGAATGATGGAGAGTGTGAATTCCGTGTTTTAATGTGTGTTATAATAAGTGTTTTATTATGTTTTAAGCGATTGTGTGCCTCGAATGTGTTAACTACGAGTGTTTGCGGTTTTACAGGTAAAACACTTAAATTGCTAAAGTTAAAGGCTCGGTGATGATGCGGAACACTCAAGGATGATATATCAAGAGATGTCACATGAATCGGGACTTGACAGGGCCGAATAATAGTTTGGAATCATAAGAAACACGAAAAAATGAAGTTCAGGGGCTTGTATGTCATTAAATAGAAGTTGAAATGAATGTGAAAATGCAGCCACCATGCGCGACGTAGGCTACGATCTCATGACCATAGCTTACGGTTTGATGTGGGAAGTCAAGAAATCAACAACAGCCCACCACCGTAACTTATGGTGGTTGGGCGTAACTTACGGTAGAGGGGCACATTTGAAAATAGAAATCATGCACTATAGGTTATGGCACTGAGGCCGTAGCTTACAGCGTGAATCCGAAAAAGTGCGTGAAACTTGATTTTGTATATATAAAAGGTCTTTAAAAACCCTAGTCGAGGGATATACTTGTAGGACGAAAATTGGCATCAAGGAGCCTAAGGTTTGGAGCTTTTTCACCTCGATTCATCATACTCTTCACCAAATCAAAGATCACGATCATGAATTCAATTGTTTATCAAGCTTTTGCGATCGAGATAAGCGGCTAATCTTTTTATGGTTTCCTCCGGGTCGCAGATTGTTGTAAGTGAACGGTTTATGTTTTTAAACTTATTCGTGAACACGTTAAACTAAGAATTTAATGCTTCTTACCATTTGATTTTATTGGATGATTGTAACGATAGATTTTATTTAAACTTTATTTCCGATTCGCTCAGTTCCCGAGAGTTCTAGTAATTGGGATAGATTTGATAGGGATTAGGGTTGGTAATTTCACTTGATTGCTTATATGATAACCTTCCATTGTTTTACAATCGAAGTAAGTAGTCTTTAGGTAATCACAACCAATTATTGAATTGAACAATCATGTCTATGTGATTGTTACGATTAAACACAAAATTGACGTTTGCTTTGAATCTAAATCCGGAGGAACCATTGTTTCTCCAACTGTTTACAACTTCCTTTTAAGTAATTTGTTAGTTAAATTAAACTCTCAAACAATCAAGTTTATATTTTTGCAAGTAGTTAATTAGTACTTAATTCATAACGCTTTCCACCCGACTCCTCTGGATTCGATACCCTGCTTACCCTAGCTACCTAGGTTAATTAGGTTTTTGCATGACCCGTTTGATAGTCATCAAAATGGTGTCGTTGCGGGGAATCGTGCGCAAAGTGTTTTGTTTTAATCGTTTTTAGAAAAATAATAAAAATAAAAAAATAGTGCTTTATTTTTTCTTGTTCAGAATTACGCAAGGTTTCTTGTTGGTCTTGTGCAGGTGATTTTGGACATGTATGCATCATACTCTGAAATCCGGGAAGTTTTCACCGCTAGTCTTTGATCAGAAATCGAGAGGATAGTTCGGCATACCTGAGTGTTGCATTGAGAAAATAAAATTTTACAATCTCCAACACCGATACTCAAGTCAATGGAATACTCAAGTAATCCAGATAATCAAGCCGAAAATCCACTTCCACAAACCCAGTTCTCACCAACGCCTACTCAACCTTCTCCGAACACCTCTATACCATCTCAATCACCACCTCAATCCACCCAACCTACTACCACCCAAGTCCCACCAATGCCACCGCCACCGTTTCCCAATTTAGACAACCTTCCACCATTCAACAACCAGTCATCATCTTCTTAATACCCGACATATCCCAAACATCTACTCCTCAGGACTATTCACCATCTGTGAAGATAGTATCTGATGAGAACCCGATTACACCAAACCAAAGTCAACCTGTTAACTCATCCACTATATTTCCCATATCCACTCAACCACAACAATTCACCTTCCGAACTTCAATGTTTGATCAAAGAGATGAGTCGGGAGAATTCGGGGATGGATACAATGAGTATGAGAGTTTCGAGGGTAATCAAGGCGATAGGCCGTGGTGAATAAGGAATTTTCAAAAGGTATAACATGGGCTATGGCTTCGTAGAGCGAGGGAATCGAAATACAGCTGGGTATCAACAATACGGTCATCAACCTGCCCGTTCAATCAGCAGCCGTGAATGCAAGACCAGTACACATCCCAATGCCACCACTAGTACACATCCCAGGGCAACAATTTCGAGGGCATCCCTAGAAGATACGATCGGGGGCGGTACGGGGGTCGAGAGTCACTTTAAATTCGGCTATTGCTAATAACCTCTCACCAGTAGTAATACCTCAACTCCGGGGTCATTCATTTGAGGTTAGAGCTCAATCGATCCAAAGCTTGCCCAAGTATCATGGATTGGCCACAAAAGAGCCGTATATACACATCGTCGCCTACGATGCTCGTTGCAACACCATCGAGGTCAGGAATTTACTTCAGATGATGTGAAATTGGTGTTGTTCCAATTTACTTTGGAGGATAAGGCACAACAGTGGTTCCATTCTTTGCCTTCTGCCTCTATCTTTACATGGCCTGAGATGCAACAGTTGTTTTTGGACGAATTCTATACGCCTCAGAGAACTAATGATGCTAGGAAAGATATAAGAAACTTTCAGCAACAATCCGGTGAGTTATTTCATGAATCTTTCAATCGGTTCAAGATGCTACTCAAGAATTTCCCACACCATGGTAGACAAATGTGGGAATTACTCAACGCCTTCCATGAAGGGCTAACACCGGAAGATGCATGGGATTTGAGCTCGATCTCGAATGACACATTTGGTACAAATTATGAACATGTGGACTGGGACTACTTAGAGAAAATGGCGAGTACTAAAAGCGAAAGGCTCAATCTTTTAGAATAGCTCGACATGCAACAGTGAGAGTAGTAGAAAACGCACCGAAAATAGGGATACAAATGCCTATGTGTGAGCGTTGTGGAGATCTAGGGCACATAGAAGATCAGTGCCCTAGCATTGTAGGTATGTATGATAAGGTGAATATGCTGCAAGGAAATGGGAACAAGTATTCGGGTTTCCAAGGTAGTAACCAATCTTTCCAGCCTCTAATCAGACTAATTATCAAGGGGGTAACAATTTTGGTTATCAAAGAAGCTATCACAGGGTAATGGTCAGGGCAATAACGAGATCATGGAAATGCTGAAGGCCATGCAACAAGATATGTAGAAGAGGAACCAGTTGGATGAAACGAGAAGACAAAAGGATGAGATTAGAGGCAAGGCCATCCAATCGCTAACAATACAGATGGGACAGCTAGCGAGTGAAGTAGCCACTTTGAGGCAACAGAACGAGGAAGTTGTCAAGTGACACTCAAACCAACCCCAAGAATATAAAGAACGTACCAATCAGTGGGGTAAGCTTGTTCCTAACAATCTTTTAAATGATAAATTTTTAACTTCTTATATTTCTCAAGTGATTGTAGGTGTGATTGAAACGAGTGATGAGAGAGGCAGGAATGACTCAGGGGAACTAGTCATCCCAATTCGAGTTGGGAAATTCAAAATCCACAAGGCATTGTTAGATTATGGAGTAGGGATGAGTGTCCTCCCAGATAGCCTGTATGCCTAGTACGACTTTGGTCCTCTGCACGCGGTTGAAAGCATGGTGGAATTCATGGTGACTAAGTAGGAAACAACCCGAGGGGTTGTGAAGGACATGATAATCTAACTTGGTGAATTCTACTACCCGGTGGACTTTATGGTGTAGACTATGCACCATCAAAGACATATGAGCAGCCACATGTAGTATTGGGCTGTACGTTCTTATACACAGCTAATGCACAGATCGACTGCAGGAACGGATTAGTCACGATGAGCTACGAGAATCGTAAGTTATTCTTTGATGTGTTTTCAAAATCCAATACTTACGACATTACTGATGTTTTGAGTTATACAGTTGCTACTGATAAGTCTGTGTCATGTGTGAGCAAAGGCAGGTTAGATGAAAGTGTTATTGAGTGTTATAGGTTTAGGATTAACAGGAATGGAAATCAGGCGAAGAAGGTGGGTGTGAGCAGGAGAGCTGATGAAGGAAAACCACCCGATGGTGGGATTGGACGGGTCAGTGAAGCTAAAGTTGACACCAACTAGCGTGAAGCTGCAAACCTCCAACAAAACTGGATGGAATTGTATGTAGAGAAGTGGGGAGGCAAGTAGGGATCTGAACCACCCTGAGCATAATAGGTACAGCCTCTAACTAACTGCGCTCTCGGGAGGCAGCCCGAGGATGTAGAGTTTGTATTGTGTGGTTTTGTTTTTGGGTGTGTGTTTTGTGTCAGGTTACTACGTTTCAATCCTAACGGATGCAATGCGTCAAGTGTGGGGATGTTTGAAAACATCCTCAGCGAGTAATAAAAGAATCCAAGAGATGTTTATGTTCCTGTCAGATCACAGCAGCCGCATCATTACAGACACTTGCTGATTGAATGATCAGGTCCATGTGTCTCTCTATCCTGTATTTTTATTTTTATTTTGTATTTGGTGGTCTAAACCTTTGTGTTGGGAGTGGTGTTATTTGTTGAGTCGACTACGTTATTAGCCTTTTGTGCGGGTTAGGTCTATAAATTACACTATACATTGGGACAATGTATCCTAAGTGTGAGGATGCGGTAACTCAAGAGAGGGGTTGGTAAGATTGATGATTTCAAATGCTTGAGTTGGTTGAAATTGGCAAAAATTAAAAATTTTGAAAAAATTGAAAATGTTTCGTAAAAGTTTTTGCACAAAATGGAAAATGATAGTATAATCAGATTGTGGTTTTCAATTATTATATAGATAATTAAGCGGTTGAAAACGCATCTAATTTAGGATATGTGGGTAGGCCTAGCCGGTTGAAAGGTTCCTTAGGATTGATATAAAATACTTAAATATTATGACTCTTGTGGGTTTTGCCTTAGGAACTTAGCAAAACAAACAACAGAGAGTATAAGAGTTGTTGTTATAAATAAAAACCTTATAAGTATTCCGGTTAAATGGCACATATGTTTCTTTTTATGACAATAAATCCGAAACAAGGTGGCGCTCGATAAAATTCCATCTATCCATTATAATGGGCTAGCTGTGTATTGACAAAGCCTATGGTATTGCCACGGGGATGGTGACTCGTGTGGTACATACCCTCTAGGTGGAGTTAGAAAAAGAAAAATAAATATGTGAAAGTTATGGCATTAACCACTGGGATGGTGACTCGGGTGGGCTGTGTCCCCTAAGTTGATCATATATAAAAGCATGTCGAAGCTCATAACCATCATTCATTATCCATCATAAGTTTACTCGGAAATATATAAAAGCTTGTTATATAAGACAGTAATCTCATAAGCTTGAAATGGGAATAGGTGGCGGTATGGTTTCTGAGTGTGAGACCCATAGACGAATAATGCAATTGAACTTAATGGATTATGAATAAGGGCTTGGAAACCGGCGGTGGGTTTAAGTGGATCATATACCTGCTATGTTAGTTAATGCGTGACTAGACTTGTTAATAAGATAACCGAATAAATTGAAAGCCAGTGATTTGATTGAGATTCCATTGCAAATAATATTTCGGGATGAAAAAAAAGATAAGTGTGGGGATGTAATGGAGAGTGTGAATTTCGTGTTGTAATCTGTGTTATAATAAGTGTTTTATTATGTTTTAAGCAATTATGTGTCTCGAATGTGTTAACTATGAGTGTTTGTGGTTTTACAGGTAAAGCGCTTAAATTGGTAAAGTTAAAGGCTCGGTGATGATGCGGAACACTCAAGGATAATATATCAAGATATGTCACATAGACTTGACCGGGCCGAATAATAGCTTGGAATCATAAGAAACACAAAAGAATGAAGTCCAGGGGCTTGTATGTCATTAATTGGAAGTTGAAATGCATGTGAAAATGGCAGCCACCATGCGCGACGTAGGCTACAGTCCCATGACTGTAGGTTACGGTTTGATGTGGGAAGTCAAGAAATCAACAACAGCCCACCACCGTAACTTACAGTAGAGGCGGCACATTTGAAACAGAAACCATGCACCATAGGTTACGTCACTGAGGCCGTAGCTTATGGCGCAAATCTAGAAAAGTGCGTGTAATTTGATTTTGGATGTTTAAAAGGTCTTTAGAAACCCTAGTCGAGGGATATACTGCTGGGACGAAAATTGGTATCAAGGAGCCTAAGGATTGGAGCTTTTTCACCTCGATTCATCATACTCTTCACCATATCAAATATCACGATCATGAATTTAATTGTTTATCAAGATTTTGACGATCAATCGAACGAGGTAAGCGGCTAATCTTTTTATGGTTTCCTCTGGGTAGAGATTCTTGTAAATGAACGGTTTTATGTGTTTAAACTTATTCGTGAACACGGTAATCTAAGGATTCGATGCTTATTACCATTTGATTTAATTGGATGATTGTAACGATTGATTTTATTTAAACTTTATTTCCGATTCATTCATTACCGAGAGTTCTAGTAATTGGGATAGATTTGATAGGGATTAGGGTTGGTAATTTCAGTTGATTGCTTATATGATAACCTTCTGTTGTTTTACAATCGAAGTAAGTAGTCTTTAGGTAATCACAACCAATTAATTGAATTGAACAATCATGTCTATGTGATTGTTACGATTAAACACATAATTGACATTTGCTTTGAATCTAAAATCCGGAGGAACCATTGTTTCTCCAACTGTTTACAACTTTGTTTTAAGTAATTTGTTAGTTAAATCAAACTCTCAAACAATCAAGTTTATATTTTTGCAAGTAGTTAATTAGTACTTAATTCATAATGCTTTCCACTAGATTCCTCTTGATTCGATACCCTACTTACCCTAGCTACCTAGGTTAATTAGGTTTTTGCATAACCCGTTCGGCAGTCATCAACAGTCAGGTACATAATCTTTCTCAAAAGCTAAGTTGCACAATGAATTTATTAAGAAGGGGTATGATGCTCAACTGGTAGGAGCAACAATCTTAAAACCAAATTTTCCACCAGAAGTGAATTTTTCTTTCATACCCTTCTTGTATGACTCTCTACAAAAACCACATCCTTTAATGAAAAACCATTAAAACACAATATCTGAGATATGCTATTTTGACAAATGCAAATTATAAGCTATCCCAAACATGGTTTATGGATATGGTTGGCAATGTAAAAGCCAAGAAGAAAGGCACTGCCAAAGCCTTTCTCATGTATCCAAGACTTATAAGCTACTATCTTCAAAAGATTTTGGCACAAAATATTTTTGAACAGGAGAAGCCTTGTAAATGAAAAGTTTTTCAAATGGAACATTCACACGCGTTATAACTGCTAAAATTCAAGAAAATATTAATCATGAAAATGATTTAGAAAACCAAGCAGCAAATGCTATAACATCTGTTGCTGATTGCTCCTAGTGACAACAATGTACAACCAGCACTGTGGAACACACCAGCCATTTCCACACAAACCATTTCTCCCCCTTTACTCAAATTCAAAACAACCAAAAGGGTTACCATGGAGGTTAAGATGTCAGAGGAGCCTGGTGTAACACAAATGCAGCTAACATATGTTATTACTTCCTCACAACATATGCAAACATCTCCACACATCCAAACTCCTCATATCCTTACAAAGGAATTGTGTTTTAAGCACAGGAGAACCACAAAATGAGTTAGATGATTCACTTGAACATCTATTCTCAAGCCCTTATCTTAGGGCTACTTCTCTTTGCCACTCCATCACCCATTAACATACTTACCACCATCAAACCATTGTTTGATGTAATTGCATCTAACTTTCCTA
This sequence comes from Scalesia atractyloides, assembly GCA_947069175.1. Lineage (NCBI taxonomy): Eukaryota > Viridiplantae > Streptophyta > Magnoliopsida > Asterales > Asteraceae > Scalesia > Scalesia atractyloides. The sequence continues at coordinate 70,651,477 of CAMTDV010000013.1, read as the reverse complement.
AAACTAGCTCCTCTCAACCACTCATGACTGAGAGCACACTCCAACAAGTGACTAGTGCAAGTTCAGACCTCTTTGCTAACCCACAAGTAGAGGAGGGTACACCTCTTGTGTCACAAGTGACACTTAAAGGTTTTTCAAGTTAAGCAACCACTACAATCATAGGGAACCACACTCTCACAGTTGGAAAATGGTTACATAGCAAAGACTTCCTTGAAGTTAACAACTGTTGAGTCTACAATAGTACACTCTAAAACAGTTGGAAGTCCCCATAACCAAGAACAATGGGCATTTGGTTCACAACCACATATAACTACCTCTGGTAGGCATCTAGATGATCCTAATAATTTAGGTGACGGGTTAAGATACCAGGAATTGGCAGAAAGAGTAACCAAGATAGAGTCTTCACCTAATTTGATAAAAGATATACTAAAGACCCTTGTTCAAAACTAAAGAACTCCTCCCACAAATTCAGAAATTGCCAAAGAAATGTGGATTTATGCACAAATATACCTACAACTTCAAAAGCAATCTGCAGATGCTTTAGACAACATGCACATAGAATGGATCAGTAATATAGTAGAGGCCAGGTACAAAGATACCCAACCTGAGATCAAAGCCATCAAAGGCATCTTCTTTAAACCACTGGCTCTACTCCTAAACCCAGGTATCAAGAAGATGATGCCAAAAAGGGGGAGAATGCAAAAAGGATGAGAAAATTACACCCTCAGATTAAGAAAGCATAGTAGAGGCCTGATCTGTCTTCTATCAAAAAGGCCAAAGAAGTTGTCATTGAAAAAAGAGAAAAGAAGAGATGCAAGGGAATAAATAACTGTATCTGGCCAAACAAATACTTGAAAAGTAGAGGATTGAACAAAACTTAGGTTCTTCAACAGAGGTTCTAATAAGAAGACATCTTGTAAGACAAGTAAGAAGGATGTTACAACATTTGTTCCTCAAAGCTTTATCTCTACTACCATTGTTCCATCCACAACCATTATTTCAACCACATAAACCATTGCTCCTTTAAGCCAAACAACTGTTGGCATTACAAAAATGCCAAATAGATGTTACATCCACACCAGCACTTACCACAATTCTAGAACTAGTTAAGCCTATTTCCCAAAAGGCCCCTGCTGGTCTTCTTATCAAAAGAAAACCATCAACATAAATCTCATCACCATCAACAAAAACAACCACACATAGAAAAGCAAAATTCATTATCCAAGATAATGATGAAGAAACTGCTGAAACCTTACCAATCAAAACCTCATCGTCACTACCATCTACCACCAACCAACTCATCATCGCTTCCACATTCATTTCCACATCATTACCTATATCAATCCCTTCAATCAGAACTGCCATAACCACTTTTTCACATCCACTAGAGTTGACTGTTGTATCACAAGAAATGAAGTCCATCTATTCCACATATAATACTAGTCAACTCACTTTCCCCATCTCAACAAAACTTTCCAAAGTCAACCAATGCAAAGAATATTTGGAGCTCAAAATGTAGTTGGCTGAAAAGATAACTCTAGAGAAAAAGCAAAGGGAAGGATGACAAGCAAATACAATTCATCATGTCTAAGGAACTTAGGAAGGTGAATGCTTAGAAGACTATGCAAAAGAAATATGTAATCAACTATCTCATGCTCCAATCACTAATCTTGACCTCAAAGAGATATTGAGAGAAGATTATCTAACCCATATCATGAAAACGAAGCCATACAAAGCAACCAAGGGTCAATTCTCAAGATGGTCAACTGAAGCCTTCTTTGATGAAATTCTAAGGATTGAAAAGTTAAAATTAAATCTAAAACTCAAACCTACACCTGCCAACTAGAAAGCAGGCAAAAGGCCCAATGATAAAACGGCTCTGCAGTTGAAGAGGATGAAGGAGAATTGGTTGCTGCAAATTTAAGGACACTTAGATCCATGGCCAGATGGGATGAATCAACAATCATTCAGAACTATAAAAAGCTTGAAATCCTAAGAGAGAAATATCCTTCACTCCCAAAAAAGCTAGATTATGATCAAGTGGATTTCCTGACTGTTCTTGGTCCCCCAAAATTTCCAATTGCAAAGAACATCTTCTCAGTTGTAAGAAGCTATCTAAAGAGACAAAAGGAGATGTCTGTCAAAGACATAAATAAATATCAAGACGAATATAGGAAGGAAGGGATCAGGAATAAGCTCATTTATGGTCACCTAGATACAAATCGAGAAGACCTTATTAGTAAAATCTTGGGCAGACCTTCGTCACCAAACTCATCTTCAATAACTTTTGGCCCAGGAAATCCCTAAAGCCTCAAAATTTCAAAATGGAGGTCTGATAAGACAAGCCATGATTGGCATTGCTCTGGGCTAATTGAGAAGTTGAAAATATCTCCATGAACAATGTTTTTAGGCTCAAAAAATGAAGATCTACAATGCCTACTGGCTCTCGAACTCGAAAGGGGCCCCAGAAGACAACTTCTCCTTAAAATTTGAGCTACAATTCAAAGGCCAAACAAGAGAGAAGTTGATGAGGCATAAAAGATGATCAAATAATGATTGAGTTTTGGCATCACCTGTTTTAAGGGGAGATTGTTGGACCTATACAAAGAACAGATGATATCAAAAGCCAAAACATGCTTCTCTAATCGTGAAATAAACAAGAATTAATCTACAGCTCTCCCCAAGGATAGTGAATCTTGAACACTAACATGGCACTATTTAAGACTTTGAAAATATGTTGAAGAAATGAAACCGTTGTTCAAGAAGAATAAAAGTTAGTTCATGGCCAAAGCCCTGTTAAAGACAAATCACTGATAAAGAAGACCAAATATCTGTTGGACAAAATAGCTGTTTGGATAAAGCCAACAGAGGTTTAAAGAACATCACTTTCAATGTAACATTGTTTGTCCAAACAGTTGTTAGAAGTATTAGAACAGTTGTGTATTCCAACAGATGTTTCTAACATCTATGGAATCTATTCTATTAGGAATCTTAGTTGTCTTTATCAGGGTGTTGTTAGCCTTGATTGCGAACAGATGTATGTACTTAGTATAAATAAAGCTCACACGTCAGAGAGATATTTCATGACTTGACATCCTTATTATAAGAACATAAGAGAGTGATCAAGCTAAGGGGGAGTTTGTATAATCATTCTTGTAATTGTAATCATTAGTTTGATAAACTTTCCACTTTTGTGTTTGACTTTAGATTCTGCTACATTCATTACTATTTTCCATAATTCATATCAACTTTATCTACATTTTCTTAATACATGTCATAGAACAAACACAAATGAAAACTCAGATCCTTATCACACCCCGACCTGTAGCGGATTAAGTAACCGAATCATAATAATTGTTCACATATCATGAAAACTATTAAAGTTTAAATATTTATTTCATGTCATAATTAGAAGGTCACATAGACGAATAAAATTCAAATAATCCATACAATAATTTCATTTAAACATAGAACATTAAATGATATTCCATTTATTCGACTAAGGCATTTCCTACGTGTCATTATCCTCGTCTCAACAAACCTGATTTCCTGCATCATGTGTAAAAGTAGTTTTGGGGTCAACATAAATTGGTGAGTAAATCTAAATGTTTAAATAAAATTGATTTTGTTTATTTGTTTTAAGAATAAAAATTAACATGCGATTCACAGTAATTAAGTGATAAAAATACATACAAGCAACAAGTAAATAATCCACAACCGACAACCAAATGAGGATGTAAAATTGCGGTTAATATAATGAATCCTGTATATATAAGACTCAAGCCCACCGACGAACAAATCTAAATGTGGTGGTAATACTAGACTACAACCCATGGTTGTCAAGAATTTAGTCAGCCGATGAATCCAACTGAATACTGGTTAGCAATACTGATTAGCGACAATGGTTAGCATAACAAACAATGAACAAATCACACAAACCACTTAGTTACACTTTGAACAAATCACAACAACCACATAAGTAATTAACAATGCACCTAATACACACCAAAACGTTTTTTTTTTTTTTTTTTTAAAAAAAGGAATTAGAAAAGATCTACTCATGAATTATGTTTTGTGATTCCTTAAAATAAGCGCACGAAAAAGAATGAAAAACTCCAAAGGACGAAACTACCCTAAAATATTAATACAAAGTACTAAAACACATATAAAAATACAAATAAAACTAATCTATGAATTTGGGGATTTTTTTTGTAAAAACTACTTAAATGTAATATTAATTAAGCTATTCGGTTTTATTTGTAAAGTACATCTTGTTTGACCATGGTTTCCTAGATATTGGATGATACTGATGAGATTAAAGATCAACATCACATGGAAAGCTAGGAGCTTTCCCGACAATATATTTTTACAAATCAATAAAACCGATTTCTTTTTATTGCAAAAACATGAATTATATATATTTAGAATTTTAATAAAATAAGTTTATAAATTTATATTTTCTGGAAATATACAAGTGATATTTAGAAGGTTTATTTTTGATAATTAACATAATTTACATTAATTTTATATAATTATAACATGATTAAATTGTTAAATAAATTCAAAACTTAGACCGAAAAATCCCAAAATTTGCAAGTGTTATTCTTTGATGATAAGAACGATAAACAATCACAAATTTAATCAAAACACAACATTTATATCAAAAGCCCTAGATCTCAATAAACTAAGATCACTAAGATTATGAACGGATTTAAGATGCCCTCCATCATAGAAATTGATAGAAGGGTTTTGTAGATCTCGAAAATCTAATGAGAATGGACACAAGAATTACCTCGTTTGGTTGATAATTGAGAGATAAATCGCAAAAAGAAGTTTATTTCTACTCTTTCTCACGTGAGCAGCCCAGTCGCAAGAAATAAATCCAGCTCAATAATTATTCCGTAGCCGATGACCACTTTAATTCATAGCCCACTAATCGCAACCCATATATCCCATTTAAAATCCAATAGTGGCTCTCCTAAGCTGTGGTCGTAAAAATCCTGACTAGGTGCCGATTAATTTCCGATTAATTACCATTCATCGTGATTATATTCAATTAATCCTCGGTTAATCGCGATTAATCGCTAGTCCACACCTCACTGCCCGACTAGCGATTTGTATAACCATACTCCTAAGTCAAAACAAAAGAACCAATTAAATAAATAAAAAGTCAATACGTATAAAGTTCTCTAGATAATTAATCTAATTTATTACAACTAATGTCATTCCAACGTAACTTTCTTTTTGTATAGGTTTGTATTGGGTTCTTTTAGTTATTGCTTTTTAAATTCACTAACACATGGAATAATATGTCTATTGATTGAGATTTAATTGGTGATTACTAACGTATCATTATCTCTTTTTTAGCTTGTTTCCACCTTAAATGAACATCATATAAAACTAATATATTTGACCAAAATTATTATATAATATGAGACAATTAAGGTGCAATCATGTATACCTAAAATACATCGATCAGTATGCAACAAGGTGATCTCCTTTCTCCCTTCATCTTTATATTGTTATGGAAGCTTTGTCGAATATTTTCAAAATGGCTACTAGGGAAGGTATTGTGAAGGGTATTGCTAGCCCTAACGAGGGTCCACTGTTTACACACCTCCTATACATGGACGATGCTATAATCATTGGAGAGTGGTGTAAATCTAACATTTTGAAAATAGAAATGCTTCTGAGAAGCTTTCAAATATGTTCGGGCCTAAAAGTAAATATCCAATAGTCGAACTTATATGGTTGTGGGGTTTACATGGATGAAACAGAGTTGATGACTACCGAATTGGGGTGTAAATCTCGAGGGTTCCATTCACTTATCTCGGTCTTAGAGTGGGCGCCAACATGAATAAAATTTCTAACTGGGATGTGGTGGTTCAGGTTTTTGAGAACTAGTTATCGATGTGGAAAGTTCCGCCTTAATGATTGGTGTGAGGGTTGTTTTAATCAAGGCAGTTCTCGAGAGCCTCCCAAACTACTACTTTTCGCTCTACAAGGCTCTGTGAGCTTTATTGAGGACTCGAATGGCTCATGAAAATTTTCTTATGGGCGGTTCGGATGATATCAAAAAGACCCATTGGGTCGCTTGGTAAACATGTTTGATTAAAACATAACAGTTTGTTTCAGAGGTGGTGTGTATTTGATTGCTTCAAATGTTGCATTAAGTACTTGTGTTTAATCTTGCAAAGCTCTAAGGTAATTAAACACTAGGGTCTAATTTATATGTGTAAAACAAAACTTGTGTAGCTTATAGTAAAAAGAATTCACTTAGATAAACCTTTCAGATATGATTTGGTAGCACAATTAGACATACCTTCTAAAGCACTCATGCATCATTTTAAGGACAAAAAGTAACCACAACTTATGTCATTTATTGCTCGTGATCCAAAGTTGTGCTCAAAAATGACTTATATCTATTTTGAGCACAACTTGTTTTGACCCGTACCTATCTTGACAATATATATGTGTTTATAATGTGATTTTATATATTTTTTATATTGTATAGTGACTTTGAAGAACTGAAACATAATCAGGTCGGGCGTAAAGAAATGGAGCAACGTGAGCGGGTTGAAAAAGATTAACGGTAAAAATGGATGAAAAACCAATTAGAAGACATTGTGATAAAATTAGATCGTTCCGGTACATAGGGGGAGTTTTTGTGTATTATTTGGATCCTTTAAAAAATTGTCGGCTTTGTAAATAGGTTTATGGTGTATATGTTGTTATTTTAGAATTTTTATTAATAATTTAGTTTTTGTTAATTTTTTTAAATATTCTTTTTATTTTAATTATTGGACAGAATATTATCAAAGAAATTTGAAATTTAAATTGTTTTTGGAAGTCATCAAGAAACAAAAAATCTAAATGTTTGTTGGAAATTGTAGGAAAAGAAGTTATCGTATATCGTACTTTGTCAGAAAAGTTGTCGAAAATTTGAAAAAGAAAATTCTTGTACTTTGTTGGAAAATAAAAAAAAAACCATTTAATTCTTAAGTTGTAGGAATTTTGTCGCGTCACTAACCAAAACTTTTCAACTGTGGGATTGTCGCAAATTTTCAAAGAAAGTTACGTAATTTTGTAGGAGTTTTGTCGTAAAATAAAATAACTATTTGTATATTAATTTTTTTCTTAATATTATTACATTTTTAAAAATAAATATAACAAGATATAAAATAAAATAAAAAAGGCAAAATTGTAGAAGAATTGTCAGAAAAAACATCAAATATGGTTTATTGGCATTTTGTTGCAACCTTTGCGATCAAGTGTTTTTTTTCGAAAATATGTAGCAAGTTTTGTTATATTTTTGTAGTAATATTACCACAACTTTATTTCATACCAATTTTTTCGTAGCAAATTATAGGTAAGACCAATTTCTTATGGATTTGTCACTAGTTTGGTAGTTTTCTAGTAATGTGGGTTCAACTTCCGTAGGAAAATATTTGTTGTTAAAAAAGATAATCAAAGTAATTTTTTATGACAACGTTTACTTATACTCTATTATACTAATAATTTTAAATTAATCGCTTATGCTCAGATCTGAACTTTAAATCTCCTCATCTCGAAAATCATAAAAAATTGGTTAACCATGTTGTATATGTATTACATTCAATTGCAATATTATATGATTTTTGTAGTTTTTAATATATTTTTTATTCTGAAATAAACGCACTAGTGTGTATCTATATCTGTATAATTAAATGAGGCTCATACATCGATTGCTATAATTAGCAATATTTGGCGGTCCAACCATATATATAGAAACTTGCATTTAAGGCAAAATGCAAAGTTGCTGAGGTCAATCTATAGACAAGGGTCTTCGTTTTCTCACTTCCACCTTAACTCTTTTACTTGTACACATGTACAAAACCATTTCGTTATTTTATAATAAAATAATAATTGTGTTAGAAGGTTTTTATATGAAAATTTAATCAAGTAAATAATAACCTCTAAAATTTAATACTCAATAATTAATAATTTTGATAAAATTAATAATTTTCGGTTCTAACTTGGAACCAGTATGAAAACTGGACCCTAATCGATAAAATAATAAAATAATAATCTTTTTGAAATCCTAATATAAATATACTGGTCTCAGCAAGAGAAATATAAATTAACAATTACTAAGATATTCCAAAATTATAGGACTTATAGTAAAAAATAAATCATAGTCACTTATTTTTTTGTGAAGTCAAATCTATATTGAGTTCAATCTAGATCTATGTAATGTACATTGAACTTGATAAGTTCATTAATGTGTGAATATACATAGGAATTTTGAAAGGTCCTTGTTTCTGTTTACTCAAATATGTAAAGTGATCGGGTATGAAAATTTTGAAGGTCAATACATTAATTTGAGAGTTGCTCACGAATATAAGCCAACGCTTTAAAATAAAATTTTATTAATTTATCAATATAATAATATATTGCTAAATTAATAAAATATTACAATCCCAACATTATTAATTTATAAAAGTTTTACTTTATCATCAAATATCAAATAGTGTTTATAATATTACATTTTAATCATTTTGCAAAATCATAATTCAAATCCAACATTATTTATTTATATTTATTTATAGATTTTACTTTATCATCAAATATCAAATAGTGTTTATAATATTACATTTTAATCATTTTGCAAAATCATAATTCGAAATCCGCTTCAGATTGTGAGAACATTATTTTTGAATTATTGAATTTCGTATAGTGTTTACCCACTAAATACATATATTGCATTGTATTTCTAGATATTTTTAAACGTCTTAGATTACATAAAATGACGGGACTCGAACCCTTAATCTAAAGTAGAGTAACACCTTTTATATACCTATAAGAAATTCTAGATAGCGATATCTAAGGTAAATATTCTAAAACTGATCGACTGGCCAGCCTACTATCTATGGGAATTTTTGTTATATATATTTTGTATAGCTAAATGAAATAATCTTTCTTGAAAAATCTCTTTAATTGGTATTTTGAAAAATCTCTTTAATTGGTATTTTGTTTCTCTATTATTAAATAACAATATATTTCTCTTAAACTTTTAAATTTAACCAACATAATAATTTCTATATGATATTTCAATATTTTAATTGGTATTTTGTTTCTGTATTAGTAAATAACATATATTTCTCTTAAACTTTTAAATTTAACCAACATAATAATATCTATATAATAAATTAATATTTTTAAAATTATGACTTCTTTCGGTTTTAAATTTGACTTAACCGGTTTGACTAGTAAATATACCATACAATTGGATGTAAGAATATAATTGTTGGCCAAGAATATAACTTCCTACCAATGAAATGACATAATTGACCCTGAAGTGTGAAAACTAGGAGAAACACTGAACTATGAAAGTAGGTTAAATTATATCTCTTCTCTTCTAAATATAAAAAGTGGATGTGATCATCAAAAACATGTCAAAACCCTAAATACACGTGTCCACACCAAACTTTGCCATGTCACTCTCTTTCCATAAAGACACGTGCCCTTTCACACACACAAACACACGTATCCACCACTCCACTTGTGCCCTATATATTCATCTTCTTTTCCTTGTGATTTTTTTATACAACCACACCCAAGTGATAACAATGTGGAGTTCTGTGATCATGCTGGAAACAATGGCAATGGTGGTGGCGGTGGTAGCGACGGCCGGAGGAAACAAGACCAAAAGACAGCGGCTCAGGCGAGTTCAAGAAAAGGATGCATGAGAGGAAAAGGCGGTCCGGAGAACGCCTCCTGCACTTACAAAGGTGTCCGCCAGAGGACGTGGGGCAAATGGGTGTCGGAGATCCGTGAGCCCAACCGCGGCAGCCGCGTCTGGCTCGGAACTTTCAGTTCCGCTCGGGAAGCCGCGATAGCCTATGACGCGGCTGCCAGGAGGCTTTACGGGCCCGATGCCCATGTTAATCTCCCGGAGGAGATTGACAACGCTCCGCCGCCTCCTCCAGCTCTCACGGAGGCGGCGAACGAGGCACGGTACCACCGTGCAATCCAACAAATGAAGAAGCAACAAGAGTTTGAACGGCAGATGCAAATTTACATGCACCAGCAGCAACGACAACAACAACAAATGATCAAAGTCGAAACCGCAATGATACCGGAGATCCCAGACCTTAACGGGTACGCCGTTGGAAACTACGGTGAAGTCACAGGAGAAAATGACGTTGACATCGAGAAATCATCAACCGGCAACCTGAACTTGAACCTGAACGCTAACCTACCGGAGTTCGACGACTCCGGTTTGTGGACGGAGGCGGCTTCGACGATGGACTATCAATCGCAAGCGATTGATCCTGGGATCGGTGCATCGGCATTTGATGATACAATTGGCATTGAATTGAACCATCCATTAATGGTGTGATTATCTGCTTCCGGTGATCATGCATTTAATCGTCGGAAAAGATTGGTTTCTAGTTCGTCGGTGCACGTGGCACAAAACATACTTAAATAGTTATAGTAGTGTTTATATGATAGAAAGAGAATAGAAAGTTTATATAAATATATAGATATGATCACATGATATGTGTTATGATATGTTACATAGGTATGATACAAGTGTGGTGCCTATTTTAAGATATATAATATGGTGTGAATATTTGCATGTGTAATGAATTAGTCTACTTGTTACACCTATTATATAATTGGAGAGTCGAATCAAATACAAATCAATTTTTATATATCAATTTTTATATAAATTATAAGAATCATTTAAAAAATGTCATGTGACATACAATACAATTATAAGAAAGGGTAAAATAATAATCTAATCTAATAATCTTAATAATATTAATTATAATAATCTAAATAATATTAAGTATATTGAATTCTCTATCCAATAATCTAAATATATTAATTATATTGAATTCTCTATAATTATGCTAACAAGTAATTAATTTTTTATTTGGATATTTGTTTTATTTTTGTTTTCAATGTGTTGATATAGTGCTGATATCAATCACATATATGCTATAATAGTATAATCAATTATCAAGTGTTAATATAATTTAAAAATGCTATTTTTATGTATGTATTGTTTTAGTGTGTGCTAATTTAACTTTTCTTAGTTGGCAGTTCACTATAATTTTGGAGTTTGGACTCATATTTTAGTTTAGAGCGATACACATATGCCTGGTTATAACCACACGTTAACATGACATTGTTCATGTTTGTTTGTTAAGCTTTTATCATGTTATGAATTGTAATATTGAACTAAATGTGGCATTGTTCATGTTTGTTTGTTAACTTTTATCAGACAAGCAAACAAGTGGTTCACGTGTACATGACCGTACCAAGAGAACGAAATGTTATAGGCTATAACCGAATCGAACGTGACATTATTCGTGTTTGTTAGTTAAGTTTTTATCGGACAAACAAATGATTCACGTGTACATGACCAAACAAATTTTGTGTTAAGCATTCATTAAGGAAGTGATTTTGATTTGTGTACATGACCAAATGAAATTTGTGTTAAGGATTCATTAAGGAAGTGATTTTGTTTGCTTTTGTTTTCAGAAACTAACATAAACAAACATAAATGAATAAACAAAAAAATAAAGTATTTTATATAATTATCTGGAAATACTTTGATCTAATAATCTTAGATATAACTTTGAAAAATTATGCAAGGGTACTAAATTATCACCCAAAATAAATATTAAGTTAAGTACTCTATATAATTATCTGAAATACTTCGACACAATAATAATAAATATAGTAATTAAAAATTAATACAAGGGTAATCATAAATATTGTAATTAAAAGTTAATACAAGGGTAACAAAATTAGAAGTTAAAAAATATAGGAATTGTTAATGTTAATGTTATGGTTATCAACTACAAACAAAAATTATAGAACAATAATTAAAACTTAATACAAGGGTAATTAAATTAGAAGTTAAAAAGGTAGGAAGTGTTAACGTTATGGTTAGCAACTACAAACAAAAAATTATAGAACTACAAAATACATTAAGAAAAACTTATAATAACCGAATATGAACAAACGTTAGCGAATAAGCATTAACAAACATAATTGAATGAACATAAATAAATAAAATATCATATGTATGTGAACAAAATTGAAAAAATACAACTTTTGTTCATGTTCATTTAAATAATCGAACAGAGTTCTTTGTTCATATCAATTCGTCCAATTAATAAATGAACAAACGTAAACAAACTTCTCACATCAAAGAGTTTGCAAACAGGTCGTTGAACGTTCAATTCATTTACGACCCTATGCATGCGTGTTTATTTTAGCTAAATTGGTTTTTATCAGTTTGGGTGGAGACACCATCGAAGTTCTTCACTAAACATAGTTTAGCTAAAATGGTTTTTATGAGTTTTAGTGGAGACCATTGAAGTTCTTTACTAAATAGTGACTAACCTAAAACTCTTTTTTCTTGCTAAAACACTTTTACAACACTCGTAATAGAATTTTTTTTATTTACTTATATTATATATCAATTAATACTTTTTATTACAACTTCATCTTCCAATTTTATCTTTTTCTTAACTTCTTTTAGTTTTGCATATTTCTTCAGCAACCTTTTCTTCTAACTTTATTTATTTTTTTATTTTATGTTGAGTAAAGTTTAATCTCTGTTTATGTGGTTTGGTGACAGAATCAACTTATCTCCCTAACTTTTTTTGGTTTCATGGACCATTGTGGTTGAAAATTTTAACACACTGCGTCACAACCTGTAACACCGTCAACATATTTCATCCATTGCTTAACAACACAAAAGCATTTTGGTGTTTTCACTCCATATAAAACCCTAACTCCCCAATATATCAACATTCTAACATTTTATACTTAAGATGCCTAAACTGCATATCGTGTCACAACTTGGGATTTTGAATAGAACAAATTTCCCCATAGAACGCTACAATAATAAGATTGAACTCACAATGTCATATAATTTAATAACCTAACAATAACCAACATAAACTAACGCAAAATCTCTCATAATTGGTTTAACGCTGTTTTTTGAAAATTCGACAGATGCACTTATATATAGGAAGTACCAGCAGCGTATCCACCATGTCTTTACCAAACTTCTATCCATATTGTTATTTGAATCATGATTTACACAGACCTTCTGTTGGATCTATTAAGCCCTATAAAAGAACAGATGATTGAATAGCTAAAACAATCTATAACGTCTAATCATTAATAAAGATCTGTTGCTCTAAACTCTACTCATACTTAAAGACTGTTCACAATATCTATTAAAGACAAAGCTTTGACGGAAGAAAAGGTCTGCTAGAAAGAAACCTCTGATAAAGCATAAAAGTTGTTGAAGCAAAGGTCTGTTGAAGACTAACTAGACACATCCCATTTGATTTCAGCTTTCTCCAGACCTCGGGGAAAAGCATGAAAAAAAAGGCTCGAATGGTATGATCCCTCCGTCACCCCAGAATGAAAGGGGTGATCTCGTAGTTCTTGGTCTGTGAAGATGCGTTGTTAGGTGCTCCATTTTATTTTCCCATTGAGGCCGAACCTAAACCTGTGCTCGAGAGATAGTTGTCCATACACTGATAAGGATGTATGGATTCTCGAGAAGAGAGGAGCCATGGTGGTCCCCCCTGGACCGCCCGGGGATACCTCAGCAGTTGTTATTCAACAGAGTTTTCTTATGTAATTAATGTAACAGTGTTTAGGTCTAGCAGAGGATAGAGTTTGTTTGGTTTGTTAAATGTCACATTCATAGTGACGTCAGCCAAAGATGCTTAGTGGTTTGAAATGTACTATAAATAGAACAGTGCATGTACTGCACTATTCATCACTTTTCTTCTACACATTCTATACGAACAAATTAGAGTGATCTTAGGCTGAGGGGAGTTCGTAAATTGCATGCATACGTGATTATAATTACAAAAGCATGTTAATGAAAATAATATTTCTATTGTTGTGATTTCAAAGTTTACACAATTCCGCTGATTGTTTCATTATTATCTATCTTCTTACATCAATTTCATCTAAACAATCACATTAGTATCAAACTCAGATCTTAACAATTGGTATCAGAGCTTGGTCGTTCAAATTTGATTTAACAATCAATTTGATATAAACTTTTCAGCTCTCACTGCTAATTTGTTTGTTCCTTTGTATTGAAAACAGAGTAAAAGTTTATTTACGTTCAAAGTTTTTAAACAAAAACTTGTTTGTAAACAATCAAAATGTCTCAAAATCCACAAGATCCACACAACACTAGCACCATGTATAAACCTCTGATACTTGTTAGATTAGAGTACAACATCTGGCAACGTCGGATGGGTCACATACTTGCACAACAGAACAAGGGTTACTGGAAATCGGTTATCTTCGAACCACATGTTCTGATGGTACCTAGTGCCGAAGACCCAAAAGTTCAAGTTCCAAAGAGTCCTGAACATTACTCCAAGCAAGATTTTCAGAAAATTGAGCTAGATGCAAAGGCATTTAGCATCGTGGCAACTACTTTGCCTAATGATATCTATGCTGGCCTGTTGCATTGTAACAGTGCAAAGGAGTTATGGGTGCTCTAAAAGAACAATTCAGGAGCACTGAAGAAGTTATTGTAAATAACAGAGAAGTTTTGAACCAACAGTACGAAACATTTTGTCATGTGAAAGGAGAATCATTAACTCAATAATTTGAAAGGTTTAGTTGTCTAATTAGTGAGTTAAAACATGTAGATGTTAATATTGCAAATTCTACTTTGAATAGCTGATTTCTTAGATCACTACTAGATAAATGAGACACTATTGCCTTTGTTACCAGAAATTCTGTTGGGTATAAATAGATGAGTTTGACTCAGTTTCATGGTAGGCTTCTCACTTATAAGAGAGAGCTTAACCAGAAAAAGAAGCTACAAGAGTCAGGAAAAGTGGCTGATGGCTATTCCTTTGGTAATACAACACTTTTTGGTCAAGAAGAAACCTCTGGTAGTAGCAAGGAACAGAGTTATGATCATTTTATTGACATAACATCTGTGGAAATTTCAACTCTGATTCTTGCTCACCCAATTTCGCTTTTACTGCAAATGGGGAAAACCAAGTTTCTAACAACTTGTCCTTTGAACTAAATGATCTTAAACATTTTGATCCAACTGATTTAGAAGAAATGGACATATTACACCAACTGGCATTGCTGAGTGTTAGGACCAGCAAGTTCTATAAAAGAACTGGTAAAAAATTTCCAGGGTTGCATGGAGGGTTAAAATTTGGGTTGGATAAGTCAAAAATTAAATGCTACAAGTGTAACAGGCTAGGTCATTTTGCTAGGAAGTGTAGGAGTCAAACAAATGGTCTAATTATCACACACCCAAGTCCTAGAACTCAAAACACACAAAACACTGTCCATTATTCCCAATATACCCTGCTCCTCATATGCAAAACATTGCTCATTTTACACACCCTGTAACCACTGTTCCAGTTCAGTATGTCTAAACCACTATTCCTCAGATACAATATGTTAAAGCCCCAAGTTCTCAGGTTCAAGGGCAACATGCACCACAAGTTAGACAAACCTCTGCTCCAGCAGAGACTAGTCAACAGAGCTTATTTACACAAGGTTTTGTTGATTGGAGTAGCT
This sequence comes from Scalesia atractyloides, assembly GCA_947069175.1. NCBI lineage: Eukaryota > Viridiplantae > Streptophyta > Magnoliopsida > Asterales > Asteraceae > Scalesia > Scalesia atractyloides. Next base: position 70,635,883 of record CAMTDV010000013.1, on the reverse strand, counting down.
TACCTGAAGAACTGACTGATGAGAATTTTGCTCTAGTTGCTGATATTGAAAAGAAACATGATGATTTTTGTTTTATGGCACTAGACACGATACTTGAAGGGGATGAATCTGGGGAAGTAGTGTTAAATTCAAATGATGTTTGCAATAATGTTGTGGCAGATGTTTCAGAAGAGAATGTTGGTGAAGAAACTATGATCTCAGTGTCAGGCCCATGGGAAACCAGTGTTTGTGAAGGAGAATGTGACTGTGCTATGATGGCTGCTGCTAAGGTGCCACCTCAGGTCCTTAAAGACCTATGTTCAGACAAATGTATTGTTGCTTTTGCTAACATAAAAGAGGTAAACGAAAACCTTAGAAATAAATTTTAGATGATGAAATTCATTTTGAAAAACTTGCAAAAGAGTTATAATCCAAACTGTTTGAAAATGAATATGAAATCAGTAGCTTCAAACATGCGTCTAGCAAACCAAGGATCAACTCCAAACTATGACAGAAAAATATCTGTAACATCCGTCGAAAAACGGGTTTCCAAACCCGCTTCGTTTGCTAATTGAATATCAAGTTATAAAATTTTGTTGCGTATTTATGGTTAATTTTGATTTTAAACAATACATAATTAATAAACATTTTGGAATTTAAAAACTATAATTATTAAAAAGTAAAAATAAATTAAATAAAAAAGAAAAGGGGCTGCCGGGTTTCGAACCCGGGTCAGCCGGAAGATTTAAACATCAAACACTTAACCACTCCGCCACTTGTTGTTTTTGTGTAATCAAGGAAGCAAATAAAACCTTAAGTTCACCGTGAATCTATCTGTTTGCGCCAAAAACTGAAACCGATCATCTGCTTTCAACTTTCAAGACGTTAGAGTGATCATGAGTTACTGATTATAACCGATGAAGCATTTGCAACCCACGTTTTAATCAATTCAGTCTTCAATTGAATTCGATTCATATGATTTTCGGGTTTGATAACCGAAATCAATTACTTCCAATTTTCACTAACAATATCATCATCTCATAACTCGGAAACACTCACAGAACCTCCAATTTCACTTTCGCTCTATTTTCTGTTCGTCGGAAACGCTTTCTGAAATCCCGGACTTTCGCCGGAAAACCGTGACATTCATCGAATCGGTAAATTTCTCAATTCTTTCATCTTCTATCCATTGTTAGACTTTTACTAACTCAAACCCTTCAATCAAAATCGGTCCCAGACGACGTTGTCGGATAATCAGCACTCGCCGGAAAATTTCTGAAAATCCCGAAATCACGCTGTGAATCGGTATGAGCATCTAAACTCTCTGATAACTCTTATTTAGTCACTTAATTTCACAATTAGTTAATCAAAACTGTTAATTGGTCCGCTCAGACGGAATTCGTAAACAGAGCCGACGACCTTTGCCGGAGTTCTGAGAAAAATCATCTTTCCGGTACATTCATTTCCAAAACCTTCTCTATCCGTTACATTTCAATCATTTATAAGTTTCGTTAATTGAATTAAACAAGAACAGTCGAATATCAATTGTCTGGGTTGTTTTAACGAAGAAGATGAAGTTTAGGTTGTGTATATATTTAATATAAATCTGGTTATATCTCGGGTTAGACACACAGTCCAGCGGTGGACTGTGTGCATTTGAAACATAGAGATACCGAGTTCGAGTCTGTCCTTGTTCCGATTCGTCACAATATTCAAATTTTTTTTATAAAACCCAAATACGGAACCTTTCAGTTAGTATATAAGAGAAATAAAAACAAGTATTTTAACCAGGTTAGACACACAGTCCAGCGGTGGACTGTGTGCAAAGTTAAACCACAGGTCACGGGTTCGAAACTCATCATGCACACCGGTTCGACATAATTAAAATCCTTTTTGAAATAAATGAATTCTAAATAAATTAAATAGTATATAAATATAATTAAAAACAGAAATATTTCGGGTTAGACACGTAGCTCAGTTGGTAGAGCTGCGTGCATGCGTACGGGGGGTCATGAGTTCGAGCCTCACCCAGCGCATACATACACAAGTCCGAACCGGTCAACAGTCAAAGTCAATGGTCAACGGTCAACCCAAAAAGTCAACAATTTTTTATATATTTTTATTTATTTATTTAATTTAAAAATCAATTAAAAATATTTAAAAATATTTAAAAATAATATTTTTAAAGATAGAAAATGACCTTAAACTCACAAAAATATATCTAAAAATCCTATTAAAATTGTTAATAAAATCCACTTATTTACCATACCTTTTCGTTATTATTTAGGTTAGTTATTCCTCGTCGATCAACCCTCTAAACTCGTGCGCATTCAACATCATCAAACGAACGCACCCAATGTGAGTGAATCTCTACGAATTCCCCGTTTTAATCACATTTTTGGGGTGTATCATGTGTCTTATTATTTATTACATTTAAACACTTGTGCATCCATCATATCAATGATCAAATGTGTATTCAATATGTATCAACTGTTTGTGTGTTTAATTTTTAGATTAAATTTATCATTTTCAGTACATACATCATCATAGGCCGTCTGTTCCCCATTACCTATGAGCGGAACCGTTCCCCATTACCTATGAGCGTGAACGAGGCGTTGCCAACATACGATCGGCTCCGTTTGATTGAGCCTTGATCGCACATATATCATCATAGGCCGTCCGTTCCCCATTACCTATGAGCGGAACGTGACGTTGCCAACATATACATTATCATTCATGTCATTTGCTCATGCAAGGTTGTTTGTTATTTGTTATTGTATGTTTATTTACGTTTGCTCACATATGATTATTGCACAATTTTTCCATGTTAAATATAACAAGAAATCAATAATAAATGTTTTCTAACAAGGTTCACTCGCCAACTTTTGTTGACCCAAAAACCCCCATTTTTACACATGATACAGGTGATCCAGTTGCAGCAAGAAACATATAGGACGGCTTAGAAGAATAAATCGGTTTAGGCTTTGGATTGTTTATTTAGTTACTTTTTCCTTGTAATTGTATGAACTTGTTTGGAATATTGAAGTTGTAATTTTGAATTTAATAAATATGAAACTATTAGTAAACATCATGAGCTTTGGTGATAACCCAATTATGCCCCGACTCTTATTCCGCTGCGGGTCGGGGTGTGACAGATTGGTATCAGAGCCAGGTTTATAGGGATATAGGATTGGTTATTAGACCTTTAGAGCCTATACTATAGTTGATTAAAATTTTAAAATTGTTTATGTGTTACATACAAAATTCATGATGTTTATATGCTTTATGTTTATTGTTAAATTCAATGTTATGCAAGCATGTTCATAAGTACATATTACTATACAATGCTCATCATGAATCATATCGTCATAACATATCATATCCATGAGAGCACACACCACACAATTTCCATGATTTTTGCAACGATTTTGTATTTTTTTTCAAATCACATCAAAGTGAGTTCTCATGACGGTCATGTAGTAACTGGAAGGGTACAAGTACCGGTAGTCGGAACGTCTTGTCTAGGCTTGGCATTCGTATAAATCCAAAATAAAGGACCAGTTTGCCTACCTGGGGACTAACGATGAGAGTACGAAGGACCTATTAGGCCAAAGCATGTTATACCAAACGTCGTGTGAGCTAACCCCACTTTGAGTTGTCATTGTGTCTACACCTGGACACCCTCCGACCATACATCTCGCAAACATATTTCATGGTTTTCATTCGGGTGATGCGAGTGTTAAACCGCCAACACCAATGTGAATCCTACTAAGCCAACAGTCATGGGGGCCCACATGACTATACAGGTGATGGTATGGGGGACATTGGAGGCCCAAACATGAGCAAACCCAAGACATCCTATGGATGTAGTGCATTATTGATGTTTATGTTATTTTTTTTAAAACGACACATGCACCTAAAAAGACTCCTTAAACTCACAATCTTCTTATGTATGTTCCTGTAGATGTCGGCTAGGCAACAACGTATGGGTAGAAGGTCAGGAAGATCAAACGAACGCTTGGCCACCCAAATCGCAAAACAAATGGCCGCAGTGCTTCCTGACATCGTAATTCAAGTCCAACAAGCTCTCGCCACAAATCCCATCAATCCTCCCCATCAAGAAGACCAGAACGTCGACAACCCTCCCTCCAAAAAGTGCTCTTACAAACACTTCAAGTCTTGCGATCCCCCGAAATTTGAAGGGACAGAAGGTGTCACTGCTCTCATCCACTGGTCTGAAAAATGGAAAACACCTTCCTCAATTGCGATTGTCCCGAGGATCGCAAGGTACGTTACGCAACCGGGAGACTATTTGGAGTAGCTCTTACCTGGTAGAATACAGAAAAAGGTAAGAGAGGAATCGAAGATGCAATGGCCTTAATGTGGGAGGAGTTAAGGGAAATCATGACGAGACGCTTCTGTCCAAGAAGCGAGATCAAAAAGTTAGAGGATGAATTTCACTCGTTAAAGCAAAAAGAGGGAGATCATACTTCCTACAACAAACGGTTTTTAGAGTTGAAACAAATGGTCCCCAACTTGTTCACCCCAGTATACCGCTTAGTCGAACACTATATTCGAGGCCTTCCCTCGAAAATTCAAGACTCAGTTCTAAGCACTTCGCCTGCAACACTTGAAGCTGCTATGGAACTAGCTACCGAGCTTACCGAGAATCGTATTCGTAACGGCAAATTTAAGGACGAGAAAAAGAAAGCCCCCATTGAGGGCCAAACTTCAAACCATTCCACCTCCTCCTCAAATTTTGCTAATAAGAGGAAACGAAACACCAGAAACTTTGCTGTCACACAAACAAATTTCCCTATCCCTACTGCACCCATCACTCAAGTTGCCCCCTCACCTGCACCATATAAGAAGCCATACTCCGGCCCATACCCAAAATGCAACCGTTGCCAATACCATCACTTTCCTGATCATCCCTGCCAACATTGCACCGGCTGTCGCCGCGCAGGTCACACCATTCAAACCTGTCGCGCACTTCAGCGAACGAACCGCAATCAACCCTCAACCCAAACCCACCATCAAATAGTGGGTCAAGCCCAACAACCTTTACTCCTACCACCTGCCCAACATGTAGCCCAATCCTACTACCAACCCAACTATCCCATGGTGCAACCTATGCGGGCTTGTTACAACTGTGGAGACCCAAACCACTTCAGGAACACCTGCCCACGCCTGGTGAATATCATCCATGCCCAAGCTCAAGCTAATCCAGTAAACCAGGCTAATCAAGCTCCTCCACCTGCAAGAGGAAGAGCTTCAACATCAACGCTAATCAAGCTAGGGATGACAACAATGTGGTTAACGGTACGTTTCTCATCAATGGTAGTTATGCATCCATGTTATTTGATACTGGCGCGGATAAGAGTTTTGTGTCCTTAGAATTTGAACCCATCCTCAACCAAACTCGTGATACACTCATGGAATCCATAACGGTAGAAGTTGCTGACGGAAAACCGGTCTCATTAAACTCTATTATACGCAATTGTACTCTCACCCTAAACGATCACGATTTTCCAGTTGACCTCATACCTATGAAGTTGGGAAGTTTCGACATTATAATTGGTATGGACTGGCTCAGCCAACATCATGCTGAAGTTGTATGCCGCGAAAAGTTCATTCGCATCCCTCTTTCAAACGGTCAGACTCTACGAATCTTTGGAGAAACCCCTTCGAAAGGACTCAAATTAATGTCCCGTCTTCAAGCCCGAAATATCTCCGCAAGAATTATGTCGCATTCCTAACTCATGTCGTCAAAAAGGGAATCAAGGAGAAGAAACTCGAAGACATCCCAGTAGTAAAAGATTTTCCGCAAGTTTTTCCTACGACATTTCAGGACTTCCTCCCGTGAGAGAAGTCGAATTCCGCATTGATCTTATACCTGGAGCTACACCAGTTGCAAAATCTCCTTATAGGTTAGCCCCATCCGAGATGCAAGAGCTGGCTAGTCAACTGCAAGAGCTGACTGACAAAGGATTCATACGTCCTAGCTCATCGCCTTGGGGTGCACCTGTCCTTTTTGTGAAGAAGAAAGATGGAACGTTTCGCATGTGTATCGACTACAAAGAACTCAACAAGTTAACGGTCAAGAACCGCTACCCATTACCTCGCATCGATGATTTTCTAGACCAACTTCAAGGCGCCACCTATTTTTCAAAAATCGACCTTCGTTCTGGTTATCATCAACTTAGAGTACATGAAGAAGACGTCCCAAAGACCGCCTTCCGAACTCGTTATGGTCATTATGAATTCATGGTCATGCCATTTGGTTTAACCAAGCCCCAGCTGTCTTCATGGATCTAATGAACAGAGTCTGAAAACCTTATCTCGACCGTTTTGTTATAATCTTCATCGACGACATCCTCATCTACTCAAAGTCTAAGTCTGATCATGAACGCACCTTCGACTCATCCTTACACTCTTAAGGACAGAAAAGTTGTACGCTAAGTTTTCGAAATGTGAATTCTGGTTAAGGGAAGTACAATTCCTTGGACACGTCGTCAATGACAAGGGATTCATGTTGATCCCTCAAAAATCAAGGCAGTACAGGAATGGCAAGCGCCACGTACACCTACCGAAGTAAGATCATTTCTTGGTTTGGCTGGTTATTATCGCCGTTTCATTGCAAATTTATCCCGTATCGCTGTACCACTCACGGCTTTAACACATAAAGGAAAACCCTTCATATAGGGACCCAAACAAGAAGAAGCCTTCCAAACTCTAAAGCAAAAACTCTGTGACGCACCTATCCTCACACTTCCTGAGGGTAGTGATGACTTCGTGGTTTATTGCAACGCGTCAGGGCAGGGACTAGGCTGCGTACTGATGCAAAGAGGAAAAGTGATAGCTTATGCTTCCAGATAACTCAAAATTCATGAGAAGAACTACACCACCCACGACCTGGAACTTGGAGCCGTTGTGTTCGCTCTTAAGATATGGAGACATTACCTTTACGGTACTAAGTGTGAAATATACACTGACCACAAGAGTCTTCAACATATCTTCAACCAAAAGGAGTTGAACATGAGGCAACGAAGATGGGTCGAACTTCTTAATGACTACGACTGTGAAATTCGGTATCATCCTGGCAAGGCAAACGTGGTGGCCGATGCGCTCAGTCGAAAGGGTTATGCGAACTCCATTCGTCTTCTATGTTCGCAAATCATAACCGACATCAAAGATCAAATTTGAGAAGCCCAACATGTTTCTATAACAGAAAACGACGTACGCAATGAGCTGTCTTGTGGAGCTGAACTTAAAATCAAAACTAAATCCGACGGTATTCTGTACTATCTAGATCGCATATGGATTCCTGATCACAATAACCTTCGTGATTTCCTTATGAATGAGGCGCACAAAACACGATACTCTATACACCCAGGAGCCGACAAGATGTATCAAGACCTTCGATACTCCTACTGGTGGCCTGGAATGAAAAAGGATATTGATGTTTTTGTTTACAAGTGCCTTACATGTTCCAAAGTAAAAGCTGAACATCAAAGACCCTCAGGACTTCTAGTCCAACCTGAAATACCTGTGTGGAAGTGGGAAAACATAACCATGGACTTCATTACCGGGTTACCTCACACCTCCAGTGGGTATGACACTATATTGGTAATCATTGATCGTCTTACAAAATCAGCTCACTTCATTCTGATTCGCGAGGACTTCAAGAACGAGAAGTTAGCTCGTATCTACATCAGCGAGATCGTAAGCCGTCATGGTGTACCTTTAAGCATTATTTCAGACCGTGATGGTCGTTTCACTTCACGAACATGGCAAGCCGTACAAGCCGCTTTGGGTACACGATTAGACCTCAGTACCGCTTATCATCCTCAAACTGATGGACAATCTGAACGCACCATCCAAACTCTTGAAGATATGCTTCGAGCATGTGTCATAGACTTCAAGGGAAATTGGGACGCTCATCTACCATTAGTTGAATTTTCGTACAACAACAGTTATCATTCAAGTATCGGCATGGCATCTTTCGAAGCTTTATATAGTCGTAAGTGCCGAGCTCCAGTATGTTGGCACGAAATTGGAGAAGCTCAAATCACCGGTCCAGAATTGATTCAGGAAACAACAGACAAGATCCATCAGATTCGAAACAATCTTCTAGCGGCACAAAGTCGTCAAAAGAGTTATGCAGACAAACGACGAAAGCCCTTGGAGTTTAACATTGGTGATCATGTACTTTTAAAAGTATCACCGTGGAAGGGAGTAGTTCGTTTTGGTCAGAAGGGCAAGTTAGCACCACGCTACGTAGGACCTTTCAAGATACTCGAAAGAGTAGGACTTGTAGCATACAAGCTTGACCTACCAGAAGAACTCAACAGAATTCACCCCACATTCCACGTATCAAACTTGAAGAAGTGCCTCGCCGATGAAAACCTCCATATTCCCCTAGAAGATATTCAGATCGATGAATCTATGCACTTCATTGAAAGACCAGTAGAGATCATGGACTTCGGAGAAAAACGTTTAAGACGGAGTCGTATTCCAATTGTTAGGGTACGCTGGGAGTCGAAACGAGGACCTGAGTTTACTTGGGAACGTGAAGACTCAATGCGCGAAAAATACCCCCATCGTTTTCCTGTTACTACTACTACTTAAATTTCGGGACGAAATTTCTAAAAGTAGGGGATACTGTAACATCCGTCAAAAACGGGTTTCCAAACCCGCTTCGTTTGTTAATCGAATATCAAGTTATAAAATTTTGTTGCGTATTTATGGTTAATTTTGATTTTAAACAATACATAATTAATAAACATTTTAGAATTTAAAAACTATAATTATTAAAAAGTAAAAATAAATTAAATAAAAAAGAAAAGGGGCTGCAGGGTTTCGAACCCGGGTCAGCCGGAAGATTTAAACATCAAACACTTAACCACTCCGCCACTTGCTGTTTTTGTGTAATCAAGGAAGCAAATAAAACCTTAAGTTCACCGTGAATCTATCTGTTTGCGCCAAAAACTGAAACCGATCATCGGCTTTCAACTTTCCAGACGTTTGAGTGATCATGAGTTACTGATTATAACCGATGAAGCATTTGCAACCCACATTTTAATCAATTCAGTCTTCAATTGAATTCGATTCATATGATTTTCGGGTTTGATAACCGAAATCAATTACTTCCAATTTTCACTAACAATATCATCATCTCATAACTCGAAAACACTCACAGAACCTCCAATTTCACTTTCGCTCTATTTTCTATTCGTCAGAAACGCTTTCTGAAATCGCCGGACTTTCGCCGGAAAACCGTGACATTCATCGAATCGGTAAATTTCTCAATTCTTTCATCTTCTATCCATTGTTAGACTTTTACTAACTCAAACCCTTCAATCAGAATCGGTCCCAGACGACGTTGTCGGATAATCAGCACTCGCCGGAAAATTTCTGAAAATCCCGAAATCACGTTGTGAATCGGTATGAGCATCTAAACTCTCTGATAACTCTTGTTTAGTCACTTAATTTCACAATTAGTTAATCAAAACTGTTAATTGGTCCGCTCAGACGGAATTCGTAAACAGAGCCGACGACCTTTGCCGGAGTTCTGAGAAAAATCATCTTTCCGGTACATTCATTTCCAAAACCTTCTCTATCCGTTACATTTCAATCATTTATAAGTTTCGTTAATTGAATTAAACAAGAACAGTCGAATATCAATTGTCTGGGTTGTTTTAACGAAGAAGATGAAGTTTAGGTTGTGTATATATTTAATATAAATCTGGTTATATCTCGGGTTAGACACACAGTCCAGCGGTGGACTGTGTGCATTTGAAACATAGAGATACCGAGTTCGAGTCTGTCCTTGTTCCGATTCGTCACCATATTCAAATTTTTTTTTTATAAAACCCAAATACGGAACCTTTCAGTTAGTATATAAGAGAAATAAAAACAAGTATTTTAACCAGGTTAGACACACAGTCCAGCGGTGGACTGTGTGCAAAGTTAAACCACAGGTCACGGGTTCGAAACTCATCATGCACACCGGTTCGTCATAATTAAAATCCTTTTTGAAATAAATGAATTCTGAATAAATTAAATAGTATATAAATATAATTAAAAACAGAAATATTTCGGGTTAGACACGTAGCTCAGTTGGTAGAGCTGCGTGAACGCGTACGGGGGGTCATGAGTTCGAGCCTCACCCAGCGCATACATACACAAGTCCGAACCGGTCAACAGTCAAAGTCAATGGTCAACGGTCAACGGTCAACCCAAAAAGTCAACAATATTTTATATTTTTATTTATTTATTTAATTTAAAAATCAATTAAAAATATTTAAAATAATATTTTTAAAGTTAGAAAATGACCTTAAACTCACAAAAATATATCTAAAAATCCTATTAAAATTGTTAATAAAATCCACTTATTTACCGTACCTTTTCGTTATTATTTAGGTTAGTTATTCCTCGTCGATCAACCCTCTAAACTCGTGCGCATTCAACATCATCAAACGAACGCACCCAATGTGAGTGAATCTCTACGAATTCCCCGTTTTAATCACATTTTTGGGGTGTATCATGTGTCTTATTATTTATTACATTTAAACACTTGTGCATCTATCATATCAATGATCAAATGTGTATTCAATATGTATCAACTGTTTGTGTGTTTAATTTTTAGATTAAATTTATCATTTTCAGTACATACATCATCATAGGCCGTCTGTTCCCCATTACCTATGAGCGGAACCGTTCCCTATTACCTATGAGCGTGAACGAGGCGTTGCCAACATACGATCGGCTCCGTTTGATTGAGCCTTGATCGCACATATATCATCATAGGCCGTCCGTTCCCCATTACCTATGAGCGGAACGTGACGTTGCCAACATATACATTATCATTCATGTCATTTGCTCATGCAAGGTGGTTTGTTATTTGTTATTGTATGTTTATTTACGTTTGCTTACATATGATTATTGCACAATTTTTCCATGTTAAATATAACAAGAAATCAATAATAAATGTTTTCTAACAAGGTTCACTCGCCAACTTTTTTTGACCTAAAAACCCCCATTTTTACACATGATACAGGTGATCCAGTTGCAGCAAGAAACATATAGGACGGCCTAGAAGAATAAATCGGTTTAGGCTTTGGATTGTTTATTTAGTTACTTTTTCCTTGTAATTGTATGAACTTGTTTGGAATATTGAAGTTGTAATTTTGAATTTAATAAATATGAAACATATTAGTAAACATCATGAGCTTTGGTGATAACCCAATTATGCCCCGACTCTTATTCCGCTGCGGGTTGGGGTGTGACAATATCAAAGTTGTAAAAAGAAGCTTGAATTTACCAAAATTACTTGTGAAAAGTAGGTAGAATCTTGCAAAGGTTATGAGCTGATGTTAGAATCACAAAAAAGCAATGTAAAATTTGGTGTAAGTTTTAGAAAACATTACAAAGTTTCCAAAAACACTATTGTAAATGATTGTGAGTTGGTTGAAATTATTCCAACAAATTTGGTTGGTCAAAAAATTAAAGTCACTGAACCAAATGGTAAGAAAATTGTTTTAGAAAGATCAGCAGGATCCTCAACTTTTGAGGAAATAGAAAAATATCAATTCAAATCTACCTGGTCAGATAAGTGTGACATTCTTGACAACTTTAAGCCAACGGACTTTTCAGCCATTGAAGGTGCAAAGGCACCTCAATTCAAGATCATTCCCTTAAAAGATCTTCCAGCACATGTTGTAACATCTGCTGACAAAAAGTTAGAAAAACGGAAGAAAAGAGAGAAAATATCAAACTTGTTTTATGATTTTTTTTCAGCACATGTTGTCACATGTAACTAAAAACTGTTTTTTTTCTAAAAGCCTATGATATAAACAAAACAAGTGTGATCATTGGTTCTTCAAATTGCACCATCTGTGGCCGAACAAACCACAAAGCTCTAGAGTGTGTTTATCTCAAAATTTTTGATGTCAAAAGAAATTAGTATAAATCTAAAACACTTGAGAGTTTAAGAAAAGAAAGGACTAAACTGACTTTTGTCCATGTCCAAACATCTGTTACCAAACAATTGAATATAACCTCCGCTCCCAGAAAGGTTTGGGTAACAGATGCACCACCAGAAAATAAATTTCCAAGAGGATATGGCCAACCTGCTTACAAGAGTATACCACTTGGCTAAGAGGTCTACAAAAGACCATCAAACCAAGAGTTTAACAGGCATCCTCATGGTTATGATCATTTAATAGGAAATGGTTCACAACAGATGTTATCAAAATCTGTTCAAAACACTGACTATATTCCTAGACTTGAGGCTGGAATGTCTGTGACCCCATCCAAAGCCATCCTAGCTTTGGAAACTCACCTAAACTAATTGTTTACTAATGTGTAGAGAGCTTCTACTTGCCTTGATAGGTTATGGTTTGTAGATAGTGGAGGCTCCAGGCACATGACAGGATGTAGAGCCCTACATAAAGATTTCATGTCACACGAAAGGGGTGATATGTCCTTTGGTAACAATTCAAAAGTGGAGGTGTTAGGGTCAGGGACAGTCCAGGCTGAGAAACTCAAGTTTGAACATGTCAATCTTATTGACAATCTGAAATTTAATCTTCTTAGTGTATCTCAAATGAGTGACAAAGGCTATGAGTCATTCTTCACTAAGAAAAATTGTCAGATTGTTAGGCCAGAAGTGGTTAAAAAGATTGATAAAATCATAGTTGAGAGCAAAGCACAGCTTGTTGCTCACAAGAGTGGCAATGTGTATGTAGTTGATAAGTTGAAAGATAATCCAATGTCCAATGCATGTCTCTTCTCAGTTGCTTCTAGCAAAGAGACAGAACTATGGCATAGAAGACTTGGTCACACAAATCTTAAAACTATCACTACACTCTCCAAACAAGGTCTTGTAAGAGGTCTTCCATCAAAACAATTCACCTATGATGAACATTGTGTTTCCTGTTTAAAAGGTAAACAACATAAACTTCATACAAATCAATGAAGAGTCCAAAACAAGCAAGTGTTTGCAATTGCTACATATGGACTTGTTTGGCCCTGTAAAAATCATGAGTCTTAAAAATAAGAGATCTTGTCTTGTCATAGTTGATGATTTTTCAGGGTTTACATAGATCCACGTTATGCACTGTAGATATTTTGCAAAATTTTGTAAAACAAGTTGAAAAGAAATTTGACCTGCTAGTTTTTTTTAGGAGTGATAATGGGACAAAGTTTAAAAATTAAGAAGTTGGATGATTTTTGTGTGTTAAAAGGGATTGTTAGGCAATACAGCATCCCAAGGATACCAGAACAAAATGGGGTGGTTGAAAGGAAAAATAGAAATTTGATTGAAGCTGCTAGAACAATACTTGCAGACTCAGGTTTACCCTTGTCTTTTTGGGCAGAGGCTATAAACACTGCTTGCTATGTACATAATAGAGTTTTAATTAACCCCAAGCATCAAAAAACTACTTATGAACTTCTTTACAAGATTAAACCTCTAATCTCGTATTTCAAAATCTTTAGCTACCAATGTTTTCTTCTAAACTAAGAAGATTTAATTTCAAAATTTGCAGCCAAAGTAGATTGTGATTATTTTCTAGGATACTCAATCACTACTAAAGCCTACAGAGTCTTTAATTCAAGGACTAGGTGTGTGGAAGACACCTTGAATATAAAGTTCAATGAACTTTCTTCATTAAAAAATCTCAGCAAATCCTGTTGTACTGTTTGATTTAGATAAATTTACATTTGAAGATGTGTCTATCAAGACTAACAATGCAGGTACAACATAGTCTTCAAATCAAGATTATGGATGTGACATTGTGATTCGACAATACAAAGTCATTTCATCCACCAAAGCAACAGATGTTACTAACAACTGTGAAAACTCTGCTACTACTGGATCAACAGATGTTGATCCTCAAACCTCCCAGCTCATCCAGTCAAACCCCTGTTGACAAAAGTCCATTCTCTGTAAACAAAGGTCAACCCATCTTACCTTATTCCACCTATACCTCCACCTCCATTCTAAACAAATGTTGCCTCTTCAAAATTGCCAACAAATGTTAGCTCAGATGATTTCCATCTGCAGCTTTCACCTCAAAATGTCATTGTTCCATATAAGGGAGATCTAATCTACCTTAAAAACCATCCATCTGACAAATTATTTGCAACATCAATGAAGAGGTTCTCACAAGAAGTCAATCCAAAAACATTTATCTTTTTGTTGGTTTTCTATCACTCACACAACCTGTCAAGTACCAAGAGGCACTAAAAGACAACAGTTGGGTAGAGGCCATGCAAGAAGAGCTCATACAGTTCAAAAGACAACAAGTATGGGAACTTATACCATTGCCTCAGGATGTATGCCCCATAGACACAAAATGGGTCTTCAAGAACAAAACAAATGAAAGGGGCATTGTTGTCAAAAAAAAGCTGGCTTATGGTTCAAGGCTATAGACAAGAAGAAGGCATTAATTATGATGAAACTTTTGCTCCTGTTGCAAGAATAGAGGCCATCAGATTGTTTTTAGCCTTTGCTACCAACCACAACATCAAGGTGTATTAAATGAATATCAAGTGTGCATTCCTATATGGCAAGATCAAGGAAGGGGTATATGTATGCCAACCCCCTGGTTTTGAAGATGTTTTGTATCTAGATCATGTTTACAAGCTAAACAAAGCTTTATATGGCTTGAAACAAGCACCTAGAGCATAGTATGAAACTCTTTCCACCTTTCTCTTATCCAAAGGCTTTACAAGAGGTAAATTAATAAAACTTTGTTTTTAAAATCGAGAGGAAAGGATTTGATGCTTGTCCAAATTTATGTGGATGATATCATTTTTGGATCCATATGTAATGCTATGTGTGAACTCCAATGCTTTCTTGGTCTCCAAGTTAAGTAATCTCAAAATGGTACTTTCATTCATCAAAGTAAGTATTTCAAAGAACTACTTACCAAATTTGATATGAATGATTGTAGACCATGTAGTACACCATGGCTACATCAAAGCTGGTCACTATTGATGACAAAGATGACTTGGTTGATCAAACTCTGTATAGAAGCATGATTGGGTCTTTATTGTACCTAACTGCATCTAGGTCAGATATCATGTTTGCTACATGTATCTGTGCTAGATCCCAGTCAGCTCCTAGGAAGTCAAATCTTATTGCTGTGAAAATGATATTCACACATAAAGGTGCTCCCTCACTTGGTATCTAGTATCCTGCTAATGGGAATATTGAGCTTTCAAGTTACTTAAATAGTGACTTTACTGGATAACATGTCACAAGGAAATCAACTTAAAGAGGTTGTCAATTTCTAGGAAATTGCTTAGTTTCTTGGCAAAGCAAAAAAGCAAGCTGCAGTTTCAATGTCACCAGCTGAGTCTAAGTATATTGCTGCTGCGAGTTACACTGCTCAACTCCTATGGCTTCAAATCAATTGCTGAATTTTGGTGTAACTACGCTAAAGACTCGTCTCATGTTAGATAGTCAAGCAGCAGAAAACATCATTAAAAATCCAGTTTCACATTCCACAACCAAGCACATTGACCTTAGACATCACTTTGTGAAGGATTGATATGAAAAAGGTTTTATTTCTATGCATTATGTTCCAACTAAGGATCAGCTAGCAGATTTTCTAACAAAAGCTTTAGATACATCTGCTTTTGAAAGCTTGATCTCTAGGATTGGCATGTTTAACATGGGTTAAAAGCAAACTTTTGTTTTCCATGAATAAAAGGCATTAAAATTTTTTTAGAAAATCAAAATCTATCCTTAAAAATAGCTAAAATTGAAAATCTTTTCAGTAATCCTAAAACCTCTGTTTCTCTAAAATCTCTGTTTGGCCTAAATGTCTATCCACTGATAAATGTACCTCTGTTATCCTTGTCCACTGTTCACATCCACTGTTTGGGCTAAATCACTGTTTTGCATTATCCACTGATATCTATCCTCCGATAGAGTAAAGTCACCATTGTTCTCAACCACAGCTGGTACCCAGCAGCAGTTTCCCTAACAATTGTCATCCATTATCCATCAGAGGTAACACATGGACAAATGATTAGCCATCAGATCTTTGAAACTGCTGCCACGTCAGCATTCACTTTTTCCCGTTATATATCACTGTTCCATCCAAACAGAGCTTTTACTTGTCGTCTCGAATTCAAAATTTTTAAAAGCGGTTTCCATTACACTCATCTTCTTCATTTCTCCTCACTTCCATATCAGATCATGGCTCTTAACATCAAACTCCCACATAACTACCTCCCCACATTCAAGAAAACCGACAATAATGCTTCATTCCATCCAATGATTGATGTACTCACATCCTCAAAATACAAAGACATCATGCTTGTAAACGCACCAATTTATGTGGATACACTCCGACAGTTTTGGGCAAATGCTAAAGTCGAATCCCAAAAGAAGAATCCATATGCTATCACTTCCAAGGTAGGAAAAACCCTTGTCCAAATTTCCCCATCCTCAATTTCCACAAATGTTGGTCTAAATGACCTAGAAGGTAACATTTCTTTTGGCAATTAAGAATTACATGTTGAGTTTATAGAACGTGGGTATGAGGGTCAGATAATTGGTGTTACTATTTACAAACCAAACTTTTCTGCTGAAATGCGTTATTTTTTCCATGCCTTACTCACATGTCTTTCAGCAAAGACCACCTCATTTAATGAGATTCCACAAAATATTCAATTTCTGGGATATGCTATTTTAACAAAATCTGATTTCAATCTATCCCATGTGTTATTTATGGAATTGGTGGCAAATTATAATAACATATCAAATAAATAAAGCTTTTCTTTTGTATCCTAGACTTTTGAGCTATTATCTACAAAAACAACTTCCAGAAAAAGATTTTAAACAACGAGTTGTTTTTGAGATGAAGAGTCAACTGAAACTTTTACTAGAATAAAAAATATGTAGTCAAAGGTTTCTAAAACAAAAGCAAAGGGGGATGAGAAAATTTTGGTTGAGTCCACATCACAAGCTTAAACCTCTGTTGCTGAGTCTACTGCTCCTTGTGATCATGCCACCACAACCGGTGTTGTGAAACCCACACTAGAAAAATCCAAAAGAAACCATCCATATCCAAAAAGACTACCAAAACCAAAATTCATAAAAAGGCACCTCTGGAAGATGAGATCCCAGAGGATAACCTTGTGGTATAACAAAAGCCACTTGAAACCACTGTTGTTACTTCCTCACAACAGTTGGAAAGATCTCCACCACATAGCCAAACTCCTCCTGCTTCCTCACAAACGGAACAGGTTTATGAAGCAGGTGATTCACTTGAATCTTTGTTTCAAAGCCCCTCTCCTAAGGCAAATTCTCTTTCTACCCTACAACCATCACCCTCAATTCTACCTACTATCATACCTCTGTTCCGTGCATTTGAGATAACTCAGACACAAATCAGTTCCTCTCAATCACCTGTTCCTGAGAGTTCACCTCCACATGTGACTGAGTCTGAGATAAATCTCCTTGCTAACCTAGAAACAGCTGAGGAGGCTACACCCCATGAGTTACAAGTAACTCTTGGTGGTAATTTAAGTGAAGCAGCCACTACAACTGATGACACATCAGTGTTTCAGTTGGACAGTGGTTACATCCATCAGACTTCCTTATAGGCAAGAATTATTGAGGCTACAACTGTAACCTCAGCTCCAGTTGGAAGTCCCCAGTACCAAGAAAAAGGGGCATTTGGTTCTAATAACATGGAGACTCCTTCTATTGATGATCTAAATACAACTACCTCTCGTAGGGATTATCCTATTAAATTAGGTGATGAATTGAGATACCAAGAACTGACAGAGAGAATGACATCAATGGAGTCTTCAATCACTGAAATGGAAGAAATGATGAAGCAGATGTTACAAATTTCTCAAAGCAAACCATCAACACAGCAAATTACCAATGAGCTATGGAAATCTATGCAACCAATCAATCTAGCTCAAAGGAGTTTGGCTGACATCCACTATGATACTCACATGAAGCTAATCAGAAATTGGTTGAGGCCAGATGACATCAAGGCCATTAAAGAACATTTAGTGAAGACTACTGGCTCTGCCCCTACAACAGTCCTTCAAAAAGAAGTAAAGGATGATACCAAAAGGGGGGAGTGATAAACTAAGAAAGTTGTAGCCAGATTCAAAGGTGCAACAAAAGCCAGGGTCTGCTACAACCACTGCTGCAAACCAAACTTCTGCTACAGCATCAGATGCTGGTGTTCAAAAAGGGATTGATGTCACACCCCGGATTTCCAACCCGAAATCCATACACCGGTGGGCCCGGGTGGGGAGTATCGTGATGCCAGTTGATAATCATCATAGTCAATTAAACACGGCACAACGGTAGTCTTGGAGTAAAATTACTATTACAAACCGAATGTTCGAAGATACAAAATAATATACAAGCTTGCAATAGAAGATCCACAGGCGGATCTTAAAATGTACAAGAAAGAATACAAAACAGACTTTAGGCAGATCTAAGGATTTACAAGATCCTCTTATTCTCTACCGAGCAGCTTCCGGCCTATTTCGTATTATACCTGCAGATTAGTCTTTGGAAGATACGTCAGCTTACGCTGGTAAATACACCCAACTGAGTCATTTTGTAAATATTAAAAATGATTTTAAGTGCAAACGGCACAAAATCTTTTATTAACTTAGGAAGGTTAACCTTGCAATGGACCATTCAATAATAATTTACCGTATGCCCTTATAGGGGAAATAAGTCGAGAGTATTTACCTGAGCTTGCCTTCTTCTTTTATTTTTAAATAACTCAGCCGTATACAAAAGTACCAAGTGCAAATAGCATTTACCGAGAAGGCTCTAGTCTGGATTATGGAAAAAGCTAGCCAATTAAATACTAACGGTCTTACAAACCGAATAGTGTACATGATCATTACGTATAACGCTTGATTAAATGATGATCGGATAGAATGTAGTTTAAACCCGACAAGTACCTTGACTTGTATAAAACGGGTAAACTATAAACATTCTGGATTTTGAACTTAAAATGATAAGGTTAAACCCGTTTCGGTTAATTTTCGAAAAATGGTTACATATACGTAACCGTGCGCATATTAGCGATATCGGGTAACCGGATAAGTTATGGACAAGTTATATATGCCATTATACTTTAAATAAGTTAAGATATCAGTAGGATATCAACTTGTATGCCCGTTAAGGTTTTAGCACGAAATTATGTCTTATAAGGGCGTTTTGGTAATTTCATATCATATAGAAGGAACTTGAATATAATTTAAGTTTATGATCATGAGTATTCTGGAAAAATAATTTATTTATGATATAATATTAGTAGGATATCAATTATATGTGCATTTTACTTTTTATGACCAAACTATGCACCGAAGGGGCATTTTGGTCATTTTACACATAGTTTATAAATTATTTGGGATTCTGAGTTTATAATAAGTACCTACTGTAAATATGTTTAAAATAAGTTTTAAAATCAGTAGGTAACAAGTCTTGGTCCATTAATATGGTTTAAAACTATACTATGCGCCGAAACGGCGCTTATGTCGTAATATGACGTCTTTAAGCGATGTTTATGAAAACTGATATTTGGATCAGATTAAAATGTTTAAAATATGTTATTTAATATAACATATCATTAGGTAAGTGATTTATCTTGAAAAGATTTGATTAAAACTATTTTATAAGCCACAGGGGCTAAAACCGTCATTTATCGACATAGTTTAAGGACTTGTTTAAAAACTCAGTTTATAACTTGGTTTAACATCACAAATAATCCTACTTATAGTATTACATTAGTAGAAATTCATTTTTAAGTTCATTACCATTTAAAACCTTGTTTTATGCAAAAAGGGTATTTTGGTCAAAGATGGCATAATTATGGAACTTGCGCCTAAACTTGGATTCTGATTATGATCATGTAATATAACCTCAGAGGGTTATACTACATTATATTATGATCATAATGCAACTTTAGATCAGTAAGTAGCTAATCTAAATCGGGTCAGAATCGAAAGTCAAAGCAGAAGTCAAACTTTGCGACTTTCGGTTCTGAACCGACCCTAGAAGTGAAATTGACTAGCCAAACATGTTTATACATGTTATAATAATTATTACCAACTTGTTTAAGTGTCAAAACAGGTTTCATAACATATATAAGATCAATTTATGATTTTTCTAAAAAATGGCCTCTTTGACTTTTTAATATCATAACCTTGACCCGTCAATTAGTCTAGCAAACGTGATCTTCAGGAGGTGCCCTTTATAGGGACTAACACCTAACTTATTATGATCACTTAGCCATGTTCATTTAGAACAATGGCTGGACCATAATGGTCTTAACCAAAAGTCAAAGCGTTTGCCGTAAGACGCTTGACTTTTGGCTATAGAAGCCTAAAAACGAAAAAGCAAGAGCAAGGAACACTTACAAGAGGTTCCTACAATGCAAGAGAACTAAGTTGGATGCTCCTTTCAGTTAGGAACTTCAAGAGGAGGGAGAAGAATGATTTAATGAGAAAGGTGCAAGTTGGAATGAACACTTGAACACTTATTTATAGTTGGAGAGCTCAAAGGAGGTGAAGCCAGGTGTTTAGGGGTGTAAGAAGAAGCTTACAAGTGTCCCAAAACGTGGCATAGCGATTTAGAGAAGCCATGGTTTCGGATTAAATAGTTTTGGAGTTTTGCTTGGAGACCAAATAAACTTTCTGCATCAGAGCCTGTCTCGCGGGGCGCGAGAGACACAAGACGGGTCTCTCGCGGCCCGCGACCGCCCCTAATTCAGTTTCAAAATTTGACACTTTGACTGCTAAACTATATAAAGCTTATAGAAACCATTTTAAACACCTTTTTGGCACTTTTAGTCCTCCGTAGCCAAAACTTGGCATACCTGGGATTATGCCCGGACATTGTCGAGCTCTCGGTTCGTTAAAAGGTCACTCAGAGGTATAAATTAACATGTTGACACTTTTAATCCCTCCATTATCCAACTTTCACATATTTACAAAATTGAACCCTCTCGTCCAACAAATGGCACGTATGAGAGTTAGGACTTCACAAAGGATCACTTAGAGGCTTATTGCAAGCATGTTGATTCCGATGTCACTCAGAGGCTGGGCATGTTGACATATCAGTCACTCAGAGGCTAAGTTTCAAGCATGTTGATGTATCAGTCACTCAGAGGCTAATAATTTAAGCATGTTGACATATCAGTCACTCAGAGGCTATTATTTATGCATGTTGGCATCGGTTCGTCACTCAGAGGCTCAACTTGAGCATGTTGATGCCTTTAGTCCTTATTGGTCTTTAATAGACTATATTAAAATACAACACCTATCACTATACTATTGGACACGATTTTTACAGGGTGTTACATCCTCACCCCCTTAAAAGAAATCTCGACCTCGAGATTTTATTCAAAAAGATGGGGGTATTTTTGTCGCATAGTGGACTCAACCTCCCATTATACTCAGGACCTCTAAAAGTGTCTCATTTAACCTTTACTGTAGTTATCATCTTTCTTCGGAGCTTCTTAACCTGTCGATCCTCGATCGAAATTGATTTCTCAATGAACCTCAGGTTTTCATCAATTTGCACCTCATTGTGCGACATTGCTAGCGACTCATCGGCTAGACATTTCTTAAGATTAGATATGTGGAATACATCATGGATTCCATTAAGCTCCTCTGGCAACCTGAGCTTATAAGCTATAGTGCCGACCCATTCGATTATCTCGAAGGGTCCTATATATCTAGGGCTTAACTTGCCATTCTTTCCAAAACGCATCATACCTTTCCAGGGTGATACTTTTAGCATGACCTTGTCCCTACTTGGAACTTAAGAGGTTTACGTCTCTTGTCAGCATAGCTCTTCTGCCTATCCCTGGCAGCTTTGAGACGAACATGGATTTGCATAATCTTTTCCGTGGTCTCCAGGACAATCTCAGGTCCTGACAGTTGGGCCTCCCCAACTTCTGCCCAACATACGGGCGTTCTACATCCTCTCCCATACAAGGCCTCAAAAGGAGCAGCCTTGATGCTTGTATGATAACTGTTATTGTAGGAGAATTCTATTAGGGTAAGTGGTCATCCCAACTTCCACCTAAATCAATCACACATGCCCTAAGCATGTCTTCCAGTGTTTGGATGGTACGCTCACTCTGACCAGCAGTCTGCGGATAGTAAGCGTACTAAAATTTAATCGTGTGCCTAACGATTGTTGGAAACTTTTCCAAAAGTGAGATGTGTATCTAGTATCTCTATCGGATACAATAGATACTAGCACACCGTGTAGGGACACTATTTTGTCCACATATAACTTAGCCAATTTATCTGAATTATACATCTCTTTAATTGGCAAGAAGTGAGCTGACTTAGTCAGCCTATCCACTATGACCCAAATAGTGTCTTTACCACTTTTGGTCTTAGGTAACTTGGTAATCAAATCCATAGTTACCATTTCCCATTTCCAAGTGGGAATTTCAAGTTGTTGTAGAAGTCCTGACAGTTTCTGATGTTCGGCCTTAACTTGCGAACACGTCAGACACTTAGCTACATATGTGGCTATGGATTTCTTCAAACCCATCCACCAATAATTTTTCTTCAAATCTTGATACATCTTGTCACCACCCGGGTGAACAGAGTATCTTGAATTATACGCTTCCTGGAGGATTAGATCTCTAAGTCCTCCAAAGATCGGAACCCAAATTCTATCAGTAAATCTTAGGATTCCGTCATTTCCAGGTGTTAACTGATCCACAGTTCCGCCTAATCCCTCATTAGGGATATTAGCCTCTAACAAGGCTTGCTTATGTGCATCTAATAGCTTCTCACTTAAGCTATTTATGAGCTCAATGCTCTTAGCGTTAATCCTTATAGGTTTCACCTTTTCCTTGAGACTTAAGGCATCAGTAACTACATTTGCCTTGCCTGGATGGTAGTGAATCTCACAATCATAACTGTTAAGTGTTTCCATCCACCGACATTGTCGCATGTTCAATTCTTTCTGATTGAACAGGTGTTGGAGACTTTTATGGTCTGTGTATATAACACACTTTGTGCCATACAAGTATATCTCCACAGTTTTAGTGCAAATACAACAGCACCCAGTTCCAAATCATGGGTGGTGTAATTCCTTTCATGCACCTTTAGTTGTCGTGATGCATAAGCAATTACCTTACCATTTTGCATTGGCACACAGCCCATACCAGTGTGCGAAGCATCACAATAGACAACAAAGTTCTCAATACGCTCGGGTAGAGATAACACAGGAGCGTTGCTCAGCTTGTGTTTAAGAATCTCAAAAGATTCTTGTTGCTTTGGACCCCAATTATACTTAATATTCTTACGGGTCAAGGAAGTTAAAGGAGTGGCTATTCTTGAAAAGTTCTCAATGAACCTCCTATAATAACCAGCCAATCCCAAGAAACTACGAACCTCCGTTGGGGTCTTGGGCACTTCCCAATTCATTAAGGCCTCAATTTTGGCGGGATCCACTTGGATACCACGCTCACTTACCATGTGTCCAAGAAATTGGACTTTCTAAGCGAAAATTCGCATTTAGAGAACTTTGCATAAAGTTCCTCCTGCCTTAATAATTTTAAGATGCACCGAAGATGTTTCTTGTGATCAGCTTGATTACGAGAATAGATAAGTATGTCGTCTATGAAGACAATGACAAACTTATCCAAAATACGGTTTGCAGACTCTATTCATGAGATCCATGAACGCTGCTGGTGCATTTGTGAGCCCAAAAGGCATCACCAAAAATTCAAAATGACCATAGCGGGTCCTGAAGGCTGTTTTAGGAACATCTTCACTTCTAACCTTCAGTTGATGATATCCTGATCTTAAATCTATCTTAGAAAAATAACTAGCCCTTGAAGTTGGTCGAATAAATCATCGATCCTGGGCAGAGGATATCTATTCTTAATGGTTAGCTTGTTCAGCTCCCGATAGTCGATGCACATTTGCATCGAACCGTCTTTCTTCTTCACAAAAAGGGTAGGAGCTCCCAAGGCGAGGAACTAGGCTGAATAAAGCCTTTCTCTAAGAGTTCGTCTAGTTGAACTCTTAGCTCATTCATTTCGGTTGGAGCTAGCCTATATGGGGCTCTTGCTACGGGTGCTGCTCCTGGTATGATATCTATTCTGAACTCCACTTGCCTATCTGGAGGTAGGCCTGGTAATTCTTCAGGGAAAACATCGGGATACTCCGAGATAACTGGTAAGTCTTCAATGCTTGGTTTAGGCTCATTGATGGTTACTTTTGCCATGTAGACGACACAGCCTCTTCTCAAACACTTGGATGCCTTAAATAACGACACTTTGTCTGGCATTCCATAGTGTGAGCCGCCAAATATGGTGATCATTTCACCAAATGGGGTCTTAATCTCGATGAGCTTTTTATCGCAGGCAATGCGGGCTTGGTTATGAGATAACCAATCCATGCCTAAGACAACATCAAACCCCGCCAATTTCATTGGCAAAAGAGATATAGGGATGGAATGATTCTTAATGGATATGGAACATCCATCAAGAATAGAAGAAGCAGTTTCTAAGGCTCCATCAGCAAGTTCTATCTCATAAGTCTTATCTAGAGTTCTTACGAACAGATTTAATAGTTTACTAAACTTATGATCAACAAATGATTTATCTGCACCCGAATCAAATAACACTCTAGCAAAAATATCATTAATGGTGAAAGTACCTGTTATGACGTTATTGTCATTAACAGCTTCCTTAGTAGTTAGCCGAAAGGTGTGTGCATTCCCCTTCTTGGCCTCTCCATGCTTCGGATTATTATTCCTTGAATTCTTAGGGCAGCTAGTTGCAATGTGCCCTTTTTCATTGCAAATATAACATACAGCATCCTTAAGATCCTTACAATCTAGGGTCTTATGCCCCCTTCTTTTACATATGCCATAAGGTCTAGCTTGTGGGTCAGGATTACACTGTCCCCAGTGTCTTCGGTTGCAAGTCTTACAGAATGGCATCACAGCCGACTTGCTTTGGTTCCCTTTGAAGCCGAACCTCCGTTTATTTTTCTTATTAAATCTATGGGAGTTGTCTTCCTCTCTCTTCCTTTTCCAGTCAGTTTCAGGCTTGACTGACTTCTGCCTCACTATATCAAGGGTGAGGGAGAGAGATAGGTCAACAGCAGACCTATAGGTACTAGGCTGAGCAGCCTTTACCATGCCCTTAATCTTGGGCGCTAATCCATTTATAAAACGCGCAATTCATTTGGATTCAGGGGTGATAAGATAGGAAACTAACCTAGATAAGGAATTAAAATCGGAAACGTACTTCCGACAGTCTGGGTTTTTCATGGAAAGAGATAAGAAGTCTGTCTCTATTATCTCCACCTCATGGGTTGGGCAATAAGTTTCCTTTATTAATTCAACAAACTTGGACCATCCCAAGTTGTATAGGTGTACCTTACCTGTTGATTGAATCATGGCCTTCCACCATGTTAGGGCATCGCCCTTGAAGGATTGTGATACATACTTGACCACATCCATTTCAGCACAACTACTGATGTCAACGATAGTCTCCATTTCATCTAGCCACTTTAGAGCTTCTACGGCTCCTTTTTCCCCATTAAAGTCTCGGGGTTTACAGGAGACAAAGTATTTGTAGGTACATTCGTTCTTGGAAGAACGGGACCTATCAGCATAGTCTATCCTCTTAGGTTCACTCTTCGCATTTGATAAGTGAACAGAGCTCTCCTTATGAGCTGAGGACGGTGGAATTGATAGAGGTCTAGAGTGAGTGGCACTCGGCTTTCTTAGCTTTTCTATGGCCTTACCCATGGCCTTTTCCACAGCCGCATCAAGGCGAGCTTGAAAGTCGTTATCATTTATGGCTATATTTTCGGCGTCTTTGGCGTTCCGGTGGCTACTTTGTGCCTCATTGGAATTAGCCATTCTTTAAAGCCTTGGTTCTTAAACCAAATAAAATTTCTCTTAGCCATGGTATAATAACCATATCGGCTTTTTAAACATTGGATATAAGAAAATCCATTGCCTATGCTAGTGTGAATAACATCACAACTCTTAGGCTTAATATAACTATATTTGGCCTAGGTCTTAATAGGACCATCATAGGCAAATTACAATTTGGACGGAGTCCATTTATTGTTAGACAAAGGATCGCAGTGTCACAAATGTCATAACAATTATATAGCACATAGGCTTGTCACCAAGGACATCTTAATATATGGTACATAGGCCTGTCACTAATGGACATAGGATATGGCACTTAGGCCTGTCAATAATGTACATATAATAGGGCACATAGGCACAATATTGCTAATGGATGTTTAATTATCATTGCACTGATGATAGTAGCCGGGATCAAATAGATCACATGGGCTTTATAGAATAGATCATAACCCGAAATGGTAATACATCACTAATGGATGTTTAATCACCACACTGGTGATACTAGCCGGGATCACACAGATCACAAAGGCTATATAACCAGGATCAAATAGATCACAAGGGTTATATAAATACATCTCTAATGGATGTTCAATCACCGCACTGGTGATACTAGCTGGGATCACACAGATCACAAGGGCTTTTTAGCCGGGATTAAATAGATCACAAAGGCTATATAACCGGGATCAAATAGATCACAAGGGTTATATAAAATACATCTCTAATGGATGTTTAATCACCGCACTGGTGATACTAGCCGGGATCACACAGATCACAAGGGCTTTTTAGCCGGGATCAAATAGATCACAAAGGCTATATAACTGGGATCAAATAGATCACAAGGGTTATATATAATACATCTCTAATGGATGTTCAATCACCACACTAGTGATATTAGCCGGGATCACACAGATCACAAGGGCTTTTTAGCCGGGATTAGATAGATCACAAGGGCTATATAACCGGGATCAAATAGATCACAAGGGTTATATAAAATGCATCTCTAATGGATGTTCAATCACCGCACTGGTGATATTAGCCGAGATCACAAGGGCTTTTTAGCCGGGATCAAATAGATCACAAAGGCTATATAACCGGGATCAAATAGATCACAAGGGTTATATATAATACATCTCTAATGGATGTTCAATCACCGCACTGGTGATATTAGCCGGGATCACACAGATCACAAGGCCCTTTTAGCCGGGATCAAATAGATCACAAGGGTTATATAATCGGGATCAAATAGATCACAAGGGTTATATAAAATGCATCTCTAATGGATGTTCAATCACCGCACTGGTGATATTAGCTGAGATCACAACGGCTTTTTAGCCGGGATCAAATAGATCACAAAGGCTACATAACCGGGATCAATTAGATCACAAGGGTTATATATAATACATCTCTAATGGATGTTCAATCACCGCTCTGGTGATATTAGCCGGGATCCCACAGATCACAAGGGCTTTTTAGCCGGGATGAAATAGATCACAAAGGCTATATAACCGGGATCAAATAGATCACAAGGGTTATATATAATACATCTCTAATGGATGTTCAATCACCGCACTGGTGATATTAGCCGGGATCACACAGATCACAAGGCCTTTTTAGCCGGGATCATATAGATCACAAGGGCTATATAACCGGGATCAAATAGATCACAAGGGTTATATAAAATGCATCTCTAATGGATGTTCAATCATCGCACTGGTGATATTAGCTGGGATCACACAGATCACAAGGGCTTTATAAGGTTAGGACATAGTCCATTACCTTAAAGGCTAGCGTGATTCCTCAAGTCACACTACCAAGAATATGCACATTAATTGAATGTTAACATAAGAGGATCTTAATGGTTGATTATAAGTCCCGGTCGCATTGACCTTAATGACTTAAAGGCTTGATCTTAGTCCACCACCTCTAGATAGAAGGATAACTTCCCTTAACTATCATATATTTGGCCAAATATGTGGTCTGTGCCACTTGGCAATAATAAAAACAATTAAGATCTTTTTGGAATTATATCGCAGAGCATAAATTTTGAATAAAATCGAGACGCTCGTTTTCAAGAGGATGAATACATATATATAATTCCAAAGTACTTCATTAAATTTTCATAAGAAATTATAACACTTGAAACAAATAATGAAACTGATTGTCCATGCAAGGACTAAAAGAAACAAAATGTCCACGCAGGGACTAAAGAAATAATAATGTCCACGCAGGGACTACATATAATAGAAAAGACTTCACTCGTCTTTCTTTCCCTTGACTAGTTTGGAGAGTTTCTTGAAGAACTTATTTGTCTTCTTCTCCGTTTTCTCTGCCTGTTGTTGCATCTCTTTCATTCTTTCTAAGGCCTCATTAATGGCCTCAAGTGGTGGCGGAGGTTGGGGTTGGGGTTGTGGCATAACCGGATACTGGTACCCATAAGTTGGATATCCAGTCGGTGGATAAGTAGGTGGGAAAGGAGACGGGTAAAGTGCGTTGTGCATAACCGCCTGCATGTATGGGTCTTGCGACCATGCTTGATAGTCTACCGGTGTAGACGAGTTAAAAGGATCATATCCAGACGTGTCTGGATATGTAGGGATTGGGTTAGTATAACCCGATGGTGGTGGTTGAACTGTAGGTGTTGGTGTTGGTTCAACTATAGGTGGAACATTAGAGGGTCCACCCATTTGTGGGTCCTCTTATGGGGAAAGAACTGGGCAAAGGTGGCAGCGATCCCGACCTTTGTCCGGCATGCACCGACATACGTGCTCCACGCTTCCTCCTTGGTGGTTCAGGTGGTGGTTGAGGCTGGTCCACTGGTTCCATGTGGACATCTTCTTGAACCGGAGGTGGTTGAGAGTGGTGAGAAGGATTGTGGGTGAAAGTGAATTGGTTCCAGTATTGGTCCCACTCATTAGGACCTTGGTAGGGCGATACGGCATACGAGTTTGAATCACTCGAAATTTCAATGGGATGCACATTTGATCCTGACGGTGGCATCTCCGGGTCGAAGTCCGCGTCCATAGGATGTGGCTCGTCCAACTGATTTTGATCGGCTGGAGGCGTGTTTAAGTAATGGTTGGGGTTAAACTCTTCATGGTAGGAGTGATGAGAATGGGAATGGTGAGAATGATAGGAATGGTGTGAGTGGTAAGAATTTTGGGAATGTGAGGGCGAGTGTCTATTAGAGACGTCTCGCTGGTTTCCATGGAGACGAATCTCCTTATTCTTGATAATTATCTGAATTATGAGGTTGAGGGGGAATACGCCCTGATGGTCCTCCTCTCATTGGACCTTTTCCTCGTCCACTTTGCCCTCTCACACGTGGCGGTATTTTCCTGTTAAAATCAATTCAAAAACATACTATAACTTAATAATGAAATGAGTAATCCTAGGTCAATGCCTAGACTCGAAAGTCTAAGGAATGTGCTCGTGTAAGTTTGAGACTAAATACAAAAGGCTAGTGTTTAATTCTCTCAAACGTTGGCTCTGATACCAACCCTGTCACACCCCGGATTTCCAACCCGAAATCCATACACCGGTGGGCCCGGGTGGGGAGTATCGTGACGTCAGTTGACAATCATCATAGTCAATTAAACACGACACAGCGGAAGTCTTGGAGTAAAATTACTATTATAAACCGAATTTTCGAAAATACAAAACAATATACAAGCTTGTAATAGAAGATCCACAGGCAGATCGTAAAATGTACAAGAAAGAATACAAAACAAACTTTAGGCAGATCTAAGGATTTACAAGATCCTCTTATTCTCTACCGAGCAGTTTCCGACCTATTTCGTATTATACCTGCAGATTAGCCTTTGGAAGATACGTCAGCCTACGCTGGTAAATACACCCAACTGACTCATTTTGTAAATATTACAAATGATTTTAAGTGCAAAGAGCACAAAATCTTTTATTAACTTAGGAAGGTTAACCTTGCAATGGACCATGCAATAATAATTTACCGTATTCCAAGCCCTTATAGGGGAAATAAGTCGAGAGTATTTACCTGAGCTTGCCTTCTTCTTTTATTTTTAAATAACTCAGCCGTATACACAAGTACCAAGTGCAGATAGCATTTACCGAGAAGGCTCTAGTCTGGATTATGGCATAAGCTAGCCAATTAAATACTAACGGTCTTATAAACCGAATAGTGTACATGATCATTACGTATAACGCTTGATTAAACGATGATCGGATAGAATGTAGTTTAAACCCGACAAGTACCTTGGCTTGTATAAAACCCGACAAGTACATAGATCCACGTTATGCACTGTAGATATTTTGCAAAATTTTGTAAAACAAGTTGAAAAGCAATTTGACCTGCGAGTTGTTTTTAGGAGTGATAATGGGACAAAGTTTAAAAATTAAGAAGTTGGATGATTTTTGTGTGTTAAAAGAGATTGTTAGGCAATACAGCATCCCAAGGATACCAGAACAAAATGGGGTGGTTGAAAGGAAAAATAGAAATTTGATTGAAGCTGCTAGAACAATGCTTGCAGACTCAGGTTTACCCTTGTCTTTTTGGGCAGAGGCTATAAACACTGCTTGCTATGTACATAATAGAGTTTTAATTAACCCCAAGCATCAAAAACCTATTTATGAAATTCTTTACAAGATTAAACCTCTAATCTCGTATTTCAAAATCTTTAGCTACCAATGTTTTCTTCTAAACTTAGAAGATTTAATTTCAAAATTTGCAGCCAAAGTATATTGTGGTTATTTTCTGGGATACTCAATCACTACTAAAGCCTACAGAGTCTTTAATTCAAGGACTAGGTGTGTGAAAGACACCTTGAATATAAAGTTCAATTAACTTTCTTCATTAAAAATCTCAGCAAATCCTGCTGAACTGTTTGATTTAGATAAATTTACATTTGAATATGTGTCTATCAAGACTAACAATGCAGGTACACCATAGTCTTCAAATCAAGATTATGGATGTGACATTGTGATTCGACAATACAAAGTCATTTCATCCACCAAAGCAACAGATGTTACTAACAACTGTGAAAACTCTGCCACTACTGGATCAACAGTTGTTGATCCTCAAACCTCTGCCAGCTCATCCAGTCAAACCCCTGTTGACAAAAGTCCATTCTCTGTAAACAAAAGTCAACCCATCTTTACCTTATTCTACCTATACCTCCACCTCCATTCTAAACAAATGTTGGCTCTTCAAAATTGCCAACAAATGTTAGCTCAGATGATTTCCATCTGCAGCTTTCACCTCAAAATGTCATTGTTCCATATAAGGGAGATCTAATCTACCTTAAAAACCATCCATCTGACAAATTATTTGCAACATCAATGAAGAGGTTCTCACAAGAAGTCAATCCAAAAACATTTATCTTTTTGTTGGTTTTCTATCACTCACACAACCTGTCAAGTACCAAGAGACACTAAAAGACAACAGTTGGGTAGAGGCCATGCAAGAAGAGCTCCTACAGTTCAAAAGACAACAAGTATGGGAACTTATACCATTGCCTCAGGATGTATGCCCCATAGACACAAAATGGGTCTTCAAGAACAAAACAAATGAAAGGGGCATTGTTGTCAAAAAAGACTGGCTTATGGTTCAAGGCTATAGACAAGAAGAAGGCATTAATTATGATGAAACTTTTGCTCCTGTTGCAAGAATAGAGGCCATCAGATTGTTTTTAGCCTTTGCTACCAACCACAACATCAAGGTGTATTAAATGAATATCAAGTGTGCATTCCTATATGGCAAGATCAAGGAAGGGGTATATGTATACCAACCCCCTGTTTTTGAAGATGTTTTATATCTAGATCATGTTTACAAGCTAAACAAAGCTTTATATGGCTTGAAACAAGCACCTAGAGCATGGTATGAAACTTTTTCCACCTTTCTCTTATCCAAAGGCTTTACAAGAGGTAAATTGATAAAACTTTGTTTTTAAAATCGAGAGGAAAGGATTTGATGCTTGTCCAAATATATGTGGATGACATCATTTTTGGATCCATATGTAATGCTATGGGTGAACTCCAATGCTTTCTTGGTCTCCAAGTTAAGCAATTACAAAATGGTACTTTCATTCATCAAAGTAAGTATGTCAAAGAACTACTTACCAAATTTGATATGAATGATTGTAAACCATGTAGTACACCATGGCTACATCAAAGCTGGTCACTATTGATGACAAAGATGACTTGGTTGATCAAACTCTGTATAGAAGCATGATTGGGTCTTTATTGTACCTAACTGCATCTAGGCCAGATATCATGTTTGCTACATGTATTTGAGCTAGATCCCAGTCAGCTCCTAGGAAGTCAAATCTTATTGCTATGAAAATGATATTCAGACACATAAAGATGCTCCCTCACTTGGTATCTAGTATCCTGCTAATGGGAATATTGAGCTTTCAACTTACTCAAAATAGTGACTTTACTGGATGCCATGCCACAAGGAAATCAACTTAAGGAGGTTGTCAATTTCTAGGAAATTGCTTAGTTTCTTGGCAAAGCAAAAAAGCAAGCTGCAGTTCAACATCACCAGCTGAGTTTAAGTATATTGCTGCTACGAATTACACTGCTCAACTCCTATGGCTTCAAAATCAATTGCTGGATTTTGGTGTAACTACTCTAAAGACTCGTCTCATGTTAGATAGTCAAGCAGCAGAAAACATCATTAAAAATCCAGTTTCACATTCCACAACCAAGCACATTGACCTTAGACATCACTTTGTGAAGGATTGATATGAAAAAGGTTTTATTTCTATGCATCATGTTCCAACTAAGGATCAGCTAGCAGATTTTCTAACAAAAGCTTTAGATACATCTACTTTTGAAAGCTTGATCTCTAGGATTGGCATGTTTAACGTGGATTAAAAGCAAACTTTTGTTTTCCATGAATAAAAGGCATTAAAATGTTTTTAGAAAATCAAAATCTATCCTTAAAAATAGCTAAAATTGAAAATCTTTTCAGTAATCCTAAAACCTCTGTTTCTCTAAAATCTCTGTTTGGCCTAAATGTCTATCCACTGATAAATGTACCTCTGTTATCCTTGTCCACTGTTCACATCCACTGTTTGGGCTAAACCACTGTTTTGCCTTATCCACTGATATCTATCCTCTGATAGAGTAAAGTCACCATTGTTCTCAACCACAGCTGGTACCAAGCAGCAGTTTCCCTAACAATTGTCATCCATTATCCATCATAGGTAACACATGGACAAATGATTAGCCATCAGATCTTTGAAACTGCTGCCACGTCAGCATTCACTTTTTCCCGTTATATATCACTGTTCCATCCAAACAGAATTTTCACTTGTCGTCTCGAATTCAAAATTCTTAAAAAGCGGTTTCCATTACTCTAATCTTCTTCATTACTCCTCACTTCCATCTCAGATCATGGCTTTTAACATCAAACTCCCAAATAACTACCTCCCCACATTCAAGAAAACCGACAATAATGCTTCATTCCATCCAATGATTTATGTACTCACATCCTCAAAATACAAAGACATCATGCTTGTAAACGCACCAATTTATGTGGATACACTCCGACAGTTTTTGGCAAATGCTAAAGTCGAATCCCAAAAGAAGAATCCATATGCTATCACTTCCAAGGCGAAAAAACCCTTGTCCAAATTTCCCCATCCTTAATTTCCACAAATTTTGGTCTAAATGACCTAGAAGGTAACATTTCTTTTGGCAAGCAAGAATTAACTGCTGAGTTTATAGAACGTGGGTATGAGGGTCAGTTAATTGGTGTTACTATTTACAAACCAAACTTTCCTGCTGAAATGCGTTATTTTTTCCATGCCTTACTCACATGTCTTTCAACAAAGACCACCTCATTTAATGAGATTCCACAAAATATTCAATTTCTGGGATATGCTATTTTGACAAAATCTGATTTCAATCTTTCCCAGGTGTTACTTATGGACTTGCTGGCAAATTATAATAACATATCAAATAAATAAAGCTTTTCTTTTGTATCCTAGATTTTGAGCTATTATCTACAAAAACAACTTCCAGAAAAAGATTTTAAACAACGAGTTGTTTTTGAGATGTAGAGTCTTACAGCTGAAACTTTTACTAGAATAAAAAATATGTAGTCAAAGGTTTTTAAAACAAAAGAAAAGGGGGATGAGAAAATTTTGGATGAGTCCACATCATAAGCTTAAACCTCTGTTGCTGAGCCTACTGCTCCTTGTGATCATTGTGAAACCCACACTAGAAAAATCCAAAAGAAACCATCCATATCCAAAAAGACTACCAAAACCAAAATTCATAAAAAGGCACCTTTGGAAGATTAGATCTGAGAGGATAAGGTATCACAAAAGCCACTTGAAACCACTTTGTTACTTCCTCAGAACAGTTGGAAAGATCTCCACCACAAAGCCAAACTCCTCCTGCTTCCTCACAAAAGGAACAGGTTGTAAGCACAGGGATCCACATTATGAAGCAGGTGATTCACTTGAATCTTTGTTTCAAAGCCCCTCTCCTAAGGCAAATTCTCTTTCTACCCCACAACCATCACCCACAATTCTACCTACTATCATACCTCTGTTCCGTGCATTTGAGATAACTCAGACACAAAGCAATTCCTCTCAATCACCTGTTCATGAGAGTTCACCTCCACATGTGACTGAGTCTGAGATAAATCTCCTTGCTAACCTAGAAACAGCTGAGGAGGCTACACCCCATGAGTTACAAGTAGCTCTTGGTGGTAATTTAAGTGAAGCAGCCACTACAAATGATGACACAACAGTGTTTCAGTTGGACAGTGGTTACATCCATCAGACTTCCTTATAGGCAACAATTGTTGAGGCTACAACTGTAACCTCAGCTCCAGTTGGAAGTCCCCAGTACCAAGAAAAAGGGGCATTTGGTTCTAATAACATGGAGACTCCTCCTGTTGATGATCCAAATACAACTACCTCTGGTAGGGATTCAGATTATCCTATTAAATTAGGTGATGAATTGAGATACAAAGAACTGACAGAGAGAATGACATCAATGGAGTCTTCAATCACTGAAATGGAAGAAATGATGAAGCAGATGTTACAAAATTCTCAAAGCAAACCATCAACACAGCAAATTACCAATGAGCTATGGAAATCTATGCAACCAATCATTCTAGCTCAAAGGAGTTTGGCTGACATCCACTATGATACTCACATGATGCTAATCAGAAATTGGTTGAGGCCAGATGACATCAAGGCCATTAAAGAACATTTAGTGAAGACTACTGGCTCTGCCCCTACAACAGTCCTTCAAAAAGAAGTAAAGGATGATACCAAAAGGGGGGTAGAGTGATAGACTGAGAAAGTTGTAGCCAGATTCAAAGGTGCAACAAAAGCCAGGGTCTGCTACAACCACTACTGCAAACCAAACTTCTGCTACAGCATCAGATGCTGGTGTTCAAAAAGGGATTGATGTCACACCCCGGATTTCCAACCCGAAATCCATACACCGGTGGGCCCGGGTGGGGAGTATCGTGACGTCAGTTGATAAACATCATAGTCAATTAAACACGGCACAGCGAAAGTCTTGGAGTAAAATTACTATTACAAACCGAATTTTCGAAAATACAAAATAATATACAAGCTTGTAATAGAAGATCCACAGGCGGAACGTAAAATGTACAAGAAAGAATACAAAACAGACTTTAGGCAGATCTAAGGATTTACAAGATCCTCTTATTCTCTACCGAGCAGCTTCCGGCCTATTTCGTATTATACCTGCGGATTAGCCTTTGGAAGATACGTCAGCTTACGCTGGTAAATACACCCAACTGACTCATTGGTAAATATTATAAATGATTTTAAGTGCAAACGGCACAAAATCTTTTATTAACTTAGGAAGGTTAACCTTGCAATGGACCAAGTAATAATAATTTACTGTATCCCAAGCCCTTATAGGGGGAATAAGTCGAGAGTATTTACCTGAGCTTGCTTTCTTCTTTTATTTTTAAATAACTCAGCCGTATACAAAAGCACCAAGTGCAGATAGCATTTACCGAGAAGGCTCTAGTCTGGATTATGGCATTAGCTAGCCAATTGAATACTGACGGTCTTATAAACCGAATAGTGTACATGATCATTACGTATAACGCTTGATTAAATGATGATCGGATAGAATGTCGTTTAAACTCGACAAGTACCTTGACTTGTATAAAACGGGTAAACTATAAACATTCTGGATTTGAACTTAAAATGATAAGGTTAAACTCATTTCGGTTAATTTCCGAAAAAGGTTACATATACGTAACCGTGCGCATATTAGCGATATCGGGTAACCAGGTAAGTTATGGACAAGTTATATATGCCATTATACTTTAAATAAGTTAAGATATCAGTAGGATATCAACTTGTATGCCCGTTAAGGTTTTAAAACGAAATTATGCCTTATAAGGGCGTTTTGGTAATTTCATATCATATAGAAGGAACTTGAATATAATTTAAGTTTATGATAATGAGTATTCTGGAAAAATAATTTATTTATGATATAATATTAGTAGGATATCAATTATATGTGCATTTTACTTTTTATGACCAAACTATGCACCGAATGGGCATTTTGGTCATTTTACACATAGTTTATAAATTATTTGGGATTCTGAGTTTATAATAAGTACCTACTATAAATATGTTTAAAATAAGTTTTAAAATCAGTAGGTAACAAGTCCTGGTCCATTAATATGGTTTAAAACCATACTATGCGCCGAAACGGCGCTTATGTTGTAATATGACATCTTTAAGCGATGTTTATGAAAACTGATATTTGAATCAGATTAAAATGTTTAAAATATGTTATTTAATATAACATATCAGTAGGTAATTGATTTATCTTGAAAAGATTTGATTAAAACTATTTTATAAGCCACAGGGCTAAAACCGTCATTTATCGACATAGTTTAAGGACTTGTTTAAAAACTCAGTTTATAACTTGGTTTAATATCCCAAATAATTCTACTTATAATATTACATCAGTAGAAATTCATTTTTAAGTTCATTACCATTTAAAACCTTGTTTATGCAAAAAGGACATTTTGGTCAAAGATGGCATAATTATGGAACTTGCGCATAAATTTGGATTCTGATTATGATCATGTAATATAACCTCAGAGGGTTATGCTACATTATATCATGATCATAATGCAACTTTAGATCAGTAAGTAGCTAATCTAAATCGGGTCAGAATCTAAAGTCAAAGCAGAAGTCAAACTTTGCGACTTTCGGTTGCGAACCGACCCTAGAACTGAAATTGACGAGCCGAACATGTTTATACATGTTCTAATAATTATTACCAACTTGTTTAAGTGTCAAAACAGGTTTCATAACATATATAAGATCAATTTATGATTTTTTCGAAAAATGGCATGTTTGACTTTTTAATATCATAACTTTGACCCGTCAATTGGTCTAGCAAACGTGATCTTCAGGAGGTGCCCTTTATAGGGACTAACACCTACCTTATTATGATCACTTATCTATGTTCATTTCGAACAATGGCTGGACCATAATGGTCTTAACCGAAAGTCAAAGCGTTTGCCGTAAAACGCTTGACTTTTGGCTATAAAAGCCTAAAACGAAAAAGCAAGAGCAATGAATACTTACAAGAGGTTCCTACAATGCAAGAGAACTAAGTTGGATGCTCCTTTCAGTTAGGAACTTCAAGAGGAGGGAGAAGAGTGATTTAATGAGAAAGGTGCAAGTTGGAATGAACACTTGAACACTTATTTATAGTTGGAGAGCTCAAAGGAAGTGAAGACAGATGTTTAGGGGTGTAAGAAGAAGCTTACAAGTGTCCCAAAACGTGGCATAGCAGTTTAGAGAAGCCATGGTTTCGGATTAAATGGTTTTGGAGTTTTGCTTGAAGACCAAATAAACTTTCTGCAGCAGAGCCTGTCTCGCGGGGCGTGAGAGACACAGGCCAGGTCTTTCATGGCCCGCGACCGCCCCTAATTCAGTTTCAAAATTTGACACTTTGACCCCTAAACTATATAAAGCTTATAAAAACCATTTTAAACACCTTTTTGGCACTTTTAGTTCTCCGTAGCCAAAACTTGGCATACCCAGGATTATGCCCGGACATTGTCGAGCTCTCGGTTCGTTAAAAGGTCACTCAGAGGTATAAATTAACATGTTGACACTTTTAATCCCTCCATTATCCAACTTTCACATATTTACAAAATTGAACCCTCTCGTCCAACAAATGGCACGTATGAGAGTTAGGACTTCACAAAGGATCACTCAGAGGCTTATTGCAAGCATGTTGATTCCGATGTCACTTAGAGGCTGGGCATGTTGACATATCAGTCACTCAGAGGCCAAGTTTCAAGCATGTTGACGTATCAGTCACTCAGAGGCTAATGATTTAAGCATGTTGACATATCAGTCACTCAGAGGCTATTATTTATGCATGTTGACATCGGTTCGTCACTCAGAGGCTCAACTTGAGCATATTGACGCCTTTAGTCCTTATTGGTCTTTAATAGACTATATTAAAATACAACACGTGTCAGTATACTATTGGACACGATTTTTACAGGGTGTTACAATTGATGAGACACTGAACAAACAAGCAGAAGAGATTGCTATAGAAAAATGTAAAGGCAAGATACACTGGAAAGCAAGGCTTCCAAACTCATTGAATATGAACAGGCTAAGCAGATGGAAAAAGAAGACATTGGCACTACAAAAGAAGAAAGTCAACAAGAAATGTCAGCCCAGCTAATAACCACCTCTTCTAAAACCACTGCCATGCCTACAACAAGTGTATCCTCTGCTTCAATCAAAAGTAAACCAACACCACCACCTCAAAAGAAACAAAAACCTTCACCTAAGAAATCATCTCCACCACAGACAGATGTTGGTACAACAATGTACCAACAGATGTTACATCACCACCATCAGACCAACCAACAGATGATGTTACATCAAATGTATCAACTGATGTTACCTCAACCTCTGCCATGATCACATTTCCTACTTTAACCCAGCCATTATCCACACCACCAAGAATTCCAACACGACCACTTTCACCTCAAATCAATTCCAACACAAAAGGAAAACTTCTGTTGTTGAAGATGATGATGAAGGGATTCCATCACCAATCCCATCATCTTCATATAAAACCACTTCACTTCCACCCATTTATCAACCACCATCCATCATACCTTTTGCTACCAAATATCCTCTAGAACTTATGATTGTGCAAAAAGAAATTGAATCATTATTCACAGCAGAGGATATCTGGAAGCTAGACTTTCCATCTCTCTTTGGTTACAGGAAGCCAAGAAATTTAGATGAATATCTAAAGTTGAATGCCAAATAGGCTGAGAACATAGCCTAAGATAAGAGCAAAGGGAAATATGACAGAACTATTCAAGGTATTTTGTCTTATAAACTGAGCAAAGTGAGAAAGATTGAAGACTTTGCCAAAGAGATAAGTACGTCTATGTCAGAAAGGCCTGTAAATGCTAAGCTTGATGAAGAACTGGAACGTGATTACCTTGACCACATTATGCAACACAAACCTTACAAAGCTACTAGAGCACAATTCAAAGATTGGTCAACAAATAATCTCAAAGAAGAAATTAATAGAATACAAGCAATGCTCAAAGATCCTCTACACAAGCCAACACCACCTGATTGGAAGAAAAATAGGCAGGTGGATCATAAAAGAGCTTTAAAGCTTAAAAGAATGAAAGAATAGCTTGTTGCTACAAATTATGGTAGTGCAAGGTCAGTTGCTAGATGGTTTGTGTCCAGGGTTGTAGATGCTTACAAAAAACTGGAAGAGATTAGAAAGAAAGATCCTACAGTTCCAAGAAAGCCAGACTACCCAACAGATGTTATCCCTCATCAGACCCAAACCCTTAAAAAGCAGCCCTTATCCTCTGTCTTACCCACAATTGCCTTACATCAAGTAAAAAAGGCAAAAGCAGATGGAAGAGGATGATGAACAGAGGTTTGAAGAACACATAAAAGAGGGAATCAAAAATCAATTACTCTATCACACTGATGCTGCAAGTGAAATACTAAAAGAAACAATCTCTAAACTTGTAAGCAAATCACTTCCACCAAGCTCAACAATAAGTCTTCCCCCACAAAAGCCAAATGATTCAAAAATTCTAAAATGGAATTCATCCCCAGACACCCATGAATTGACTCTGCTCAGATCAAATGGCAAGATTCAAAAGCTGAAAATAGAGGATGCATATGGTCTGGATGCAGATGACCTCAAAGATCTATTGAACCTTGAATTGCAAAGGGATTTTGAAGATATGTTTTCCATGAACTTTGAACTACAATTCAAAGGGAAAATCAAGGAATTTCTGTTGAGAAATAAAGATCAACAATAAAGAAGGGTTTTGGCATCATCTGTTCTGAGGGGAGATTGTTAGATCTATTGAACCCTATAAAAGAACAGATGATGGAAAAGCCAAAACTATCTATAACATCTGATCATTAATAAAGATTTGCTGCTCTAAACTCTACTCATACTTAAAGATTGTTCACAAGATCTGTTAAAGGCAAAGCTCTACTGGAAGCAAAGGTCTGCTAGAGAGAAAACTCTGATGAAGCATGAAAGCTATTGAAGCAAAGGTCTGCTAAAGACCAACAGAGGATACCTCAGCAGTTATTATTCAACAGAATTTTATTATGTAATTAATGTAACAGTGTTTAGGTCTAGCAGGGGATAGATTTTGTTTAGTTTCTTAAATATCACTTTCATAGTGATGTCGGCCAAAGATGCTCGGTGGTTTGAAATGTACTATAAATAGAACAGTGCCTATACTGTTCTATTCATCACTTTTCTTCTACAGGCTGAGGGGGAGAATGTAAATTGCTTACATACGTTATTATAATTACAAAAGCATGTTAATGAAAACAATA
Organism: Scalesia atractyloides; assembly: GCA_947069175.1. Lineage (NCBI taxonomy): Eukaryota > Viridiplantae > Streptophyta > Magnoliopsida > Asterales > Asteraceae > Scalesia > Scalesia atractyloides. The sequence goes on along the minus strand of CAMTDV010000013.1, from coordinate 70,595,095 downwards.
TTTCTATTGTTTGATTTCAAAGTTTACATAATTCCGCTGCACTGTTTCATTGTTATCTATCTTCTTACATCGATTTCATCTAAACAATCACATCAATATCAAACTTAGATCCTAACAGCTTCCCGTGACCAGTCTAACAATGTTTTTAATAGTTTGATAAGTGCACTTATATATTGAAATACCAGTGACGTATCCACCATGTCCTTATTAAATTTCATATACTTTGTTATCAGTTCATGATTGGTTCTATGTGATGACACTACTAACTCACACTGTATACTATAACCAAACCACAAACAACCAAAGCTTGACAGAATAGTGATTTACGTCCTGAACTTTTATAAGTTAAGCTACGACCACGTCCTTGTCCCTTGCCGGTCAGGTCAGGTAATTGCTCGAAATGAAATAATAATGATAATAATCGTGAAATGACAACAACCTGTATGATAATAATATGAAATAACGATATTTGTATGAAAAGACTACGAAATGAAAAAGGTAATAAATGACATTAGCATAAAATGTATATGATAAAGGTAATACAAAAAATATAAAAATGTCATTAGCGTAAAACATTAGAGTATCAAATGAAGGCGATGGTAACTCAAAATAGAATATCGAAACTTCCTAATTGCATTAGGATGAAAGAAATAGAGAAGTTGTGCTCATTCAAATTTGGATTACACGTTCCTAACGTCATTGTTAGCCCCAGCTTGATTTGCATTGATGTTGAAAGCTCTACCCCCATGCTGCCTTATTTTCTTTGTTAACCGGGTTAGCCTGAGCTTGGGCACTGATTATGTTAACCAACCTAGGGAAGGTGTTTCTAAAATGGGTGGGATCCCCACAGTTGAAGCATGCCCTAGCATATAGCATCATAGGGTAGTTTGGTTTATAATAGGGGTTGAATCTCGTTCTGAGTAGGAGGTGGAACCATTATCAAGTTTGGCTGATGAAAAGGTTGAGTTATGACTTGTTCACTCTGTTTGTTTTGAGGCTAGTTGGTTGCTTGGTTCTGAAGGATGCGGCATTCATTGACTAAGTGCCTAAAACGTCCATAGCTAGTGCATTGTCAACATGGGGAGTTGGGTTGATGGTGATATTGACAATGGTTGCATTTAGGAAAAGGGCCAGAGTAGGGTTTCTTATTTGGGTAAGTAGTGGGTGCGACTTGGGTTATTGGAGTGGCTGGTATGGGAGATTTGGTTGTGGTTACAACATAGTTCTTATATCCTTACACTTCTTTTTGTTGGAACGGGTAGACGACTAAGCCTTTGTTTCCTTCTCGTCTCCTTTCCGGATATACCCGGCGGGCTCGGATTTTATTGTCCCACATGTTGCGAGTTTCGGATATACCCGTCGGGCTCAGATTTTATTGTCATCCCTATTAATATGTTACGTAGATTCGAATTAGGCTCAGAATAATGATACAAGCAATATAACCATTTCCCTAAAAGAAGTTGGCCCAATATCGTCTTATAACACCTAAGCCTAAAAAATATTTTATCATCCATTAAATGTTAAAGACTTAAAGCCTAATGGTAGACTGGTAGAGAGGTTTAAAAAAACTGATTCAGGCCAGATGCAGAAGTGGTTTTCAGCCCGTCCCAGTCCCCCAAAACCGGTTTGGGCCCCGACCTAACCGGGCGTTTGGCATAGGTTGAAGATTTTTGTGTTGAGAACCGTTTCCAACCTGAATCGATTCAGACCCAATAAAAAAACCGATTTTAGTGCTCCAATGGGTTTGAACCCGATCCAAATTGGTTTGAGTGTGTTAGGTTTTCGAACCCTAGAATCAGTTTATAACCTGAACCAGTTTGGCCCATTTAAAAAAAGAGTTTCATTTGGGCCCAAACCAGTTGTTGTATACCTCTAAAAGGTAGTGGTGCACAAAACTTTTTTTTCTTTATAATCCGTTATTGTTAAACTGGTTTCGGTTTCGGTTATATTCTAAGAGCAATTGGTTCAGATAGGAAGCGGGCAGGGTAGGATATGGAACCTTGTATAGAAGACCAGGTACGAAATCAGGTATAAAAACCAATTTATAAACTCTTTTTTAAATAATATAAAAATAGAAAGTTAACAAAATTTTATGTATGTTATATTATTAACAAAACATAAACTGCAATACATTAAACAAAAACATAAAAATCATAAGTTTATAACTACACATTAATTTTTAATTATCGTTGTCTGGTATGGAATGGAAACAGTTCTTGTACAAAAAAAAATATAAAACCACCTAGAAGAGTCGGGTATGGAACATGCACCTCAATAACTGGTTCTTAGCAATACCTGGCTTCTGGTTTTTTTTGTTTTCAGTTTCAAAGTCAGTTTTTCTTTTGTGCACCTCTACCTAAAGGGATGTTTGGATTGATAATCTTCTGATTATTGCTACTTAATAATTATTTATTATTTTTAAATAAGCAGATTATATATTTGATACGTACCTCACGCAATCCTTGTAGGTCCATACCCACGTTCACCATACGCCATCTTTCTTTCCTTATGTTTAGCAATATTAGGATAATGGGTAGTTGTTTTTCAATCATGTTCCCGTCCGTTTCCTTGCTTTGATTAGTATGTAATCCTATAAAAGAAGACAAGCATGTTTAGTGTTTAATTTGAATGAAAATTATGAAATTAGTCTGATTAACCCTCTATAATTCTAATCTTGTTTCCATCAATTTTCTTTGGCCAATCGATTACCGGTTGGAATCACATCAATCGGTATCAGAGCGGTCTTGATCCACATCAATGGATGATGCTCAAAAATGGAACGAGTTGTTGGATTGTATTGAGGAAATGTCTTGATACACCACCAATTTCCGCCATCACACCATGTGTCCCGTCTGTCACACCCCGACCCGCAGCGGAAATAAGAGTCGGGGCATAATTGGGTTATCACCAAAGCACATGACATTTACTATTATGTTTCATAATTAAATGAAATCAAAGTTACATTTCTCAAACATCCAAACATGTTCATTCATTACAAAGGAAAATAACCAAACATAATAATCCAAATACTAAAACGTTTTATTTCTTCTAATCCAGGTCCTATGTGTTCCTAGCTGCTGCTGGTTCACCTGTATCATGTGTAAAATAGGAGGTTTTTGGGTCAACATAAGTTGGCGAGTGAACCTTATAGATAAACATTTGATAATGATTTTCTGGTTAGTTTATCAATAAAATATTGTGCATAATCATAAAAGAGCACATGTATGAAATCAAACATTTGCAAACATCAATTACAATTATAACATACATTAACAATCGATAGCATACATGAACATACCAACATCATATAATAATTATCATAAATAAACTGTGCGATCAAGGCTCAATCAAACGGAGCCGATCGTATTGCATGAACTGGAAATGTAAATTGAACTGTGCGCTCAAGGCTCAATCAAACGGAGCCGAACGTATTGCATGAACTGGAAATGTAAATTGAACTGTGCACTCAAGGCTCAATCAAACGGAGCCGAGCGTATTGCATGAATTGAAATGTAAAATGAAATGACCGATCAAGGCTCAATCAAACGGAGCCGATCGTGCGGGCACGCCCTGATCAACCGCATACTGAAATGGGGATCAAACTCAACCTCGATGGATGGGGAGCTATGGCCTCGGCAATTGCATGTATTGAAATAATAATTTGCAAACAATAATAACTACTTAACAGCAACAAACTAATACACATGTCATGATATGATATATGCACAATAACTTGGTTATAATATATAAATGAACAAGACACATGATACACCCCAAAAACGTGATTAAAACGGGGAATTTGAAGGGTTCACTCACATTGGGTGCGTTGAATTTGAGATGCTGAGATGCGCACGATTTAGACGAAGCGAGTCAACGAGGAATCACTAACCTAAATAATAATGGAAAAATATATTTAAATGAATGGATTTTATTAAAGATTTTAATGGGATTTTTAGATATATTTTTGTGAGTTTATGGCTATTTTCTATCTTTAAAAATGTTATTTTTAAGTATTTTTAATTGATTTTTGAATTAAAATAAACAAATAAATATTTAAAAAAAATATTATTTTTTTACTGTTTGACCGTTGACCGTTGACCGTTGACCGGTTCGGTCAGCGGTAAATACTTGCGCCAAGCGGGATTCGAACCGGTGACCTTCCGTTCACGCGCACGTAGCTCTACCAACTGAGCTACGTGACTAACCTGTTAGAAATCCAGTTTTAATTATATTTATACACTTATTCGAATTCACCGAAAATTCCTTTATTTTGCAAAACGTTTTAATCTCATTGAACCGGTGCTTGTGACGGGACTCGATCGCGCGACGTGTAGTTTATTTTGCACACAGTCCACCGCTGGACTGTGTGTCTAACCCGGTTATATTCTTGATTTATATTATACTTATCAACTACACGCTCTAACCCGGTTAGTTCATTAATAAAAAGGAATGTTATTACGCAGAGTGTGTGTGTAGTAAGGATCGAACTCGGGACTTGTATATAAACTTTGCACACAGTCCACCGCTGGACTGTGTGTCTAACCCGTTAATTATCCGAATTTTATTTACTCTTATCCCGTTTTTAAGTTCGTCTTCTTCACTACAATTACTGGTTTTTTACTCAGACAACTGGTTCATGATCTAACTACTTAAATAACATGACTACTAGCTTGAATGTACAAACCGAACAGTTTGGGAAAAGGAAATACCGGACAGGTCGTCTTCTTCAGGAAGTCCGGCGAGAACAGGCAACTCTGTTTTTGAACCTTCGGCTGAGAGGGTCTAACAACAGAATTAAAGAATTAGATTTGAAATTGAACCAGAGTACATGGATTATTAGCACGATTGAATGTGTTTACCGTTAACTAGCGAGTTTCCGGCAAAATCCAGAATTTCTTCGGCGAACCCAGAAAATCCAGCAAAGTCTTCTGTGACTGATTTTGAGTGACGGATTAATGTTAGTAGAGTCCTAACAATAGATTGAAACCGCAAAAGAGGAAAATCTTACCGGTTTGTGTTGAACACGGTTTTCCGGCGAGATTTGCAGAGAATTCCGGTGAACAGTTTTTTTGTGCTCAAAAGACTTGAAAACGCGACGAAAAGGAATTGGAGTGTATTTGAGACGGTTCTGAATCGCATAAATGATTGGAACCTGAATTATTTGGAGTTTGAATGCCTTTCGGTTTCAAAACCCGAAACTTGAAGTTCATTCAATTTGAACTTAATTAGAAACCGATATTCATCGGTTATAAGTTAGCCAAACGAACTAAAACTGATTTGGCGATTCGGTTTAACGATTTCCGTTATTCAGATATCATTAACCGTTAATTCGTGTTTGCGTATAAAACTCAATTGTTTTCCTAAGGTTAACAGAAAACAATTGGTGGCGGAGTGGTTAAAGGATCGGTTGATAAGTTGTTGGAGGCAGTTGACCCGGGTTCGAGTCCGGTCAGCTACAAATGTTTTTTATTTATTTTATTTTAACTTTTTATCAAATATAATTTTTATAGTTTAGTATATATATTAATTATGTAACGTTTAAACTCAAAATACTCATAAATACTTAATGTAATTTCATAACTTGGTATTTGATTACAAAACGGAGCGGGTTTTGGAGACCCGATTTATACAAATGTTACACCGTCACCCGCTTCTGCCGCAACACCATCATCTGCCTCGCCACCACCAAAACAAATTCATTCACCCGCTCCACCAGCAACACAACTTGGGTTCGGCACACAACATTATTTTGCTCAAATAATCAATTTAGAACCACCACTTTCTTGCTACAACCAAAGTGATTATAATGATTACCCATTTTCTAATCTTAAATGTGACATACCCATTACTACGTTCCCTAAATATTGAATAAATCGATGCTATTCTTACCTATAAGAACATATAAATAAAGACTGGTGTTTTTCAACATTTTGGGATTATAAACAGATTTTAAGCGATGATGTTGTAACATACCAATACATAACGGATTACGTGTCACACTTAGGGTGGTTGGGGTGGTCTTGTGATAGCCACTCGTGATGAGTGATAGCTCACCTCCGCAAGTGTGCTATCACTTGTGAATGAGGGGAGTGCGGATAGAAAAATGTGTGTGTGTGTGTTTGACTTTTTCGTTGAGGGGTGATTGGAGAATATGTGTGTGTTTATGGCTTTGGTATTGAAGTGTTAAGTTGTGATTGGGTGTGAATGATGAGTGATAACTACCCCTTGTGTGATAGTGTAAATTGTGATGGAGTGAGGTGTCAATTGGTGATTGGTTGTGGTGTGTGATGGATTGTGATGGGTGATGACCACCCATTCCACTCTTACGAAAATCAAAAAATTATAAATGCTAAAACTAAGATAACTTTAGCATAAACAGTTCTCGTTTGTTTGGCTTAAGCATAGATCGGTTGGTGAGACCAGTAAGTGGGATAATTGGGTTAATTTTAATGTTTCAGACATTTATGTAAGCGTTTTGTTTGTCGTGTTTCCAATGTCTCATTGGGCTCTATATTTATATAGAATCGATGTTGCTAAAAAAGCTATACAAGGATTTGAATCGTACATTACAAAGCTACATTAAAATAGAGTTCTCACAATTTCTAATAACTAAATTGAGCTTCTATCTCTACTATATTTTTTGAAAACCCTATTTTGTTTAGCAAAATTGACAGATTTAAAATTTTATGAACAAATGGTCAAAACCTTGTTGTAGGGCCTTTCCTAGAGGTTACTCAGATCACTGCCAGATTATGCTATTGGCGAAAGCTGTTAATTTTGGTCCCCGGCCCTTCAGATCCTTCAATTCTTGGGTTCGGTTCTTGGTTGGATAGGGAGGATTTTATTCTTTTGGTCAGGAAAGTGTGTGATGATTTTACTCATATAGGCGAGATCCGAACACTATTCTTACCCTAAAGTTCAAAGTGCTTAGGGAAAAAATAAAGATATGGTGGGAAGAAACTAAGAAAAAGTAAGGCGGAAGAGGAGGGGTTGAGGTCTGAATTTAATCTTTTGGTGAGGAGATGGAATCACAGGATTTGACTAAAGAAGAGCTTTGGATTAAAGCTGAATGTAGGTAAGGTCTTTTGGAATGTGAAGGTAAGCGTAACAAAGATCGGAAATAAGATCTATATGCAAATGGGCATTAGAAGGAGATGAAAACTCTAATCACTTCCATGACATTATTAACAATAGGAAAGCAAGGAACTTCATTGTGGTCTAGATATTGATGGGGCCTGGGTTATTGAAATGAAAACAATAGAAAATAAGAAGTGTTTAAGTTCTCTAGGAGTAGGTTCGTCGAGCCTTACCCAAACTGCCCCACCTTAGCTGGCGGCAACCTAAAGAGGTTGGATAATGAGGCAGTTGCTACTCTTATCCAACCTTTCGCTCGTGAGGAGATCAAGGTTGTATTTTTGAATGCGGGGATGACAAAGCCCCGATCCCAGACGACTTTAACATGAGATTTATCAAATGTTTCTGGGATAAATTTGAGTAGAATTTTTTGGATATCATAGGCAAATTCTATGTTCTATGAGACAGGAGAATTCAATTGAGGCAACAGTTCCTCCTTTATAACTCATGTTCCAGAAAACAAAGACCAGATTGGATTCACGAGAACAAACCAATCAATTATGGGAACAATCAGCAAGCGGTCTCTAAACTCTTGGCAAACACATTAAAAAAGGGTTATCGAGTCCCTCGTATTAGAAAACAAACCTGCCTTTATTAAAGGAAGACTGATTATTGATGGGCCACTAATCATCAGCGAGTTGATGGTGTGGATAGAGAAAAAGAAAGACAAGGTATTCTTCTTGAAGATTGACTTCGAGAAAGCCTATGACAATGTTAATTGGAACTTCATCATATCTATGTAAATTAGTTGGGCCTTTCCAGATCTATGGCGTAAGTGGGTTTTGGAAATTCTCAAATCGGCCAGATCTTCTGTCCTCATCAATGGCTCGCCTACATTTAAGTTCCAATGCAACAAAGGTATGTGCTAACCTGTTATTGGGGTAATACAAAACCTAAATAACCTAGGTAGCTAGAGTAAGTCAGGAGTTGAATCCACAAGAAGCATGTGGTCAGTATTAACCGTTTCATTCGATTAATTAATTTTAAAAAACTAAACTTATTTAAAACTGTAGTATTTTTTTTTTTTTACAAAATAACCAATACTTAGATTAGGCTTGAAAATAATATATGAGAAAGCAACCTCCTCTGGATTTCAAATTCTAGGTTTCACACATTACCCATTTGGTTAATTGTATAACACATAAACATTGTCTTAGGATTAATCAATTAAAGTAATGATAGAAGACGTGTTTTTAATAATAGCTCGTACAATCCAATTATCTAATTATATATGCCAAATACCTCCCTTAGTTACCAAACTGATCACGATGCAAGAAACCGAATGCGAATAATAAAAACAAAAAATATTCCTTAAAATTAATAGAACTCAAGTGTTTCAAAGCATCAATAAGAAAACAATCCAACAATCTAAATCAAACAAAGTTTTGTTGTCAACTTATATGAACCTTACACTGGGAGATGGTCACAGAGAGATTAGCCAATTAAAATAATTATCAATAAGAAAACAATCCAACAATCTAAATCAAACAAAGTTTTGTTCTTAACCTATATGAACCTTACACTCGAAATGTTCACGAAAGATTAGCCAATCATAATAATTATTATGAAATCGAATATTGTCACTATAAGATTTTTCTAGAAAAAACCGATTAACTAACGCTTTCCATGTTATCGAACTTGTTCGGCATTGACCAACAAACTAACTTCTACACGATCACGTCCAAAGCGGAAGGGCTGCTCCTTTTGCGTCTTCCGTGCATAGCCCCCAAAAGTTTCTTTCTTCTACTCTTTCTCAATCGCAGGAAATAAATTCGTCTCAATAATGAATCCTTAGCCAGATGACCACTATAATTCACAGCTCAAAAATTGCAACACATATTCCATTTAAAGTCCAATAGTAGCTCCCCTAAGTCAAATTAAAAAGTCAATCTTTTATTACAACTAATGCCATTCGAACGTAACTTTCTTTTTTATAGATTTGTATTGGGTTCTTTTAGTTATTTCTTTTTAAATTCCCTAACACATGGAATAACAATATATGTTTATTGAATGACATTTAATTAGTGATCACTAACGTAACTTTATCTCTTGTTTTAGCTTAATTGAATTGTTTTAGCTTGTTTTAACCTTAAATGAACATCATATAAAACTAATATATTTTACCAAAATCATATTATAATATTAGACAATTAAGGTTCAATAATGTATACCTATAATACACCAATCAGCATAGCGATAAGGTGATCCTCTTTCTCCCTTCATCTTTATAATTATTACGGAAGCTTTTGTCTGGTATTTTCAAAACGGCTACTGAGGAAGGAATTGTTAAGGGTATTACTTGCCCTTACGGGAGTCATTGGTTAAACACCTCCTATATGCGGACGATACTATAATCGTTCGAGAGTGGTGTAAATATAACATTCTGAATGTAGCAAGGCTTCTAAGATGCTTTTATAATATGTTCACGCCTAAAAATAAATATTCATAAGTCCAACTTATATGGTTGCGGGGTTGACATGGATGAAAAACCGAGTTGATGACTACCGAATTAGGGTGTAAATCTGGAGGGTTCCCGTGCACTTATCTTGGTCTTAGAGTGGGCGACAACATGAATAAAATTTCTAACTGGGATGTGGTGGTTAAGGTTTTTGAGAACAATTATCGATGTAGAAAGCTCAGTGGGCATTATTGAGGTGCTCAAACGGCTCATGAAGAATTTCTTATGGGGCGGTTTGGATGATATCAAAAAGACCCATTGGGTCGCTTGGGGATAGAGTTTCATTTCCAAAACATACGGGGGATTGGGTATTTCCAGGCTTAAAAAAAGCAAATTACTCTCTCCTGGCTAAATGGTTTTGGCGTCTTAAAACTGAAAAAGACAGCTTGTGGAAGAGAACCATCGCTGCTATCCGTGGTCATCTTGATTCGTTGCCGGCATTACCATTCAACCCGAGGATTACAGGAGATGGAAAAATATAACCTCCATGGTCAACCGAATGGAGCAAGCTATACGACTCTTGATTAAGGGATAAATTGGTGAAGGGATGGACATTCGCTTCCAGACCGATAAGTGGGCCGGGACGGAATCTTTTCAAGTTCTGTTTCCTAGTGTTCAAATTAGAGATCAACAAACTGTGTAAAGTGCACGAATGGTCAGATGGAGAGAACACATGTTCGAGTGGAATCAGAACTCAGAGAAAAAAAATCCTTCAACAAGTTCTGAAATGTCGGGATGGGAAAGGATGTTTAGTCTCATATTCGTGGCGGGTTGGCATAACAGAAAAGATGTTGGGCGTGCGAAGCAGACAAGGGTGGGATCTTTTCGGTTAAAAGACTTACGCGTTTTAATTTGGATGTTAGCAATTTGTTCGTGATGGATTGATGCAAATGGACTCCAACGAAATGCAACATCTTTGTTTGGACAGTCGATATCAGGGTCGCCAGGTTAGACTTATTAACCTAGGCTAAGGCCTAGGGCGAAAAAAAAAACAAGGGCCTCCAAAAAAATGTTCTTTTATATATTAGACTTGTTTTTGGCCCATTTAAACAACGTTTCTAGGCCCAAGATTTAGGATTTTACACCAGTGTAGGCTTCATTCCAAAATCCAAAAGCAGTGCCGCAACGCACCATTCCTCGTTACTTGCGGCGTCTTTTGAATAACCAATATGAAATTGATTGCCAATTGGGCGACATTATGAAAAATCATCGCGATGGTTATTGAATGTCTCAAGCTCAATTGCTGATTCACGTTATACCAATTCAATAGGTCCCTGATTTTGTAGTTTGCTTAGGGCCTCCAAAAACGTTGGAACGGCCCCTGGCCAATATGGATAGACTTCCTACTCTGGAGGCGCTAAAGAAAAGAAACATTGGGATCAACTCGGACAGGTGTGTGCTTTGTGACTCTAATGTGGAAACGACTGACCACATCTTCACCAGATGTTTTGTTGCCTCGGTTGAATGGCAAGGAAGTAGTGCTTGGTGCAAGACCCTTCCTATATACGCTTTTTCAATTCGAGATTTATTGAACTTACATAATATGATGGGGCTAGAAGGCGGCATCAAAGATGTGTTCCAAGGGTTCGTTCTTGTCGCATGTTGGAGGATATGGAAGGCGAGAAACGAAAAGCTTTTTTCGGGGACAGAAGTTTATATTCAGCACATAATTGAAGATGTGAAATCTATAGGTTTCTTTGGTTCTAATGTAGATCAAAATACAAGACTATAGAGTGGCATAGTTGGAATAGTTTCAATATCATGTAAGTTGTATATTTTGGCCTTGTTTTGGGGTGGTTGCCTGGTTGGTAATGAAGTTTACTAAAAACGGGGAAAGAAAAACTCACAAATGGATTAAAGGGTCACATTTACAAGATTTAAAAACCTACAAATGTTATCGCTCAATAACTTCAACATAATTACATAGAAAAAGCAAAAGCAATACGTCTCACTAACAAGACTACATGAACACAAAAAGCAGTTGAAGTGAACATCAAGGTCATGCCAAACCACTGAAGAAACAATCTCGTTTAGAACATCTCCAACGGAAAAAAAAAAGAGCAAAAGGCTAAACAAACACGTTCAATTAGTCTAAAAATTAGATTTTTCGCTCAGTCTTAAAAACAATCATTTTCTCTCTAACTCTACAAACATGTTTTTTCACAGATATTCAGGCTCATCTCTCTTCCACGTCCTCGTTGCTCGGTTCTCTTTCCTCCATATCTTACATGGGCTACTTCCGCGATAGAGTTGGTGCAATGTGGTTTAATTATTAAATAGATCGAAGATTTTGTGTGGTGGGAAGGTGTTTTCCGTATATTCACGAGGTGGATGTTCAAATCTTACAAAGTGGATGTATATGAGTATTTACAACTTAGAAGTGTGTCAGTTTGCCGTTGAAAAAGGTTAATTAATTAATCTGGTGTACTTGGGAAACTCGTGTAACATTAAAAAACTCAAACTCCATATATGTCCGTGTTGTCACTGAATGTCTTACAGGGTCTTCTTCTATATTAATATCCTCTCTCTAGTTCTACAATCATCTTAACATAGCAGAGACTGAAGATAGCCAAATAGAGCTTCATTCGAGTTTCATCACAGACTAAAGGTACAAGTACTAAAACCCATGTTTATTTTTTTTAACTAAATTGTTGGTTATAACTCACTAACTCGGAACGAGTTTTACCCGAGTCATCACTGAGTCACCGTTCAAATTTTTTTATATAGTGTACTCATGCATGCCGATTGTTTTGAAAATATATCAAAAAACCAATGTGAATTAAGCAAGAATGGGGCTTCAGAGAGTTGGTAGTGGTAGTGGGTCGGGTCAAGTAACCGGGTCAGAAAGCTGAGACACGTGTGTCTTTTTGTTTTTACTAACTTTGGTCTCTAAATTTTATAAAAAGTTTGGAGTCTTCTATTTTGGGGCACAATTTTATCCGTATGTGTTAAAAAGCCCGATTGAAACTTTAAACCGAGCTAAATCAACCGGTTTAGGTTGGGTTAGTAGCAATATGTTTCGTTTTAAACTATTAGAAAATCTGGTTTATTTTTATTGTTTAACGTTTACGATTTAAACCGTCTGAAAAAACCAAACCAGCTAAGATATTGAGAAAATATAAAAAGTATATAATCTAAAAAAATATAAAATAACATTTCGAGTTAATTGCCTGGATAGTCATGTTTTCAATTTCACATAGTCATTTTTAAAATAGCATGTTTGTTCTTGTGGTTTGTTTATTTGTGAGTCCTACACTGGAATGGCATTAGTTTGTTCAATTAAGTTAATATGAGATGTCCAAATTACCCTCTCTTATTAAAAATAATTAAAAGTTAAAAAATTTAAATAAATCATTTAAAATATAAGTAGGCCCCATCAATATATATTAAAAAATTTAAAAATTCCACCTACCATCACGTGATCTTTAACGGCCACCACCATCATGTTTTTCCGATGATCTTTAACGTCGAAACCCCTTTCTCTTCAATGATCTTTAACCCCACCCCACCTCCTCGATCCCTCTACATCAAGACGTCGCCACTGCTACACCATTTACCACCACCCTCCTCACTAGATATGATGAAGACCATCTGTTTCCAACAAATGTGAAGCACCACCTAACACCAGGGGCGGAATATAAGCAGCCGTAGCCCGTATTCACATTGTTATTTTGTTTCTTTTTTATTTTTATAAAAATGATACCTCTAAAAAATACAAAATATCCCTAACCATAATAATAGGATAGTATAAAATGTAAATCCAATTCTTTTTACAAGCCCACATAATTGTTAATAGCCTATTAAGCTAGCTCATTAGCCCAAGACCCAAAATAATAACAAAACAGGCCGTTTACATGGGGCAAGGTGATGGAACATTTCATAAAGTAAAAGATGAAAAGGTGATGGTACGATAAAAAGTCTATTAAAAGATGACAAATCTATTAGGTATTTAGTTATACTTTATTTATTTATTTTCTTTTTTATATTTATTTATTGTCCTTTTTTAATATTATGTACTTTATTTATTTATACAATTTCATAAAGTAAAAGATGAAAAGGTGATGGAAACAATAAAAAATCTGTTAAAAGATGACAAATCTATTAAGTATTTGTTATTTATTTCCTTTTTTAATATTGTATGATTACACGATTTAGGATGTCCCTGATTTAATGGTCTAGTTTTCGCCACTACCTAATACCTTCATCGTCGCCGGCTGAAATGCCCACTACCAAACACCTTCATAGACGCCGGCTGAAGATGGTGGATGAAACAATTGAAAAAAAAAGTGATTTTTTATATTCATTTTAATTTAATGTTATTATTATTAAGGCATCTTGTTATATTTATATATTCATATATATATATATATATATATATATATATATTGGTAGGGTTCATAAGTGAACAATGTTGTATTTGTTAACAAAATAAACTCATTATAACCATTGATTTTGTATATCCAGATTTTTTTCTTTAGTGGTAAGATTGTAATATTCTTTTGTAACTTATATCCATAATAATAGAATAAAGTATAATTGTATTTTTCTCTCTACATTTAATTAATTGATTTTTTTTCTCTTCATGATTTCTATTTCCAATTAAAAGAATATTTAATTACATTTTCTATATTTTTTTCTCTCACAAATTATCTAACTTAATATTTGATAATTTAAAAAAATTACAAACATTATCAAATATTGTTTAGTAGAACACGATTAAAAATATTTAATTACATTCTCTATACATATATGTATTAGATCAATGTTTGATGAAAAGATGCATAGTGGACACAAGATGTAATAACACACAGGTGTATAAGTCTTGTATATACCGACTTGTATACACTATGTACTTGAATAATACAAAGGTGTATACGTCTGGTATATGCCGACCTGTACACACATATGTACTTGAAAAATACATAGGTGTATAAATCTGGTATATACCGACATGGGAACAGATTAATAGAACAAGTGTATAGTATTATATACTGACAGACAAGATGTAATATACCAAGTGTATTGTATTATATCTACTGACCTATATACACATATGTTAAAAAAACCATAATTTAATTAGGTTTAATATTTAATTTAAAAAGAACATAGGAGTTTATTTAAAAAACACATTAGCCATTCAATCTCTTATAATTAAAATAATGAAGAAATAATTAAAAATGAGAGATAGAGTTAAGAGATGAGAAAATTAATTGATTTTAATTAAAAATATTTGGCTAATGTCAATCTTACCTTTTTAATCTAAAAAATATCAAAGGCCAAGATTAGTTCATTTAGTTCACTCTCAAAAAATTGTTCACAAATGAACTATATATATATATATATGTTAGCTATATTATAGTTATTTTAAAACATATGTTCAATATATTAAATAAAGTTATATAAGCAACAAGCTCATGAGCTGGCTCGATAAGTGAAGCTCAGGTTTGGGCTCGTTTACTAAATAAGCTTATTTATAAACTCGGTACTGGGGCTTAAGCTCGATTAAGCTTTGTTCGTTACAGGCTGTTTTTTGAGCCGATCTCCAGTAGCTCGACTTGTTTACACCCCTGAATTAACAAGTATACAATATTTATTTAAGCTCTTTAAGTTTTTACTCTTATAATTATACAAAGTTCAAAACTTGTGTTTTTTACACGATTTTATTTAACCTCTTTAAGTTTTTACTCACTTTATAATTATACAAAGTTCAAAACTCGTGTTTTGGACACGAATTTTCAAAAATAAGGTAACAATTTAGACATGCTAATATACTCTTTAGATATTTTTATACATGCATCGTGCAAGATTAAAGCCCATCTTTTACATAAAAACACAATATCCCTCCATCTTTTGAATAAGCTCGACGTGGACCCATTTACTAATTAATTATCAACTTTATTTATACAAAATACTAGGTTATCACCCGTGTGTAACACGGATAGAAAAATATATTGATATGCCATATAATTTAAAATAAAAATAAAGATAAAACAACATTAAAATATGATTTAATATATTTTAAAAGACATGTGGTTAAAACAAATGAAACTTAAATGGTAACTTTTTTTTTTGAAAGATGATCCGGCTAACGAAGAAATTAGCATGTCGACATTACATCCATCAAGAAATATCACATTAGATTCCAATACTTACTAAACTAAAATCATATGAATTCTCCCATTTTACTGTTGCGGCCACGACCTATTTTTTAGCCACAAGAAGCTATGAGTTTTTATCTCACCTTTAATCTTCGCAATGGTCGGTTGTCTCGCCACTTTTAGCGGGACCCATTTGTTTCAGCAAAACACAAAGCCCATACCTGTGTAAACTCGTTGTTGCACCAAGCTTCTGAGACTTCTAACCGAAAATTGTTGCGTTGGATGCGCAGTCCAGATCCAGACGCATCACCCGACCCAAAAACTGCACCAGTTAAAGCCGCCTCCAACTGATATAATTCTCGCGACTCGTTGGGCTGGCTGCTGCTGCGGGAAGTTGATCGATTTAACCCAATAGCACTCAGTGTTTGCAAATTTAAAAACAAAAAAAATAGAGATAAACTTTCTTAATTTCTAATCATTGTGTAAACATATTCATCAGAGAACACATTTACATCTTAAAAAATATAATGATGTCAAGCTTTTCAACTTTGATAAACATTTGTGACATTCAAAATTTACAAAACCTCCTTACCAATCTTTTTTTTTTTTGTCAAATGTTTTACTTTTTCAAACTTATCAAACTTTCCTTTTAAACAGAATTAATTTCAAGATATTTAATACGAAATTCATTAAAATGTAAGTTTCATCCAACAAGCATAATTGTGTCAAACATCTAAATTTAAAAATTATTTTTTAAATTCAATTTTTCTTTGAATATTGATAAAAAAATAGTAAAAATTCTTCGAAATTAGCCGGTCGACCTATGATGAATCCTGTTCCACCACCGAGGGTAAACGGGTTTGAGCGTCAAAGGCAAAAAAAGAAGGCCCTAATCAATTGACATGTCAGCACATATATTTTTATTTATTATATATAATAAAATAATATAAGTATAAGATATGTATCTGTAATCTTTATTTAATTAATCAACTTTTATTTATTTGTTTATTTATACAAACTATAAAATATATGTATCTGTATTCTTAATTTTAGTTTATCAACTTTTATTCATTTATTTATACAAACCATATGTATCTGTAATCTTAATTTTAATTTATCAACTTTTATTTATTTATACAAACTATATGTATCTGTAATCTAAATTTTAGAAATTTTATTATATATATCTATCTATGTCTAGAGGTGTACAAAAAACCGGTTTTAAAACCGAAACCGGTTTTTTTAACCGGTTTTCTATAACTGATTTTAAAACCGAATCGAACCGGCGGTTATAGACCGGTTAGGGATCTCGAGCTTCGAAACCGGTTTTAAAACCGAAACCGGTTATAAAAACCAGTTTAACCGGTAAAAAACCGGTTTTTTGGCATAAACCAGTAACTGGTCCTAACCGGTTGGACCGGTTATTGTTTTGAGTTGAAAAAACCGGAAAAAACCGGTTATTTTTTTGAAGAGAAAAACCGGTTTGGTTAAAAACTGAAACCGGTTTTTGAAAAAAAACCGATTTGTACACATGTACGTGTGTGAATATTTACTTAAGCTATGGGTGATATCAACAATGAATTCGTTTACTCTAGCGATGAGCACAACTTTAGCCATGAGCTACATTCTGTTGGAAATAACTAGATTAAAAATACAACAACACAACGATTTTGTGAAAATTTCTCACGACTCTTTTATATATTAGAAAAAACAAAGCACAATATCCAAGTAATTACATAACCTAACCCATCTATTTATACAAAACTAATAACTGTTAAACAAACTATCCTAACCCAATACCAACTCTATTACTTTTTTTAACCAATTAATAAAATAACAAGATAAACTTATTAATTTAAACTAACAATTATCTCTAAACAACTAACTAATATTAATTATTTTCTTCTCTTTATCGGCTCATACATCTTTATCTATTCTTCTGATTTATTTCATTATTTAATTTTACCTGAACCATTAGGATTAACTCTTCACATTCATCGAACTTTATAAATTAGCCTTACAGCTTTGTTACATTTTCTATGTTTAAATACGAAGTTCGGGATCATGGTTCATATTTATTTGTTTTTATCGTAATCTTGTATAACACACAAGTTTTAGATGATAGCAATCATTTACGAAAAAACTTCATAATACTATTTTGTTAATATTATCTCCGTGAAGATAATTACGATTTGCCATCTACACACATTTTTTATTCCTTATGTCGGAAAGGATTTATATATTGTATTATTGCCTACATTAGTTGTTGATAATTTAAAAAGAATGTTGATTTACTTTATAAATATTTTTGCTTACCGTTTATTTATCTAAGTAAAAAGAATTATAATTATTTTTGCTTACTGTTTATTAATCTGAGAAGAAGTTGTTCAAAACTAATTTTTAACTAGTTTAATACCCGTCTGGTGGACGGGTTACGCTAACAACATAAGAAACAAAGATAATCTATATTGAGGACTTTTTGGATTAGTTCTCCTTTACTTCTTTTCTTCTTTTTCATCTTCTTTTTAAAAAGTTACAACCATCTAACTTTTCCTTTTCTTCTTTTCAACCCATAAAAACTCATTTTCAACATGTTATCCAAACACTACAAAAATGACTTATTAACAACATTATAAACAAAAGCAACATTATTAAGAAGTCAAAAAGTTAAAAAAGAGCTCAAACTAAGCAATCCCAAACACCCACATTAAGTGGACACAAGTTTAAACAACATTATAAACAAAAGCACTATTTTTAATTTATAAAAGGAAAACGAACGTGAATAGTGTATAACCACAAAACAATATAAAATAAAAGTGATAGAGTGGTAAAACATGAAATAGTGTCATTTTAATGCAAAAGTAAACGATAGGCAATACTGAGGGAAAGTGTAACAACATTCAAACATGGTTTACTGCCTCATTTTTTCGGCTTTTGAATCATCCTCTTTAACCTCAAAGGTGGCCTCTTTTCGACTTGTTGACTTGATGCATGGTGCCCATTTGTCAAACATGGTGTCATGTTTCACATCAACAACCACCTCAAAGTTGTTATACAAGTATGGCAGTAAGGATCCAAAGTATAGATATAGAGTTTCTTTACATGTAAAAATAATTACCGATTCCTGCTAACTTGTTGCATTGTGCCTATCTGATGAAGTTGGTACATCTGCCACCATCTACTGGGGGACATTTAGAAATGTCAGTGTCGACCTCATGTTTCACATTAACAATCACCTAAAGTTGTTATACTAAGTGTTAGTGTCAGGTATTAAATAGGCGATGTACTCATATTTGTATGTAGTGTGTTAAATGGGTGATGTACTTATTTTTGCACACCAAACCTACTAAACAGACCTGAAATGTGACATGAACTGAAAAGAAAGTTAAATTAAATATTCATAGTTTATTACAAAAGTATTAGCAACTGCATGACTGCCATTTTCCAACAAAATTATCCATAATATCTTGTATAATGCATGTGTTGTGTGATAATATCAAGCTATAGTGTAGGTGTGGCAATGCCCAACCCAGCACAGAAACAAAGGTTAAAGTTTGGGCTAAGTGGGTTCGGATCACGAACTCATTTTCAACTCCGAACTCATTTTTCATTCAAGTATTTTTTTTTTCTTCTAAAAGGGATCACCAACCAACTCATTAAACATAGATAAACGGGTTACAAAAGCCATGTCCACAATATACTATACTACAACATAGGATGAAGATAAGCACATACACTAAAGCATGCATGCATACATAAAGTTAGCCAAAAAAAGTTGGTATTTAAAACTCTCTCCGCAAGTAACCTTCTTTGAATTAGCCGTTTAGGAGGTTGTATACGTTAAGTTACACGTTTGGAAGATTTTTAGCTCGTTTGACTCATTTGACTTGTTCCTCTTATAGTTTTTTTTATTTTTATTTTGAGCGTTTGAGATAAAACACAAGGCAAGTAAACCCATTCATTAGTAGATGGGTCGAAATTAAAACCAAACTTACCAGTCAAAACAATATAAACCCATTCATTAGTAGAACATACCCATGTTATAAATATTATAAAGATCAACTACATTAAAACTCTCCTGAGTATAAAGATTCTTGAAGAGCTGCCTCATCACACCTAAACAGAACATACCCATGTTCCATTGTGAAATAGATGAGCAGTTTACACATACTTATGTTTCATGAAATAAAACTATGCAGCATATGAACATGCTTACAATTGTCTTCAACTCCCCACTTTTATAACCTGAACATCAACACACATCTGAGTGCAGTCGAGGTTTTTTTTTATCTGCATAAGATCTCGTTAACATAAACCTACTTCGAGCAAGTGGCTAAAAGATAATCAAATCCCCAAAGTTTACATATATGACTTTAAAAATAATCACTTTAAAAATACAAGCTGCTTATTAATAACAGGTGATATCATGTATGCAATAGCCTAAAAGGTCTGCAGCTTCATAAATATTGTCAAAGAAAATGCCAAAACCCCCTGTTTAAATGGCTAGGAGTTTATCTTTAATTAATCTACTGCCAGAATAAGCCCAAAAAAAGACAGTTGACCATGTCTTGGCAGCGGTTACACTCACCGCTGTCATTAGACTATACGTGTTTGACTCATTGGAGATAACGCATAGTGAACACACCCATCCATAAGTAAATGGGTCAAATTGCCACCTAAGCTACAAAACTTTATATCATTTACGTCGTAATAACATCATAATCATTAAGAATAGGAGACTGACCTTTAGATAGTACAACTGTTTAGCATTACACATTCAGGTCCCTGTTTTCAACTGCTAAAGGTTGTGTGACAATCATAATCTGCAGGAATAAACAAAACCTGTCACAAACTTCATAAACAAAACAAAAAAATGCATAAAATAATGATTAATTAATTTTTCTTACACAAATCCAAAAAGGTTTTATGACAATGGAGAAAGCATCAGAATCTGCAAGAATAAAGGGCTTTAGACACAAAAAAGAAAAAAAAAACAAAAAAAAAAGAACAACTCAATGTTCTTTTTTTTGCAATTATAAAAACTTTAAATGCTGGATCCTTAAGTCCTTAACTCTTCTAATGGATATTATTTCTAGTTAAAATCATATAAAATACCTTAAAAGCCACATGATCATCCGTTTTTACGTAGTTGCACATTCGGTTAATGGTTCAAGCACAAAATAAGAAGAAATCAGCGGTTCGAATTAGTGAACAACAAACATAATACATCCAAATGACAAAAAAAAAATTAAGTTATTGACCTCGCTAGTGCAAGCAAAACAGTTTAGGAGGTAATCTGTATCCCTCCAATGGTAAAGGTCACCAATCCAGATCGTTGATGTTATTATAAATACGGTATATTTGAATTTCCTGCAAGGTAATGTCATATACATCTAACTTCAAACCATCAATATATCAAATTGCAAAAAAAAAAAGAAAGAAAGAATTGGGTAGGTTTGAAAACATCATATTTCGTTCTTAATATAGAATGATAATATTAAATCTATAATTTTAGGTTGATTGTAACTGTATGTATCAAAAAGATCATTTTTATAATTTCTATATAATACCATACGAATATTTACTCATTTTTGGAGTTGGTCGTTTTTTATTAATAAATGTTTACATCTTTTATTTTAATCTTGAATGTAAATAATAATGATACAAAAATAATTCAAAAGTTTTTTACTTAAATAAAAAGGGTATATTAAGTGGAAATATCCTAAAGGGGTGTAAGCATATCAAGTAATTTGTCTAACTTAATTATAATTATAAATTATTCCTTAAAAAAATGCATGTATTTTCTCTCATTCTTATTCTTTTCAAATCCATACCTATTTTCAGTTTTCTTTGCACTCTTACACACCTAAGGCCATATGTAATGGAGTTTTAAAGGGATGTAAAAGATTTTGATAATGTTCTTATATCATTTCTCATAGACATGAAAAAGAAAGGGCATTTCTAAAATAATACCCAATGAGAAGGGAAAAAACGAAACTAATAAATGAAAGAGGATTAAAAATCTTTAACCCATGGTATAACTATACATTAAATTACGTTTTTTTAAACTTGAACATGATTTGTTTAATTCAAATCAATTTACTTTTTTTTAATTCGAACATTATTTGTTTAATTCAAACCTTATCATGTTTTTCAAAATAATATAATTGATAAAATGAAAATAAAAACATAATTTAAGATGCTCATGTAAAGATATAGGGTGAGAGAAATAAAATAGATTATACGGTTCATGGCAGTCTCGTGAATAATGGACCTTTTTTATTATTATTATTAAAGGTGATTCCGACTTTGAAGACTACTTACTTAACACGCAACTAAATCTTTTGGGGATAAAAATCATTTTAAAAAAATAATAATAATAATAATAATAAAACTTATTTTCTTACTAACTAAATTTATTTATTTGGGGACACAAATCATTAAAAAAGAGGAATTAAAACCTAGGGTTATCATACTTATATAATTCCATAGATATCTTTATACGGTTGTTGCCTCTAAAAATAGGTGTTATTCTGGATAAGCACAGGAAAACAAATTATTATCTAAATACACCATTCAATCAACCAAATTTCATACAGTCGTGATTCCATTTAATTATCCGTTATTTCGAACTCGATTCACTATATCCGGACATATAATTGGTGACGTAATCACGAATTAATTCCCGCAACTAATTCGTTCAATCCTTAAACCATTTTTTATAAAATCTTTTGCTTCCATGAAATACCAGTCGCTTCACACCGCTGATCCAGAAACAGAACCAGTTTATTCAAGTTTTCCTGCTTCGTCTTCGACGTCGTCCATGGATTTGGTTACCAACGGAAGTGTTGATTTTAGAGGCAGAGTTGCTGACAAGAAGAAAACCGGTGGATGGAAAGCTTCTCCGTTTATTATCGGTGTGTTGTTTAAACTTCCTCAGTTATCTTGTATTAGTAGTTAACTATTGAAAAACAACGAGATAAATGTTATCGGGTGGTTAAAAAAAATAATATCTTTCGACTATGGTAATGATGTAACAAAAGTTAGTTATTTAAAATTAGTTACGGATTATTGATATGTTTCTAATCTTAGCAAACAAGGCGGCGGCAAAGAGGCTGTCTGCCTCATTCAAGGTGGTTTGGTGTAATTAATCAACTCTATAATGAAATAACCGAATAATACTTCGACTCTCATTATTCCCACACCCCTTAAAATCTTATTTTCACAACTGTACAGGAGAGTGTTACAAAAAAGAATGTCGGGATATTCTTTTGTCTCCATCTATACGAGCTGTATAGCATTATACGAGCCGTATACAATGTTATACAACCCATATAATGCTATATGACCCAAATCTCATATAATGTACACGACTCTTAAAATGTTATACGACTCAATGTTTTCTTCATCTATACGACCCGTATACAATGTTATAAGCCCATATAATGCTATACGACCCAAATCTCATATAATGTATACGATTCTTATAATGTTATACGACCCAATGTTTTCTTCATCTATACGACCCGTATACAATGTTATACGACCCATTTATAATGTTATACGACCCAAGTCTCATATAATGTATACGACTCTTATAATGTTATGCGACCCAATATTTTCTTCATCTATACAAGCAGTATAGCATTATACGACTCAATATTTGTCATGCCAGGATATTCTATACGCGGCGTATACCCGAATAGAAATTGTGTAAATAAGATTTTGGGGTGCGGCTTTATGAACACCCATATGGTATGGTTGCAGATTGTTGATTTCTTTTTTATTTGTTAGGGAACGAGGCGGCAAAGAACAGGGAACGAGTGCCGTGTTCTCTGCCGCCTAGTTCACGGTTTCTAGAGTTATTGTTTAATTAATCCAATTATATAAAGACATGATGGGGTAGTATGTTCTAACTGTGGAAATGATATAATAGAGATTGATTACTGATCGGTGACAGATTATTGATTTCGTTTTTTTTAGCAAATGAGGCGGCGGAGAGGCTGTCAGCGTTCACGGTGTCAGCAAGTTTGGTGCTGTATTTGACGAAGGAGATGAAGGAGTCGCTGCCGGATGCCGCCACGCACGTGAGTGATTGGGTGGGTGCCACGTATCTTCTAATGCTTCTTGGAGCTTTTCTTGCGGATGCATATTTGGGACGTTATCTCACCGTTATCCTCTCCTCTGCTGTTTACCTTGTGGTGAGTGGCGCCTTTGTTTTTAACTTTTTAGTTACCTCACAAATAAATGCAGAATTTTATAATTTAATGCAAAATATTATGTTTAATGCAAAATATTATGTAATTATAGAACCGGTTTGAATGTTCAAAAATTGTAGAAACCGACCAAACTGCATTAAGTTAGTCGGTTCAGACGATTTAGGGGATGGACTGTTTTGGACCACGGTTTTTGGTTTAGAAAACCGGGTTTCATGGTCAAGATTACAGATTATGGTTTGGAACCGGCCGCCAAAATAAACTGGCCGATATATTAAGAAATAAAAAGATATATATTTTTAATATATATATATATATATATATATATGATTAAATTAAATTATTGTTGTGCTTTTAGTTTTTCTTTCCTTAATTATTCCGTTCGTAATGTAAGTGAAAAAACGCCTCAAACCGGCAAACTGTCAAAACTGAACCTTTTGGTTAGCCCAGTCAACCAGGCCAGTTTGGTTTAGTTTTTCCAGAAATCTTACTTGCCGGTTTGGGCAGAAATTATGTTAAAACCCAACAAACTGAACCGTGAACACCCCAAATATGCCCGATATGGAAGTGGTTATTCAGCTTTGTGCATGATTATTAAAGGGTCAAGTAGTAAAGTTGAGACCCTCTTAGAGCTCAGTACATTGCAACTTCAAGACTTAAGTACTTAACCATAGTTACTAACGATCCATGTAATCCACTTAGCTTGATTTTGATATTCAAGCCTGATTACATATAAAGAATAACTTGATCATAACATCTTAGGGTGTCCCATAAAAACTTAAAGCAAACCAATTTCACCCTGCATCTGATTTTGATTACACTTTTTGTTATTCGCTATGATCAGGGAATGGTAATGTTGACCGTTTCAGCATCGGTCAACACCTTACGCCCGCCACCTTGCACCGAAACATCAAACTGCCCGTCAGCAACCCGGGGCCAGACAGCATTCCTCTACTTCGCCTTAGCCCTAGTAGCCCTAGGCACGGGCGGGGTCAAGCCCAACGTCCGTCATTCGGTGCTGACCAACACGACGAAAATGACGAGAAAGAACTCTCTTACAAATACACTTTTTTCAACTTCTTTTTCTTGTCCATTAAAGTCGGGGCATTGTTAGGACTGACAATAATGGTGTATATAGAACAGGAGAAAGGGTATGCTTGGGGGTTTGGGCTACCAACCGGGATCATGTTTGTGTCGGTCATGATTTTGGCAGCCGGGTTTCCGAGGTATCGGTATAAGAAGCCGATGGGGAGCGTTTTTACCCGATTTGTTCAGGTGATTGTGGTTTCTGTTAAAAATCATTTTAAAGGCGTTGAAGTGAGTCCTGAAGTTAAGCTTTATGAGGTTGCTACCGAAGAATCTGATATCGTGGGTGCAAGAAAGCTCTCTCATACTCCTCAATACGGGTTAGTAACTATATTGTTTTTGTAATCATAGTTAAACGTATTAAGTTAACAAGCGATAATTTGATGTTTAGATTCTTGGACAAAGCAGCAGTGATGGAAGATCCCGAGTTAACAGACGTTAACCACCGATGGAAGCTATGCACCGTGACGCAAGTTGAAGAATTAAAAACCTTTATACGAGTATTCCCCGTGTGGGCTTCTACCATAGCTCTTTCCCTCTCCTTAGCCCAACAATCGACATTCTTCCTAGCCCAATCCAAAATCCTTGACCGACACCTCGGGTCAAACTTCGTCATCCCACCGGGCT
The DNA here is from genome assembly GCA_947069175.1 of Scalesia atractyloides. Classification (NCBI taxonomy): domain Eukaryota; kingdom Viridiplantae; phylum Streptophyta; class Magnoliopsida; order Asterales; family Asteraceae; genus Scalesia; species Scalesia atractyloides. Next base: position 70,569,476 of record CAMTDV010000013.1, on the reverse strand, counting down.
CCATGCAAGTTTTTGCAGTCGTAAACGCTTTCATCACCGTCCCCATTTACGAAAGGTTTATTGTCCCCATCCTACAAAAGAAACAAACCACCACCGTGGCCTCACATCCTTGCAACGAATGGGTCTCGGTTTGTTCATTTCCATTTTTGCCCTTGCCTCGGCTGCTGCAATCGAACACATGCGTAGGACCCACTCGCACCCGGAAGGTTTAAGCGTGTTTTGGTTGGTCCCACAGTTTTTTATATTGGGCGGGGCTGAATCTTTCACTTACGTCGGACAACTAGAGTTTTTCTATGATGAAGCGACCGATGGTATGAAAAGTGTTTGCGGGGCATTGTTTTTGAGTGAGATCGGGATCGGAAGTTGGGTAAATAGTGCACTCGTTAAGATTGTTGAGTGGGCAACTGGGACGGGCGAGAACGGATGGTTAAGAGATGATCTTAATGAGAGTAAACTCGACTACTATTACTCGATCTTGGCTGCGATAAGTGCGGTTAATTTGTTCGTATACGTGTGGGTTGCACGAAGGTATAAGAGTCCACATCAAGGATAGTAGGTGTGATTATGATGATATGATCATAATCATTAGCAGTGTATATGAACACCAGATAAGTTTTAATGTCTAGAAACTTATGTTTTATGGTATAGTTCTAGTAGTTGGTTCAATTTATTTTTGACAAAGAAGGTTGTTGAGTTTATAAAATGTTTATATTTTTATTGGAATGAAAGCTATGTTTTTGCACCTTGAATTGGATGGGACACAAATAATGTCACAAGGTATCTTGCCGGTATGCCAAAAGACCTGTAAACATGAAAGCTATCTTTTATTATATATGACAGGATATTCAAAAGAAGTACCAATATCTTATTGTAACTTCGTCGTATACTAAAGTAATACAATATTTCTATATCTTTCAAAGATCATGCTTTCAAAACCAACCCTTAAGGATCTACTTTATAAGTTTATAATCAACTAACGGATCCATGAAACGTTTTGAAGAATGATGAAAGATAGGTGGGGCGACAAGGGGTCCGGGTTTGAAACTCAAACCAAACTGTGTGGTTGTTCATCCTTGTCGAGAAGATGGGGGGGGGGGGGGGGGGGGGGGGGGGGGTTAGTGGTGGATGTGTACTGCACAACAATCTTGGTGAAGCCGAACGTCGTAGCATCCTCCTCAGGACAGTGAAGCCAACAATGGTCGAGAGAGTTCGAGAGATTGGGGATATGGGTCGCCTGCAAGCCTTGCAGGCATAACATATGTTTTCAAGACATTATTCGATAAAAATATGACATTTTACAAATTTAGAAGGATAAAAATAAAAATTGTCTTACTCTAATATTGATACATTTAACCCTGTTAGTTTGGTCCCGTGTAAACTAATCAAAACACTTGAATTATACTAATCTTTCAGTTGATCACACTCAGGCCCTTGCCATTTGTAATCTTTGGGTTGCCATTTATGAGTTTTATATCACAAAGGTGAGATTAAACCACACCGAGTAGATAGTTCAGTTTCGGTTTGATTTTACGGTTTTAAGCTAATGTGCTGGGTTTTGGAAAAATCAAACATGGTATTAAGACCCACAATGTACGTGGCATAGCATGAAATGATATTTTTTGGTTGTAAATCTCCAATTAATAGAAAAAAATAATGAATAAAATGGCTATAAGTTGTTCTTTTTAATTTTACAGTATACAAACAATCAATTACAACTGTATATAGCAAGCTAAAAAACCTGTAAAATGGCATATCAGTTGTCATCTTCTTCACTGATTGTAGCAAATGAAAACGGGCTGAATTTGTAACCGTCCCCCTCATAGAATTTGTTCTGGAATTCAACCCAGTGTAGCCTTAGCGCATGCAGGAAAGCACTTAAGGTTTCCATCACAAGTAGAACACCCACAGTTGCAAAAACGAATACGATTATGCCAATTACAAGTATAACCAAGTTGTTGAATCTGCAGTCACAGAGAGTTATTTGGTTAAAGTTCAAGGTTGTAATTGCGTCAGAATTACCACCTCTTTTAACATTTTTAGAACTAAAAGGAATTATAATGGTAATAACTTACCCCATGCGAGGAGGAGGACCTTTTCATAAAATACACTGGAAAGCTCTGAATGTGCTAGACTGGTAACATAGATAAAAAAAGGTTCAAGATGAGATACTGTCACGCCATATGATGTAACACTAAGACGACAAAGTAAAAGAAAACAAAGATTTTAGAATGCATGCACATTTTTCGTAGTTTTTATACTAAATGACAAAAGTTAACTAAATTGATACGCGAGCGCACACAGATACACACATAGTAGCGGAAACCACTTCTAGACTGAGATCTGCTTGATGAAATTTTTTTACATGTGGCATTTTCATAATTAACATAAAAAACACATTAGAGAATAGAGTATAGGCGTACATCTAGGGTATCATTGATGAATACATTAAAGTTTTTAATAGTGTATTCAACGATGATCTACTTTATGTGTACATATAGCGAATATGCTATAGTTTCTAATCGTGTATTCACTAATGTTTGCTTGTATACATTAGTTATGAAAATTTCACTGAAAAAGTTTCATGAAGCAGATCTGACGGCCTAAAAATGGTTCTCAAATATTTCATTCTGCAAAGTCACCTTAGAGCCCATAGACGTAGGTAAGAAGCTGTGTTAGAAACCGAACCAAGAACAAACTCAATAGTATGTATTAACTGATGCACCAAAACTTCACTGAACTCAAATTCCTCATGTTCGCCATGGGGTTTGTCACTAAAATCTGATTCCTCAATATTCTCATCAAGGCTGTAAAGTGGTGCATAAGCTCGGCCTTGGTGTCTCTGATAAAAAGAACCATAAAGATGGTTCGTTACTTACTCGAAAAAAATAAATAAATAAAAAGAAATCCGGAAAAAAGACATGAGCTTACTTCTTCATGTTGCTTTTTCAAAAGAAGAGGCTTTGGGATCAACATCCATGGTACAGCAACAAGTGCTAGCAACAGTAGTAGTATCTGATGATTAACAGAATCTTATAAGTGATGACTTTTTATTTACATAAAATGAAAAAAAAAATCAAACTATAAAAGACTATGAAACCTGAAGATATTTCTGGCCCCAAAAAAGCTGATTTTCTCCTAAATCATCAGCGGGACTGAGGAACATGTATATCATTATATGGTATAGATCAGCTTGAGAACCGGTGCACCATTTCACAATAATGAGTAGAGAAAGGTAGCCGAACAAACTGTTTAAGAAAATCATCTGGGGAATAAACTGGTACCTGATATAATCCATTTTAAAATGCTGATTATTTCAATAATACAATTCTCAGTGAAAAAAAACATAATAATTAGCATATGACAAGAATCCATGCTAAAATACATGCAAAAAGTGACCACAAACTAGAGGTGGCAAAATGGGCGTTTTTAATTAATGCATGAACTGTGATTTTAAAACTATAATATTAAAGAGTAATATACATTATAAATAAATCGATTGAGGAGGTTGTGTGAGTTGAATATACACTTTGATAACCTGTTTGAACCATTTGACATGTTTCCCTTTTAGTTACATTTTTTTAATTTGACCTGTTAAAGATAAAATATAACCCATATTATCGCCACTTCAGCCAACAATCTATGTCCAATAGCCATTTAACATACCGGATGTTTAAGTCATTTTTGAAAAACTTTGCATTTAAGTAGCTCAAAATGATTCCGAGATTCATCTGAGCTACTCCCAATAAAATAGACATTTTCATCTTCAGCGAGTTAAGAAATGGTAATTCACTACGTGTTCCATGCCACATAGGATCCACACCAAACGGGTAAGTGTCCCGCACCTTGATCATTCCAGTAGTCGTAGCATCCCTAAAGTGAAGTCAAACGTTAAAACGCAGTACATAAAAGAAAATTGGTATAACAAATGATTTTCTTTTTTAAGTTCCAAAGGTTTTTGTAAAAGTTTTATGCAATTAACAGCAGTCCATACCTGCAGGAAGGATCACGGCAATCATAGGCAGATCGCCCAAAAAGTTCAAAGGGGACAGAAAAGAACTCGTTATATATGAGTCCTGTGTAGATTGAAAAAATTGACATCATTAAGATAACATAACGACCACCAAATGCCATTTCCATTATGTCTCCTAGCTTCTGTAAGTTACCAAAAAAGGAAGCTCATCAATACAATATACAGGTTGGAGACAAAGATAATAGATTTTCTTTGCTCTTCATATATTGTTCTGAATTTAAGATTTTACATTAATAGCATATTTTTTCTCTACGTAGTACATACAAACCTAAAGATAACAAAGCCCAGATTCAAAAAATTGGATGTTTGGGCTCGTTTTATCTCAAACGGGTCAAGCCAAAAAAAGGTGCCGAAATTACCTGACTAGAATATTTCTTTTCTCTCAGAATAAGAAACAGTGTGGCGAGAAGCAAGCATATACCATGGCCCCAGTCTCCGAACATGACTGCAAACAAGAATGGAAAAGTAACAATTGTGTATAGACCAGGATTTGCTTCTTGATACTTTGCGATCCTGTCAAGTGAAAAAAGACTTCATTAACTCTACCTTTTGGATAAATATCCTTTAGATATTTGCTAATTGACAAAATGAAAGAAAGTAATAATATACTCTTAATACTTATTTCCACTTTTAAAGTTTAAAGAGGAAAAAATACGTAGTACTGTAGTATATGGGTATCAAACACATTATAACACTCCTTAAATTACACAATTATTGATCATTGTAAATTCACAAGTAGAATTGGCAATTCGGACCGATTTACTTATCAGCCTGAATCAATTCGGGTAACTGGGTTAAGCTTTATCTCTAGCCGGTAATAATAAAAAAAGAACTAATTTCAAAGAAAGTGGATCAAACGGGTCAAAGGTTACTCAAATTGTATGTTTGTATCTCTAATGCATCAAGCCTCCTAAATCACTGAACCCAAAATTTTATTCTTACTGAAATAATATAACTAGTTATTAATGGAACGGTTAATAAGTTTTGGACAAAAGATGTTGTGCTCGACCTGACCCACTTTAACTATTAGAAAGCTTGCCGTCTTGACCTGTTACCTAACCCCGCCCATTGTGTCACCTCTACCTAGGTCTGTAAACGAACCGAACGTTCATTAACTTTCGTGAACTTGTTTGGAGAGAAGTTCCTGTATGTTCGTTTATTTAATAAACGAACGAACATGAGCACAATTTTCTGTTCATTTAATTAAACGAACGAACATGAACACACGTCTTGTTTGTTCATTTATGTTCGTGAACGTCCGTTGATGTTCGTTCAATCATTTACATTTGTTTATATTCGTTTCTATTTAAATACACAAGTAGTTATATTTATATATAGGGGTAACTTTATAGAAATATAATCAAGTTTGTCATTTGTTCTAATTAAGTCACTGTAATTTTTTTTCTCTCTAAATGCATTGAAGTTCAATTTGATGTTCTAATACTATGTAATTAGCAGGTTACCAGGTCACCAAGCTAATGTGTCAGGTTTTACTAATTTTTTTAAACTTTAACTATTTTCCCAGTTTACATTTTAATATTTTATTTTATAAAAAAACGCAAGACCTCGCAGTCCAGTACAGTCGGACTTCCACGAGTCACACCCAATTCCGGCGAATAACTGTCTCAAAGCCGACGTTGGCTCCAACGTCGACGATGGTGGCGGCGATGGAGATGGGGTATTCTGTGACTGACGGTTTAGAATAAAATGCCGCCGGTGTGGTTTCTCCGGCAAAGTCGTTTTTTCATCGTTGAGCAGAGATAGCGACAAGTTCCAGCCATCAGTGTCTTCTGGGTTTCCGGTCACAAATATTTCTCAGGTATCTTCTGCCGGTTAGTCAAAGATATATGGTTGAGGCGGCTGATGACACGCTTGTTGACGGTGGTGGCGGGTTGTCAAACGGCATGTGTTTGCCTGCATGAGATGGGTTGCAGCAATGGTGTTGGCCGTTGGGTGTCTTCAAGGTCAAACCTAAAGTTATGTTTCAAAAGAAACATATGACCATTATATTTTATCTTATTAGTGTTATTATTATATTTTATATTCATTTTAATGTCAGGATATCTCAAAAAGAAAATTAAAAAAAATATGATAACCTGATGACCTGGTAATTACATATGATTAGAACACTAAATTAAAGTTTGGTTATTTTAGAGATATATAAAAAGTTTGGATGACTTAATTGAAACAATGAGCAAACTTGGTTACATTTTTATAACATTTTCCCTTATATAATTAGTAAACATAATGAACCTTCTTTTACTTATATAAATATAACCACTTGGTAATTAGGCTTTTTGTAATAAAAATGGGTTTACCAATGGATTTTATTGTGACTAATCACTAATTTATATAAGAATAACTTTATGTTTAGTCAATTATGTTCAGTTATGTTCATTTATGTTAGTTCAATTATGTTCATTTATCTTTATGTTCGTTTACATTCGTGAATTGTTCGTTTAGGTTTTAACCGAACACGAACATGGCCATTTTCTTTATAAACGAACATGAACAAAAAATGTGTCCGATTACGTGTTTGTGTTCGATTAAAGTTAAATGAACAGACACGAACATGCCTCTTTCATGTTCGTTTGGTTCATTTACAGGCCTACCTCTACCGTAAACATATTGACCATAGTAAAAACTCCATCATATGACATAAATCAGTGATACTCACCCATAAGCATCTACAATCTCTTGAAAAGCTGAAGTAACTTTGTTTGTGCGGAAATATGTAGGTGGTGATTCCTTAGCATGCAGAATCTCAAATATGGCCCCAACCTGTGAGTTACTGTCAACCGTTGCCCTCTGCAAAGCCTTTTGGATCTGCAACCCAATATCATGGAACAGTTTGTTATATACATCTTGAGTTGAGCGATCCTCATGGAAATAGTGCAGCATACCTGAGTTGTAGCAAAAACAGGATGCCAGCCTTCTGCCACCAGGCATTTTTTCGTCACATCAAAGCTGAGAGTATTCAACGTGTGGTAAATTGATTTTTCTTTCTTGACCTTCATCAGTTTAACCAGTTGATAAGATATCAGTTAAAAAGATGAGAGAGTGCAGGAACAAAGAGAATAGTGAACTTACCAAATTATTCCACTGTTCAAATTGATTAGCGATAGCCTGTACCACGCTGCTCCAGTGCAATGTTCCAACTTCAATAGTAGTTTTCAGTTCCGAAATTTTTCCAGACACCTATAAGTTGAAGTTTTTAAGGTGACCACGTTTATAACTTTTACTTTTAAGTCTGCTAATTTAGCAATTATTTAAGGCAGATGAGGGAGGGTTAATCTGAAATTCTGCACAACAAATTTGGTGTAGCTACATAAGCCAGCTCATTACTTACTTATTTTTTATTTGAGTATATGAATGAACAAAAAGACGAATACATCTAATTTAGTATACCAAACCCATACAAATCATGACACAGCTTCATGAGACCATCAACTATATAGAGGGAATGAATTCGAAAGAAATAAGCTTTTACATATACTTTCATATAAAGAAGCTTCTTGATGAGGCACGTACCTCTGTAATTAATTGGTATCGTTTTCCTATGTCATCTGTAAAGGGATAACGATTTGCTCCAAATGCATCACATATCTTTAAAACCTTGTTCTTTGCCCTTTCTCCAGAATAAAAGATAATGAAAACATTTTTCTCCACCTGTAATTAGTTCGTGTCAACTTCTCATAAGCTGAAAGAAACATGCCATGCCATGCTAATGCTGATAATCCAAAGTCATGAACGTATAGCCATAAATGCAAATATTTTTGTATGTGAAAATATCCATCAACATCAGCAGAATGATGTTAAATAAATTAAAGGAAATAACCTTCTCTCCTTGCACAGGATCGATGACAGCTTCTTCAACAACATTTTGCTTCAAGAAAACATTACCCCTGGTAGTACGAAATAAGATCCTTTCAAAGGCCATTGATTTATCTCTTGGGACAAGACCGCTTACATATCCCAGCTTAACTTGCTTGGAAATATCAGTTGTCATTTCCTACAAACATGTTATTACACAGTGCATTAGAATATATAGAGTAACACATACCAACATAGACCACTAAACTGAAAAATGAGTACTTGTTCTAATAACAGAGGACTGTCCATTGATCCTTCAACAAGGCGATGTTCTTCAAATTCTCTCTGTTGAACTGTAGCACTGGTTTGAGCATGATGAAAAAAATCACCAGCCTGAAACAAAACAAAAAGCATTCTCTTATATTTAAGCATGTTTACATCACAAAGATGAACCAAAGAACAGATAGATGAGAATACAAATTAGTCTAGTCACCTTCTGCAAGACAAGCTTATATTCTAAAAGTTCACTATAAGCACGCTGTAACTTTTCAGTGTTTGCATTCATCTCTATCAGCTCAGATTCAAGTTCTCCAAGTTTTACCTAGTAATCACAATAATGTATGTTATAATAAAGCTATAATAAGTTGGTATTAGATGCTTGTTACACATTTTACCAACCTCCAGTTCATCTAGACTAATTTCTGAGCCATATGCAGACCTTGTTGAGGCTAAAAGACCAGCCTTCATCATTTGATCCCTGAAAAAGCGAAGCTTGCGTGCCATCTCCCACACCTTTTGATCTATATCAGGAAAGTTCACAATATTTAGTCCTCTGGTTTTAATATTCAACTTTATAATACATAAACACTTTAAAAGATATTATTTAGACATGTGATTGTATAATCCCATTCCAAGATACTTTTTTGAAAGAGAATCAAAGAGACAGCACAGCAGTAGTCTCAATCCTAACAAATCAACATGTATGGTGTCTACATAGAGAAACATTACGGAAGGATATAGCCACAAAAATCATATCATACAGGTGTTACTAAAATGACTGGTCGTAGACAATGGAGATGACGAATAATGAACATACCTGGGCAGCAAATGTCCTCTGAAATGGGCTCTTGTCTGAGTTGAGCTATCCATATAATAAAAAGAAACAAAAGTAAATGAAACAGTCAGAATTAGAAAAATATATTCCTGATTACATATATATGTTGAAAACTACATGTGTTACAAATGATAGTGTACTGAGGACCAAATGCATGCCTATAGAAACAAGTTAAATAGTGTCTTCTTATCAGTTTCATCAGCTAAATCTAATTCAATGATTACACTATGCGATTTAGCTCAATGCTGCATGAACGCTAAATAAAGGAACGATTGTTAGTGAATTCACAATTAGGTCTCCAAATGCATCCACTCTAAATCTATTCAAGCAAATACATCCAATATCCAAAATACTTAACAAGTTCACCAACCTGTACTATCTTCATCCAAATTCACAAGCTATTTTCTTATCCTAACATCATAGGAAAACTTTATGTTACAATAAACACAGAAAATATATCAAAATGTCCTTGCAATTTATGATCTCCAAAGCTCTAAACTAGTAAATCATATAAGATGTGTTTCCTGATATTAGATAACAGCAAGATGATCAATCAGAAGATCCATACATGAGTCCTAACTAAACAAGCTTTCGAAAATCTAAAATGTTCATAGCTTTAACACCTTTAGGAATACAAACATACAGTGTCACTTACACATATGCAGCATAATAGATGATGCATCCAGCATCAACGTATTCTTATTAGTACTAATCAACTATAACTACGCGTTCAAAATGATTCAATCAGCATATAACAAAATCACGTTTGATCACATTTTTCAGTCAGTAACTCAAACGCCTAAACAACTCTCCAAACTCCTACAGATCTAGAACAACTTAAAACAATCATAATGTGATTACTTACACAAACAGGCAAACAAACGTATAATCAAAATCGGAATCATAATAAACTATAACTACCTGTTCAAAACGATTTAATCAGTCTATAACAAAATCACGTTCAATCATACCTATCAGTCAGTAATTCAAACGCCTAAACAAGTCTCCAAACTCCTACAGATCTAGGTAAGCTTGAAAAACACTCATAATGCCAATTAATTACACGAACAAACCGGTAAACAAACATATGATCATAATCAACTATAACCACCTGTTCAAAACGATTCAATCACATCTTCCAGTCAGTAATTCAAACGCCTAAACAACTTCCAAACTCCTACAAATCTAGAACAACCTAAACTAATCATAATGCCAATCAATTACACAAACAAACAGGCACGCAAACATATAATCATAATCAACTAAAACTATATGTTCAAATGATTCAATGAGCATATACCAAAGCAATTTCGATCATATCTTTCAGTCAGTAACTTAAACGGCTATACAACTTTCCAATCCTACAGATCTAGAAAAAACTTAACCGTCCATAATGCCTATTAGTTACACGAACAAGCAGGTAAACAACCGTATAATTATAATCAACTATAACTAACTTTTCAATACGATTCAATCACTATGTTCAATCATATCTGTCAATCACTAACTCAAACGCCTAAACATCGTTCTAAACTCATACAGATCTAGAACAACTTAAACCTATCAAAATGCCAATAGATTACACGAACAAACAGCCAAACAAACATGTAATCATAATCAAGTAGTATAGCAACATACATCTTTAAACTGGAAAAGCCCTAGGTCACCGAGATACGACACCGTTCGATGAGCAGATTCCATCGGAATAACGATGCGAGATAACTGCATTGGCTCCGATCGCATCAGATCCATCGTAGGAAGACCGCCACCGTCTCCCATTCCGATCGATCAGTCGCCGGAAGTTGAACAAATTGCAAACCCTAACAATGTGTATGATAAAAATGATGATTTTGATCCAGTGGTTCCACCGTGTCGGTGGATTCGGTGATCTTTTTTCTTATTTTTTCATCAATGGCTGCTTTTACGCAACTTTAACGAAGGTTCTGTGTTCCTAAACGACGGCGTATTGATCCCGTGTTGAATTTGAAGCTGTTTTCTTATGAATTCATTTTGACGTTGACTAAATACCTTTTGTCAGAGGGGATTGAGAAAAAAATTAATAAGATAACGTGCTTTTAAGTTAATTAATCTGACCTTCTTTTAGGTTTGTCCTTAAATAATGTAACCTGTGATCCATGTAACCGGTACCAAGACTGCAACCATGCCCTTCGTAACGAATTAGGAAATCGATTAGTGAGATAACAGCTAGTTTTATAAAAAATATGCTGGGTTTAAATCCTTATAACGGGTTTTCTAAGTTTGACCCATCGAAGATAGTGGCGTTTGCTGAGATATACCCGGATAATTTTACTACACAAGAAATAGGGACTCTTTTGGGTGATATTGAGTCATTTCGTCACACTATAAGCGAAGATGATAATTTTGCAAACTTAAATGGAATAAGTGATCTTGCACGTGTTATTGTTGAAATAGGAACACATAATTTTTGTCATTAGTTTATTAGTAGTGAAGCTAGCTTTGCTTTTACTGGTAACCATAGAAGATGTTTTTCGAAGTTGAAGCTTGTCAAAATGGATTTACGCAATTGAATGGGCCCGGAATTTTTTAACAATTCTATGGTTTGTGCGGTCGAAAAGGATTTTTTACGTATAAAAGACGACGATGTGATGGAACTATTTCAAGCTATGAAAAACGAAGAAGACAAATCTATTAGGTATTTGTTTTACTTTATTTATTTATTGCTGTTTTTTTTTTAATATTGTATGATTGCACCATGATTTTTTTAGGATACCTCTGTTTTAATGTTCTGGTTCCGCCACTGCCTTCGTTAATTGTGTATTGGCAAGAGGTATTTGGTGGAACATCTTGTTGGGTTAGAGTTCCTTTGCCGGTTAATGCGAACTCGGTCCATGACATTACTGATGCTTTAGATAACACCCAAGGGGTCGAAAAAGTGAAAGAGATTGGGCAACACCGTTATGAAGGCAACTTTTTGGAGAATATGGTACGCAAGGAACCAAAAAAGTGTTTGAAGGAAGGTCTTTTCGGGTTATCGAGCTGGTTGAGAAAATAAAGGAATACTCCTTTTGTGGATTAAGTATCGGACCAACCTCCCTAGTGTCACTTGGGAGAGTTGGCTTGATTTCAATGTTTCGAGTCTTCTTTAGTTCGGTTCTTCGTTGTATGTTTCTCTTTTCCCTTGTAAGCTTTCCAGTGACTTGCTGGCTTTTTATATATAAAGTTATAAATTATTTTGCCATTCAAAAAAGATCTATGTGTAATTATTGTTAGTCTAGTGGGCCGGTGTTAAAAACCGCTAAATCCGTTGGTTCAGTTTAGGCTTATAGTTTGAACAAACAAGGTTTTGTGGTTTGGTTTACAGTCTGAGATAGGCCAGGTTACCTGAACCAGCTAAGGGTATACGGGGTGGGGTGCGGGGAACGGTGGCGGTGATTGCTCACTCCGTGGTAACACCGCCGCCAACCCCTTAAATGGAGCGGTAAACTAAATTCCCAGGTACTACTCACCGCATGTTATTCGATCCATTTTTTGACCGTTGGTGTGTCAAGCGGGGAATGAAGAAGGAGAGGGGAGCACCCCTTATGTTTGAGTGTAAAATGAGGAATAAAGAGGGGAGTTGACATAACAGAGTATTATTGGCTGGTGTGGATGGGGACTACTCCCCTGAGTGGGGCGCCCCTTACACAATAAGATATTAAGAGGGTGTTTGTTGTTTGGGATTGCTCTTTTAACTTGAAAAATACTTTTTAAAACAAGTGTTTATTGACTTGTTACTTTTTCAAAATGATATTTTTTTAAAAAGGTGTTTGGATCAGTTTTTGTGGTGGGACAAGTAAAATGACCAAAACAAATCAAGTAATTTCATGTTTGGTTGTTATTTTAAAAGTGTGAGGATAAATTGGTAATTTTATATTAAAAAGTCAAAAGTTATTTAAAAAGACAGGTTTTTGTACCTTTTGAAAAACAACCTTTTACTTCTTTTCAAAAAGCCAAAATAAAACGTATTTTTAGCAATGACAAACACTTTTTTAACTTATTGGTTTTTTGCCAAGAAACCATAAGTCATTTCCAAACTCAATGCTAAAGACCCTCTAAAAAATATAGAGTAAAATGTCATTTTCGTCCGTAAGGTTTGACCACTTTTGCATATATCGTCCATGAGGGGCCATTTCATCCAAAAAGTGTGAAAATTTTCCATTTTCATCTCAGATGACCATTTTTCAAGGGACGAAGTTGCAATAAATTGCCAATCTCAAGGATGAAAATGATCTAAAAAAACAAAGGTGAAGTATTGAAAGGCACAAAAAAATCATTTTAGAAAGAGCAGACAAATATGTCCAAAACTCAGGGACGATTTTAGCATTTTACTCAAAAACATATATTTTTGTAATATGTAATTTTATTAAGAAGTAAAAGTTAAATATTTTACTAAGGAAATGTTGGATAAATTCAATAAGTATTGATTATTGTGTTTAGATATTTACTCTTCGTGATTTTTTTTGCATTTTGGTTAATCGTGTGTGACGTGTGGTTTATGTAGCGAACTCATATAGGACATGGTAAGAGGTTTGTAGAGGACTTGAAGATTGCATCCTTGTTTGTTATTGTTGTTAGCGAGTTGCCATCGGCTCGTACGTTGCGGCGAGATATTGATTATTCACGTATTAGTATCACTATATTAGATGCGAAAATTATTAAGTTTATTTGAAACATTATTTTCTTGTTGCTTTATTTCTAGCATACAAAACAATGACAACAACAAAATTCTATGCTCTTTTCGGGTTTATATAATACCACAAAACAAATCATATTCGAACATGTATGACTTCAAATTTTAAACAAACAGAATAATCTTTATGATAAACATGAATCAAACGGCTAGACGTGAATGGTGTCGATGAAACTCGGAGATGCTTGGCTTTTAAAAATTCCTCTTTTTATCTTATTATGTTAGGCTTTCACAGTTGTTATTGAAATATGAAAAAACTTTCTTTTTATGTTAGGCTTTCACAACTTAATCGGTGCCTTGATCACAAAGAAACACCACCCCCTTTGAGTGGGTATATAATTTGCTATAGCAACAAAAATTAATCGTGATGACGAATCTAAAACTCTGTAAGAATTGATTTGCCTAACAGACAAAAACGTTTTTGACATGGAGTTCGAACACCCATAGAAGACAAGCCAATAGGTTATAAATAGGCGTCTTTAAATAAAAAAGAAACGTAAATCATGAGATTATGCGATGTAAGGCCCGAGCTGTAACATGCAGGGTTTTTTTTCCAAATCTTAGTAGTTAATTATGAGGAAACATATTCATCTGTAGTGTATGTAATAACCTTTTTAATGTTCAATCGGTCTTGCAATCTCAAAAAGGACTTAAGGCGAAATATATAGATGTCGTCATTAGGATTTTGTACGAGACATTTAAAAGTGACATGTACAATATATGACAAAAGCATTAAGATTAGGACCTCAACTAAGTAAAAAATGTGAAGTATAAGTTTGACGATGTCAAAGATGTGTCCTTCTAGACAGGAGGGGAAAAGCTGATGGGTGGGTTGGGTTTATTTTATTTTTGTTTAAAACTTAAATCTAATGTGGATTGGGCTTGGGTAACATTTATTGGGCTAAAGGTTAATTCGGTTAAGGTTATAAGGGTTAAGTGGGTGAGTGGTTATAACTTATAAGTTATATAATTAAGGGAGTGTTTTTTTTTTAAATAAGAGTACACTAAAAACAATTTTTTAAATATAATTTGCTAAGATTTTTTACCTAAGGGGTGCGAACAGGGTTTTTGACTCGACAGATAATACCACTAAATTTCTTTTCCGGGTACGCCCACTCAACTTGGGTTGGGGATGAGTCTGCCCCTGAGATGATCCATAGACTCTGTCAAACTTCTAGATCGAGATTTTGTGAAACAAGTTGACACCATTGGGTTTTCCTAGTAAATTTTCTGACAAGGAAACATCGCCAACCATATAAAAGGAATAATTTACATCCTTAAGAGACTCGAAACATGAGATTGTCCTACAAGAGAAGAATCTCAACTAGTTCTTTATGCTGATGGAGGATACTTATATTGAAGACAACAAACCAACATCGCTTAACTCAAGAAGGAATTGAAGATCATCATGAAGACAATACAATTAACATGTTCTGGACCAGATAATGCAACAACAAATAACAAGTCAAACACTCATCATTTATGATCAAATTCTATATATTGAAGGACATATGCTACATCCAAGATCAAGTCAATGACTCATCATAGAAGATCAGACTCTACATATTAAAGGACATGTATTAGTTTGAGGGGGGGGGGGGGGGGATTATACACTGTACACTCTTTTCTCACTAAGCTTTCTTAGTAAGGTTTTTAATGATGCAACATAATTGATCCAGATGTATCAGTTTATTTTATAGGTCCTGAAGTACCAATTTAACAGCATACTAAAGTATGGTGTTAATAGTATGTGATGAGTGGTAATACGTCTGAGGGTGAGTGTTATGGGACCACCCCATTACCACATTAAACCCAGAAAACTGTTACTTTGACTAGAGATTAATTACCATTGATAACATATTTCTTGTTACTGTAACTGTATATATGTATACTAAATTATGACTAATGCACACTCAAATTCTCTCTGATATCTCTTGATTTCTAACAATTTGAAAGTTAAAACTCAATCATTATGTTTTCTTTAACCCATTAACTTATCATATTTACTTTAGGGATATGTAAACAAATAAAGTCAAGTCTCATCTAACCTTTGGGCCATGAGAAATACTTTGTTTTATTTATTGTTATAACAATTATCTTCATAGTGATTTTTATATGTGAGTTATTGAATTTATATTTTAGAGGCTAACTTTTTAGTTGCTTAGAACCCTCAAATTCTCAAGCATATTCATAGATGACCCTAACTAGTTTAGTAGTTTGTTCATTTGAATAATGTAAAATGCTACATGAAATTATGAATGTTACTTTCCGTATAACTTAAATATTATTTAAATAGTCACCTCTAGATTTTGGAATGCTACATTTATCATCAAACTTCTCATTTTCATACATCCTTTCAGTCCCAGTTTGTATCCGTTTCTTCATTTACATAAATCTAGTTTTCAATATCAACGAGTATTTAGGAACCCATGCGTTGCAAAGAGAGTGTTAAACCAAACAAAAAGTAGATGTAAAAACATTAAACCACGCACGCACATTACAGCGTGTCAAATCGCAAAATGTATCATATTTTACATATTATGTATACAACTGGTTTTGACATCTCTATAGTTATAAATAAAAATAAATGACACGTGTGTGTTTCTCGGCCTCTATCAATTTATTTTAGAAACCTAATTGTAGATTAAAAGCTCGACACGTGGCTTCATTTTTCTTGATAATGCATCTTGATTGTTGCCAAGTGGCTCTTTTCTTTATACAAGTTTGATTTCCTATTTCCTAATTTCAATTTCCGATCATTTTTAAAAGCAAAAGATTTTCATTTTCAGTAGGTGATTTTTCTTCCCCCTTCTTATTCTTAGTTTTAGTTTTAGTTTGTTTGTTTGTTTTCAATGTTAAAGCATTGCTCTTGATCGCTTCCATCATGTTTTGTTTTTATAAGTTTCATCTAAGTCTTTTCTTTCCATTTGTTAGTTTTGAAACCTTAATTTGCATCTTTGATCAAATCGACGCTACCGTCACACCCCAACCGATGGCGGAAATATCGGGGCGGGACGAAAGAGATTACTCGAGACTTCATAACACTAATACGACAAGTATTTAAATAACAAGATTTCATTTCATTTCTAATTCAAGTACATCATTCAGAATCAAGTTACAACATTTGGAAACAGAGATTACAACAACGTAAGCAAGGAAACACGATCCAACATAAATTCTAAATTTAAAATGGGTTTCTAAATCATCCTACCAGATTCCATGCATCTTCATTGTCATCAAACCCTTCAACATGCATTAAAGTATAGTTCAACACACAAGCCATTGGCGAGTATACAAGTTGAATACTAGATAGTGTAAAAGTTTTAGCAATCCACATGGCATAAACGTTTACTTAAATTAACATACAACGTTGGCATGTAACTATAAATGTCAACCCAAAGTTTACCGATATCGTAATCTAATCATAGCAATAATAGACCGTTTTCTTTACTTAAAACGACCTCAAGAATACGAGCGGTGCGTTAATCCGATAGCGCTATACATGTTAAGGGAGGCTTGAATAAAGTTAATGACAAGTATAAAGGCATAAGAATGGTCCGACATTTATGAATTCAAGAGTACATGTTAAGCATGTATGATGGATTGATTGTTTGTGATTTAAGTATAAAGTATGTGATTTACGTGATTTTTGATAGTTTATATATATTGCACCCAAAAGTGTACAAAAGATAAAATGGGAGTCGAGTATACTCACAGTTTTGCAAAGCTTTCCTAGCAAACCGCGAGTCGTTATGTTGGATGGTAGAACACCGAGGTTACCCTAAACGGGGGAACAGAGGTGTATGAGTATTCTGAGTTGATGGTGGATTCAGATTCAGAATTGGAAGGTAAGTAAAGTGAACGTAGAGAAAATACCACTTCGTACGAAGAGATTGTTCACTTTGTGCGAAGTGACTGTTCACTTCGTGCGAAGTGACTGTCTACTTCGTGCGAAGTTGACAGTTCTGGAAAATGTAGCTCGTCTAAACACCCGTTTTGACACTGAGTTCGGTTGAACGAGAAATTTAGGAACGAGACAGATCAGCCCCAGCTTGTAACACCTAACCATGAGTTGGTCAAGAACTTGGCTAGGTATAAATGTAATTACTTTATAGTTTATAATATTCTTAGATTATGTCCAGAGTCCGTTAAATACGTCAAATAGGTCAAGCAAGGAGGTATGAAAACCTCATTATATGATTCACCAAAGCAATAAGTTTATCGGCATAGTCGATAACCCGGCTGGTGAATGTACAGAAAATAAAATGCATGTAAAAAGTGTACAAGTGATGTGTGGAACTTAATTCGGAAAGCCAAGCCTCCCGTCATTCTCACACTTGCTAGAACACAAGTTCATCCATATGGTGAGTTTGGTTAGCTTTCACACTTGGTACACAAGAATAAGGAAGAGATGAATCACGAGATCAATAAAGTAGTAGTGAGCTAAAACTCACTTAGAAGGGCTGAGTGTATTCGGCCAAGTCTTGGAATTTCGGAGTGAAAGTGTGAAGATTCAGAAAGTTGAAAGAGTGAAGGGGTGCTTGTATTTATAGGAATTACCTCTTGCGAAGAGAAGTTACCTTCGTGCGGAGTGGGGTCAACTTCGCACGAGGGTGATGTGTTGGGTCATTTTTTACGTATTTTAGTCGGTTTTAAGTATTCAAAGTATAAAGGTGTAATGTATGAGTATTGCACGTATAACAAATATTGATTTGCATGAAAACACGTATTTAATTGATTGGTTGAGTGTATATCAAGTATGAATAAAGTATCAATTTTTAATTATGATCAAAGTCACGGATTATAAAGTTGGAAACGAAATACGAACATGACATGGATGCAAGTTTTTCAAAAATAGAAATAAGATTACACTTTCTAAATAAGGAAGGTACAAAATGCGGAGCGTTACAGCCACCCTCAAGGTAAATATGTGCTTCAAGTATTCAACGTTATCACTGTCATGAGTTTCGTTTGATTTCCAATGTTCAACAGGTTATTTTCTTCGATGGAGGAAACAACAGAGGATTCTTTGGTGGATGCTTGTGGTCGATTTGGTGGTGGCTGTAACAGAAAAGGTGCCGATTTTAATGAGTTAAAATGGGCTGAATCCTCGCCTTCTCCGTCGAATCCGACATTTGATTTCGTTTATGAGGAGCTTACATGGTTTGCGTTCAAGCGAGTGTGTGAAGATAGTCGTGGACTAACATACTAATTCTGGAGATAGAAGATGAGGTTCAAGTCGTTGTATGTTACAAAATTGGTAACTAGCATAACACATTCTGTGATTGAAAGTCTCATCTTGCATTATTATAGTTATAGTTGTTTTGAATATTTTATAATTCAACTATTGTGTATAATTTGGTATGTTGATGTTTATTTTCATGTTTGGTGGTACTGATTGGTTATATGCCATTGTATATAACTTGCAAGAATTTGATCGAAAAGGTTATTTTTGTGCAAATAGTTTTGGCCTAATTCCAAACTGTTAATGATTCTTTGGCCTAATTCCAACTGTTAATGATGCTGACTTGATTTATTACTATGGTAAGACTATATATCCTTGTGTGTTGTATTACTATTGCAAACATCTTTATAATCGTTTTGATTACGTAGCTCATGTAATACTATTACATGAGTGTGTAACATATTGCGAACATCTTTTTTTGCTTGACATTGTACTAGTTATTCAACCCGTTTAATACATGAGTAACTAACCTAGTATCTACAAAATCTACAAATATTAGTTGGTTTAAAATCCATTGTTTCCAATTAAACAAACAAATTTGTAAGAAGCTCTCCTATTTAGAATGAAGGAAATAAATCGTTCTTCCAATAACTTATAAAACCCGAATCTCTATTAAATTTTCTATAAGATTATAATTCTTGAAATGAGACATTCTAGTTTTTGTTTGGCTAATATAACTGAGACCCAACAAAATCTACAAATATTAGTTGGTTTAAAATCCATTGTTTCCAATTAAACAAACAAATTTGTAAGAAGCTCTCCTATTTAGAATGAAGGAAATATTTTAGTTTTTGTTTTGGCTAATATAACTGAGACCCAACAAAATGGTTTGACTTAGATTATATAATGATATCTTAAAAAAATTAATTTAATTAACTAAAATCTAATATTATAATAAAAATTAAAATCCTGCACAAAAGGAATTAAAAAAGCTCTTTATAGCATCATCAGTTCATCATAGAGACCGATAGAAATTTATTTAATTTGAATATATAAGGACATCTTAAAATATTTAACTTAATCAACTAAAATCTAATATTATAATAAAAGGAATTAAAAAAGTTGTTTTTCTAAAAGACAAATTTTATTCAACCAAAAACTAGCAAGGAGCTAGCAAAAGGAAACAAGGCCAGGAGAACAAATCAAACAAAATCAAACTTTTTCCACTGATCCTCATCTATAATTTGTGGCTTAGCTCTGTTCTTTATCCATAGCAACCCGAGGCTTTTACCTCTTCAACGATTCCACGGCAGGACACTATCTTGTTGTTGAAGACGACTCCATTCCGCTCTCTCCAAATAGCCCAGCTTGTAAGAAGCATAACCGATTGGATCATGCGCTTAAGCTTCCTAGAACCCCCCAAAATGTCACTGATCGAAAAAGCCATCACATAGGGATGTTGCATCATTCAGCATGGACCAAACTCTTTGGACAATAACACAGGCTGTGAATAGGTGGTCAACAGATTCAACATAGTCCAAGCAGAAAGGGCAGGCGCAGCTGTTAACGAGCACATTCCTACGGACAAGGGCCTCACAGGTAGGAAGCCTATTTAACGAGGCTCGCCACCCAAAAATGTTAACTTTGAGTGGAGCCACGGATTTCACTTGAAGTTGTTACCTTCAGTCGAGGTTGCTGAACCACACAACAAAGAGCGACGATAACGAATCGTAAATTTGCCACTTGAATAGCCAATCCACTACCATCAGTCCTCAATATTGGTGAGAAATGTCATCCGAGTAACTTTGAAATATATGCTAACTCTCCCAGCTCTGCTGCATTATGCGACATCCTGACCCAATCCCAATTCTAAGTGATGCCTTCCTCGGATCTTAATAACCTATCTGCGACCAAGCTATCTTGTCACACCCTGACTCGCAGTGGAAATGGTAGTCTGGGCATGATTGGGTTTTCATCAAAGCTCATGACATTTACTATAAAGTTTCATATTTATTATTTCTCTTTAAAGAAGAAGTTACAATAAACATACAAGCACAACATGTTCAAATACATTTTTCATGACTTCTTTATTTTTCTTCTAAGGCAATTTCCTATGTGTTCCTTGCTTCAACCTGTCCACCTGTATCATGTGTAAAAATAGGGTTTTTGGTCAACAAAAGTTGGCGAGTGAATCTTATGAAAACATCTGAACGAATTTATTATATTGGTTAAAAAAAAGTGCATAACCACATATGAGTAAACGTAAATGTAAATTTAATCACAATACACATAATATCAATTAATGCACACGCACACACCAAATGATGAACAATGAGATCAAGGCTCAATCAAACGGAGCCGATCTAATGAGGCACGCGATGTTCAACTCGTCTCCCACGAGGAACTGATGGGCCTAATGAATGATTTGCACGCAACTTGACAAAATGTAAACACATCACAACAAACAATATTTACATCACATGTTTAGATCATATAATGGTAATAGCACAAGTTTGAATAAACGAAAATAAATAGAGCGACACATGATACACCCCAAAACATGAATAAAAGGGGGAATTTGTAAGAATTCACTCACAGTGGGTGCGTTCCTTGATAATGATGAATGCGCACGAATTTATGATTCAACCGACGAGGGAAAACTAACCTAAATAATAACGTAATAATTCGATAAATAAATAAATTTTATTTGAGATTAATATTTTTTATTAGTGCTCTTAACAAGATTTTTAGATTTATTTTTGTGAATTTAATGCAAATTTTTAGGCTTTAAAACCTTATTTTGAGGTATTTTTAACTAATTTTCAAAAAATAAAAAGGATTTTTAATTAAAAAAATTACCCTTTTTCCTAGGGTTGACTGGTCAACGGCCGGTCTGACTCATTTATTATAGGCAGCGTGTGAGGTTCGAACTCGTGACCTCCCGTATACGTGCACGCAGCTCTACCAACTGAGCTACGTGTCTAACCCGTAATAATTCTGATTTTAATTACTTATATATACTAGTTAGCTTAAACCTTATTTTATTTTTATTAAAAAGGTTTCATAAATTGCCAAAACCGGTTTAAGTATCCAGAATCGAACTCGAGCTCTTCAGTTTACGTGCACACAGCCCAACCAGTTGGGCTGTGTGTCTAACCCGTTTATACACTGTATTATACTATATTTATATACATGTTGAAGGATGATCTGAATAGGTTTTTAAAAAAAGATTGGTTTTATTTCAGAAAGTCGAAACATGTGTGGCTCGAACCCGGGATGTATGCTTTGTGATTGCACACAGTCCACCACTGGACTGTGTGTCTAATCCGATTAAAACACCAAGATTATTTATACTCATATTCTAAGTAAACTTCATCTTCTTCCTAGACAATACCCAGAACCCGACCTCGACTGTTAACCAAGAATAACAGTTTTGATTATTTGTTTTATGACTATAACATATTAAACAAACGATGGAAGAAGGATTAAGACAATTGTACCGTTTTATTGGAGTTATACGGTTTTCTGATTCGAACTTTTCCGGCGAACAACTGATGATTCCGGCGAATCGAAGCAAAGAAAATCTTCAGAGAAGTTTGGGTAATGTCTTGAGATAGAGTGCGAGTGAAATTGAGATGGATTGGCTGGTATTTATAGGGTAAACAATCAATCCTCGATTTTGGTTTCAAGAACCAAATCATGGGTTAATGATTTCAAATTGATAAACGGTTTTTGAATTAATTGAGTTTGGATTTCGGTTATAACTGAGGTTGACATCAGTTACATTCAATCACTAGCAAAGAAAAAACGTCAATTGCGGAGATGATTTAGTTTTAGGCGGTTACAGACTCTAAAATTTGAACTTGCAGGTTGCTTGTGGGTTTTATTATAACGCTAATTTACTTTAAGTTTAAACACAAGTGTGTGTGTAGTGTAGCGGTGAAGACCGTGTGTGTACAAGCGGGAGACCCGGTTCGAGACCCGGTTACTCCTTTTTATTTTTATTTTACTTTTTGATTTTTATTAAAGATTAATTCAACTTACTTATTGTTTTATTTATTAATTATGGTTTTTTTTAATTCTAAAATATTTATTAATTAGGAGATATTTAAAATAACGGTACAATAACTACCAAAGCGAAGCAGGTTTTGAAACCCGTTTTACGACGAATGTTACATATCTTTCACTCTTTTTAAATTAAAAAGAGTCGGAGAAAGTAACCGCAAGAGATTGAGTCCCAACCCGGGTATCCTTCCAGAACCTTATATGCTTCCCATTACCTAGAGTACCCCTGAAAAGATTATGAAATTCATTTGCCCTACGTAAATTATCTCCCACTTTTGCTATTTGTTTCCATACACCACTTCTAGCCGAATGTAAGGAACAAAATCTCTCTGATTTTGCCTCCCGTGTAAGGCCAAAATAACTTTTGCCCAAAGAAGATTGTTTTGTGTTTTATATCTCCAGTGCCACTTGGATAAAAGGCTAAGATTATAATCCAAGAGAGGCGATAAACCCAACCCCCCATGCTTCTTCGGCGACATGACCACGTCCCATGCGACCTAGTTAATGCTATTTTTATCCTCTTTCCCGCTCCAAAGAAACTTCCTCCTCAAACCATCCAATTTTTGCATGACTCTAACCGGGGCTTTATACATAGAGAAATAATAAACCGGTAAGCTTTTGAAAGCCGACTTAAGTAGAGTTACACGCCCCCTATTGAGAGGGTTGACACCTTCCAAAGAGATAACCTTTGTTCCACAATTTGAATGACCGTACTCCAATTTTTAAAAAGGTTCATGTTCGCCCTGACAACCAATCCAAGATAAGTGAATGGGGGAGCAAGTGTTTTGCATTTAAGGGTTGTGGTAGACTCGTAACTTTCATATCCTCAACCCCAGACCTAAAAGGGTAGACTTGTTGTAATTGATTTTTAAACCCGACACAAGATAGGACACTCAAAGAAACCTAGCAAGGTTGAAAGTGTTTGGAATCGACCAATTTCCAATGCAAGCGCATCTCTGCGTACATAAAATGAGAGAGAGTGGGGCCGTGGTTACGAGTAGAGATACCGTCAAAGACAACAACTTAGATGGCCCTATTGATAAAGCAAGTGAATGCCTCCATTACAATTATAAACAGGAACGAGGATAGCGGATCACCCCGACGAACTCCCCGAGAGCATTGAAACTCAAAAGTTGGTGAGCCATTCACCAAAACTGAAGATCTAGTGGATTTAAGAATGCCTTGCACCGACTGCCTCCACCGCGTCGGAAAACCCATTTAAGCCCCAAAAACTGTGTCGTAGACCTTTTCGAAGTCAACTTTGAACATAAGCATCTTCTTCTTACATCTTTTTGCCCAGGCCATAATCTCATTTACCATCATAGGGCCATCGAGAATGTTTTGGTTGGCAATAAAACCCGATTGGTTCTCGGATATAATGTTATTTATCACCAAATTAAGCCGATTAGCTAAAACCTTTGAGATGACTTTCGATATGCAGCCAACAAGACTGATAGGTCTAAAGCCATTCAACGATTTCGGGTCAATAATTTTTGGAATTAAAGCAATGAATCCGGATGCACACCCGCGGCTAATCGACCCATTTTCATAAAATTGATCCATTACATCCACAAAGTTACGTTCTAAAAGATGCCAGAAGGAACGAATGAAACAAAAATTAAAGCCGTCCAGTCCGGGCGCTTATTGCCATCACATTCCCAAACTGCCGTCTTGATCTCTGAGACAGAAAAAGGAGCACAAATCAGATTACTTTCACTTACCGAGAGTCTTTTGATCCCATGACATATGAATGAAGGCCTGGCTCGCTCCGGCTCCATGAATTTTTGGGCGAAGAACCTAAAACTTCATTTTTACCCTCTTTGGTTCCGTAATCCATTACCCTCCAATCATTAATCCATTCAGCCTGGATTTGTGCTCCTTTTTCCGTTACACCGGCTAACACCTTAACGCCACCACCCTTTTTCTTTCTCTACAACTCTTGCCCGAAACACTCTATCTCTCATCTCGACGTAAACACGTCTGCCACCACATCTGGAAAATACAACCAGGTATGTTTGTGAATGAAGACGTTGACGCAACCGGCTGAGGCGATAGTAATGGCGGTGGTTTTAACGACCACCAGCAACTTAGTGCTGATGGTGGTGTGGTGCCAACTCTAATGGTGGTTGCTGACTTGTGTTGTGGTGGTTTTAGGAGAGGAGAGGAGAGGAGAGAGAAGGAGGTGGACGATAGTGGTGTGTTTGGCTAATGGGTGGTTTGTATTTGTCGTGTGTACAATGACAAATCAAAATACATGAAATAAACAGTAATTTAGCGAGTAGGAGTAGTTTTGCAAAATAATCTAGAGAAATAGGGTGAGGTTATTGTAAGAAAATATAAAAGTGTGAGAAGGATAAGAAAAATAAACATTAGATATAATTTAATGGTTGAGATATTTATGGCAATCTTCTAAATAGTGTTAACTATTAAACTAATTAATTTTCTAGATTAAGGGTATAAAGGTAAATATAACATTTTTAAATTAAGAAACTAACATTAATGCACATGAAGTTCCCCTCTTCTTTTTTAAACGGCAATAACTTTTATACGTAACTCTTTTTTAAAAAAATGCACCATAATAACAAGTGTTTTTTTATTCTTTAATATGGGTACCATATTGATATACTTATATAGAGAAAAAAATTACGTCTCGCTTGGATGTTTTAGTCCATTGTGTTTTTTCTATGTTCATACAATGATGTTTTAATTGTAGGGTGTTATTTCTGTTATATTTATGTTCTTTGTAAGATGTATGCCTTTAATATACATGTTGTGGTGTTTTTTATGAGTTAGGGTGTTATTCCTATTATATTTAATGTGAGGACAAAGGTCCTTGATTTATTAGGGTGTTATTTCTGTTATATTCAATGCTAGGGTGTTCTCTATAAGATATGTGACTTCAATATCATGTTGTGGTGTTTGTATGAGTTAGAGTGTTGTTTCTGCTATATTTCTTTTCTTTATAAGATGTATGCCTTCAATATACATGCTGTGGTGTTTCATGAGTTATTTATTTCTTTATATGATGTATGCCTTCAAATTCGAAATCCCTACAATAACTGCCAAAAAACGGTTACATGTATTCATTCCATAATTAGATTTTATTAATTAAATTACACTTAACCCTTAAACTACCAAAATAAAAAGGGACACGTGTCACCTCTAAAATCTTTCTTATCATTCTCACACTTTTATATTTTCTTACATGAACCTCTACCTAGGGAAATATATATAACACACACACACACACTAAGTTATTTGACCATGCTTTGCGGCGGTACATTACCGTGAGCATTGAATTTGTCTTGGTTCGGTTCGTTACAGTATTGGATGATGCACTCAGTATAGAAATCACACGGTTTTTACGTCAATGTTAACGAAAAAAATAAATTATCGAAAAGTTAACGAACACATAAGTACCGATACCTAAAAATAATAAACGAAAAATAGAAATCATCACGGTTCGGTTTGATTTCTAGACGATGTAAAAATACAATAATATAAAAATATAGCGATACGGTGAAGCTAAAACAAAAAAATTAATATCGGCATAGAGTTGTATATATGAAAAAAATACTTAAAAATAATAAATAACCATTCATCGTCGGTTTCGGTTCGGTTTGGTATGACAACGATATGGTATCCATTATTACTTAATTTTATATCGAAGTGTTGAAAAGAAAACACAGATGCGGATTTAAATTTTTTGAAAAGTTAACAAGCGTGTATTATTAGAAAAAATAAATAAATTGAATGATAATAAAATATCTTATAAAAATAAAGAAATGTTGAAAATAGAATTTAAAAATAAATGAAACTTTAAAATATTAGATACTTTTTACGAGGACTTTCAATTCAAATTCATATGTAAAAAGATTTTCAATTCACACGTAAACGTAAATAAATTTATAAATAAAGTGATATTTGATTTAAATAACCCTAACTTTCATCAATTGGTTGATATACTTTCAACTTTTTATTTGTACACCAGCATTCGTAGCTTTCAACCTGTTGGCCAATAACACTCCTTAACTAACAGAATCAAGCACTCCTGACATGGCAATGACATGGCAACTGATGTGGCAACTGACGTGGATTTTTATGATGTGGCAGCTGACTTAACATTTTTGATAACGTGATAACTAACATCAGCCAACTGTGTTAGGGTTGTGTTAGTTAGGAAGTGTTATAGGTCAATAAGTTGAAAGTTGGAAGTGTTGGTATATAAATCGAAAATGATAGTATTATCGGCAATGACATGAAATTGAGGTTATTTAAATCCAGTATCCCAAAAATAAATGAAACTTTAAAATTAGAACTTCCAAAATATAGAAATACTCATGAGAACTTCAATCATGAGAACTTCCAATTCATATGTATAATAATAATGTTCAATCAACCAATCAAAAGCAATCATCGTTTACTAACTTTGTAAAAAACATATACATATTATTTAAACGTATTTTTATGATGTGGCAGCTGACTTTACATTTTTGATAACGTGGCAACTATCAGTCAACTGTGTAGGTCGTGATAGGGTTGTGTTAGTTAGAAAGTGTTATTGGCCAATAAGTCGAAAGTTAAGAGTGCTGGTGTACAAATCAAAAGTGGAAGTGTTAACAGCCAATTGAATGAAAATTAAGGTTATATAAATTTAATATTCTAAAAATAAATGAAACTTTAAATACTAGAAACTTCTAAAACATTAGACATCTTCATGAGAACTTTCAATTCATATGTATAATAATAATAATGTTAAATCAACCAATTAAAAGCAATCATCGTTTACTAACCTTGTAAACATATACATATTATTTAAATAAATTATTTAATAAATACTTTAAATCACTATTCATGTATAATTTATTATTTTCAATAATTTCTTTTAATAAATACTTTAAAATATTGAATCACTATTCACGGCAACTTTAATTCAAATTAATTCAAATTCAAATTATTATTATTATCATAATTATATATTAATTATTAATTTATATTAATATTAATTAATATAATAGTTATATAGGATAGTGTTCTTACAGAACCCTCTTTATTGTGAGGATGTGAGAACCAATGTAACACAACAAAATAAACCCACTACACCACCAACCCAAACGTAAAAAAAACTCAACCCCCACTCCTTAAAAACCTAAAAACACCTACCCCCCCCACCAAAAAAAAAAAAAAAAACTAAACCCCCTCCCGAAGCTTAATGCTAAAAAACTAAACCCCAAAACCCTAAAAAACCTAACCCCCCAAACCCCCAAACTTAAAAAATCGAAAAAAACATACATTTTTAAAAAAATATTTTTTATAAAAAATCGTTGGTTTTCTTCATAAAAAATATATAAACTTTTTTATGACGAAAACCAGCGATTTTATATAAAAATATTTAAAAACATTTGTATGCATTTTAGATTTTTTAGGTATTTTTGATTGTGTTCACATTGGTTCTCGCGGTTCTTGCAATAAATGGTGATTTTAACAGATCATTCTCATATATATATATATACATATGTATATATATAGTAGGGTTCATTTGAGAACCACTTTATTTGAGAACCACAAGAACCAATGTAACACACAAAAAAAAACTTAAAAAAATCTAAAAAACACACAAAAAATTATATATATATATATATATATATATATTATAAAAAATAGCTATATTTTGTCACTAAAAAAATTATTCGAGTAACAATTATCGATGCACATGTATATGTATCATTTCTTTGACAAATTTCGTAATACATTACTAGTAGTAGACAATTGAACTTTCATTTACACTACCATCCGTAATACACTACTTTTACATTACCAATATTAAAAATGAGCATGTGTATCATTATTTATAACCATGATATAATGTGTTTTGGTACAAAAAATTTATGAATGATAAAGTAGGCCTATATAGATGTTTTTGGTTAGTTATATCTAGTGGTTGATGGTTTGGTTATATTTGTCACTTTATAATGTAATATGTTGTTTGAATGGTATGAAGGGTGTTGATGTACATGTGAGTAAAGTGAAAATAATATACATATTGGTAATGGTATTGTTTTTTTTTGGTAATGTTGGTAATGGTATTGTATTATGGGTGATAGAGGTAATGGTATTGTATTATAGATGCTATGAAGTAATGATAGCGTATTATGGATGATATGATAAATGAAATGAAAAGTATATTCAAAGTAGTGTATCATGCACATGTGCATTTCTAATAATGGTAATGTAGAAAATAGTGTACGAATGGTATTGTAAATGAAAGTGCAATTGTCTAATATTGG
The DNA here is from genome assembly GCA_947069175.1 of Scalesia atractyloides. Classification (NCBI taxonomy): domain Eukaryota; kingdom Viridiplantae; phylum Streptophyta; class Magnoliopsida; order Asterales; family Asteraceae; genus Scalesia; species Scalesia atractyloides. Next base: position 70,540,271 of record CAMTDV010000013.1, on the reverse strand, counting down.
TAATGTATTACGTAATTTGTCAAAGAAATAATACATATGCACATGTATATCAATAATTGTTACTCGAATTTTTGACGATGTATAGTGATTTAAAATAAATATTTAAAAAAAATGTGTTTTTTTAAATTTTTTTAGGTGTTTTTTGGTTGTATTTACATTAGTTCTCGAGGTTCTCACAATAACGAGTAGTTCCTAACGTATCCTTCACACACACACACAGATATATATATATATATATATATATATATATATAATTTAAATAATTTTCTTTAAATAAATACTTAAAAATGTTGAATTATTATTCATGACAACTACAAATTAATAATATAATATAATATAATATAATATAATAATTTCAGGTTGCTTTTAAAGTTTAAAATATATATATATATATATATATATATATATATATATATATATATATATATATATATATATATATATATATATATATATATAACATGTATCTTTAATAATGGATATCATTATATACTTATCTACACTCAATATAGTTCCTCTTGTTCTCTTCCAAGTTCATTGGTTGTTCAAGATATGGGACACTACTAAGCGAATACCAAATACTTTTTAGGACCTTAAACTTTTAAAAAAGATTACTAAGAAGTTCTCACATTTCTTGTCTAATAAACTTGCTCTAATAAAAGTTGTATTTTTTTTATTTTTACTTATTGTAAATGGGTCAGCTATTTTCACACCCTCTAAATTATAATTTCACATCAGTCAAAGAACGATCATCCAACAAACAACTGAACGGCTGTTCAAGCAAGTAGGGCTAGCGTCACCACCTGTCAGCTCTCCACATGGTTGTCTAGGACTACAACACCAACGACCATCTATGTATATGCTGTCTTGAGTGTTAATGTAAGACCCTATCTTATTATATTGAAATTTCTATAAAATTTAGTATTTAAACATGTAACTGCGAATACACGTCACTCAAATTTTCAAGTTTATTAAAACTTTATCTCCATATCTAAACAATTTAACATGTTATCATTTTTGTTTTAACAAAACCAAGTGCGGAAGCTTCGTCCTTGATCGTGTTTGGTTCTTCGTAGAGCTTGGTCCTCCTTCGGTGCTCCCAATCATCACCTATATTTCATAATTTATGAAATACATTAGTTATAAATAGTTCACAACATAACCGAATAAACCCGAAGGCCTAAAACAATAAAAACAAAACTTTCGTTTCAGACTCCACCGTAAGCTACGGTGACCACTGTAGCTTACGGTCAAGCTTTACGGTCCTAGCTTCTTGTCTTACGGTTAAGACTTCCAGTTTCAACACAACAGCTGCTTACCGTAAGCTACGGTAGGCCACCGTTGTCACACCCCGACCCGCAGCGGAAATAAGAGTCGGGGCATAATTGGGTTATCACCAAAGCACATGACATTTACTATTATGTTCCATTATTAAATGAAGTCAAAGTTACATTTCTCAAACGTTCAAACATGTTCATTCATTACAAAGGAAAAAAACCAAACATAATAATCCAAATACTAAATCGTTTTATTTCTTCTAATCCAGGTCCTACGTGTTCCTAGCTGCTGCTGGTTCACCTGTATCATGTGTAAAATGGGAGGTTTTTGGTCAACATAAGTTGGCGAGTGAACCTTATAGATAAACATTTAATAATGACTTTCTGGTTAGTTTATCAATAAAATATTGTGCATAATCATAAAAGAGCATATGTATGAAATCAAGCAATGGCAACATCAGTTACAATTATAACATACATTAACAATCGATAGCATACATGAACATACCAACATCATATGATAATTAACATAAATGAACTGTGAGATCGAGGCTCAATCAAACGGAGCCGATCGTATTGCATGAACTGAAAATGTAAATTGAACTGTGCGCTCAAGGCTCAATCAAACGGAGCCGAGCGTATTGCATGTATTGAAATGTAAATAAAATGACCGATCAAGGCTCAATCAAACGGAGCCGATCGTGCGGGCACGCCCTGATCAACCGCATAATAAAATGGGGATCAAACTCAACCTCGAGGGATGGGGAGCTACGGCCTCAGCAATTGCATGTACTGAAATAATAATTTGCAAACAATAATAACTACTTATCAGCAACAACTAACACACATGTCATGATATGATATATGCACAATAACTTAGTTATAATAAGTAAGTGAACAAGACACATGATACACCCAAAAAATATGATTAAAACGGGGAATTTGAAGGGTTCACTCACATTGGGTGCGTTGGATTTGAGTTGGTGAGATACGCACGATTTGGACGGAGCGAGTCAACGAGGAATCACTGACCTAAATTATAATGGGAAAAATATATTAAATGGATGGATTTTATTAAAGATTTTAATGGGATTTTTAGATATATTTTTTTTGTGAGTTTATGGCTATTTTCTATCCTTAGAAATGTTATTTTTAAGTATTTTTAATTGATTTTTAATTTAAATTAAACAAATAAATATTTAAAAAAAATAATTTTTTTTACTGTTTGACCGTTGACCGTTGACCGTTGACCGGTTCGGTCAGCGGTAATACTTGCGCCGAGCGGGATTCGAACCGGTGACCTTCCGTTCACGCGCACGTAGCTCTACCAACTGAGCTACGTGACTAACCCGTTAGGATTCCAGTTTTAATTATATTTATGCACTTATTCGAGCTTACCGAAAATTCCTTTATTTTACAAAACGTTTTAATCTCATTGAACCGGTGTTTGTGACGGGACTCGATCGCGTGACGTGCAGTTTGTTTTGCACACAGTCCACCGCTGGACTGTGTGTCTAACCCGGTTATATTCTTGAATTATATTATACTTAACAACTACTCGATCTAACCCGGTTAGTTTTATGAATAAAAAGGAATGTTATTACGCAGTGTGTGTGTAGTAAGGATCGAACTCGGGACTCGTATATAAACTTTGCACACAGTCCACCGCTGGACTGTGTGTCTAACCCGTTAACTATCCGAATTTTAATTACTCTTAACCCGTTTTTAGGTTCGTCTTCTTCACTATAATTACCGGTTTTTACTCAGACCACCGGTTCAGGGTTCTACCACTTAAATAACATGATTACTAGTTTGAATGAACAAACCGAACAGTTTGGGGAAAAGAGATACCGGACAGGTCGTCTTCTTCAGAAAGTCCGGCGAGAACAGGTAACTCTGTTTTTGAACCTCCGGCTGAGAGAGTCTAACAACAGAATTAAAGAATTAGATTTGAAATTGAACCAGAGTACATGGATTATTAGCACGATTGAATGTGTTTACCGTTAACTAGCGTGTTTCCGGCGAATTCCAGAGTTTCTCCGGCGAACCCAGAAAATCCAGCAAGTCTTCTGTGACTGGTTTTGAGTGACGGTTTAATGTTAGTAGTGTCCTAACAATAGATTGAAACAGCAAGAGAGGAAAATCTTACTGGTTTGAGTTGAACACGGTTTTCCGGCGAGATTTGCAGAGAATTCCGCGACAGTTTTCTTGTGCTCAAAGGACTTGAAAACGCGACGAAAAGGGATTGGAGTGTATTTGAGACGGTTCTGAATCGTATAAATGATTGGAATCTGAATTATTTGGAGCTTGAATGTCTTTCGGTTTCAAAAACCCAAAACTTGAAGTTCATTCAATCTGAACTTTAATTAGAAACCGATATTCATCGGTTATAAGTTAACTATGCGAACAAAAACTGATTTGGCGGTTCAGTTTACCGATTTCCGTTAATCAGATATCATTAACCGTTAAGTCGTGTATGCGTATAAAATTCAATTGCTTTCATAATGTTAACAGAAAACAATTGGTGGCGGAGTGGTTTGGAGACGGAGAGATAAGTCATTGGAGGCAGTTGACCCGGGTTCGAGTCCGGTCAGCTCCAAATATTTTTTATTTATTTTATTTTAACTTTTTATCAAATAAAATTTTTATAGTTTAGTTTATATATTAATTATGTAACGTTTAAACTCGAAATACTCATAAATATTTAATTTAATTTCATATCTTGGTATTTGATTACAAAACGGAGCGGGTTTTGGAGACCCGATTTATACAAATGTTACAACCGTAGCTTATGGTGGTTTGTTGCAGCCTTTTTAAATTTTGCTGTTTTTCTTACGAAAACTTCCGTGACATGTTACCTTTTCACCCGTTTCCTATGAAACTGATTTCTAAATGTCCCTAAAATATTTTCTTACATATTTAACCCAAATTCCAAATCCCGGATTCTTAACTTTTATGAATTACACGTTCATTCCCGGTTTATGCTCATATTTTTCGATTTTGCCATTTTGTCCCATTTTAATAAAACTACACATTTACGCATCCATTTCGGTATGCATAAACACTCCATTATTACCCGTATAGTTGCATTAGCGAAATACTTCGCCTTATTCAACTAAACCTTTATTTATTTATTATTTTGACCCGTTTGGTTGTTTTAGCGTTATCTAATGCTTATTTCAACCAAACCTTATCTATCTTATCATTTCCACACTAAGATATCTATCTATTTCCAATTGTTCGAAAATTTGTTTACCTACATATTTAACTTGAAATCCTCAACTCGGATTCTTAATTCTTATGAATTACGCATTCACTCTTGGTTTATGCGTATATTCATTTTGACCCATTAAGAGATTTAAACGTATAAACTTAAATCTCACTTCCTCTTACTTTATTTCTAGTTTTCATACTAAAATATCTATTTTCATTCCACCACAAATATAAATTATGGTGGATTGATTATAGAAATGTTATATTTTCAATTCTACCATTCGGTTTGACATTTTTACGAAAAAGACCTAATATGAGGCATTAAGCCAAAACGGCTTATGCTTTTCGCTTTTACATTACCAAAGGGTTTTATCATATTATAAAACTCATTTTTAAACTAATATTAGAGTCGTTTACTTATTTCAGCAGTCGAGGGCATTTTGGTCAACTTAGACCCTTCTTTACGATGAAGGACTTACAATATCATGTTTTGACCAAAATGAACATTTAACCATAATCTATATAAAATCATTATGTTCTTAAGAACATAATGTTTACGAATTAGATTATTATATTTACCTTACCTTAGATAATCCATTATTCATTCACGACTCATTTAACCCTCAACGGACCATAAGTCCTCTTTGAGAGTTTGATCCATTACACACCTGGCTCGGCTTATAGCATTGATCCGTTCTCATATCATTCTCTATTAGTTACTATGTAATAGCGATGCTAATCATACTCTATTCTTTCTATGAGCACAAAAACTCAACAAAAGACCATTAGTCATTTTTGTCAAATGATGATAATATCACAGTTTGACTCGTTTGGTCTAAATGACCATCTATCATTTTGGGATGATATTAATTTACCATCTCACCCTTTAATCCATTTTCGGTTTACACCTTATAGTCATATTACTTAGGGTCGTTTCTTAAATTTGTTCGACCCATTATGGTTTATGTATAAAGTGTTGTTTTTTAAAAGTTTAGTGTTTCTTTGTCAGCTCGTGACCGAATAACTATTTTTACCCTTCTTATTCCTTATGGTTTACTCCATAAGGGATCTTTTTCAGAATTTCTTGTTTATTTGTCATTACATGACTATATTACCATTTTACCCCTTGTATCATCAAATATGGTTTAATACCTTTTTCACTTGTTCCAACCCGTATCTATCCGTGTCGGAACTTTATATTTTGAAATCTCGTCCCGAATGCCCCAAACACTTATGCAACTACATAAGTAGATCTATTATTTTAAAGATGTAAGTTTTACTTACCTTGAAGTTCGATTATGCCTTTTTCCGCGTAGTTGTTCCGTTTGACCCGCTTCTTTTCAAGCCTCCACCTAGCTTGTCAAGCGTCAAATATCATTTATTATTCGCAAAATTGGCTAGATTAGTCATGATTTATCAAGACTATCCCACATTACGAACTTTACGCCAAATTTACCATTTGATCTTATTATTGGTCAGTTTGACTTTTTAAGAGTCAACTGTCTATTAGCATATGAAATGCACATTAAGTTCGACAAACTCGTTTAGACCTTTCACCAATTATACGGTAGGCGTCATTTCTAGGCCACCATTTAAGTTATGTTTCCCATAAAACTTGTTACATTATTTCAACAAAATTTCAATCATTGTATGCCAATCTATCAATCTTATGCAAGAACTTGGGATTGTTTCATCACTATGAAACAACCCATTGCATCATATATATGGAATTTACCCAAACATTAAACTTAGCCAAATACTTTAAACATTCATGTTCATATGATGATTTTAAGTATATATTAACATGTGTTTAACATCAATCTCATCATATCATCAAAACCTTTTGAAGTAATGTATGAACATTTATTCGAACCTCTAATTTGTCCAAATATTTTACACATACATACAAATATGATGATCATGAACACTTATTTACCATCAATTTCATCATATAATAAAAACCTACTTCATAATCTACTTATTATTCACTAACAAGTAATCCTTCATCAAATTGTGCATATTTTCTTTAAGTCCAACGAAATCAAGCATACACATTCACTTAATTTCATCTTTGGATCATAATCTAACTATCTAATTGCAAGTATTCAACTTGTCTCAAGTTATTATTTTTCACCAATCTAAGTTTTGAGACATACCTTATGATCCCCTCGATTAGGTGATCGTTTATATGCGTTCATGCATCGATTCCGAGCTCAATTCATCCTCCAATTTGATGATTTAAGAAGAACAAGGGTTTGCTCCTTGTTCTCCAGCCGTAGAACACACACACATACACATTCACTATGTGTTTTATGTTTTTAATTTTTTGATATTTATAATACAAGTTCCCTTTTTGGCAGCTTTGGTCCCTCAAGTTTAGTTTTGATTATGAATGAGACTACAACTCATTGTTTGGTTACTTGTATACATGTTTTTAACTAGGTTTATTTGTTCCTAGTTATTTTGTTTATAGTTTAACTTTCACCGCTAACGGTCTTTTACCCGCTCTTTAATATTAACGTGGTTTGCTTACCAAACCCGTTTTTGAGGTGTTACAGTTAAGGATGATCGTTTTCTAGTTTTTTATTTTTAAAATTTGTATTCTTAATTTATTAGATATACTTATACCTCATAGTCTAATGTATAGATGATTCACTAGCCGTAGCAACAACCAAATCCATTTGTCGGCATGATTAACAAACTGAATCCTTGTGGTGATTTCTCAATAACAACTGATTTTAAAGTAGTTATTGCTGGTTTTCTAAATAAGCAAGTTTCTAGGAAGCGAAAATTTTGTTATATCCATAAGAACATTTCCACTTCGTCTAGTTCTAAATTACAGAGTAACCACGGAATCCACTACCGGTAGCGGCAACAAAATCCATAGCGTACACCGCATTCGAAGATTTGATAGAATGTGTGTTGGATCTCAACACTTCTCCATGGATATCTAGCTAAGCCTTCATGAAACTTGTTAATATGAATGAATGCAACTAGTATGAAAACTAGGGCATTTAATTATAAGTTCCCCAATGATCAATCTAAATTTGGCAAGTCAAAGTCAAAAGCATCCTCCTTAGAACTCATTAGTTGATTAAATAGTGACACGTGTTGTATTTTTTAATTTAGTCTATTTAAGACTAATAGGGACTAAAGGTGTCAATATGCTCAAATTGAGCCTCTGAGTGTCTGTATGATGTCAACATGCATAAAACGTAAGCCTCTTGAGTGACTGATATGTCAACATGCTTAAACTTGGCCTCTGAGTGACAGATATGTCAGCATGCCCAGCCTCTGAGTGACATCGGAGTCAACATGCTTATAATGGGCCTCTGAGTGGTCCTTTACGAAGTCCTATCTCTCATATGTTCCATTTGTTGGACGAGAAGGATTAAATCCTTAAATATGTGAAAGTGGGATGATGGAGGGGTTAAAAGTGTCAACATGTTAATTTATACCTCTGAATGACCTTTAACAAACCGAGAGCTCGACAATATCCGGGTATATGCCAAATATTGGTTACGGAGGGCTAAATATGCTAAAAAGGTGTTTTAGAAGGTTTTATAAGTTGAGGGGCTAAAAGTGTCAAACTTTGAAAACTGACACGGGGCGCGAGAGGCAAGGCCTTGGCCTCTCGCGGGGCGCGAGAGGCCTGTGTCTGCAGAAAATTGCCTTGGCCTCCACACAAATTGCCAAAAACCAATGTATTCGAAACTATGGATTCCCAAACAGCTATGCCACGTTTTCGGACACTTGTAAACTCCTGCTTACACCCCTTAGCACCTGACATCACCTCTTTCAAGCTCTCCAACTATAAATAGGTGCCAAGGTTCACCATTTGAACTTGCACCTTTCTCATTCACAACTCTATCTCCCTCCTCTGGAAGTTCCTATCTGAAAGGAGCATCCAACTTAGATCTATTGCTTTCTAGAAACCTCTTGTAAGTGTTCCTTCCTCTTGCATTTTCGTTTATAGGCTATTATAGCCAAAAGTCAAGCGTCTTACGAAAAACGCCTTGACTTTCGGTTAAGACCATTATGGTCCAGCCATTGTTCGTAAGGAACATGGCTAAGTGATCGTAATAAGTTAGGTGTTAGTCCCTATAAAGGGCACCTCCTGAAGATCATGTTTGCTAGACCAATTGACGGGTCAAAGTTATTATAATAAAAAGTCAAACATGCCACTTTTCGGAAATGTTATAATTTGATCTTACATATATGTTATGAAACCTTTTTTGACACTTAAACAAGTTAGTAGTAATTATTAGAACATGTAAGAATATGTTCGGCTCATCAATTTCAGTTCTAGGGTTGGTTCGCAACCGAAAGTCGCGAAATTTGACTTCTTCTTTGACTTTCGATTCTGACCCGATATAGATTCATTAACTACTGATATAAAGTTGCATTATGATCATAATATAACATAGCATAACCCTCTAAGGTTATATTACATGATCATAATCAGAATCTGAGTTTATGCACAAGTTCCGTAACTATGTCATTTTGACTAAAATGCCCTTTTTGCATAAAAAGAGGTTTTAAATGATAATGAACTTGGAAATGAGTTTCCTGCTGATATAATATTATGAGTAGGATCATTTGGGATGACAAACCAGATTATAAACTGAGTTTATTAACAATTCCTTGTATAATATCGATAAATGACGATAAGGCCCTTGTGGTTTATAAAAATGGTCTTAATCACATCTTTTCAAAGCAAATATTTTTCCTACTGATATGTTATATTAAATAACATATCTAAGACATGTTAACCTGACCCTAACATCAGTTTTCTTTAAACATCACACAAATCGTCATTTTACGACATAAGCGTCATTTGGGCGCATAGTATGGTTTTAGACCATATTTACCAACCAAGACTTGTTACCTAATGATTTTTAAACTTATTTTAAATATTTTTACAGCAGGTACAAGATAAAAACTCAGAATCTCAAATAATTTATAAACTATGTGTAAAATGACCAAAATGGCCCTTCGGTGCATAGTTTGGTCATAAAAGATAAATTACACATATAATTAATATCCTACTGATATTATATCATAAATAAGTTATTTTTCTAGAATACTTATGGTTATAACATTAAATTATATTCAAGTTCCTTTTATAAGGTATGAAATTACCAAATGCCCTTATGAGGCATAGTTTCGTTTTAAAACCTTAACAGGCATAAAAGGTGATATCCTGCTGATATTACAACTTATTTAAAGTGTAATGGCATATAGAACTTGTCCATGACTTATCCGGTTACCCGATGTCGCTGATATGCGTACGGTTAAGCATATGTAACTAATTTACGAAAATTAACCGAAACGGGTATAACCTTGTCATTTAAGTCTCAAAATCCAGAATGTTTATAGTTTATCCATATTACACAAGTCAAAGTACTTGTTGTGATTAAACTACATTTTATCCAATCATCGTTTAATCTAGCGTTATACGTATTGACCATGTACGCTAGTCGGTCTAAGTCTATGACTTAAGAAAGACATTTTATTTAATTGGTTAGCTTATGCCATAATCCAAACTAGAGACATTCCGGTAAATGCTATATGCACTTAGTGCTTTTGTGTACAGCTGAGTTAATAAATATTGCGTTTAAACGAAGACCACCTCCCATGCAAGAAGATGTGCACAAGGAACCGGTGGAACAACCCAATCGCCACCAGAACCGCCAAGGAGGAAAAGAGGAGCACGTATGTCAACACGTGCGGGCCAACGGTCGGGATCGCTGCCACATTTTCCCAAACCTTACCCTACTATTCACGAGGACCCACAAATGTGTGGACCCTCTAATGGTCACCTGTGGTGGAACCAACACCACCACCAATGGCTCAACCACCACCGTCGGGTTATAATAACCCTATCCCTGTCACACCCCGACCCGCAGCGGAAAAGGTGATCGGGGCATGATTGGGTTATCATCAAAGCTCATGACATTTATTATGCGTTTCATATTCATTAATACATTTTAATGGAAATTTACAAATGATATTACAACATGTTCTAACTATCAATCTAAGCTTCTTTGTTCTCTTCTAAGGCATATCCTATGTTTTCCTTGCTTCACCCTGTTCACCTGTATCATGTGTAAAAGGGTTTTTGGATCAACATAATGTTGGCGAGTGAATCCTATGGAAACATTTGAACAAATTTACTTAAATTGATTATGAAATATGTGCACAACCAAACATGAGTAAAAATAGATGTAAACTTAATCAACAATCATAAGATATTAAATGAAACACACATGAACAATAATGGAACATTTAGACGCACGCGATGCTCAACTCGTCTCCCACGAGGAACCGAGGGGCCTAATGAATGAATTGCATAAACATGATAATATGAATGACACAACTACAAACAATATAAACTCAATGATACACACATGAACAATAATGAATTTGATTTGAGGCACGCGTTGTTCAACTCGTCTCCCACGAGGAACTGATGGGCTTAATGAATAAGTTTCATATAATTTGACAAAAGGAAATAAGTAATCACAACAATATAAACAATCTAAGTTTAGGTCATGATGTGGTATGGCACAAGTTTAAATAAATAAGTTAATTATTTTTATGACACATGACACACCCCAAAACGTGTAATTTAAAAGGGGGAGTTGTAAGATTCACTCACAGTGGGTGCGTTCGGTTGATGATGTTGAATGCACGCGAAGTGGTTTTAACCACGAGTGAGATTAACCTAGATAAATCGCATTATGGTTTGGTAAGTAAACGGATTTTATTAATCTATTTTAGTAGGATTGTTGGGTGTATTTTTGTGAGTTTAAGGCTATTTTCTAACCTTAATAATGTTATTTTTAAGTATTTTAAATTGATTTTTAATTAAAATAATTAAATAAAAATAATAAAAAAATTTGACTTTTTCTGACCGTTGACCGTTGACCTGACCGTTGACCGGTTCGAGTCGGAATATAAGTGCGCTAAGTGAGGCTCGAACCCGAGACCTCCCGTACGCGTGCACGCAGCTCTACCAACTGAGCTACGTGTCTAACCCGTTATATATCTGATTTTAATTATATATATATATTAATTATGTTTAAACAGAAATCCTTTATTTTTAAAAACGATTTAAATCAATTCGGACGGTGCGCTCCACAGGTCTCGAACCCGGGACCTGTGGCTTAAACTAACACACAGTCCATCGCTGGACTGTGTGTGCAACTTGTTAACTTTACTGATTTTTATTATACTTAAACACAAATTAGTTATTTCCTTTTCTGTCTTAATTAAAAAGAATAGATAATTGTCCGAGTCGGTGCAGTAGCCCGGACTCGAACTCGTGACCTGTGATATAAACATACACACAGTCCACCGCTGGACTGTGTGTCTAACTTGGTTATTATTTCGGTTATTAATATACTTAACATATACCAGTATGACTCCGGTTCGGTTAATAAAAAAAAATCATTTTTATTAAGGCGACGTGTGTGGAAACAAGATTCGAACTCGAGACCTTTGCGTTTAATGTGCACACAGTCCACCGCTGGACTGTGTGTCTAACCCGATTAATAAGTTGATTTTAATTAAACTTATATGATACCGAACTTCATCTTCTTCGCTGAGTTTTTAACCAGAATCGACAACAGAATGGTTCGAAGTTTTAATCGGTTTCTTAGTGTGTTTCAGTTCATCATGGTGAGATATAAGTGAAAAGAAAAAGAATTTAAGCGAAGAGGTATACCGACTGTCTTCCTCTGTTTTCCGGCAGAACTCCGGCGACAGCAATAGGCTCCGGCGACGAGTGTCTTGCAGCAGAGAAACTTCAGAAAGCTTACAAAATATGTGGGTGACTTCGGTATAAGTTCAAATGGTTTAGTAAGGCTCAGAAATGAGGAAACCAGTTTTCCGGCGACGAACAGATTAATTCCGGCGAGTGGAATTACGCCGAGAAAAGGTGTGGTTTTGAGCGAAAAGGTTTGCAGTGGGTTGTGGGTGAATTTATAGGGCAAATCGTCGAAGAACCTGGTCTGATTTCCGACTGTATTCATCGGTTATAAAAACTCCGGCGGTTATGGTTTGGTCGCGGACTCAGACGTTGGTTATAACCGATGTCTTAGTAATGGTTTACGTTATAACGTAAGTTGTCGTTAAGACTCGCGAGATTTCCGGGATTTCCGACGACTGAACTATTGGGCGCCGGTTTTGAATTCGTAACGTCATGATATCAATTAAATGATTCTATTATTTAACAAATAACATCAGTGGCGCAGTGGTTTGTGTGTTGTGTGCTAATTCGTTTGCTGAACCGGTACTGACCCGGGTTCGAAACCCGGCAGAGACCTTTTATTTTTATTTTGCGATTTTCAGCAGTTTTTCAAAAACTAAATATATATTCCCGTATAATAATCGATTATGTATCGTTTAAAATTATTTTGGGCATTTAATTCGCAACGAAATTTTTGACTGACTGTTCGGTTGATAAACGGAGCGGGTTTGGTAAATCCGTTTTTGACGGATGTTACAATCCCAACATATACGGATACGTCTGGATATGATCTTTTTAATCCATCTACACCTGTTGATTACCAAGCATTGTCGCATGACCCTTACATGCAAGCGGTCATGCATAACACACTTTACCCATCTCCTTTCCCACCTACTTATCCACCTACTGGATATCCAAGTTATGGATATCAGTATCCTATTATACCATAACCACAACCTCCGCCGCCACTTGAGGCCATCAATGAGGCCTTAGAACGAATAAAAGAAATGCAACAACAAGCGGAGAAACTAGAGAAGAAGACGAATAAGTTCTTCAAGAAACTCTCCAAGTTGGTTAAGGGAAAGAAGGACGAGTGAAGTCTCTTCTAATATATGTTAGTCCCTGTAAGGACATTGTTATTTCTTTAAGTCCCTGCGTGGACATATTTATTTCTTTAGTCCTTTCATGGACAGTTTGTTTCATTGTTTCTAGTATTGTAATATCTATTGGAATTTAATAAAGTAATTTTTGGAATTATATGTATATGTATTCATCCTCTTCAAGCAAGCGTCTCGGTTTTGCTCGAAATTTATGCTTTGCTATATAATTCCAAAAGGCCTTAATGGATTTGATTATGCCAAGTGGCACATACCACACATTGACTAAGAAATGATAGTTAAGAATAAAAGGTCTTCTATCAGGATAGTTAAGGGAAGTTATCCTTCTGTCCAGAGGTGGTGGACTAGGTTCAAGCCTCCAAGTTCGTTAAGGTCCAACGTGACCGGGACCACTAATCAATCATTAGGGTACTCTTATGTTAACATTAAGGAATGTTCATACTCCTAGTAGTGTGACTTGAGGAACCACACTAGCCGTCTAGGTAAAAGGACGATGTCCTAAGACCTATTGTATAGCCTTTGTGATCAATGTGATCCCGGCTAAAGTCATCAATATGATGACAAGTGACAGGCCAACGTGCCATAAGTTACATCTGTTATGAGTAGGCCAACGTACCATAAATTTACATCTGTTATGATGTAGGCCAACGTTCCATAAATTTACATATGTTATGAAGTAGGCCAACATGCCATAAATTTACATCCGTTATGCTGTAGGCCAACTTGCCATAAATTTACATCCGTTATGATGTAGGCCAACGTGCCATAAATTTACATCTGTTATGATGTAGGTCAACGTGCCATAAATTTACATCTGTTATGATGTAGGCCAACGTGTCATAAAATTTTATCTGTTATGATGTAGGCCAACGAGCCATGAATTACATCTGTTAGTGACAGGCCAACGTGCCATATTATTATGTCTATTAGTGACAAGCCTATAAGCTGTAAATAAGTGTCTGAATGACAATGACAGTTGTGACATTACGATCCACTGTCTAATATTATACAGACTATGTCCACATTGTAATTTGCCTTTGTTGGTCTTATTAAGACCTAGGCCAAATATAGATATGATAAGCCTAAGAGTTGTGATATTATTCACATTAGCTTAATGGGCGATGGATTGTTATATCAAATGTTTAAAGCCAATATGGTTGTTATACCATGGCTAAGAGAAATTTTGTTTGATGTTTAGAGCCAAAGCTTCAAAATGGTAAACTCGGACGAGGCACAGAGTAGTCACCGAGAGATTAGCTCTAACAAGGCTGAAAATATAGCCGTTAATAACGATGACTTCCAAGCTCGCATAGATGCAATTGTGGGAAAGGCCACGGAAAAGGCCATAGAAAAACTTAGAGAGTCGAGTGCTACTCGCTCCAGACCATTATCAATCGCACCATCTCTAGCTCATAAGGAGAGCTCAGTTCACTCTTCAAATGCGAAGAGTGAACCAAAGAAAATAGAATTTGCTGATAGGTCCCGTTCTTCAAAAGACATATGTACCTACAAATATCCGTCTCCTGTAAACCCCAGGATTTTAATGGGGAAAAAGGAGCAGTAGAAGTCTTGAATGGCTTGATGAGATGGAAACGATAGTAGATATCAACAGTTATGCTGATAAGGATGTGGTCAAGTATGTATCACAGTCCTTTAAGGGCGATGCCCTAATTTGGTGGAAGGCTATGATCCAATCTACAGGTAAAGTACACCTGTACAACTTAGGATGGCCTAAGTTTGTCGAATTAGTCAAGGAAACATACTGCCCACCTCATGAGGTGGAGAAATTAGAGACAGGCTTTCTAAATCTTTCAATGAAGAACCTAGACTGTCGGAAGTATGTTTCTGACTTCAATTCCCTGTCTAGGTTAGTTTCATATTTAATCACCCCAGAAAACCAAACGCATTGCACATTTTATAAATGGGTTAGCGCCTGAGATAAAAGGCATGGTAAAGGCTGCTCAGCCTAGTACCTATAGGTCAGCTGTTGACCTATCTCTCTCTATCACCCTAAATGTAGTGAGGCAGAAGTCAGTCAAATCCGAGATTAACGTGAAAAGAAAGAGAGAAGATGATAATTCCCAGAGATTTAATCAGAAAAATAAAGGGAGATTTGGGTTCAGGAGGAACCAAGATATGTCGAGTGTAATGCCTACATGTAAAAATTGCAACCGTAAACATTCGGGACAGTGTAGTATTTGTAACACCCCAAAATATTAAATTACATAAATAATAAGGGGCATTTAACCCAGTTAGTGGAAAGCAAAGGGATGGGTTATTAACGTCTCTAAAATATATAAAAATTTATATTCAGTGTAAAAGTAAAATATATTACGTCCATAATTATTTATTGGATTTGAGAATTTATTTTTGCTAAATAACTAATGAAAATGTTTAAATAGTGCCCAAGTATAATAAACCGAAACTTAGAGGGCTGAATTAGACACTTGGTAAACTGGTTAATATAAATAGGGAAAAATAAAAACCCAAAACACACAAATGTGTGTTCATTGCATCGCCTAGAAACAAGCAGAAGGAGAAGAAGACCATTTCTAAACCTAGAATCCACAATCCATCAAATTGAAGGCTGAATCAAGCCCTAAATCAGTGTATGAATTGAGATTAAGGATCACCCGAGCTAGAAAACCATAAGGTATGTTGAATTTCAATGTTTAGCAAGGGTTAGGGAGTTTGATAAATAATACAAACTTCAATATAAGCATCAATTGTAGGTGTGATAATAGGATTTAGATGTATTTTAACCTAGAGGCAAACCCTTGATGAAAGATAGTGGTCAAAGAACACAAAATTAAGTAATTGAACGATGATGGATATTTGTGTTAATTGGGTTTTAGAGAAGGGTGAAGTGTAGATGTTATTATGATTAACCTATGCTTATGAAGTTTAATAAACCGAGATTTTTATGTGAATAGGATTATATTCGGAAATTACTCGTTTGTTATAGTATAAATATAAAGACACCAGATGCCTTATTTTGCAATATTGAATGTAACGTATAAATCCGTACTTACATGTGTTCGATGATTTCTTAAGAAAATGTTATGCTTGGTAATATGATAATCGAATGCAAAGCATATATGATGAATTTGATGAAGTTGGTATCTAATGCTATTCATATAGACCATTTAATAATTAGATGGGTTGTTCAATATAGACAACTCGAGTGAAAGGACGGGTGATAAAGCTGAAGGCGATTTATGACAAAAAGGAAAGCTCTAAGGTACGTGGCTTATCTTTCTTTAAGAATTTATTTATAGTTCTTCTATTAACATGAGTTGAATGAATCGATCATGTTGTATTTTGTATAAAAGCGAAGTAGTTCGCTAATATGACCGAACGGGTCAAATAATGAGAAATAATCGTTTAATCATATGAAAGCGATGGAGATCACTAAATACGACCAAACGGGTCAATAGTATGAAAATAATGATTTGATCGTATAAAAGCAATGGAGTTTGCTAATACGGTCAAATGGGTCAAATAATATGAAAATGATGGTTTGATCGTATAAATCGATGGAGTTCGCTAATATGACCAAATGGGTCAAATTATATGAAAAATTATTGGTGATAGTATAAAAGCGATGGAGTTCGCTAGTACTACCAAACGGGTCAAACAATATGAAAAACAAAGGTTTCATAGTATAAAAGCGAAGTAGTTCGCTAATTGGACCAAACGGGTCAAATAATGGGAAAATAATGGTTTAACTATATATAAAGCGATGGAGTTCGTTAATATTACCAAATGGGTCAAATTAAAATGAAAAATGATGGTTTGATCGCACAAAAGCGATAGAATTCGCTAAAGTGATCAAGAAGGGTTAAAAATAAAAGATTGAAAGTTAGATCACGAAAAATGATGAATTTCGCTATATAAACCAAACATGCAAAAAAATTATGGTGGCGACACTTGCTAAGAGATTTATAAATAAATCTTTTAAGCAAGGACCTGATAAAAGGGTAGAATCGGAATAATAGCCGTAAACTGAATAACGGATAAATAAATAATAAGTCAAAGGCTTATAAAATTCAAATATGGTTATTCCGAATGTTGGATTTTGAGTTAATAAGTAAAGGTTAATGGACAAATCATGTAGGAAGAAACATAAGATTAAAAGGATAACCGGTTTAAGCGATACGGAGAATTTCGTGTCGAAACGGCAAACAAAAGAAAAATCTACAGCAAGCCACCGTAGGCTACGGTAGCCCACCGTAGCTTACGGTAGGCTGCTGCTGTAATACAACTTAATTTTAGACCGTAAGACAGGAGGTTATGACCGTAAAGCTCGACCGTAGGCTACGGTGGCCGCGGTAGCTTACAGTGGATTTTGATTTAAAGATATTTCTGATTTGTTGTTTAAGCCATGATTTAATAATCAGTTATTTTATTTATGTCGTATGTGTTACATAAATAAAGTTCTAAATAAATGTTTCCATTGTAGGTGAATTAGTAGATATTGTGGATGTTGATCAAGAATGTTACAGAGCCGAACACTTCCAAAATTTTGCTTCCGCTTTAATTTCCTTTGGTTGATGAATCTTACAATGTTGTAGTGATCATGAATTGTTTTTGTAAAAAAAAAAAAGAAACAGAAGTCATACTTTTGTAATAACTTTTAGTCGTGCTAATCTACTTAAATTGCAATATAATTAATGTTTTTCCTAAAACATCGAGTTAGTGTGTTATAGTATTGATCCACAAACTAGACCCTGTGGTATCTGTAAGAAAATGGGGCATAAAGACTTAGAGTGCAAGGATCTTAAGAATGCCGTCTGCTACAACTGTAATGAAAAGGGGCACATTAAGTTCAACTGCCCCAAGAATGTCACACCCCGACCCGCAGCGGAAAAGGTGATCGGGGCATGATTGGGTTATCATCAAAGCTCATGACATTTATTTTAACGTTTCATATTCACTAATACAATTTAATGGAAATTTACATACAACATGTTCTAACTTTCAATCTAAGCTTCTTTGTTCTCTTCTAAGGCATTTCCTATGTTTTCCTTGCTTCATCCTGTTCACCTGTATCATGTGTAAAAGGGTTTTTGGATCAACAAAAAGTTGGCGAGTGAATCTATGGAAAACATTTGAACAAGTTTATTTAATTGATTATGAAATGAGTGCACAACCACACATGAGTAAAAATAGATATAAACTTATTCAACAATCATTAGATATTAAATAAAGCACACATGAACAATAATGGAACGTTTAGAGGCACGCGTTGCTCAACTCGTCTCTCACGAGGAACTGATGGGCCTAATGAATGAATTGCATAAACATGATAATATGAAAGACATAACTACAAATAATATAAACTTAATGATACACACATGAACAATAATGGATTGGTTTTGAGGCACGCGTTGTTCAACTCGTCTCCCACGAGGAACTGATGGGCTTAATGAATGAATTTCATATAATTTGACAAAATGAAATAAGTAATCACAACAATATAAACAATCTAAGTTTAGATCACGATATGGTATTGCACAAGTTTAAATAAACGAGTTAATTATTTTGTGACACATGACACACCCCAAAACGTGTAATTAAAAAGGGGAGTTGTAAGATTCACTCACAGTGGGTGCGTTCGGTTGATGGTGTTGAATGCACGCGAAGTGGTTTTAACCACGAGTGAAATTAACCTAGATAAATAGCATTATGGTTCGGTAAGTAAACGGATTTTATTAATCCATTTTAGTAGGATTGTTGGGTGTATTTTTTGTAGTTCAAGGCTATTTTCTAACCTTAAAAATGTTATTTTTAAGTATTTTTAATTGATTTTTAATTAAAATAAATAATTAAAAATAATAAAAAAAATTTGACTTTTTTGACCGTTGACCGTTGACCGTTGACTTTGACCGGTTCGAATGCGAGTATATGTGCGCTGAGTGAGGCTCGAACCCGAGACCTCCCGTACGCGTGCACGCAGCTCTACCAACTGAGCTACGTGTCTAACCCGAAATATTTCTGTTTTTAATTATATTTATATATTAATTAGATTAATCGAAAATCATTTATTTTAAAAATGATTTAACTGAATCGGACCGGTGCGCTCCACAGGTCTCGAACCCGGGACCTGTGGGTTGCGTTAACACACAGTCCACCGCTGGACTGTGTGTTTAACATGTTATATAAACCAATTTTTATTATACTTAAATACAAACTAAGTATTTTCATTTCTGACTTATTTAAAAAAGTAAATAATTGTCCGAGTCGGTGCAGAAGACCGGACTCGAACTCATGTCCTGCGATTAAACATACACACAGTCCACCACTGGAATTATGATTAGTCCTATATGACTCTACAACCAATACAACAAACACAAAATACTGAAATGAAAAATGTCTGTGCGATCAAGGCTCAATCAAACGGAGCCGATCGTATTGTATGTACTGAAAATGAAATTGTCTGTGCAATCAAGGCTCAATCAAGCGGAGCCGATCGTATTGCATGTACTGAAAATAATAAACTTAATCTAAACAACAATCACACAAACAGCCTATACATGGAACCTCTCATAACCGCCTGATAATGCCTCCGATCATTTGACAAGAATACTTATATATAGGAAGTACCAGCGGCGTATCCACCATATTCTTGTCAAATTTTCATTGACTTTATCCGCAAGTTATGATTAGTTCTATGTGACTCTACTACAACACACAACAACCACAAAATACTGATAATGAAAATGTCTGTGCGATCAAGGCTCAATCAAACGGAGCCGATCGTATTGCATGTACTGAAAATGAAAATGTCTGTGCGATCAAGGCTCAATCAAACGGAGCCGATCGTATTGCATGTACTGAAAATGAATAACTTAATCTAAACAACAATCACACAAACAGCCTATGCATGGAACCTCTCATAACCGCCTGATAATGCCTCCGATCATTTGACAACAATACTTATATATAGGAAGTACCAGCGGCGTATCCACCATATTCTTGTCAAATTCTCATTGACTTTATCCGCAAGTTATGATTAGTTCTATGCGACTCTACAACAAACGCAACAACCACAAGATACTGATAATGAAAATGTCTGTGCGATCAAGGCTCAATCAAACGGAGCCGATCGTATTGCATGTACTGAAAATGAAAAATGTCTGTGCGATCAAGGCTCAATCAAACGGAGCCGATCGTATTGCATGTACTGAAAATGAAAAATGTGGGCACGCCAGGTTCAACCTCATAATGAAATGGGGAACATGCTCAACGCTCATAAAATGGGGAGCGACGGCCTATGAAATTGCATGTACTGAAATAATAACCAATAATTACTCAAACAGTCTACACATGGAACCTCTCATAACCGCCAGATAATGCTTCTGATCCTTTGACAAGAATACTTATATATAGGAAGTACCAGCGGCGTATCCACCATATTCTTGTCAAAGTTTCATTGGCTTTATCCTTAAGTTATGTTTGGTTCTATGTGATAAAGAAAAACATAAAATTAAACGATAGGAGTTGAATCTGGATTTTCGGTGAAGAGGACTAGTTGGGTATCTTCGTTTGGGCCGTCATTATCTTCGACAGGATTGACGTTGATGTTGAAGACCCTTCCTCTTGCTGGTGGCCTAGCGGTTGGGTTTCCTTGGTTTACTTGGTTAACTGGATTTGATTGAGCTTGAGTGTTGATGACGTTAACCAATTGAGGGCATGTGTTTCGAAAGTGGGTAGGGTCGCCACAATTGAAACAAGCTCGATCATGTGGGAACATGGGGTATTGGGGTTGTTGATAGATTGGGTATGTTGAGAGGGAAGAGATTTGGTTTTGAGTGCGGCAACCTTGCTCAAATGACATAGCGTCCACAGTTGCCATATGACAAGTATAGGGATGGGGATAAAAACATTGTTGCATTGAGGGTGAGGCCAAGTATGGTTTCTTATTTTGGGTTAGGTTGAGTTTGGTGCACTTGGTGATTGGAATAGCATTGAGGGTATGGCGTGTGAAATTGGGTTGGTTCGCATTGGATAGCAGCGAAGTTGCGTCTCTTTTGTCTTAAAAGTTGGGTGGAGAAGGGGATTCGGTTTGGGTGTAGTCGGAGGGGTTTCAGTCGATTCTTTATCCTTTTTCTGTTCTTTTTCCTTTCAGAAGTCGTTTGTTCCTGGGGGGAAATTCGGTTTCGGTTCGTGCTCTGAAGCTATCTCTCACTTGCTGCTTCCAAAGTTGCAGGCTTGGTACTTATTACAGAGTCTTGAATCTTTGACGGAAGACCACGAATGTAATGCTCGATCAAACGGTAGAGGGGAGTGAACATGTTGGGAACCATTTGATGTAACTCGAGGAATCTTTTGTTGTATGTGGTGTGGTCTCCTTCCTTTTGCTTCAACGAATAAAATTCATCTTCTAATTTCTTGATTTCGCTCCTTGGGCAAAATCGTCTGGTCATGATTTCCTTCAATTCGTTCCAAGTTAAGGTCATAGCATCTTCCACACCTCGTTTGGCCTTCTCTGTATTCCACCAAGTAAGTGCTATCCCATATAATCGACCGGTAGCATATCGCACTTTGCGATCATCGGGGCAATCGCAATTTAGAAAGGTGTTCTCCATTTCTTCAAACCAATAGAGGAGAGCGGTGACACCTTCAGTTCCTTTGTATTTCAGAGGATCGCATGATTTGAAATGCTTGTAGGTGCATTTAGTGGTATTTGGGGGAGAGTTGATAATGTTTTGGTTTTCCTGATTGACAGGATTAGCGGTAAGTGCTTGTTGGACTTGGATTACAATGTTGGGTATTACGGCAGCCATTTGTTGAGCGATTAGGGCAGCCATGCGCTCGCGAGCTTTTCCTGCTCTCATATTCCTACGGGCGTGGTTAGAAGACATCTACAAGGAATACATGTCAAGAGTATGAGTTTGGATGCTTTTGGGTTCATGGGTCGCACTAGGAATGAACATTCATAAAATAATTATACAAAAATAAATCTACTACATCCATAGGATGTCTTGGGCTTTGCTCGCCATTAGGCCCTACATGCCGCCATACTTTACCTTTGTAATCATGTGGGCCCCCATGAATACCGGTTTTTCATATGGTTCGCATGGGTTTGCCTGGTTTCGTACACTAAAACCCGGGGAAAATCGAGAAATATGTATACAACGTGTGATATTCGGAATGTGTCCAGGTGTAGACACGGTGACACCTCAAAGTGGGTTAGTTCGAACGACGTTTGGTGTGGCATGCTTTGGCCTAATAGGTCCTTGGTACTCTCATCGTTGGTCCCCAGGTAGGCAAACTGGTCCGTTATATTGGATTTATACGAATGCCAACCTAGACAGGACGTTCCGATTACCGGTACTTGTACCCTTCCAGTTACTACATGCCCGTCGCAGAACTTACTTTGATGAGATTTGAAAATTGCAACAAAATCTTTGAATAATGAGAGTATGAAAATGAATTGAATATATGAACATTGATATATGTATAATGAATATGTATATAAGTATGTATGTTTGACTGCAAGTATAAACAAATATGAAACAAATAAATATCACAAGTTTGTATGCAACCACCTAATCAATTAAAATTTAGGCAGACTATAGTATAGGCTCTAAGGGTCTAATAACCTATCCTATATCCCTATAGTCATGGCTCTGATACCAATCTGTCACACCCCGACCCGCAGCGGAAAAGGTGATCGGGGCATGATTGGGTTATCATCAAAGCTCATGACATTTATTTTAACGTTTCATATTCATTAATACAATTTAATGGAAATTTACAATAAATATTACAACATGTTCTAACTTTCAATCTAAGCTTCTTTGTTCTCTTCTAAGGCATTTCCTATGTTTTCCTTGCTTCATCCTGTTCACCTGTATCATGTGTAAAAGGGTTTTTGGATCAACAAAAAGTTGGCGAGTGAATCCTATGGAAAACATTTGAACAAGTTTATTTAATTGATTATGAAATGAGTGCACAACCACACATGAGTAAAAATAGATATAAACTTATTCAACAATCATTAGATATTAAATAAAGCACACATGAACAATAATGGAACGTTTAGAGGCACGCGTTGCTCAACTCGTCTCTCACGAGGAACTGATGGGCCTAATGAATGAATTGCATAAACATGATAATATGAAAGACATAACTACAAATAATATAAACTTAATGATACACACATGAACAATAATGGATTGGTTTTGAGGCACGCGTTGTTCAACTCGTCTCCCACGAGGAACTGATGGGCTTAATGAATGAATTTCATATAATTTGACAAAATGAAATAAGTAATCACAACAATATAAACAATCTAAGTTTAGATCACGATATGGTATTGCACAAGTTTAAATAAACGAGTTAATTATTTTGTGACACATGACACACCCCAAAACGTGTAATTAAAAAGGGGAGTTGTAAGATTCACTCACAGTGGGTGCGTTCGGTTGATGGTGTTGAATGCACGCGAAGTGGTTTTAACCACGAGTGAAATTAACCTAGATAAATAGCATTATGGTTCGGTAAGTAAACGGATTTTATTAATCCATTTTAGTAGGATTGTTGGGTGTATTTTTGTGAGTTCAAGGCTATTTTCTAACCTTAAAAATGTTATTTTTAAGTATTTTTAATTGATTTTTAATTAAAATAAATTATTTCAAATAATAAATTTTTTTTACTTTTTTTGACCGTTGACCGTTGACTTTGACCGGTTCGAATGCGAGTATATGTGCGCTGAGTGAGGCTCGAACCCGAGACCTCCCGTACGCGTGCACGCAGCTCTACCAACTGAGCTACGTGTCTAACCCGAAATATTTCTGTTTTAATTATATTTATATATTAATTAGATTAATCGAAAATCATTTATTTTAAAAATGATTTAACTGAATCGGACCGGTGCGCTCCACAGGTCTCGAACCCGGGACCTGTGGGTTGCGTTAACACACAGTCCACCGCTGGACTGTGTGTTTAACATGTTATATAAACCGATTTTTATTATACTTAAATACAAATTAAGTATTTTCATTTCTGACTTATTTAAAAAGGTAAATAATTGTCCGAGTCGGTGCAGAAGACCGGACTCGAACTCGTGTCCTGCGATTAAACATACACACAGTCCACCACTGGACTGTGTGTCTAACTTGGTTATTATTCCGGTTATTAATAAACTTAACATATATATGAAATGAATCCGGTTCAGTTAACAAAAAAAGACAATTTTTATTAAGGCAGCGTGTGTGGGACAAGATTCGAACTCGAGAAGTTAGTGTGTTTATTGTGCACACAGTCCACCGCTGGACTGTGTGTCTAACCCGAGTAATAACTTGATTTTAATTATACTTATATGTTACCGAACTTCGTCTTCTTCGTCAGTTTTAACCAGAATCGGAAGTCCGACTGGTTCAATGTTTTAATCGGTTTCTTTAGCGTTTTTTAGTTAATTACAGGTGAGATTAAATAAAAAGAAGGGACGATTTAAGCGTGAGGTATACCGACTGGATTCCTCTGTTTCTCCGGCGAAACTCCGGCGACAGCAACAGGTTCCGGCGTCGTGTGTCTTGCAGCAGCGAGTCTTCAGAATGCTTACAAAGGATGTGGGTGACTTCGGTATAAGCTCAGGGGGTTTAGTAAGGCTTATAAGTGGAGGGTTCGGTTTTCCGGCGATGAGCAGAAGTTTTCCGGCGAGTGAGTTTTCGCCGAGAAAGGGTGCGGTTTTGAGCGAAAATGTTTGCAGAGGTTCGAGGGGGTATTTATAAGGCAGGTTATCGATGAACTTGGTCTGATTTCCGACTTGATTCGTCGGTTATAATTTCTCCGGCGGTTATAGTTGGTGTCGCGGACTCAGACGTCGGTTATAACCGATGTGTGTTTAAAGTTTACGTTATAACTGAAGGAATCGTTAAATTATTGGCGAGATCGCTGGGATTTCCGACGACTGCATTTGGGCGCCGGTTTTGAATTCGGAAAGTCATGTTATGAATTAAATGATTCTAACATTTAACAAGAAACATCAGTGGCGCAATGGTTTAAGTGTTGAGTGTTAAGACTTTGCTGGACCGTGACCCGGCGACTGACCCGGGTTCGAAACCCGGCAGAGCCAAATTGTTTTTATTTTCTTATTTTTGACAGTTTTTCAAAAACAAACTATATATTCCCATATAATAATTAATTATGTATTGTTTAAAATTATTTTGGGCATTAAATTCGCAACGAAATTTTTAACTGATTGTTCGGTTAATAAACGGAGCGGGTTTGGTAAAATCCGTTTTTGACGGATGTTACAAAGAACCCCAAGGGCAATGAAGCAAAACCTGGAGAGGCTATGAAAGGGATTGCTCGTGCCTTTAAGATGAATGCCAGGGAGGCCGTTAATGATAATAACGTCATAACAGGTACATTCTTCATTAACGATGTGTATGCTAGAGTTCTTTTCGATTTGGGTGCAGATAAATCTTTTGTTGATCATAAGTTTAGTAAACTATTAAACTTGCCAATAAGAACTCTAGATATAACTTATGATGCAGAACTCGCTGATGGAACGTTAGAGACAGCATCTTCCTTTCTTGATGGATGTTCTATATCCATTAAGAATCATTCTATCCCTATATCTCTTTTGCCAATTAAATTGGCAGGGTTCGATGTATTCTTAGGCATGGATTGGTTGTCCCATAACCAAGCTCGCATTGCCTGCGATAAGAAACTCATCGAAATTAAAACCCCATCTGGTGAAAAGTTCACCATCCCTGGAGATTCACACTACGGATTGCCGGACAAGGAGTCGTTATTTAAGGCATCCAAGTGTTTAGGGAGAGGTTGTGTCATTTATATGGCAGAAGTAACCATCAATGAGCCTAAACCAAATATAGAAGATCTTCCGCTTATCTCGGAGTATTCTGATGTTTTCCCCGAAGAATTACCAGGACTGCCTCCAGATAGGCAAGTAGAGTTTAGAATTGGTATCCTGCCAGGATCAACACCGGTAGCCAGAGCTACATATCAGTTAGCACCGACGGAAATGAAGGAGTTAAGAGTTCAATTAGATGAACTTTTAGAGAAAGGCTTTATCCAGCCTAGTTCATCACCTTGGGGAGCTCCAATTCTCTTTGTTAAAAAGAAAAAACGGTTTAATGCGGATGTACATTGATTACCGAGAGTTGAATAAGTTAACGATGAAGAACCGATATCCCTTACCCATAATCGATGATTTATTCGACAAACTTCAAGGAGCTAGTTATTTTTCTAAGATTGATTTAAGATCCTGATATCATCAATTGAAGGTTAAGAATGAGGATGTTCCTAAGACTGCCTTCAGGACCCGATATGGTCATTTTGAATTTCTAGTGATGCCTTTTGGGCTCACAAATGCACATGCAGCATTCATGGATCTCATGAATAGAGTCTGCAAACTGTATTTGGATAAGTTTGTCATTGTCTTCATAGACGACATACTCATCTATTCTCGTAATCAAATTGATCACGAGAAACACCTTCGGTGCATTCTAGAATTGCTAAGGCAGGAGAAGCTTTATGCTAAATTTTCTAAGTGTGAATTTTGGCTTAGAGAAGTCCAATTTCTTGGACATGTTGTAAGTGAGCGTGGTATCCAAGTGGATCCCGCCAAAATAGAAGCCATAATGAATTGGGAAGTGCCCAAGACCCCATCGGAGATTCGTAGCTTCTTAGGATTGGCTGGTTATTATAGGAGGTTCATTGAGAAATTTTTAAGGATAGCCACTCCTTTAACTACTTTGACTCGTAAAAATGTCAAGTTTGTTTGGGCTCCGAAACAACAAGAATCCTTTGAGATTCTAAAACAAAAGTTGAGCAATTCTCCTGTGTTATCTCTACCTGAGGGTGTTGAAGACTTTATTGTTTACTGTGATGCATCGCACACTGGCATGGCTGTGTGCTAATGCAAAATGGCAAAGTGATTGCCTATGCAACACGACAATTAAAGGTACACGAAAGGAATTACACCACCCATCACATAGAATTGGGTGCCGTTGTATTTGCACTTAAGTTATGGAGACATTACTTGTACGACAAAAAGTGTATTATATACACTGACCATAAGAGTCTCCAACATCTGTTCAATCAGAAGGAATTGAACATGCGACAGTGTCGTTGGATGGAAACACTTAACGATTATGATTGCGAAATTTGCTATCATCCCGGCAAGGCAAATGTCGTTACTGATGCCTTAAGTCGCAAGGAAAGGATTAAACCATTAGGATTAATGCCAAGTCATTGAGCTCAGAATTAGCTTGAACGAGAAGCTATTAGATGCGCAGAACAAGCCCTATTAGAGACTAACATTCCGAATGAGGGATTAAGCGGAACTGTTGACCAGTTAGAGCCGGAAAGGATGGAATCCTTAGATTTAATGAAAGAATTTGGGTTCCCATCTTTGGAGGACTTAGAGATCTAATCCTCTAAGAAACACATAATACGAGATACTCAGTTCACCCAGGAGGTGACAAGATGTATCAGGAACTGAAAAAGAACTATTGGTGGATGGGTTTGAAGAAATCCATAGCCACCTATGTAGCTAAGTGTCTGACATGTTCGCAAGTTAAAGCCGAACATCAGAAGCCGTCAGGACTTCTACAACAATTAGAAATTCCCACTTGGAAATGGGAAATGGTAACTATGGACTTAATTAACGAGTTACCTAAGACCAAACGTGGTAATGACACGATTTGGGTCATTGTAGATAGGCTGACTAAGTCAGCACATTTCTTGCCAATTAAGGAAACGTATAATTCAGACAAAATGGCTAACTTGTATGTGGACAAGATTGTGTCCCTACAAGGTGTGCCGGTATCTATTGTATCTGACAAAGATACTAGATGTACCTCTCATTTTTGGAAAAGTTTCCAACAATCCTTAGGCACAAGATTAAACTTTAGTACAACTTACCATCCGCAGACTGATGGTCAAAGTGAACGTACTATCCAGACCTTGGAAGACATGCTTAGAGCATGTGTGATTGATTTAGGTGGAAGTTGGGATGACCACTTACCCTAATAGAATTCTCCTATAATAATAGTTATCATACGAGCATCAAGGCTGCTCCTTACAAGGCCTTGTATGGGAGAAAATGTCGAGCGCCCGTGTGTTGGGCAGAAGTTGGGGAAGCCCAACCATCAGGACCAGAGATTGTCCTGGAGACCACAGAAAAGATTGTGCAAATCCATGATCATATCAAGGTTGCCCGTGATGGGCAGAAGAGTTATGCTGACAAGAGGCGCAAAAGTCATGCTGAAAGTATCACCTTGGAAGGTGTAATGAGATTCGGAAAGAAGGGCAAGTTGAGCCCAAGATATATAGGACCATTCGAGATAGTCGAATGTGTCAGTACCGTAGCTTATAAGCTTAAGCTGTCAGAGGAGCTTGGTGGAATTCATGATGTGTTCCACATATCTAACCTTAAGAAATGTCTAGCCGATGAGTCGCTAGCAATGTCACACAAAGATGTGCAAATAGATGAAAACCTGAGGTTCGTTGAGAAACCAATTTCGATCAAGGATCGACAGGTTAAGAAGCTCCGAAGGAAATTAATACCTATAGTAAAGGTTAAGTGGGACGCCCTTAGAGGTCCCGAGTATAAATGGGAGGTTGAGTCCACTATGCGACAAAAGTACCCCCATCTTTTTGAAGAAAATCTCGAGGACGAGATTTCTTTTAAGGGGGTGAGGATATAACACCTCGTAAAATTGTGTCCAATAGTACATTGACACGTGTCATATTTTTAATTTAGTCTCTTAAAGACTAATAGGGACTAAACGTGTCAACATGCTCAAACTGAGCCTCCGAGTGACTGTCTGATGTCAACATGCATAAAACGTAAGCCTCTGAGTGACTGATATGTCAACATGCTTAAACAACAGCCTCTGAGTGACTGATATGTCAACATGCTTAAACTTGGCCTCTGAGTGACTGATATGTCAACATGCCCAGCCTCTGAGTGACATCGGAGTCAACTATGCTTATAGTGGGCCTTTGAGTGATCCTTTACGAAGTCCTAACTCTCATATGTTCCATTTGTTGAACGAGAGGGATTAAATCTGCAAATCTGTGAAAGTTGGATGATAGGAGGGTTAAAAGTGTCAACATGTTAATTTATACATCTGAATGACCTTTAACGAACTGAGAGCTCGACAATGTCCGGGTATACTCCGGGTATGCCAAATATTGGTTACGAAGGGCTAAATATGATAAAAAGTTGTTTTAGAAGGTTTTATAAGTTGAGGGGCTAAAAGTGTCAAGCTTTGAAACTGACACGGGGCGCTCGCGGAGCGCGCGAGGCCTGTGTCTGCAGAAAATTGCCTTGGCCTCCACACAAATTGCCAAAAACCAATGTATTCGAAACTATGGATTCCCAAACAGCTATGCCACGTTTTAGGACACTTGTAAACTCCCGCTTACACCCCTTAGCACCTGGCATCACCTCCTTCAAGCTCTCCAACTATAAATAGGTGCCAAGGTTCACCATTTGAACTTGCACCTTTCTCATTCCAACTCTATCTCCCTCCTCTGGAAGTTCCTAACTGAAAGGAGCATCCAACTTAGTTCTATTGCTTTCTAGAAACCTCTTGTAAGTGTTCCTTCCTCTTGCATTTTCGTTTATAGGCTATTATAGCCAAAAGTCAAGCGTTTTACGAAAAACGCCTTGACTTTCGGTTAAGAACATTATGGTCCAGCCATTGTTCGTAAGGAACATGGCTAAGTGATCGTAATAAGTTAGGTGTTAGTCCCTATAAAGGGCACCTCCTGAAGATCATGTTTGCTAGACCAATTGACGGGTCAAAGTTATTATAATAAAAAGTCAAACATGCCATTTTTCGGAAATGTTATAATTTGATCTTACATATATGTTATGAAACCTGTTTTGACACTTAAATAAGTTAGTAGTAATTATTAGAACATGTTCAGCTCGTCAATTTCAGTTCTAGGGTCGGTTCGCAACCGAAAGTCGCGAAGTTTGACTTCTTCTTTGACTTTCGATTCTGACCCGATATAGATTAGTTAGCTACTGATCTAAAGTTGCATTATGATCGTAATATAACATAGCATAACCCTATAAGGTTATATTACACGATCATAATCAGAATCTGAGTTTATGCACAAGTTCCGTAATTATGCCATTTTGACTAAAATGCCTTTTTTGCATAAAAAGAGTTTAATGAAAGACTTGAAAATGAGTTTCTACTGATATAATATTTTGAGTAGGATTATTTGGGATGAAAAACCAGATTATAAACTGAGTTTATTAACAATTCCTTGTATAATATCGATAAATGACGATAAGGCCCTTGTGGTTTATAAAAACGGTCTTAATCACATTTTTCAAAGCAAATATTTTTCCTACTGATATGTTATATTAAATAACATATCTAAGACATGTTAACCTGACCCTAACATCAGTTTTCGTTAAACATCACACAAATCGTCAGATATAAGCTCATTTGGGCGCATAGTATGGTTTTAAACCATATTTACCAACCAAGACTTGTTACCTAATGATTTTAAAACTTATTTTAAATATTTTTACAGTAGGTATAAGATAAAAACTCATAATCCCAAATAATTTATAAACTATGTGTAAAATGACCAAAATGCCCCTTCGGTGCATAGTTTGGTCATAAAAGATAAATTACACACATAATTAATATCCTACTGATATTATATCATAAATAAGTTATTTTTCTAGAATACTTATGGTTATAACATTAAATTATATTCAAGTTCCTTTTATAAGGTATGAAATTACCAAAATGCCCTTATGAGGCGTAGTTTCGTTTTAAAACCTTAACGGCATAAAAGTTGATATCATACTGATATTACAACTTATTTAAAGTGTAATGGCATATAGAACTTGTCCATGACTTATCCAGTTACCCGATGTCGCTGATATGCGTACAGTTAAGCATATGTTACTAGTTTACGAAAATTAAACGAAACGGGTATAACCTTGTCATTTAAGTCTCAAAATCCAGAATGTTTATAGTTTATCCATATTGCACAAGTCAAAGTACTTTGTTGGGATTAAACTACATTCTATCCAATCATCGTTTAATCTAGCGTTATGCGTATTGATCATGTACGCTAGTCGGTCTAAGTCTATGACTTAGAAAGACCGTTAGTATTTAATTGGTTAGCTTATGCCATAATCTAAACTAGAGACATTCCGGTAAATGCTATCTGCACTTAGTGCTTTTTTGTACGACTAAGTTAATAAATCATTGCGTTTAAACGAAGACTAGCTCAGGTAAATACTCTCGACTTATTTCCCCTATACAGGCTTGTGTTACGGTAAACTGTTACCGCTTGGTTGGAAATGGGATCAATCGAATGCCGGATTTGGCTAGTAAATCCCATATTCTGTTTTAATCAGTTTTGTTTGATAATTTAAACATCGGGGGTTAACTACCGTGTCCTGGATATCCTCGGCTCATTACAATTAGTTAATGGCCACAACCTTAGTGCGGGGTGTAGGCATACACCCGAACAGACGCTCAAATGCAATTACCCAAGACGTTGGGGATAACTCCTTCGTGAGTTCGTAAGTGGTGTGTAGTTAAACATGTCTCGGTTTTCGCACTAGGCCCTGTATGTATGGACAAACATGTGAATCTGTTAACAAGGTTGCAACATCAACTTTCCCAAGTTATAAAAGATTTTGTGCTGATATGCACTTAAAACATATTTTAAAATGTTTTCAAAGTGAGTCAGTTCGGTGCATTTACTAGCGAAAGCTGACGTATTTTCAAAAGACTAAGCTTGCAGGTACAATACGAAAATAGGCTGGAAGTGCTCGGTAGTGATAAGAGGATCTTGCAAATCCTAGATCTGCCTAAAGTCTGTTTTACATTTTTCTTTTGTACAATTTATGATCCGCATGTGGATCTTCTATTACGAGCCTGTATATTATTTTGTATTTCGAACATTTGGTTTGTAATAGTAATTTAAATCCAAGACTTCCGATGTGTTGTGTTTAATTGTCTATGATGTTATCAACTTACGTCACGATATTCCCCACCTGGCCCACCGGTGTTTGATTGGCTGTGGAAAAGCCGGGGTGTTACAAGAACAAGATCAATATGATTTGTTATAACTAATGTTAAAACATTTATGTTTATTACGTGATTACACATTAAATAATAAGAGCTTGATTGTTTATGCTTTATAACCTGATTAAATCTCTAATATACGGCGTTATGCTGTTATCATAGGTTGATTTGGCTAATGATTTTGTATATAATTTATCCTTAATACTGATTATACCTGAAATATTAAGTATTCCATATGATATATTATGTATTACATGTTTTGTTTTTACGTAATTACGTAATCACTCATGGGTTTCACATAATACTATAATGAAATCACGTAATCACGAAATGGATATTCAAAATCATGTAGTCACTTACTGGGTATTTAATATCAAATAATCACGTAATGTGTATTCAAAATCCTGTATTTTTTAAGAAAACTATAGCAATAGGTTGCTCAAATTAAAGAGAATGAAATACTCGTTAATACAGTTATTTTTATAAATAAATATTAATGTATGAAAAAGATATAATCGTTTAAAAATCAAGGGGAAGTGAGTTTATGAGTTAACAATATTTTTTTCTGTTTCTGCCTTTTCCCCACTTGTTTCCCTTGTTTTTAGTTACGTGAATTTATATTCGGGTACAACTTAATCTCAACATTGATCTTGTAAATCAAGGGCCAAACTCATCTTCTACACTTCATACACTTCTTTTCTCTTGTAAAATAACATCTCTCTCTCTTCTCTTATATATATATATATAATATATATTATAATATATATTATAAAAATATTAATAAAATATAAAATGAAGACAGTGAACTAACTTCTTGAAAATAATATAATAATTTATTAATATTTAGATTAAAGGGTAAGATTGAATTTACCGCTCTCTCTCTCTCTCTTAATTAAAATAACTTAATTTTCTCAATTATTAATTCTCTCTCTCTCTCCCACACACATTTTTAATTACTTCTCTATTATTTTAAACTCGTGTAGAATCAGTTGCTAATAACGTATATGAAACTCTTAACGGAACTAGGTACTGAACACCAACTGTCCCTCCTGGATTTAAACCGTATATGAAACTCCTAACGGAACTAGGTCGTGGACTATAAAATACACAAATGTATCAAAAGTCTGTACACATCTGTATAAACTAACAACTGTGTATCATTTATAAACTGATAGTTAGCGAGACTGTACACATGTGTATAAACTAACAGCGGTGTATCTTGTATAAATTGATAGTTAGCGAGCCTGTACACATGTGTATAAACTAACATCTGTGTATCTTGTATAAACTGATACTATCGAGACTGTACACATGTGTATACACTAACAATTGTGTGTCCTGTATACATGGAAACTAGCAAGATTTTAGGAATTTTGATTATATTGTTTAATAAATGCAATTTACAAAAGATGCAAATACCCTTCTGTCAATTAATTTAAAGGGAAGTTACAATATAATAATTACAATCTTGTCATTGTTTAAAAATCTCTAGATGATATAATCCAATGACTCAGATTAGTTCACACAGTTCACTCCCAACCTAGTGTTCAATCTAGAACCCTACCCTATATATATATATGTATATATATATGTATATGTATATATATGTATATAGGGTTAGGTTCATTTGTGAATAACCCTTAATAGTGAACTGTGTGAACTAATCTTAGCCCTTGATTATCAATGCACAAGTGTAAATCAATGGCAAGGATTTATTCACTCAATTCACAATACACTAGTGTTCACTCTAGAACCCCACTCTATACACACACACACACATACTTTTGACCATAAATCATAAGCGGTTAAATTCAACGAAATATTCGTTAGAACTTAGCCACCAAACCAGTGAATCATGTAATGAAATGGACTAGGTATGAAAAACAAAAAATAAATGAAATGGATCATACAATTCATTTGTCTTGTTTGATTATTATATGTGAAGGAAATAAATCATTACTTTGGTGGGCAAGATAAGACGAAGAAATAAAATTGAAGGTGGGTGGCGTTGGTCGTTATGTGGAAGTGCCGATGAGGGGAGTAGCGGTGGCGATGATCGCAGGTGGTGGTGATGATGAAGATTGAGAGAGGGAATGGAATGAAAAAACAAAAGGGGTGGATGAGATGAATTTTAGCTTTTTAGAGGGAATGAAATGATTATGTACTGGGAATTTCCATTATCTTAACAAGTAAACACATTTTTTCATTCCTTGCTTAGGCCACCCGGTGTGATTTGGCTATGAATGGTCCCCCCCCCCCCTCTAAATGTGGGGTTTGGTTCACAAGAGTCTCCCCGTTAACGTCCACCATTACACTCACAAGAGCCCCTTTGGCGCCCACAGGGTGGAGCTGAGGCGCCCTCAGCCTTAGAGGGAATGAAATGAATTATGTACTAAGAATTTTCATTATCTTGACCAAGCAAACACATTTTTTTCATTCCTTTACAATAGTCATTTCATTCCGCCTTTAATTTTTGCCATATCAAACGCTACTTTGTTGCTCATTTCATAAACTTGCTGTAATAATAGTAATTTTTATCTTTACCTAGAGCAAATAGAGAGAAATGATACAACACAAATCGCGGCACACAAAGTAAACAAATTATCCTTGCACTTCACAATTTTTTTTTACTTTTTAACTACATAAAGTAAACGAATTATCCTTGCACTTCACAATTTTCTTTTTTTTTTTCTTTTTAACAACATAAGTCGTGATACGATTGGATTCAAGATATCTCACTGGAACTTAACCTCTAAGCCAAGTGAATCAAATTATACAATTGGAGTTACAAACTTCAATAATTAATTGTTGTAACAAACTTTCAAATATAATATATCTCTTATACCATGTGTGCGGCATTATCGCCCATCCTTGGGGGTTATGTAACATGTGGCATCAAGCTCTTTTTTCAAGATCAAGTCGTGTTTTCACAATAACACCAACACCCATTTCCTAAAGATCACGCCTCAAAGGACGGTGTACGAAGCATTATGGGCGCTATCTTTATCATGTGTGCACAACATTACGTCCAATCACATTACCACTACACATGGTCTTAATGTAGGCAAAGTCTTTATCCGCAAGAAAAGCTCTTTTGCATGATTAAATCTCGTGACTTTCTTGTTTAGTCTCAATCATGAAGCTTAGTACAATTCGTATTGGACTCAAACTCCTTGTCTACCAACTTCCAACGTTGATCTTCATGCTCTTTAATTATAGCATACTCTAAAACTTTGAATTATCACATTAGTGTCAAATCCTTATTCGCCATAACTTGATAACTAATCATCATTAACCAAATTCAAATGCATAATCATTTTCCCTTAACTCTTAGATTCAAAATAATCACCCTGGATAAGCATACTTCTTGCACGTTCTGTGATTATTTGACACTCGGTCAAATCACCATCTCCTTAAGTCCAAGTTTGAACTCTATATGGACAATTCTTCAAACTTGACCCCATGTTTTTGAAAATATTAATGTTTAAAAATCATAAACGAACATTTGGCATAGGAAACTCCAGAACATTTTCTCACGAAAATTATTTTTGTTCACATTGATTGCAATTTTCGAAACCCTTTTTTTACTATAAATCGTGGAAAATAGAGCTAGTAGTGATGAATACATTAAGCACAGGGTTTTGATACGTCATATACTTATTTAATAAACTTATCAATATGTTGAATAGAGTAGGTGATTTCATTGAATGAAACTTGTATTTGTCGTCACAACTTGTTGAGTATGAGACGCTAAAGTTAAAAAGATAATTAAAAATAATAAATTATTTAGATTAATTGCTTGAAATAGTTTTCAAAATCATTAATAATAACGAATTTTATTTAGATTAATTTGCTTGAAATAGTTTTCTAAAATAATATGAACAAAGGATAACATTATCTAATATCCAAGTTATAAGATTGTTAAATCAACAATAATGGAAAAACGGGATAAGATTTTTGATTTTGTGGGTCGTTATCAAACTTAATTTCACAAGGAACAAGTATGCCCATTTTGACTATGGGACCGTAAACTTGGACTATGTTAATTTAGTTGTACTAAATTAGATGTAAAAAAACAAACCAGAATGCAAAGAGTATGATACTTTGATTGTTTCTTCAAACATAAGAACAGACAACAATTATGTTATATTGGAACGTGTGGCGCTTTTTGTATTCTAAGTCTAATGATGTCATTTTGGCACCGCGTATCTTACTTGTATTTGTATTTCTAGTTTCTTGTTAGTTGGATTTTTCGAATAAAATTCTCCACCTCTCAAAAAAGAAATTATTGCTTATTATTTTATTAAAATAAACAAAAGTAATAGAATAAAAATGTAAAAAAAATCTTTAACCAAAACAATCATAAAAAGTAAATTATTTAACATCTCCTTTGAGTACAAAAAATAAAAATAAAGAAATAAATCAACAAACTTCCAATGTACGTATAAATATTAGAAAAATAAAATAAAAAATACATAAATCTATGCAAGCATGTAGTTTTGTAGAATATAAAAAATACATAAATCTCTGCAAGCATATAGTTTTGTAGAATAACTGATAACACACTCACATCTTCATCAAAAAGAATAGTTTCACCAACCTGTCCTTGTTACTCCTGCACACACACACACAAAGTAAGAGAGAGAGAGAGAGAGAGTCACGTGCAGGATCTGCAGAGAGAGAGAGAGAGGGGAGGTTGGAGAAGGGGAGCACGTGCAAGAAAGCCATGAAGATGTTCACATAAGGCCTGCACGTACCCTGCTTCTCCAACATCACCTTCTGTCCCATGGCCAACCATATACACTTTGCAGTCATAGCAATGCAGCTCATGATAATATTATATAGAGAAGGATACATACATACATAATATATGTGTATGTTTATTAGATTAGAGTAGTGTATTGTATGAATTGAAATGAAATGAAAGATGGAGGGTGTGGGCTATTATATATAGAGATAGATGGATAGATAGATACATAAAGAGTGTAGAGAAAATTAAACTGAAATAAAAAGATTGAGTCTTGGAGTGGACATTCTTTAAAGACACACCATCCTATCCCTTCCCTACCTCCTCCACAGAAGCAATCATGTCATATGTGATATTATATTAATAATCATTACTATTATCAAATTTCACTTTCATGAAGTAATTAGCTCTCTTACTTTTGTTCAAAAAAGAATTTAGCTCTCTTTCTGTGTGAGTAATAATAAAATAATTTACTTATTTTATATTGAGTTATATAGATTAAAATGTAATTTGTATTCTTATGTTTTTTGGACGGAGTCACGTTGAGTCCCTGCAACGAGATTTTGAAAGCATGAGCTTCTCTACTCTGACATTTGAACGACGATTTGGAATTTGCAAGATATGTAATTTGGGTTGAATATTGTTTTGTGTTTTTTTAACGAAGATATGGAAATTTGACAAAAGATTTGGAATTTGATTTTATTATTTGACTTATTCGTTTTTTTATGTTATGAGGTTAGCATAGCAGCTCTTGACCCAACGGTCAAACTAATAGAATTTTAACGGATGGATTCAAAGTGTAGCGTTTTTCAAAGTAGAGGGACTCATGCTTCCAAAATCTCGTTGAAGGGACTCAACGTAACTCTGTTTGAAAAGCACATGGATGCAAATTGCATTTTACTTTTTTATATTTAATAGGTAATTTAATTGTACATTATTTTCTTTACACTTATATAATAAATAAGTATATATGTATCACACAATTTGCCTTTATATATTGATTTATAAACATATGTACGTGTTAGCAACAAGTGAGAAAAACTTGGTGTGCACACTTGTCGAAACAAGATTCGTGTCTTTACTTAGGTGTAAAATTAACTAAACTTATAAGTTTTTCCCGTACAAGGTGGATGAATTGTACACCTTTATGTGTATGAATATATCAAGAAAATTCGCATAATATTAGCTAATTGTTATAGTTCCAAACACTTTGTGTTTATTTATTTTTTATTAATAAGTAATATAGTATTATAAATTTTACAGAAACAATCTATTATTAAGTGATACTATTTAGGATTTTGTATGTATTAAAAAAACTAAAAATTAAGAATTTTCAGTCTATTTAAATTATTTTCTTTTTAAATAGCTAAGTTTTTTATATTTAGTGTGTGTGTATATATATATATGTATAGGTTCATTGGGAAACATTAAAAAAGTGAGAACCATAGAACACTCTTAAAAATTCAATTTAACATGTTAAAAATTACTTTTTAACATGTAGACTCATTTTTTTTAACAAAAAAAATCAAAAAATAAAAATATAAAAAGATGCTTAAAAAATACACATCCAACTATAACAATCAAAATTTTGAATGACTTAAAATTAAAAGTGACTTGGCCAAGAGGTTTCTTACAACCTTTGCAACACAGTTCTTAGCAATTATAGATATTTCAATCCATGTTAATTTTCTTTCAACAATCCTCAAATTTTCACGTGGACTAGTTAGGTTCCATACTCGATAGTCCATACATGCACATCTCTTATTGATAGGCAGTGGGTACACTTGATGGAGCCTATTAGATATGTCGTAGATCGTGTCTCTACATGTGCTCAACACTCTTTTTTTAAGGTTCAATAATTTCTTGTTGAGTACAATTTTCAACTAACATGTTTGATGTTTTGTGGTTCTCAAAGTTCTTCCATATATGTAGCTAACCTTTTGTCAATGAGGTCGTGGTGAAGTGGTAAGGAATACACTTGGTGTTTCAAGGGATCCAAGTTCGATTCTTGCCCTCTCAATTGTTTTCTGCGGCACCTGGTGATGATGGGAGACTATGCGAATAGGTGGAGATCGCTAGTTTGATTCTTGAACTGAGCGGATTTTACCTCACCGCACTGTCGTGCCTCGGGCGAGTGTTCACGGGCTTTGGCCCTAGGTGAGGTTTTCCCCGATTCAGAGGCCAGTGTATCCCGATTTGATGAATTTCACCAATAACCCATTTGGAGAATTCGTTGACTGTTTAAAAAATATATGTAGCTAACCTTTTGGTTTCCTTGAGGCATCCTATAAAATAATATTGGGTTAGCTCAAATCATTTTTTTAACAACGACAACTACATTTAAATATAACGCCAGCCATAAACTGCAAAAAAGGATACAAGGGCGAGAAAAACAGTCATACAATGGTTGAAATATCAAAATCTACCCACCTATTCCACTCAATCGGTACACCCCTCGCCCTATGGTTAATCCACATCAACGTTTCTTACTTTGTGGCTTCCACTGATCTCTTGACCGGCTGCATTACATCGTTGAATTCTTTGTCATTCCGCGCTATCCAAATTCTCCATAAACATCCCAAAACTACCATGTGGACCACCTTTTTCAACCTTTTAGAACCAATTTGATCCTGCACATGGCTGAGAATTTCACTGACCGAAGTAGCGTCACATAAGATAGGGATCTTCAGCCATTGAAGATATTCCACCAGATGCATTTCGCCCAAAAATACTCGACAAACATGTGGTCTGCCGTTTCGGCCCGTAACCCACATCTGATGCACTCAGTTCCCATTATCTGCATGCCCCTCCTCGCGAGATTGACCTTGGCCACAACTTTCCCCATGTCGGCCCTCCAGATAAGATAATTAACTTTTAACGGTGCCCAAGTGTTACACTCAAATACTTACTACTTGAATTTTATCAACGAGTTTTATTATTATTTTTAAGTTGATTTTGTACCGTTTTAAAACTGTTAAAACTTTTCAAAACATCCATATGTGTCTCATTCATATACATAATCATATCCACATACTTCACAAGTAAAGCAGGAAGCAAAGGTGGATGACGTATATCATATGATGTG
The DNA here is from genome assembly GCA_947069175.1 of Scalesia atractyloides. Lineage (NCBI taxonomy): Eukaryota > Viridiplantae > Streptophyta > Magnoliopsida > Asterales > Asteraceae > Scalesia > Scalesia atractyloides. The sequence goes on along the minus strand of CAMTDV010000013.1, from coordinate 70,500,020 downwards.
CAATCAAATGAGTTCAAGTGTCCACCCTTATGGGGCTTTAATATTTGTTATTCATTTATGTAGAAATGGCGACAATGCCAAATGTGTGTTTGGTGTGATTCATATTTACATTGTTTAAACTTTATATTAGTTGTATGATCACTAAAAAGGTATAGAAATATATAAGAGTTAAATGTGGTTTCGTTCTTGAGGTTTGATCCAAACATCAGATTTCGTCCACCTCTAACACCCTCATCCTTAATGTTTCAAGTCTTAACACGTTTTGTCCCTCATGTAAAAAGTAATTTCGTCATGACAGCTAGACCAAGGAGTAAAAGGCAATTTTATCCCCGAGTCTTACTCCAAACATCAGGTTTCATCCACTTTTAAACACTTTATCCCTGATCCTAACGCGCGTTTCTTAATATTGTGTGCAGACAAATAAATTTTATCGTTGGAAGATGTAATGGAGATTGTGATGGTGGTGTGGGTTCTTAATCTACGCCCAAGACGCAACGAGAGCATACTTTCAAATTTTAGATCGGACTCATGCCCACAAAGCTGTGGCGGGTTGAGTGATTTAAAAACATTTCAATGGAATTCAAACCCTAGGTGAGAGAGTGTACACATATATATATGGATAGATTGAAGGTATAACCGTGCCTTAGTGCGTATAATGGTGATTGAACGAGGGATAGGTTATGATAACAAATTAATACATTCTGAATTGTGATATTAGTGGTGGCAATGGTGGATTTAGCGGTGGTGAGGCTATTTGTGATGGCGGATTTAGCGGTGGTTAACCATTTTTTTGGTGATGAAGATGATAGGTTACCAAGGGTTAAAGTGATTTAACTAATGGAGAAGTTAACGGGAGTTAGGATTGGGGGTAGAGACATGTTAAGACTTGAAACGACAAGGGCAAAGAGCGTTAAAAGAAGAGGGAACTTGATGTTTGAAGTTAACTCAAAGATGGAAACTACAGTTTACTCCTTTATCTAGCCGCAATGATGAAATTACTCCTTACGTGAAGGGCACATGGGGGGTAATTAATGTAGAAGTTAGCGAGTGACAAAACATATTAGTATCGTGTTAAAGGTGGACATAACCTGATTTTGGAGAAAATATCAAGGAAAAAACTGTAGTTTACTCTATACTCAGTATATAATCAATATAGTATAAGAATCAACATTCACATAAATATGTTACATACCAAACGAGAGAACTCAACGCAAAAGACTAGTCTAGTGGGTGAGAGAACCCTTTTGATATATAAACCCCACATAGGTTGCCCATACAACCAATGTGAGACAAGTCCCATACCTTGCAATGGTATTAGCCCATAACAAAATACACCCTCACGAAAATAAAAAAATAACTTTCTTTTCTAACACACAATTGAAACCTTCAATTCATTGGTCAATGAGTCGTATGATATTGCTTTTTATGTCAAACTCCGAATGTAATAATACTTTCTCAAAATAATAGCAAGGACCCAAGGCAAAGTAGTCCATACATTCCTATAGTTAATGTAATAACTCTTACTTCACTCTTCATTTGGCAATCCGTAATGATCGTTGAATGTGAAAAGAAAATGAAGCCATGTAGGTAGGAACGGTTCCCCCTTACACTAACTAAAGGTGTGTAATGGTTTAATGAGGAGTGAAAATCAATAAAACATAAATGGTGAGTTATCATCATCTTATTGAACAATTCATTAAAAAAATGGAAGTGAAATAAGTTTACCTCTCATGCCCGTTACCTCACTCATGAAATACACCACCATGTCCAATTCATGGAACCATGATACACTGTTCCATGGGCGTGGTGCTTATATGGCATTCCCCTTCTCACGCCCACATACCCATTACACGTACGTAGCCTTATATGTATATTTTTGTCTTTCCCTAGTGTTATACTTCTTTTGAGCCTCTACACATCAATAAAAAGAGTTCCATATATAATGATCATCTATTATCTAAAGATTTGAAGTAGACATGTAATCGTCATTAGTTAAGATGTTGAATCGCTAGTCTCATAAAGTTCTTTTCAACTTTCCTAAAATACTTAGAAAAATTTCTCTTCATATGGCTCATTCTCTCATGTACACAACTTTGGCATGATCGACATTGTTGCGTTATATTGGTATGCTTTACCAATTTCATGTTATACTTTCCTTAGATTCTCATTAGATTCTTTATTACCTTTAAGCTCGAGTATAACTTATCAATCACAAATTAAGTCTCACCATTTAGAACGTGTGAATACATGTTAGTCCAACTTGGTAATCAAAATGCTTTAGCTAAGCATGTTCTAGGATCAAAAGATAGTCCCAACTTTGATATGACTCACATAGATGGTTAAAACAAAGTTATTTTTAAATAATGACAAATTGGCATAAACTTATAGAAGGGTTTTTAATCTACCTAGAAAACTTTATGAATATGCCTTCAATTAAAATTTACTTATTTATTTTTAAAATCTAATTAGTCTATGGTTAAAAGCACTTGAAGCTAGCTTCTGATATGTCTAAAATGGTTGCTCTACCATTGAAAAACGATTATCTGTACAAATTAATCAAAGCAATAACTTGGTTATTGTTTATCCAAAGCATTCTAAATTACAAAACCTACACATAATTATGTTTCTAGTTTTACATATGGGTACGAAAGGAAATGACTACATGGTGAAGTAAAGGGTTTTTTTATTTTCTTTTATTTATTATTTTTTTTTGTATTGAAATATGAAAGCATAATTCTACTTGATGTGAGGATTTACGTCTTAAACAAACGAGCGTACCTATTAAGATTAAAACCGCTACAAAATCCAATACAAATAGCTTAAAGTATAATTTGATGAAATGAAAAACCATGAAGTATTTAAATTTTCATTATTTTCTTTTAATGATAATGCTTACTTCTACTCTGTTACACTAATAATTCTAAATTATTATTATTGCCCGAGGTTGAACCGGAGATCTCTTGTTTAACGCTATGTTCCCGAGTCTAATAAATGAAAGAAAAGAAGAGGAAACGAATTAAAGAGAGAAAAGAAAAGGAGTAGAAATGAAATTTTTAATTTTCTATTGTGTTCTCGAATTCGAAGGAAATGAAAAGAAAAGTAATGATTTTATGTATTAAAAATCTTTTCATTCCAAATCTTTCCAATTTAGAATGATTTTAAATGAAGGAAAAAGACGTAAGTTTTTCTTCTATTTCTCTTCATTTCCTTCCTTAAAAAAACTCTTAAAACAAGATTTTTTTTCATCCTTTCAAATCCTTTCTTTTCATTTATTTAATGAAACTCAGAAACATAACTTTATACATAATTCTCTACGAAATGAGCTAGTCTTACATTAGCACTTATTCTCCTAATTAATTAAATACATATATCTATCTACTATCTAGAAAGAGGAAGATTCAAAGAAACAAATTGACTCAAGGAATACCAACTACCAAGTTACCAACAAAGCCGGCAAAGGGATCGAATTAACTTACTAAATCCATAAATTACACGACTCGGATTCACGGATGGAAATATACACTTCCATTCTAAGTATTTATTATTAATTTACACATATCTTCTCCTTTACAAATTAAACAGATAAATGTTTAAAATGTTTATAATGTAGACCATCTTTTTAATACTAAGTTTTTATTAACAGATCGAAATTATATTTTCAAAAAGATAAATATACTTATTGATGGCTAAATCCTACAATTTCAACTGATATTAAAAAAACACCTTCATAAATCAGAGTCATTTTGAAAATTTATCCTACATATATCAAAATTTATCCTAACAGCTCGAAATTCATCCTACACTTTAAATTAGTTTTTTTTTTCTTCTTTGAAAAAATATATTTTTTAAAAATAAGTTACAAATTTAATGTAGTTAGTTATTAAAAAGAAGACTATCAATTAATAATCTATCTAAGTTACCAATATACCCTTACACTAATATTAAATACAAAAATTAAATGAAGTAAAATAAAAAAATTTATTGGTTGAAATTTCTTTTTTTTATTCTTACAAAAAAATTTTCTTCTTATTTAAACGCTCCAATATATATATATATATAATATATATTATATATATATATTATATATATATATAATATATATACTAGTTTATGATCCTTGTTTATAGAGGCTGTATAAAGAATATATTTCTTATAAATCTATTGATTCAATAAATTACACATAGATGTAGATATTTATAATCACAATCGGTTCCCGTAACTTATTAACATATTTTAACCTCCTACGCTTTAACACGAATTGGTTTCTCATTAACATATAAATACGAAAAAAAATCATTGGTCGTTTTATATAATATATTTTACTTTATATGATATATAATATAATTCATTAAATAATAATATGAAATGATGTATGAAATATGAAAAAAGTTAAATTACAATATACAAGTTTGGTTTTCTTTATTTCTTTTGTATGTGGGACTTGAAGTTTTGAAAATAAGATCTTCAAATCGAAGTATACCTAAAGGATTTTGCCTTTGCCAATGGATCACCAACCTCATTGGTAATTACAATATATAAGTAACAAAATATAAGTAATCTGTAAATCTCTAAATATTTCTTTGTACATCACATTATTCGTCTTATTTATGAAATTTTTCATCTTTGTCTAATATTAGTAACTTGACTTTGTGTCTTCTTTTGTTTTGATAGTGTCAAATACATTATTCGTCTTATTTGTAACTACCTATGAGGAAACATCAATTCTTTTAAGTACAAACCAACCCTAGATAGTGATTTTGTTTGACTTTTATTAATAATCATTTGCTAAAAGTCAAATTGTTATTTATTTATAAGTTATACAAACATTTTAAATATGGAAATGATTTTCAGTTATCATTGAATATTTTATTAAATAATAATAATAATAATAATAATAATAATAATAATACAAAAAGGTAATAATTATTGTATTGATTTATTTAAAAAAACAATTTAAAGATTATCATTCTTAAACATAATTAAAAACTTTTATTATTTTATAATTTTAATATTTGAAATACATATTATAATTCATAGAAGTAGGTTATAATTTTATATTAGTTACAATTATATATTATATTTTAAAAGATCATTATATTTATTAAGTGGCTTAGGAATGCCGACTTAAAAAAGGAAACTAAAAATTAAGATAGCTATAATGAAACTACATTTACAATTTAGTTACAGAAATAACTTTATACAAAGGAGCACACAATCTCGAAAAAAAGTAAAATATATCACAAATATAAAGAAATATTTGATTAATCTTAAAAAGGAATGTAACTAAAAAGACAATGGTACATCAAAATAATCAAAAATATTTTTAATGATTTAATATTTAAAAAAAAAACACGTATGCAATGATTAATTGATTAGATTTATTATAGAAAATTTGGTAAAAGAAATAAATTTATATAATCTTGAATATACTATTGAAAATCGTATGTTGAATTGAAAGCATATTATTTTATGCCAATAAATCAAACGATATAACTGAACCTTTAAATAATATCAAAGTTCTCATCGGGAATGTTAAAGTAATTAAATATTAAAAATTTAACGGATCAACAAATAGATAGTTGCAAATTGGTGTAAAATAAATAATCATATGCAAGCTTCTATAACTAATTTTTTAATAAAAAATATTGTTACAAAAGATAACAAAGGAAAATGCATATACCTTAAAAAGAAGACACATCCCTAATATTTTCTGTAAGTAATTTTCTACATAGTAATCACAAACCCTAACATGCTTGAAAACTAAAATATCAAAGATTGGTTCTTATGGTCATTGTCATGGAAACCATAATGGGAAGGGTAAACATTTGAGTTCTGTATAAAGTACAATTTGGTTAGTTATGCATAAACATAATGAAAGAGAAAACACAAATAGTGAAGCTATACATAATTAATTAAGGTCATTAACACTCATAGAAAAGGATCACTATCGATAAACACTGATGTAAAGCAACAACCTAATAAATATATGTATCTATACATAACTACAGATACATGGTTTTAGTAATTAAATTCATGAACAAAAAGGATCATTATCAATGAACAATTATGTAAAGTAACAACCTAATAAAAATATGTATTTATACATATCTACGAATACATGATTGAACATTTGAAGTTCAAATGAATGAATAGAACACCTATGTAAAAAAAGGAATTTAGGTTTCAAACAAACAAAATCAGAATTTAACATACATAATGTTGGTTGATTTCTTTCCATTCAGATGTAGGGTTATTGGAAATGAATATGCAAACACAAGAATGGTGAGGATATGGAAGAGATATTAGGGTTTGTGATTTGAAATCACATTCAAAAGGAAATGATTTGCATAAAAAAGAAATTCTGATTTCTTTAAAATTTGTGAAAAAAGAAGTGGAACAAAGGCTTTATGTTTTCCCTTATAAAAAAAACAATAAGGAGTATAACAATGTCACATGGCAAATAATGGCTTAAGTAGCTTATAAGTGCCCAAAGTTTGTTTTGTTTTATTATAATGTATAGATGAGTATGATCAAATAAAAATTTGATTTTGCATAACTAGGATAAGAAGGAATCTTAAGCTTTCATTTTTCAAATCAATGGTTAAAATGAAAGTATAAGAAAAAAAGAAGTGCAACTTCTTGGAAAAAACCTATTTGTTGTTTTTCTCTCTCCATATGCAAGACACACGTATATTCCCCCCATTTTTTACACATTCATAACTTTTTTATGCGACATTATTTTTTAAATAAAATTGCACTATAAAATCGTGCATCTTTTTACCTTTAATTTGAGTATCATATTGCTATATAAAATATAAAAACGAAAAAAAAAAACCCAAAAATTGTGTTGTATTTCTATGTTGTATAACATTTTTGTGCTAGATTTTTTGTGCTGTATTTTTTGTACTACATTTTTTGCTATAATTTTTCACTACATTTTTACTAGATTTTTTTTGTGTTGTACGTTTAAAAAACAAAAGGGTGTAAGTTTACGTTTTTGGACCTAAATACGTTTTATCCTACTTACAAGGAGTGTGTGTGTGTGTGTGTATGCTTCGGTTCAATTAAGTACATCACAAGTTGTGAGAACCATGAGCTCTCCTACTTCCTATGTAAGTTGGGCCACTTTTTTTTTTTGCATAAACGCAAATGAAAATATTATAAACAACTTCTGTAAAAACAAAAAAAATTGTCGAGTCGGTAATTAGTTAAGCCTGATGTATATTTTGTTTACGCATGATGCAAATTTTGTTATGGTGATGAAACTTTTTTTTACACCTGATTTAAATTTTGCATGCTACATTCTTTTTTATTTTTTTGCTAAAGCATGTGATTTGTTTTTTAAGATTTTTGAAAAACAAATTGGAAAACCTTTTGAAAGGTCTAGTTCTCACAACTCAAGATGGTTCTTATTTTATCTTTTTTCTATATATATATATATATATATATATACATTATATATATATATTATATGTGTGTGTGTGTGTGGGAGGGATAGAAAGAAAACCCATATTAGTTAAGAAAACTAAGAAATCCAAATAATGGACCTCCTTTTCCACGTGTTACAATTTTTTGCAGACTGTGTTACATGTAACAACCAGAGGCTGCCACGTGTTACGTGTAACAGCTTTTGCTGACTTTCAGCTTTTTCTGATAAAAGTAAAAGTTGTAACGTAAAACGTGGAAGCCTCTGGTTGTTACACATAACACGTCGGCAAAAAGGTGTAACACGTGGCAAAAGAAGGTCCATTCATCCAGGTTTTTTAGTTTTTTTAACTAATATGATATTTCTTCCTATAATTGTCCTATATATATATACACACACATATATATTATATATGGATGAGTTAAAATGAGAACCACCTTGAGTTGTGAGAACCGTGAGAACTATGCCATTCAAAAGGTTTTTCCAAGAAATTTTTGTCTCAAAAATCATTTTTTCAGGAAATTGTTTTTTAAAATGCCGCATACACACATTTACATGAGGTGTAAAAAAATATTTATCTTCGTAACAGTTTTACACCGTGTATAAAAAACTTAATTCAGGCAACACTAGCGACCCGACAAATATTTTTTTTTTGCTTTTTTATATATGTATTATAATATTTTCATCTACGTTTGTGTAAAAAAAATTTGGCTCAACTCGCTCGAAAAGTAGGAGTTTTCATGGTTCACAACTCGTGATGGTTTTTATTTGAACGAGCCCTATATATATATATATATATATACATATATAGAAATGATAAATCAGAAACCCACTAGAACTAATGGTTGGTATTAAAAGGTGTACAAAAAGTTACTTTTCAAATAATGTTAAAGTATAACAAAAAGTGTAACAACTTTACATTTTTCTCTCTCCTCTCTCGTCTGACACAAAAAAAAGTATGACAACTTTAGTGTTACATAAAAACCTGGTTGTAAAACAATGTAACGTGTTTTTTTACACATAAGGGAAAATAAAAACTTTGTAAATTGTAAGTTCTAAAATCCCTACACTTTATATAATCTAAAAAAACCATTGTCAAAAAACAATAAAAAAGCGTTACATATGAGTTATAAAAACTGTGAACAACTGCAAAAAAAATATAACACAATCTCTCTTCTCTCTCTATTGTTACGAAAAGTGCGTCATTGTCATAAATGTTGAAGGTGTCAGTAAAAATGCTGCAGTGAAAAAGTGTAACACGTGGCAGCATGATGTCCATCTATTAGGTTTTCAGAGTTTTTGTATATTTCAACACACACACACACACACATATATATATATATATTTATATATATTTCATTTTAGATATAGTTTAGTTCTTGTAAATAGTGTTTAAACAAAGAACTATATATTATTCGGAGGCTGGATACTGTACAAGACTAGATTTTCGTACGAGACCTACGCGAGAAGAAGACGAGGACAAGTGTCATTGGCAATAAGGATATTATGGTCCTTTCCTAAGTGAACAACTTCCTCCCTTGATTTTAAACGACTATAAATTTTTCATACGCTAATATTTTTTTAATGTACACCGTATTAACGATCATTTCATTCTCTTTAATTCGAACAACCGATTGCTATAGTTCTCTTAAAAAAATTACTGGAATTTGAATACCCATTAGTCCATTACGTGATTACGTGATTTTGAATATACATTACGTGATTACACATTCAACATAAACCATTGCGTGATTACACATTCAATATGATTTGTTATAACTAGTGTTATTACAATTATGTTTATTACGTGACTACACATTCAATAATAAAAACTTGATTGTTTATGCTTTATTACGTGACTAAATCTCTAATATACGGTATTATATGGTTTTTTATAGGTAGATCTAGCTAGTGTTTTGTATATAATATATCCTTAATACATGATTAGGCCTGAAATATTATGCACTACATGTTGTTGTGTTTACATAATTACGTAATCACTCAATGTGGGTTCACGTAAAATACTATACTGAAATCACGTAATCACGAAATGGGTATTTAAAATCACATAGTCACGTAACAATAGATAGTCAACTATTGATACGTAATTACGTAATCACTTAGTGTGGTTTCACATACTATAATGAAATCACGTAATGGGTATTCAAAATCACGTAGTCATGTACTGGGTATTCAAAATCACGTAATGGGTATTCAAAATCATGTAATTTTTTTTAAACTATAGCAATGGGCTTCTCAAAATAAAGAGAATGAAATCCTCGTTAATATAGTGTATTTTTTTAAATATATTAATGTATGAAAAAGTTATAATCATTTGAAAATCAAAGGTGAAAGGAATTCAATTGAGAAAGGATCAGGATATCCTTTCTCTATTTTTTCTTACTTGTTTAAACATGATATTTTACTAAAATGTCATTGATTTATTTGTAACTATTGATCTTGAAAGATCAATGGCTTCAAGATCAATGGCTATCAATCTCATGGATGCTTCATATGCATATGTTGTCTTGTACGTAATACGTCATATGTATATTCATTTTAAAAAGTTTTTTTATACAAATGCGATGTAAATCCAAATCTTTATCATGCTCCCCTTAAGGCTTTTGAAAGTTCCTTTTTTAAAATTTATCTAAAATGAAAATGAACACATTAATTTCTTACACTTCTATCATTCATCTTGCACATAAAACATCTAACTTTTGAGTCTATTCGAAGTGATATCTAATCTTTATAAACATATTTTCGTATGAAGGAAAAGATTAATGACTAAAGACAAGGGTGTTTATGTGCTCATGTAAAAACCACTTTTAATCCCTTATAATAGAGGTGATTTGTACCAACATAAGGTAGAATTGGTGAGGATGGTCATTGTTGTTGGTACATGCATGCCCACTATGGATTATATATTTTGATGATATTACATGCAAGTCAAACAGTACATTAGGATACTTATATGTTCATATGATATCTTCCATTGTTAAATCAACTACACTAATACGATAAGCAAAAGATCAAAGACCAACAGGAGCTTCATTAGATCTTATGGAAGAACCATGTATTGGTCGGCCAACATTTTCTCAATATTGCATGGCTAATACTACGAATGATGTTCGTCCATGCTATGCATCAACTGTACAAAAGGAAACTTGAGGTCCAAAGCACGTGAATTAAATCAGATTGCATAATCCATGACAACTGTCGTTGGCTGTGAATACACCGTAAAGCTTCTAGACAAACTTTGAAATCATCATAACACTCAAATGGACCAAAGTATTTACATTGGGCAAATCAGCAAGGCCAAATGTATGCAATATAAAATATAATCACTCATGAATATATTTTTACAAAGTAAAATAAACTTCTAAAAGCACATAAGATTTGTCGTATGAAATTTTCCTAGGAAAAATATTTTTAACTATAAATCTAGCAGAAATAAGTGGGATTACACAAATATGGAAGTGATCACGAAAGAAGAAAATAAACATAAATAATAAACATAGACGAAGATATTGTGTAAGCTAAGATTCTGAACATATTAAATGTTCGTCTCTTTAATCCCTGTTCAACATTGGTTCCAATTTATTTCATCTAATTTTCATAGTGCTTAAGGTATGATCAAAAGTTTAAAATCATTTTTGACTCCTTACAACGAATTAGTTTTTAAGAGGAACGTGGACCAAAGGATCCATGATTGATTCACGGTTTTGACCGTGTCATTAACTATAAGTTTCAATGCCCAAGCGTTTCACCATCTATCTTACTTAGTATTTAAGCATTTTCATCTATTTTACTTAGTATTTAAGCATTTTTTCCCTCGAAACACTTTGGCCATTCGTCTCTTTAATCCCTGTTCAACATTGGTTCCAATTTATTTCATCTAATTTTCATAGTGCTTAAGGTATGATCAAAAGTTTAAAATCATTTTTGACTCCTTACAACGAATTAGTTTTTAAGAGGAACGTGGACCAAAGGATCCATGATTGATGCACGGTTTTGACCGTATCATTAACTATAAGTTTCAATGCCCAAGTGTTTCACTATCTATCTTACTTAGTATTTAAGCATTTTCATCTATCTTACTTAGTATTTAAGCATTTTTTTTCCTCGAAACACTTTGGCCATCTTTTTGCAAACTCGAAAACTAAGAACACTTTCATGTTCTCGAGTAATTATATCAATCCATTCTTAACCTCCACATTATCTAAGTACGAGGAGTGTTTAAAGAATCATTGTTGTATCTATCTTCAAGCACATGTATTATAGAGATGTGAACTCTAGTAAGAACATGCAAGATATATGGACCACTACTATCTTAGTGGGAAGCTGAAGTTGTTGTAACTATCATTATTAGCGAGAAATTAAAGGGCCGATTAGTAATTATAGTCAATCAAGAGATGATCACTATTTCATTATGAGAAGATTGTAACTGTGATTACTAAATTGAAGATGTAACACCCTAAAATTTGCTCATATTTTAATAATTTTATACAACTATGACTTAGAATGAATTATAGTAACTAAAGTTCCGAATCAAGTAAATTATTAACAAAGCATGTGTATTAGCATGAAATTGGTAGCAAAGAATGGTTGTCATGATTAGAAAGTAACCAGTATAAGAATAAGGAAATTAACATGTAACAATTTCATAAGTGGCAAACTTAAGGGTTTAAATGTGAGATAAAAGAAATATGGACTTATAAAATGAAAACTAAAATCAAAACACACATTCTTCAATATATGTGTGTGTGTGTATCGACCTGGGCAAAGAAAAAAAGGGATATAACCTTTGTTTCATCACAATTCAGCAAAATTGAAAGAGGATTGAAGCTAATATTGATGCATGAACACCAATTCTGTTGATACAGTTTTGTGTCTGTCGCTTGTTCTTAGTTACATTTGAAATTGTACGGTCTTTGCTCAAGTGTCTGTATAAGTTTGGTCATGTCGACCAAATCAAGATATCCTTCTATCTTGGTTTCGTACGACATCTTAGTTAGTCTGTGTTAAACGGGTGCATGTGTGCATACCGTTGAGGCTTGTGTACGTCATGTCTGTGACACGTTCTCCAAAGTAAGCATTCTGTGCGAGTTAGAATGCTCCGTAAGAGCAAGGTGTTGCTCATACGAGCCACATGCTCCGTACGAAGGAATCATTGTAAACAAGTTGGTTTACATGGTTCGTACGAACCATTCGCTTCGTACGAACCAATTGCTTCGTACAAGCCTCTTTGGAGCAGTGCTTCATGGTTAATAGAATGTTTCGTATGTCTGGTAACGTGCTTTGTACGAATGACCAACATAGACACTATATAAGCAGATATGCACCTCCCAGTCAGGGTGCTGTTGGTTGTTCAACTTGTTGGTGAGCTGAGTAGTTAGCATCTCTGGAGCAAACAAAGACACAAGAACACATGCAGTTGTTGAGTCGTATGAGCATTGTTTGTATATGTTGTACTTGTTCTCATCTCTTAATCAAGATAGTGAATCTTTGGTTACCTCGTGTTCTTACTTTGCTTTGGTTTGCATGCATACTTGGATTCCGCACTCGTATGTGTGTTGCATGAACAAGGAATAGGTTTAACTTGATCCTCAGGTGGACCTACAAGTGGTATCAAAGCTTTAGCTCTCTTCCTTGTTCAAAACCAAGCTTAGTGTTGTGTCTGAGCTAGTTTGAAGGTTTCTTGAAATGTTCTTGAACTCCCAGCAGAAAACTAAAGTTTTGAATAGATAACTAACTTAAAACTTGGTTAAAATCTGTTCATCTGAAAAACACTGAGAAAAACAGACTGTGCGAATAACCCATTCGTACGAAGAACCAAGCTGCTCATGGGAAAGAATCTCATCCGCACGAACAAGTTGGTTCGCACGAAGGAGTTCATCCGTACGAAGCAAGTTGCTCGTACGAAGAACACTTATCCGTACGAAGCAAGTTGCTCGTTCGAAGAACACTTATCCGTACGAAGCAAGTTGCTCGTACGAAGAACACTTATCCGTACGAAACATTGGTTCAAACGAATAATATTCGTTATTGTTTGTTTTTCGTATTTCAGATTTTCAAAGTTGTCTGCTTTTCAAATATTTTCAAAATTGTGAAATTTTTAAGAGGGAACTGTTATTGTCAAAGTTTAAACCTTTCATTTTTTTCATAATCAAGAAAATATAATGAGTTCTAATCCGTGGGATTGGAGTAGTTCAAGCTCAAGTCAGGAGTCTTCGCAAAGCTCCGCAATATCATGGGTTAAGTCTTTGATGCCTCAATATACATCTATGATCTCTGCAAATCAGTGGGCATGTGTTGCGAATCAGAATCAAAGCATCCAAACTCTGTTAATGAGCGAAAGTAAAACAGGGAGTAATAACCGTCCGCCGAACCTAAACCACATGAACGATTATCCTTCTGAGAAAAGTCGTTTTCATACATATGTTCTTGGACAGAACACAGAATTGTGGACGCGTTTTACTACACCCTATAAAAAATCACTTGAAGAAGCCGGATCAAATACAACCTCCTTAGCCAATCTAGATGAGAGTGACAAGAAGGCATATGATTTAGAGAAGAAGGCGTTTGCTATCCTCACACAAGCTCTTCATAAAGACATTTATCATCAGTTTGTGTACTGTACAACCACGAAAAATATGTGGGATACTTTGGAAGCAAGAGGAGAGGGTAATGCTGCTACCAGGAAAATTCGGCATGATTTACTCAAGAAGGAGTTTGAAGGTTTCATGTTTATGGAAAATGAAACGTTGAATGATATGACCACACGGTTTTATCATCTACTCAGGGAGATGTACTCTTACAAAGTGTTAGCAGCACCACAAGAAATTGTGATGCGATTTGCTGATGCTTTACCACCGAAATGGGGTCAATTTATTGACTTATTAAAACATACAGGTGTTTTGGACTCAATTAGTATTTATGAATTTGTGCAGAAACTGGAGAACAAGAATAAAGAAGAACTCTGGAAGGCACAACAAATCACCGTTCCACAAAACCCGAGATGTACTTCGGAGGTATTAATGCAGGTACAAACTCAAGCCAGCAACCGAAGCTGCAAACCGCGTATGTGTCAAACGTGAACCCCTTCCTACACAACCTGTTCAATCAAGTCAGTCTGCGGACTCAAGTACTCAAGCTTATGGACAAGCATTTGATACGAAATCCTTCCTTCCACAACCAAGAGATTTAGCACATCAAGCTCCACAACAAGCTTTCTATGGAAACAATTGTCAATCTGCAAATCCCAACACTGTCAAACTTGACACGTCCAATCTCTCTAATGTCAGCGTAGAAGTTGCACAAGAACATATGGAACTTCTCAACACAATGGTCAGTGCTTATTATGGTTTAGTTGCAGATCAAATAGGAAATATCAATTTGACAAATGAAGACTACCAACAAATTGACCAAGATGAGATGGAGCTGATAGATATCAAGTGGGCATTTGCAAGTGCTGTGAGAAGAGTGAAGGATTACATGCGAAGAACAGGAAGGACCAGTTTGGAAAGCAAGAAAGATACAAAATACGACTTTGATAAAACTGCCGTAACTTGCTTCAACTATGGAGAAAGAGGTCACTTCAAACGGGAATGCACAAGACCCAGCAAGGAAGGAAATCACAACTCCTTTTGAAATCAGTCTCAACCACCCAACACAGCTCAGTTCAACAATGAGAGAAGAATGGTAGCTGTTGGCAACTCTAACAATACCAATCAATCAGGACCTTCAAACACACATAGAGCTTTGGTAGTTCAATCTGATGAAGGATACGATTGGTCAGTACAGTTGGGAACTGAGAACAACGAAAGAACTGCATGTTATGCAAAGATCGTCGATCAAATCAAACATGTTCACAGCATCAATACTCCAGATAATGATGATACTTCTGGGTATGCTGGTAGTTCTGATGAAGAGTGTTCAAGTTCAGGTGGTTATGGATCTGATTCTAATATCATAAACGAGAGTAATGCTGAGGTTAGCAAGTTGCTGTGTGAAGCTGAGATGATGAAGTGTGAAAAAGTGGGTATGATTGTAACATTTGTCGAAAAACGGGTTTTCCAAACCCTCTTCGTTTGTAATCGGATATCAAGTTATAAAAATTTCGTTGCGTTTTTGTGACTTATTATAATTTTAAACGATACATAATTAATAAACAAATTTGAATTTATAAGCTATAATTGTTAAAAAGTAAAAATAAAATAAATAAAAAGAAAAACAGGCTGCCGGGATTCGAAACCCGGGTCAGCCGGGAAGCCTAGCAACTTAACTCACACACATCCAACCACTCTGCCACTAGTTGACTTTGTGTAATCTAGGAAACAATTAAAACATAACTTCAACCATGAATCAACCTGTTTGCGCCAAACTGAAACCGTTATCGGCTTCCAAACGTTCAAGACCTTTGAGTGATCGCGGATTCCAGAAAATAACCGATAAACCGACATTCTTAATCAATTCAGTCTTGAATGAACTTGAATTCATGTGATGATAGGTTTTAATAACCGAAAGCATTCACTTTCTGAATTACTCCAACAAAATCAGTATCTCGCGACCCAATAACATTCACAGAACACCTAATTTCACTTTTACTCAAATTTCTGATCGTCGGAATCGCTTTTTGAACTCGCCGGACTTTCGCCGGAAAACCGTGTCTTTCATCAAAACAGTAAGTTTCTCAATTCTTTCATCTTCTATCAGTTGTTAGGCTTTTTCTAACTCAAACCCTTCAATCAGAATCAGATCCAGGCAACGATATCGGATAATCAGCACTCGCCGGAAAACTTCTGAAAATTCCTGGATTGCGCTGTGAAACGGTATAATATTTTAAACCTTCTGATAACTCTTGTTTAGTACTTCAATTCCACATCTAGCTAATCAAAACTGTTAATTGGTCCGCTCAGACGAAGTTCATAAAAACAGAGCCGACGACTTCGCCGGAGTTCTGAGAAAGATCATTTTTTCCGGTATGTTCATTCCCAAAATCTTCCCTGTCCATTTCGTTTTAATCAATTATATGTTTGTCAATCGAATTAAACAAGATCAGTAGAGTAATCGTTGTCTGTGTTATTGTAACGAAGAAGATGAAGTTAGTTTGTATATAAGTTTAATATAAATTGGATTATATCTCGGGTTAGACACACAGTCCAGAGTTGGACTGTGTGCAAACATTTATCACACGTCGCGAGTTCGATCCTTGACACAATCTCATTCTCAGTAATAAAGATGTTTCCTTTTTAACTGAACCGGATCAACTCACAGAGAGATCTTAAGTATAATAAAAGCCAGAATATTAACCAGGTTAGACACACAGTCCAACGGTGGACTGTGTGCAACGTTAATCCACAGGTCCCGGGTTCGAGACCTGTTACGCACGCCGGTTCGATGATTAAAATCCTTTTTAAAAATAAATGAATTTTGAATAAATTAAAACAGTATATAAATATAATTAAAAACAGAAATATTTCGGGTTAGACACGTAGCTCAGTTGGTAGAGCTGCGTGCACGCGTACGGGAGGTCACGAGTTCGAACCTCACTGAGTGCAAACATTATAAACGACCGAACCGGTCAACAAGTCAAAGTCAAAAAGTCAACGGTCAACTCAAAAAGTCAACATATTTTTTTTATGTTTTTATTTATTTATTTAATTCAAAAATCAATTAAAAACACTTAAAAATAATGTTTTTAAAGTTAGAAAATAGCCTTAAACTCACAAAAATCTATCTAAAAATCCTATTAAAATTATTAATAAAATCCACTCATTTACCATACCTTTCGTTATTGTTTAGGTTAGTTAATCCTCGTCGATCAACCCTCTAAACTCGTGCGCATTCATCATCTTCAACCGAACGCACCCAATGTGAGTGAATCTCTACAAATTCCCCGTTTTAATCATGTTTTTTGGGTGTATCATGTGTCTTATCATTATTTACATTTAAACAATTGTGCATCCATCATGTCCATGATAAAATGTGTATTCGATATGTATCAACTGTTTGGTGGTTATTGTTTAGATTAAATTTATCATTTTCAGTATATACATTATCATAGGCCGCCGCTCGCCATTACATATGAGCGTTGAGCTGTTCCCCATTACCCATGAGCGTGAACGAGGCGTTGCCAACATACGATCGGCTCCGTTTGATTGAGCCTTGATCGCACAGACATTTATCATAGGCCGCCCGTTCCCATTACCTATGAGCGTGAACGTGACGTTGCCCACATATACAGTATCATTCATGTTATATATTCATGCAAGTTGGTTTGTTATTGTATGTTATTGTTTGTTATTGTTATTGTTATTGTTATCAGAGCCATGACTATAGGGATATAGGATAGGTTATTAGACCCTTAGAGCCTATACTATAGTTGATTAGAATTTTTAAAAATTTTTGTGTGTTACATGCAAAATTCATGATGTTTATATGTTTTATGTTTAATGTTACATTCAATGTTATGCAAGCATGTTCATAAGTACATATTATTATACAATGCCTATCACGAATCATATTCTCATAACATATCATATCCATGAGAGCACACACCACATCATATCCATGATTTTTTTTGCAATGATTTTTGTATTTTCAAATCACATCAAAGTGAGTTCTCATGACGGGCATGTAGTAACTGGAAGGGTACAAGTACCGGTAGTCGGAACGTCCTGTCTAGGCTTGGCATTCGTATAAATCCAAAATAAAGGACCAGTTTGCCTACCTGGGGACTAACGATGAGAGTACGAAGGACCTATTAGGCCAAAGCATGCTATACCAAACGTCGTGTGAGCTAACCCCACTTTGAGTTGTCATTGTGTCTACACCTGGACACCTTCCGACCATACATCTCGTAAACATATTTCATGGTTTTCATTCGGGTGATGCGAGTGTTAAACCGCCAATACCAATGTGAATCCTACTAAGCCAATAGCCATGGGGGCCCACATGACTATACAGGTGAAGGTATGGGGACATTTGAGGCCCAACATGAGCAAACCCAAGACATCCTATGGATGTAGTTGCATTATTGATGTTTATGTTATTTTTATTTTTTTAAGACACATGACACCTAAAAAGACTCCATAAACTCACAATCTTCTTATGTATATTCATGTAGATGTCGGCTAGGCAACAACGAGGGGGTAGAAGGTCAGGAAGGTCGAATGAACGCTTGGCCACCCAAATCGCAAAACAAATGGCCGCGGTGCTTCCTGACATTGTAGTTCAAGTCCAACAAGCTCTCGCCGCAAATCCCATCAATCCTCCCAGCAAAAAGACCAGAACATCGGCAACCCTCCTTCCAAAAAGTGCTCATATAAACATTTCAAGTCTTGCAATCCTCCGAAATTTGAAGGGACCGAAGGTGCCACAGCTCTCCTCCACTGGTTTGAGGAAATGAAAACACCTTCCTCAACTGCGATTGTCCCGAGGATCGCAAGGTACGTTATGCAACCGGGAGGCTATTTGGGGTAGCTCTTACCTGGTGGAATACTGAAAAGGGTAAGAGAGGAATCGAAGATGCAATGGCCTTAACGTGGGAGGAGTTAAGGGAAATCATGACGAGACGCTTCTGTCCTAGAAGCGAGATCAAAAAGTTAGAGGATGAATTTCATTCGTTGAAGCAAAAGGAGGGAGATCATACTTCCTACAACAAGAGGTTTTTAGAGTTGAACCAAATGGTCCCTAACTTGTTCACCCCAGTTTACCGCTTAGTCGAACACTATATTTGAGGCCTTCCCTCGAAAATTCAAGACTCAGTTCTCAACACTTCGCCTGCAACACTTGAAGCTGCTATGGAACTAGCTACCGAGCTTACCGAAAATCGTATTCGCAACGGTAAATTTAAAGACGAGAAAAAGAAAGCCCCCGTTGAGGGCCAAACTTCAAACCATTCCACCTCCTCCTCAAAGTTTGCTAACAAGAGGAAACGTAACACCAGAAACTTTGCTGTCACACAAACAAATTTCCCCATCCCTGCTGCACCCATTACCCAAGTTGCCCCCTCACCTGCACCATATAAAAGG
This sequence comes from Scalesia atractyloides, assembly GCA_947069175.1. Classification (NCBI taxonomy): domain Eukaryota; kingdom Viridiplantae; phylum Streptophyta; class Magnoliopsida; order Asterales; family Asteraceae; genus Scalesia; species Scalesia atractyloides. The sequence continues at coordinate 70,480,556 of CAMTDV010000013.1, read as the reverse complement.
CCATACTCCGGCCCATACCCAAAATGCAACCGTTGCCAATACCATCACTTTCCTGATCATCCCTGCCAACATTGTACCGGTTGTGGTCGCGCAGGTCACACCATTCAAACCTGTCGCATACCTCAGCGAACGAACCGCCACCAGCCCTCAACCCAAACCCACCATCAGATAGTGGGTCAAGCCCAACAACCTCTACTGCTACCACCTACCCAACATGTAGCCCAATCCTACTACCAACCCAACTATCCCATGGTGCAACCTATGCGGGCTTGTTACAATTGTGGAGACCCAAACCACTTTAGAAACACTTGTCCACGCTTGGTGAACATTATACATGCTCAAGCTCAAGCAAATCCGGTGAATCAAGCTAACCAAGCTCCTCCACCTGCTAGAGGAAGAGCTTTCAACATCAACGCTAACCAAGCTAGGGCTGACAACAATGTGGTTAACGGTACGTTTTCTCATCAATGGTAGTTATGCATCCATGTTATTTGATACTGGCGCGGATAAAAGTTTTGTGTCCTTAGAATTTGAACCCATCCTCAACCAAACTCGTGATAAACTCATGGAATCCATAACGGTAGAAGTTGCTGATGGAAAACCGGTCTCATTAAACTCTATTATACGCAATTGTACTCTCACCTTAAACGATCACGATTTTCCAGTTGACCTCATACCCATGAAGTTGGGAAGCTTTGACATTATAATTGGTATGGACTGGCTTATCCATCATCATGCTGAAGTTGTATGCCGCGAAAAGTTTATACGCATTCCTCTTACAAACGTTCAGACTCTACGAATCTTTGGAGAAACCCCTTCGAAAGGGCTCAAGTTAGTGTCCTGTCTTCAAGCCCGAAAATATCTCCGCAAGAATTATGTCGCATTTCTAACTCATGTCGTCAAAAAGGTAACCAAGGAGAAGAAACTTGAAGACATCCCAGTAGTAAAAGATTTTCCACAAGTTTTTCCTGACGACATTTCAGGACTTCCTCCCGTGAGAGAAGTCGAATTCCGCATTGATCTTATACCTAGAGCTACGCCAGTTGCAAAATCTCCTTATAGGTTAGCCCCCTCCGAAATGCAAGAGCTAGCCAGTCAATTGCAAGAGTTGACTGACAAAGGATTCATACGTCCTAGCTCCTCGCCTTGGGGTGTACCTGTCCTTTTTGTGAAGAAGAAAGATGGAACGTTTCGCATGTGCATCGAATACAGAGAACTCAACAAGTTAACGGTCAAGAACCGCTACCCATTACCTCGCATCGATGATCTTCTTGACCAACTTCAAGGTGCCAGCTGTTTTTCAAAAATCGACCTTCGTTCTGGTTATCATCAACTCAGAGTACATGAAGAAGACGTCCCAAAGACCGCCTTCTGAACTCGTTATGGTCATTATGAATTCATGGTCATGCCATTTGGTTTAACCAACGCTCCAGCTGTCTTCATGGATCTAATGAACAGAGTCTGCAAACCCTATCTCGATTGTTTTTTTATAGTCTTCATCGACGACATCCTCATCTACTCAAAGTCTAAGTCTGATCATGAACGACACCTTCGACTCATCCTTACACTCTTAGAGAATGAAAAGCTCTACGCCAAATTCTCCAAATGAGAATTCTGGTTAAAAGAGGTACAATTCCTTGGACATGTCGTCAATGACAAGGGAATACATGTCGACCCCTCAAAGATCAAAGCAGTACAAGAATGGCAAGCGCCATGTACACCTACCGAAGTAAGATCATTTCTTGGTTTGGCTGGTTATTATCGCCGTTTCATTTCAAATTTCTCTCGTATTGCTGTACCACTCACGGCTTTAACTCATAAAGGAAAACCCTTCATATGGGGACCCAAACAAGAAGAAGCCTTCCAAACCCTTAAGCAAAAACTCTGTGACGCACCTATCCTCACTCTTCCTGAAAGTTGTGATGACTTCGTGGTTTATTGCGACGCGTCAGGGCAAGGACTAGGCTGTGTTCTAATGCAAAGAGGAAAGGTGATAGCTTATGCTTCTAGACAACTCAAAACTCATGAGAAGAACTACACCACCCACGACCTAGAACTTGGAGCTGTTGTGTTCGCTCTTAAGATATGGAGACATTATCTCTACGGTACTAAGTGTGAAATATACACTGACCATAAGAGCCTCCAACATATCTTCAACCAAAAGGAGTTAAACATGAGGCAACGGAGATGGGTTGAACTTCTTAATGACTGCGACTGTGAAATTCGGTATCATCCTGGCAAGGCAAATATGGTGGCCGATGCACTCAGTTGAAAGGGTTATGCGAACTCCATTCGTCTGCTATGTTCGCAAATCATAACAGATATCAAAGATCAAATTCGAGAAGCCCAACATGTTTCAGTAACGGAAGACGACGTACGAAAGGAGCTGTCCTGTGGAGCTGAACTTAAAATTGAAACTAAATCCGACGGTATTCTGTACTATCTAGATTGCATATGGATTCCTGACCACAGCAACCTTCGTGAGTTCCTTATGAATGAGGCACACAAAACATGATACTCTATACACCCAGGAGCCGACAAGATGTATCAAGACCTTCGATACACCTACTGGTGGCCTGGAATGAAAAAGGATATTGCTGTTTTTGTTTCTAAGTGCCTTACATGTTCCAAGGTAAAAGCTGAAACATCAAAGATCCTTAGGACTTCTGGTCCAACCTGAAATACCTGTATGGAAGTGGGAAAACATAACCATGGACTTCATCACCGGTTTACCTCGCACTTCTGGTGGGTATGACACTATATGGGTAATCATTGATCGTCTTACAAAATCAGCTCACTTCATTCCGATCGCGAAGATTTCATGAACGAGAAGTTAGCTCGTATCTACATCAGCGAAATCGTAAGCCGTCATGGTGTACCGTTAAGCATTATTTCAGATCGTGATGGTCGTTTCACTTCACGAACATGGCAAGCCGTACAAGCCGCTTTGAGTACACGATTAGACCTTAGTACCGCTTATCATCCTCAAACTGATGGACAATCTGAACGCACCATTCAAACTCTTGAAGATATGCTTCGAGCATGTGTCATAGACTTCAAGGGAAATTGGGACGCTCGTCTACCATTAGTTGAATTTTCGTACAACAACAACTATCATTCGAGTATCGGCATGGCACCTTTCGAAGCTTTATATGGTCGTAAGTGCCGAACTCCAGTATGTTTGCATGAAATTGGGGAAGCTCAAATCACCGGTCCAGAATTGATTCAAGAAACCACAGACAAGATCCATCATCTAGCGGATCAAAGTCGTCAAAAGAGTTATGCAGATAAACGACGAAAGCCTTTGGAGTTTAACATTGGTGATCATGTACTTTTAAAAGTATCATCGTGGAAGGGAGTAGTTCGTTTTGGCCATAAGGGCAAGCTAGCACCACGCTACGTAGGACTTTTCAAGATACTCGAAAGAGTAGGACCTGTAGCATACAAGCTTGATCTACCAGAAGAACTCAACAGAATTCACCCCACATTCCACGTATCAAACTTGAAGAAGTGCCTCGCCGATGAAAACCTCCATATTCCCCTGGAAGATATTCAGATCGATGAATCTATGCATTTCATTGAAAGACCAGTAGAGATCATGGACTTCGGAGAAAAACGTTTAAGACGGAGTCGTATTCCAATTGTTAGGGTACGTTGGGAGTCGAAACGGGGACCTGAGTTTACTTGGGAACGTGAAAACTCAATGCGCGAGAAATACCCGCATCTTTTTCCTGTTACCACTACTACTTAAATTTCGGGACGAAATTTCTAAAAGTAGGGGATACTGTAACATTTGTCGAAAAACGGGTTTTCCAAACCCGCTTCGTTTGTAATCGGATATCAAGTTATAAAAATTTCGTTGCGTATTTATGACTTATTATAATTTTAAACGATACATAATTAATAAACAAATTTGAATTTATAAGCTATAATTGTTAAAAGTAAAAATAAAATAAATAAAAAGAAAAACAGGCTGCCGGGATTCGAACCCGGGTCAGCCGGGAAGCCTAGCAACTTAACTCACACACATCCAACCACTCCGCCACTAGCTGACTTTGTGTAATCTAGGAAACAATTAAAACATAACTTCAACCATGAATCAACCTGTTTGCGCCAAACTGAAACCGTTATCGGCTTCCAAACGTTCAAGACCTTTGAGTGATCGCGGATTCCAGAAAATAACCGAATAAACCGACATTCTTAATCAATTCAGTCTTGAATGAACTTGAATTCATGTGATGACCGGTTTTAATAACCGAAAGCATTCACTTTCTGAATTACTCCAACAAAATCAGTATCTCGCGACCCAATAACATTCACAGAACCCCTAATTTCACTTTTACTCAAATTTTTGATCGTCGGAATCGCTTTTTGAACTCGCCGGACTTTCGCCGAAAACCGTGTCTTTCATCAAAACAGTAAGTTTCTCAATTCTTTCATCTTCTATCAGTTGTTAGGCTTTTTCTAACTCAAACCCTTCAATCAGAATCAGATCCAGGCAACGATATCGGATAATCAGCACTCGCCGGAAAACTTCTGAAAATTCCTGGATTGCGCTGTGAAACGGTATAATATTTTAAACCTTCTGATAACTCTTGTTTAGTACTTCAATTCCACATCTAGCTAATCAAAACTGTTAATTGGTCCGCTCAGACGAAGTTCATAAAAACAGAGCCGACGACTTCGCCGGAGTTCTGAGAAAGATCATTTTTTCCGGTATGTTCATTCCCAAAATCTTCCCTGTCCATTTCGTTTTAATCAATTATATGTTTGTCAATCGAATTAAACAAGATCAGTAGAGTAATCGTTGTCTGTGTTATTGTAACGAAGAAGATGAAGTTAGTTTGTATATAAGTTTAATATAAATTGGATTATATCTCGGGTTAGACACACAGTCCAGAGTTGGACTGTGTGCAAACATTTATCACACGTCGCGAGTTCGATCCTTGACACAATCTCATTCTCAGTAATAAAGATGTTTCCTTTTTAACTGAACCGGATCAACTCACAGAGAGATCTTAAGTATAATAAAAGCCAGAATATTAACCAGGTTAGACACACAGTCCAACGGTGGACTGTGTGCAACGTTAATCCACAGGTCCCGGGTTCGAGACCTGTTACGCACGCCGGTTCGATGATTAAAATCCTTTTTAAAAATAAATGAATTTTGAATAAATTAAAACAGTATATAAATATAATTAAAAACAGAAATATTTCGGGTTAGACACGTAGCTCAGTTGGTAGAGCTGCGTGCACGCGTACGGGAGGTCACGAGTTCGAACCTCACTGAGTGCAAACATTATAAACGACCGAACCGGTCAACAAGTCAAAGTCAAAAAGTCAACGGTCAACTCAAAAAGTCAACATATTTTTTTTATGTTTTTATTTATTTATTTAATTCAAAAATCAATTAAAAACACTTAAAAATAATGTTTTTAAAGTTAGAAAATAGCCTTAAACTCACAAAAATCTATCTAAAAATCCTATTAAAATTATTAATAAAATCCACTCATTTACCATACCTTTCGTTATTGTTTAGGTTAGTTAATCCTCGTCGATCAACCCTCTAAACTCGTGCGCATTCATCATCTTCAACCGAACGCACCCAATGTGAGTGAATCTCTACAAATTCCCCGTTTTAATCATGTTTTTTGGGTGTATCATGTGTCTTATCATTATTTACATTTAAACAATTGTGCATCCATCATGTCCATGATAAAATGTGTATTCGATATGTATCAACTGTTTGGTGGTTATTGTTTAGATTAAATTTATCATTTTCAGTATATACATTATCATAGGCCGCCGCTCGCCATTACATATGAGCGTTGAGCTGTTCCCCATTACCCATGAGCGTGAACGAGGCGTTGCCAACATACGATCGGCTCCGTTTGATTGAGCCTTGATCGCACAGACATTTATCATAGGCCGCCCGTTCCCATTACCTATGAGCGTGAACGTGACGTTGCCCACATATACAGTATCATTCATGTTATATATTCATGCAAGTTGGTTTGTTATTGTATGTTATTGTTTGTTATTGTTATTGTTATTGTTATCAGAGCCATGACTATAGGGATATAGGATAGGTTATTAGACCCTTAGAGCCTATACTATAGTTGATTAGAATTTTTAAAAATTTTTGTGTGTTACATGCAAAATTCATGATGTTTATATGTTTTATGTTTAATGTTACATTCAATGTTATGCAAGCATGTTCATAAGTACATATTATTATACAATGCCTATCACGAATCATATTCTCATAACATATCATATCCATGAGAGCACACACCACATCATATCCATGATTTTTTTTGCAATGATTTTTGTATTTTCAAATCACATCAAAGTGAGTTCTCATGACGGGCATGTAGTAACTGGAAGGGTACAAGTACCGGTAGTCGGAACGTCCTGTCTAGGCTTGGCATTCGTATAAATCCAAAATAAAGGACCAGTTTGCCTACCTGGGGACTAACGATGAGAGTACGAAGGACCTATTAGGCCAAAGCATGCTATACCAAACGTCGTGTGAGCTAACCCCACTTTGAGTTGTCATTGTGTCTACACCTGGACACCTTCCGACCATACATCTCGTAAACATATTTCATGGTTTTCATTCGGGTGATGCGAGTGTTAAACCGCCAATACCAATGTGAATCCTACTAAGCCAATAGCCATGGGGGCCCACATGACTATACAGGTGAAGGTATGGGGACATTTGAGGCCCAACATGAGCAAACCCAAGACATCCTATGGATGTAGTTGCATTATTGATGTTTATGTTATTTTTATTTTTTTAAGACACATGACACCTAAAAAGACTCCATAAACTCACAATCTTCTTATGTATATTCATGTAGATGTCGGCTAGGCAACAACGAGGGGGTAGAAGGTCAGGAAGGTCGAATGAACGCTTGGCCACCCAAATCGCAAAACAAATGGCCGCGGTGCTTCCTGACATTGTAGTTCAAGTCCAACAAGCTCTCGCCGCAAATCCATCAATCCTCCCCAGCAAAAAGACCAGAACATCGGCAACCCTCCTTCCAAAAAGTGCTCATATAAACATTTCAAGTCTTGCAATCCTCCGAAATTTGAAGGGACCGAAGGTGCCACAGCTCTCCTCCACTGGTTTGAGGAAATGAAAACACCTTCCTCAACTGCGATTGTCCCGAGGATCGCAAGGTACGTTATGCAACCGGGAGGCTATTTGGGGTAGCTCTTACCTGGTGGAATACTGAAAAGGGTAAGAGAGGAATCGAAGATGCAATGGCCTTAACGTGGGAGGAGTTAAGGGAAATCATGACGAGACGCTTCTGTCCTAGAAGCGAGATCAAAAAGTTAGAGGATGAATTTCATTCGTTGAAGCAAAAGGAGGGAGATCATACTTCCTACAACAAGAGGTTTTTAGAGTTGAACCAAATGGTCCCTAACTTGTTCACCCCAGTTTACCGCTTAGTCGAACACTATATTTGAGGCCTTCCCTCGAAAATTCAAGACTCAGTTCTCAACACTTCGCCTGCAACACTTGAAGCTGCTATGGAACTAGCTACCGAGCTTACCGAAAATCGTATTCGCAACGGTAAATTTAAAGACGAGAAAAAGAAAGCCCCCGTTGAGGGCCAAACTTCAAACCATTCCACCTCCTCCTCAAAGTTTGCTAACAAGAGGAAACGTAACACCAGAAACTTTGCTGTCACACAAACAAATTTCCCCATCCCTGCTGCACCCATTACCCAAGTTGCCCCTCACCTGCACCATATAAAAGGCCATACTCCGGCCCATACCCAAAATGCAACCGTTGCCAATACCATCACTTTCCTGATCATCCCTGCCAACATTGTACCGGTTGTGGTCGCGCAGGTCACACCATTCAAACCTGTCGCATACCTCAGCGAACGAACCGCCACCAGCCCTCAACCCAAACCCACCATCAGATAGTGGGTCAAGCCCAACAACCTCTACTGCTACCACCTACCCAACATGTAGCCCAATCCTACTACCAACCCAACTATCCCATGGTGCAACCTATGCGGGCTTGTTACAATTGTGGAGACCCAAACCACTTTAGAAACACTTGTCCACGCTTGGTGAACATTATACATGCTCAAGCTCAAGCAAATCCGGTGAATCAAGCTAACCAAGCTCCTCCACCTGCTAGAGGAAGAGCTTTCAACATCAACGCTAACCAAGCTAGGGCTGACAACAATGTGGTTAACGGTACGTTTTCTCATCAATGGTAGTTATGCATCCATGTTATTTGATACTGGCGCGGATAAAAGTTTTGTGTCCTTAGAATTTGAACCCATCCTCAACCAAACTCGTGATAAACTCATGGAATCCATAACGGTAGAAGTTGCTGATGGAAAACCGGTCTCATTAAACTCTATTATACGCAATTGTACTCTCACCTTAAACGATCACGATTTTCCAGTTGACCTCATACCCATGAAGTTGGGAAGCTTTGACATTATAATTGGTATGGACTGGCTTATCCATCATCATGCTGAAGTTGTATGCCGCGAAAAGTTTATACGCATTCCTCTTACAAACGTTCAGACTCTACGAATCTTTGGAGAAACCCCTTCGAAAGGGCTCAAGTTAGTGTCCTGTCTTCAAGCCCGAAAATATCTCCGCAAGAATTATGTCGCATTTCTAACTCATGTCGTCAAAAAGGTAACCAAGGAGAAGAAACTTGAAGACATCCCAGTAGTAAAAGATTTTCCACAAGTTTTTCCTGACGACATTTCAGGACTTCCTCCCGTGAGAGAAGTCGAATTCCGCATTGATCTTATACCTAGAGCTACGCCAGTTGCAAAATCTCCTTATAGGTTAGCCCCCTCCGAAATGCAAGAGCTAGCCAGTCAATTGCAAGAGTTGACTGACAAAGGATTCATACGTCCTAGCTCCTCGCCTTGGGGTGTACCTGTCCTTTTTGTGAAGAAGAAAGATGGAACGTTTCGCATGTGCATCGAATACAGAGAACTCAACAAGTTAACGGTCAAGAACCGCTACCCATTACCTCGCATCGATGATCTTCTTGACCAACTTCAAGGTGCCAGCTGTTTTTCAAAAATCGACCTTCGTTCTGGTTATCATCAACTCAGAGTACATGAAGAAGACGTCCCAAAGACCGCCTTCTGAACTCGTTATGGTCATTATGAATTCATGGTCATGCCATTTGGTTTAACCAACGCTCCAGCTGTCTTCATGGATCTAATGAACAGAGTCTGCAAACCCTATCTCGATTGTTTTTTTATAGTCTTCATCGACGACATCCTCATCTACTCAAAGTCTAAGTCTGATCATGAACGACACCTTCGACTCATCCTTACACTCTTAGAGAATGAAAAGCTCTACGCCAAATTCTCCAAATGAGAATTCTGGTTAAAAGAGGTACAATTCCTTGGACATGTCGTCAATGACAAGGGAATACATGTCGACCCCTCAAAGATCAAAGCAGTACAAGAATGGCAAGCGCCATGTACACCTACCGAAGTAAGATCATTTCTTGGTTTGGCTGGTTATTATCGCCGTTTCATTTCAAATTTCTCTCGTATTGCTGTACCACTCACGGCTTTAACTCATAAAGGAAAACCCTTCATATGGGGACCCAAACAAGAAGAAGCCTTCCAAACCCTTAAGCAAAAACTCTGTGACGCACCTATCCTCACTCTTCCTGAAAGTTGTGATGACTTCGTGGTTTATTGCGACGCGTCAGGGCAAGGACTAGGCTGTGTTCTAATGCAAAGAGGAAAGGTGATAGCTTATGCTTCTAGACAACTCAAAACTCATGAGAAGAACTACACCACCCACGACCTAGAACTTGGAGCTGTTGTGTTCGCTCTTAAGATATGGAGACATTATCTCTACGGTACTAAGTGTGAAATATACACTGACCATAAGAGCCTCCAACATATCTTCAACCAAAAGGAGTTAAACATGAGGCAACGGAGATGGGTTGAACTTCTTAATGACTGCGACTGTGAAATTCGGTATCATCCTGGCAAGGCAAATATGGTGGCCGATGCACTCAGTTGAAAGGGTTATGCGAACTCCATTCGTCTGCTATGTTCGCAAATCATAACAGATATCAAAGATCAAATTCGAGAAGCCCAACATGTTTCAGTAACGGAAGACGACGTACGAAAGGAGCTGTCCTGTGGAGCTGAACTTAAAATTGAAACTAAATCCGACGGTATTCTGTACTATCTAGATTGCATATGGATTCCTGACCACAGCAACCTTCGTGAGTTCCTTATGAATGAGGCACACAAAACATGATACTCTATACACCCAGGAGCCGACAAGATGTATCAAGACCTTCGATACACCTACTGGTGGCCTGGAATGAAAAAGGATATTGCTGTTTTTGTTTCTAAGTGCCTTACATGTTCCAAGGTAAAAGCTGAACATCAAAGATCCTTAGGACTTCTGGTCCAACCTGAAATACCTGTATGGAAGTGGGAAAACATAACCATGGACTTCATCACCGGTTTACCTCGCACTTCTGGTGGGTATGACACTATATGGGTAATCATTGATCGTCTTACAAAATCAGCTCACTTCATTCCGATCCCCGAAGATTTCATGAACGAGAAGTTAGCTCGTATCTACATCAGCGAAATCGTAAGCCGTCATGGTGTACCGTTAAGCATTATTTCAGATCGTGATGGTCGTTTCACTTCACGAACATGGCAAGCCGTACAAGCCGCTTTGAGTACACGATTAGACCTTAGTACCGCTTATCATCCTCAAACTGATGGACAATCTGAACGCACCATTCAAACTCTTGAAGATATGCTTCGAGCATGTGTCATAGACTTCAAGGGAAATTGGGACGCTCGTCTACCATTAGTTGAATTTTCGTACAACAACAACTATCATTCGAGTATCGGCATGGCACCTTTCGAAGCTTTATATGGTCGTAAGTGCCGAACTCCAGTATGTTTGCATGAAATTGGGGAAGCTCAAATCACCGGTCCAGAATTGATTCAAGAAACCACAGACAAGATCCATCATCTAGCGGATCAAAGTCGTCAAAAGAGTTATGCAGATAAACGACGAAAGCCTTTGGAGTTTAACATTGGTGATCATGTACTTTTAAAAGTATCATCGTGGAAGGGAGTAGTTCGTTTTGGCCATAAGGGCAAGCTAGCACCACGCTACGTAGGACTTTTCAAGATACTCGAAAGAGTAGGACCTGTAGCATACAAGCTTGATCTACCAGAAGAACTCAACAGAATTCACCCCACATTCCACGTATCAAACTTGAAGAAGTGCCTCGCCGATGAAAACCTCCATATTCCCCTGGAAGATATTCAGATCGATGAATCTATGCATTTCATTGAAAGACCAGTAGAGATCATGGACTTCGGAGAAAAACGTTTAAGACGGAGTCGTATTCCAATTGTTAGGGTACGTTGGGAGTCGAAACGGGGACCTGAGTTTACTTGGGAACGTGAAAACTCAATGCGCGAGAAATACCCGCATCTTTTTCCTGTTACCACTACTACTTAAATTTCGGGACGAAATTTCTAAAAGTAGGGGATACTGTAACATTTGTCGAAAAACGGGTTTTCCAAACCCGCTTCGTTTGTAATCGGATATCAAGTTATAAAAATTTCGTTGCGTATTTATGACTTATTATAATTTTAAACGATACATAATTAATAAACAAATTTGAATTTATAAGCTATAATTGTTAAAAGTAAAAATAAAATAAATAAAAAGAAAAACAGGCTGCCGGGATTCGAACCCGGGTCAGCCGGGAAGCCTAGCAACTTAACTCACACACATCCAACCACTCCGCCACTAGCTGACTTTGTGTAATCTAGGAAACAATTAAAACATAACTTCAACCATGAATCAACCTGTTTGCGCCAAACTGAAACCGTTATCGGCTTCCAAACGTTCAAGACCTTTGAGTGATCGCGGATTCCAGAAAATAACCGATAAACCGACATTCTTAATCAATTCAGTCTTGAATGAACTTGAATTCATGTGATGACCGGTTTTAATAACCGAAAGCATTCACTTTCTGAATTACTCCAACAAAATCAGTATCTCGCGACCCAATAACATTCACAGAACCCCTAATTTCACTTTTACTCAAATTTTTGATCGTCGGAATCGCTTTTTGAACTCGCCGGACTTTCGCCGGAAAACCGTGTCTTTCATCAAAATGGTAAGTTTCTCAATTCTTTCATTTTCTATCAGTTGTTAGGCTTTTGCTAACTCAAACCCTTCAATCAGAATCAGTTCCAGGCGACGATATCGGATAATCAGCACTCGCCGGAAAACTTCTGAAAATTCCTAGATTGCGCTGTGAAACGGTATAATCTTTTAAACCTTCTGATAACTCTTGTTTAGTATTTCAATTCCACATCTAGCTAATCAAAACTGTTAATTGGTCCGCTCAGACGAAGTTCATAAAAACAGAGCCGACGACTTCGCCGGAGTTCTAAGAAAGATCATTTTTTCCGGTATGTTCATTCCCAAAATCTTCCCTGTCCATTTCGTTTTAATCAATTATTTGTTTTTCAATCGAATTAAACAAGATAAGTAGAGTAATCGTTGTCTGTGTTATTGTAACGAAGAAGATGAAGTTAGTTTGTATATAAGTTTAATATAAATTGGATTATATCTCGGGTTAGACACACAGTCCAGCGGTGGACTGTGGGCAAACATTTATCACACGTCGCGAGTTCGATCCTTGACACAATCTCATTCTCTGTAATAAAGATGTTTCCTTTTTAACTGAACCGGATCAACTCACAGAGAAATGTTAAGTATAATAAAAACCAGAATATTAACCAGGTTTGACACACAGTCCAGCGGTGGACTGTGTGCAACGTTAATCCACAGGTCCCGGGTTCGAGACCTGTTACGCACGCCGGTTCGATGATTAAAATCCTTTTTAAAAATAAATGAATTTTGAATAAATTAAAACAGTATATAAATATAATTAAAAACAGAAATATTTCGGGTTAGACACGTAGCTCAGTTGGTAGAGCTGCGTGCACGCGTACGTGAGGTCACGAGTTCGAACCTCACTCAGTGCAAACATTATAAACGACCGAACCGGTCAACAAGTCAAAGTCAAAAAGTCAACGGTCAACTCAAAAAGTCAACATATTTTTTTATGTTTTTATTTATTTATTTAATTCAAAAATCAATTAAAAATACTTAAAAATAATGTTTTTAGAGTTAGAAAATAGCCTTAAACTCACAAAAATATATCTAAAAATCCTATTAAAATTATTAATAAAATCCACTCATTTACCATACCTTTCGTTATTATTTAGGTTAGTTAATCCTCGTCGATCAACCCTCTAAACTCGTGCGCATTCATCATCTTCAACCGAACGCACCCAATGTGAGTGAATCTCTACAAATTTCCCGTTTTAATCACGTTTTTGGGGTGTATCATGTGTCTTATCATTATTTACATTTAAACAATTGTGCATCCATCATGTCCATGATCAAATGTGTATTCAATATGTATCAACTGTTTGGTGGTTATTGTTTAGATTAAATTTATCATTTTCAGTACATACATTATCATAGGCCGCCGCTCCCCATTACATATGAGCGTTGAGGCTGTTCCCATTACCTGTGAGCGTGAACGAGGCGTTGCCAACATACGATCGGCTCCGTTTGATTGAGCCTTGATCGCACAGACATTTATCATAGGCCGTCCGTTCCCCATTACCTATGAGCGTGAACGTGACGTTGCCAACATATACAGTATCATTCATGTTATATATTCATGCAAGTTGGTTTGTTATTGTATGTTATTGTTTGTTATTGTTATTGTTATTGTTACTGTATGTTTATTTACGTTTGCTCACATATGATTATTGCACAATTTTCTGTAATAAATATAACAAGAAATCAATAATAAATGTTTTCTAACAAGGTTCACTCGCCAACTTATGTTGACCCAAAAACCCCATTTTTACACATGATACAGGTGATTCAGCTGCAGCAAGAAACATATAGGATGGCTTAGAAGAATAAACCGGTTTAGACTTTGGATTGTTTAGTTGATTATCTTTCTTTGTAATTGTATGAACATGATTGGAATATTGAGAATGTAATTTTGAATTTAATAAATATGAAACATATTAGTAAATATCATGAGCTTTGGTGATAACCCAATTATGCCCGACTCTTATTCCGCTGCGGGTCGGGGTGTGACAATGATGAAGAATGCAGAAGCTGCAGTGAAGGAGGCATAGACACTCTTTACAGATGATGCAGCCTTCCCTCATCACACTACCTTCATGGCAAATGTTGCAGGTTCTACAAGTCAGGTAAATTCTGACCCTCCTACAGTTTGCAATGACTGTGTTGAATTAAAAATAAAGTATGAAACCGTCAACAGTCATAATCAAAATTTAGTTCTTGAACTATCAAAGTGAAAAGAGGCGAATTTGGCGCTAACCCGAAATGAAAAGAATTCAAATCTGTAATAGATCCCTTAAGAAAAGCATTTCTGAATTGACAAAAACAGTTTTGAATAAATAGACATGAATTAACAACTATATTAATCTCCTGGAAGAAACTAAGAAAGAGTTAGCCATCGCCAAATGCGAATATGATTCGATCAAGCTCAAGTTGGAAAGTTACTCTAACTCCCGTTCTGTGCTTGATCATATCATTGATGTTCAAAAACTAAAGGGAGATGTTCAATGCATAGGGTATAAGTCGTGTCCACCACCGATGAAGCACAACTATACCAAAATGCCTGATGAAGAGGAGATGCCTCATTTTGAACCCTTACTACCTCTAAAATCCTAAAGAATTTGTAGCAGGATTAGGGTTCAACCTAGACAATTCCTCTCAAGAACCAAGCAAGTCAGAAAATTCATCGTCTGATGTTGTTCAAAATCCATCTGATGAAGAGGAAAATGATACATCAGATGATGAATCAAGAAAAGATTATCAGGATCAACCTCTTGCTGAAAGGAAAAGAGTAGAACTTTCTGCTACTCCTAGTACTCAATCTGTTGAGATCCAAGAGACCGTTCCTAATAAATTTGTCAAGACAGAAGTGTCGACAGATGAAGCAGATAATGTGTTGTATACATTGGTTGGAGATAAGAAAATCTACTCAAACAAAGATTTTCCAATTAAAAAAATAAATCCAATCTCTATAGATCAGGTGTTTGAAAAATCAACAACCAAAGTTTTAGAGAAGAAAAAGGCAACCAAAGCACAACCATTATCCGCTTCAACAGAAAAAACAGTGGAAGTGAGTTGAAAAGCCTGCAGTTTCTCAACCAAAGGTTGAAGCAAAAAGCTCTCGCTACAAGGAAAAGGGTTAAGAATGTTAAATTTGTGAGTTCAAAAGGTACCGATAAAATCAAAACTTTTCAAGGAAAATCTAATGTAGATTTTGTAAAGAAAGTTAAGATTTTGAAAAGAAATAGTCAAAATAATTACACCCAAAACACGGATGGATGTAATAAAAACGAACCCATTACCTCAAGACCCACAAGTTCAACATCAAGCCGTGAAACAAGATCTCCTAATTTTGTTGAAAGGAGAACATGTTTCAAATGTGGAGAATTTAGCCACATTATAAAATATTGTAAAAATCAGCCAAACCAAGATTTGTGAAAAGAACCCCTCACGAACCAACTTGCAAACGTAGATCTGTTTCTCGAATACAAGATAAACGAATTATTAAAGATCAAAAGGAGAAACAAAAACATAAACAAGTAAAAGCAATTGAAAAGGCTTAAAAAACGGATTCTTCAGAAAAGAATCCAAGATCTTCAAAGTTAATTAAACCAGAAACTGTTAAAACTTTAAATAATAGTCAATCTAGTAATAATCAACGATCTTGGAAACAGAAGACCAATAGTGGTTCAAGAGGAGGAACTCTGTTTGACAATCGTCAAGAAATAGAGATCACATTTCTTGATGATAAGGGACGACCCAAACCACTAAGGCTTGGGTCCCCATCTCAAACTAATCTTGTTTGTGAAATGTGTAGGGTGTTCCAGGAGGAACTGTAAGCACTCATTGGATTGTTGAAAGTGGAGCATCAAGGCACATGACAGGCGACTTGTAGCTCCTGTATGATGTAAAAAGTGGGTAGTTATGTTGCCTTTGCTGGAGATAAAGGTGGATACATCACTGGAGAAGGAATGGTCTCCAATGGTGTTGTGAGCTTCGACAAGATCAATTATGTGCGGCAAATTGATCACAATCTTCTTAGCGTTTCTCAAATCTACAACAAGAAGTTCACGGTACATTTTGATGATACCGGATGTTATGTGCTGAAGCCTGGATTCAAGATCCCCAAGGAATGGATTCTCCTGTCGGCTCCAAGAATTAACTACTTGTATATTCTTGATACGAGCCAAGCTATTACAACCAGCTTGCTGGATTGTATTCGGAAATCAGGGAATCTGGTGGTTAAAATGATTGGTCTTTTGCCTGCTATGTGTGCCAAGTTGAACCAAAATCTTGGAAGGAGGCAATAGCAGGAAGAACTTCAGCAATTTCAGAAGTTAGGCGTCTGGAAATTGGTTGACTGGCCTGACAGCTATAAGAAGATTGGTACACAATTGGTGTGCAAATGCATGAAGGATGACCGAGGTGTTGTGAGAAACAAAGCGCGATTGGTTGTTCAAGGTTTTAATCAGGTCAAAAGCATTGATTACAATGAAGTTTATGCACCGGTTGCACGACTTGAGGCCATAAGAATCTTTTTGGCTTATGCGTCCTACAAGAAGTTCACCGTTTATCAAATGGATGTGAAAAGTGCATTTCTTCATGGTGTGGTGGAAGAGGAAGTGTATGTTGAGCAACCGCCATGTTTTGAAGATCCAATCCATCCTGACAAGGTTTGGCTTCTCAACAAGGCGTTATATGGTCTTCATCAAGCCCCGAGGGCTTGGTATGAAACCTTGTCTACCGATCTGTTGAAGAACGGTTTTCGACAAGGCTTGATCGATTGTACTCTCTTCATCAAGGAAAAGAACAAGGATTTGCTGCTAGTGCAAGTTTATGTTGATGACATTATTTTTGGGTCTACCAACGAACGAACGTGCAAAGAATTCGAACAGGTTATGCAGGAGAAGTTCGAGATGAGCGCCATGGGAGAAATGAATTTCTTTTAGGTTTGCAGGTTCAGCAATCAAAGGAAGGGATCTTTATCCATCAAACCAAGTACGTCAGAGTATTCTCAAGCGATTTCAGATGGACGACTCAAAGCCTTTGGGAACTCCATTAGCTCAAAATCACGGGATTACTCCAGACGGAATGGGTGAACATGTGGAACCATCTCTCTACCGTGTTATGATCGGATCTCTCATGTATCTTACTGCTTCAAGACCCGATATAATGTACCCAACATGTCTTCTGGCGCTGCTATCAGTCTAGTCCGAAAGTTTCTCATTTGATGGCTGTGAAAAGGATCTTTCGTTATTTGAAGGGTCGCCCTGACACTGTCTATGGTACCCTAAGGATGATAACTTTGATCTGACAGCATTCAGTGATTCTGATCATGGCGGCTGCAAAATCATGCTGGGGATGTCAGTTCTTGGGAAATCGCCTAGTCACATGGCAATGTAAGAAGCAGACTGGTGTAGCTACATCAACATGTGAGGCTGAGTATATTTCAGCTTCTAGTTGCTGCTCTCAGGTTCTATGGATTCAACAGCAGATGCGCGACTAAGGTTTTGAATTTCTAACTACTCCTATTTTTGTTGATAACGAAGCTGCTTTACTAATCACTCGGAATCCTGTACAGCACTCCAAAACAAAACACATTGAGATTAAGTATCATTTCATACGAGACTATTATGAAAAAAAACTTATCAATGTTGTTAAAATCTACATGATCACCAACGTGCTTGCCTTTTTACTAAAGCCTTTGATAAATCACGTTTTGATTATCTACTTTTGGTCAATGGCATCAAGGTGAAACCCGAGTAACTCAACCATGGCTAATCATTTTTCTACATATTTTTCTAAAAATCTAAAACTACAAAAGATTTTCCGTTTTATATTTTAGGGGAGAAATTTTCAAGAAAATACAAAAATATGTCTTTTATTTATTTACCTTCTATATTTAAGGGGGGGAGGAAATTTAGAAAAATACAAAAACAATAGAAAAATAAAAAATGAGTTTCTTGGATAAATTGAAGATGATGAAATACACCGGTAAATCTGTCAGAAATGGTCAAAAGCATAGAAAGAAGATTGATAAGTAGCTTGTCTTATGTGTATCGGTAGGCTCACAATCAGACTAAAATGTGCAGGTTGATATAAACTTAACAGACAGAACGCCAGGTGGGAACCAGTCATTGGCATATGGTCTTGGTACCGAAATCTCGTTTGATAGAGTGCCGAGGTTCTGAGATATACGGTCTTTATGCTTGCTTATCATATGGGTATCATGGTTGAATCTTTTGCCAAAATAACGTGACGCAAGTCTAGAACTTCCATGATATCATACATACGTGTACATATGCATACGACCATCAATAAGTGATAAAAAAATCACATCCCCAAAATAAGTGATAAAATATCACAAGCTTTATGCGGGAGCTAAGTTCGTCTCTCTATCGGTATGATGGTACTAACTTGTTCAGGACTTACTCCTGTGCCCTGCATGCATATGAAAATCAAGTTCCTCATCCATAAGTGATTTAATCACATAGGGCTTGTTTTCAATCAAATAAGTGAGTATCTCACATCATATATACGTCAAAACAGATGATAAAGCAGTATACTCACCGGTAAGATTTTCTCTCGTGCATATCTTGATACGGGAATGTGTCGTGATGTGGTTGAACACCGGTTAGTAAGTATAACTCATACCTTAATCATATCTCCTAATCATGATTACATCTGATAAGTTTGAGCTTATGTGGACAACAATACCGATAATCATAGTTGAACACTTATCTATTTAATTTTGAAGTTTAAACCATATATCGTTTTGGACAAAGATTAAAAAGCTGGTATGATTCTCTTAACTTGAAACTCGAAAAAGACTGTTCAATAGATAAATAGTTTATCTGTAAATATTTGATTTTAAGTTTAGTTTACTTAGTTGCTTATAAATATTACTTTTGAAAGCTAGCCAAAATTGAAACTCGAAAGTTTTCTACCAAGATACGCAAGAAAACCAATTGTCTGATATCACAACTTCATAAAGTAATATCTTGCAACAAGTAACCGTCAAAGAAAACCAAAATCTGAAATTCATACGAGTGTGTGTATCTCGTACGAATAAACCTAGTTCAATTGATTGACTTGGTCTCTTGTTTTTCTCAAATCAGCTGCTGGAATTTATACGAGTGTGTGTATCTCGTTCAGGGAATACATTCATACGAAAAATTGTAATAAGTTTTTCGTGTATATTCCCTGATAAATTTGTGTTCTAATTATATTTTGTCTATTGAGTACAGATTGAAACAAAGAGAACATAAACGAAAACCAGCAACGAAGAAATCTGACAAGTCAGAAGAGGAAACAAGAAAGATTTGAAGTTTCTTAGAAGCTCGAAGACCTGATACTCTATCAGTGGGTAGCAGAGCTTCAGGGGGAGGTTGTTGATACTCCAAGCCATTCAAGTGTGAAGACCAAAGTATGAAGACCAAGACCAAAGACCGAAGACCGAAGACCAAGCAACATCAAAGGGGAGTTTGTTGATACAGTTTTGTGTCTGTCGCTTGTTCTTAGTTACATTTAAAATTGTACGGTCTTTGCTCAAGTGTTGTATAAGTTTGGTCATGTCGACCAAATCAAGATATCCTTCTATCTTGGTTTCGTACGACATCTTAGTTAGTCTGTGTTAAACAGGTGCATGTGTGCATTCCGTTGAGTCTTGTGCACGTCATATCTGTGACACGTTCTCCAAAGTAAGCATTCTATGCGAGTTAGAATGCTCCGTACGAGTAAGGTGTTGCTCATACGAGCCACATGCTCCGTATGAAGGAATCATTGTAAACAAGTTGGTTTACATTGTTCGTACGAATCATTCATTCGTACGAACCAATTGCTTCGTACAAGCCTCTTTGGAGCAGTGCTTCTTGGGTAATAGAATGTTCCATATGTCTGGTAACGTGCTTCGTACGAATGACCAGCATGGACACTATATAAGCAGATATGCACCTCTCAGTCAGGGTGTTGTTGGTTGTTCAACTTGTTGGTGAGCTGAGCAGTTAGCATCTCTGGAGCAGACGAAGACACAAGAACACAGCAGTTTGTTGAGTCGTATGAGCATTGTTTGTATATGTTTGTACTTGTTCTCATCTCTTAATTAAGATAGTGAATCTTTGGTTACCTCGTGTTCTTACTTTGCTTTGGTTTGCATGCATACTTGGATTCCGCACTCGTATGTGTGTTGCATGAACAAGGAATAGTTTAACTTGATCCTCAGGTGGACCTACAAATTCATCATCATCTGAGTTCTTAACATAAGGTAAGTTGAATTTCATGATTTGAGTGATTTTGTAGAAAGTGGGTTGAATTCAATCCATGAGATTATGTGAAATTAGTATGAATATAAGTTAGAATCACACTATAGAACAAGAATTATACTTGAAATTGCTCACCTTGATGATTTATATTGAAAACCCACTTGTAATGATGATATGATGATTATGTAGAAGTAACCATCGATGTAATGTTAAAATATAAACTTGTATGTAATAGAGATTTACTAGATAAATGGGCGAGGAAAGAGTTTGATGAAATCAATTGTTATGATGTCTATTATATGAACTAGTAGAAACATGCTTTGTATACTTGTACATAATGTTTTGTTAATGGAATGTGCACCAAGTGTTTGATGAAATGCCTTAACTAGGAATTTTGTGATTTGACTTCGGACCCCATATAATGATCATAAATTGAGTATGTAAAGGATACATGTGTTGAGTTTTGCAATACCTTACGCAAGGATGTATGTGAAGTAAGCACGGGGTTTGAAATCTAAATATAAACGTTTATATATAGGGATAAAAGAAGAAGGTTCGAGCAACACGAAACAACAAGGAAATCAAGACTGAGGTATGTTACTTATCCAATCTAAACGTTGATATTAGAACTACTTTTATTCTAAATTGAAGGAATGATTATGCTATCGATTTGATGCAATTAAGTCTAACGATTAGAATGTTAAGCCAAGGAAGGATTGTTGTTACTGACTCAATATAAACGAGTCAAATATTTGGAATGCTATATTAGTAAAAGAATGTTTTCGTGTTGACATGTTTAAAATGGGTCAACCGGATAAGAATGTGAAAGCAAAAGAATGATTTCGTGTTGACTTGTTTAAAAGGGGTCAACAGGATAAGAATGTGAAAGTAAAGAATGATTTCATGTTGACTTGTTTAGAACGGGTCAACCGGATAAGAATGTGAAAGTAAAAGAATGATTTCGTATTGACTTGTTTAGAACGGGTCATCCGGATGAGAACAAGAAAGGTCAAAGAATGATTATTTAATTTGTTATTAGCTATTAATTTGAATATTACATGAAATGTTAACCGAACTGTTGTGATGTTTAGGTAAAGCTTCTACTTAATGTCGCACCTCGCTTGGAACGAACAAATTATTTTGCCCTTTACACGCTTCTAGTTCAACTTTGGTTGTTAGTGGGTCAAAACATATACTTTTGGGATATAACTTCGTTTTCTTTAAACACTTAAGTGTTTCATGTGTAATCTTAAAGTTTGTATTTTGGTACGGTAATATAGTTGAAGCTCCTCGTAAATTAATGTTTATGTTTGTTTTGTACAAATTCAAGGGTATTTGGTCAAAATTTCTCACTACGATACGAAGATTTAAGTTATATGAAGTTTTAACATTTTGACGAACTGGGCGTTATAGAAGATAACCTTTAAATTAATTGAGAAGTTTGTAAATGTGATAACTTATTTGATATGCGGTATCCGTTCGCTATTGGGATTTTCTTATAAGGTCTCAGATGGTGGTACAAAAAGGACTTGCTAGAATAGCTTGCATGGAGAGCTACCATCTTTCTCTCTTGACTTTGCTTTGGGTAAACTAACTTTCTTTAGTCTCTATCCTTCTACTAGTCGACTAGGAGTTAGAAAAGCCTGACTTCAAGCTTACAGGGTACTAAGATTCACTACTTTTCTCCTCTAGCCACATACATACTTGACTACCACATACCTCCTTTACTACTTAAACTATCAAGCCAATTAGTAACAAAGGCTCCTTGTTCGGCTATGAATGATCTATACACCAATATCTCGAGAGGAAGTACTACACTGCCTGGACAACTAAAGGATGAACTCTAAAGTTTCCCATTTTGTATTACCCTCAAATAAAGGGGATTTTTCAACAGCAAGAGAAGGTGGTTTAAAGAATAATGCCAGCTAGGACAGTTCTTATTTGAAAAGTTAGCAGAAAAGTTAGCAAGTGTTGGCTTGGGCTTGTAGGACTGTGTCACTGGACTGGTTAGCTACTCTCTGTGATCCCAGCTGTTATTATCAGATAACTATTGCTTTTGGATCATCTCCTAATCTATTATAGTTTGAGATCACAGGGAGCTTTGTGCATTACACAAAGATATATTTATTATGTTGCTTAGAGAATTAACTTGTATGTGTATGAGACATATGTGTGGAAAGTTTAAGATGTGAACATAATGTATATTATTCGAGCATATCAACCCTTGTTTTCGCGGATCACATAAAGTATGCCCTTTATAAAACCATCTTCAATGCATGCATTTAGAAAATGTATTTGTTACATGGATTATGCATTTATTAAAGGCTTCATTGGAGCAAAATGCATTTGAAGAAAATGCACTTCTCCAAGAACGGTGCATTTAAGGAACAACAGGACCAAGTAATAATTATATATATATATATATTATGGAGAGTTTAAATGAGAAGAAATTTTTTTTAAGAATAACTTTTAAACCAATAGAAATTCTTCATTTACTTCATTTAATGTGTATTTAATATTATTAAAAATGGTATATAGGTAAATCTATAATTGTCATTAATTATCTAATTAATTAAACTTGTAACTCATTTTTTAATATACTCTTTCAAGATTAAATAATTTATGGTGAAGGACAATTTTTGACATGTGTAGGATAAATTTAGTATTGTGGGTAAATTTTGAAATGTGTAGGGTAAATTTACATGTATGTAGGTAAATTCCAATAAGTATAAGACATATGTAAGATAAATTTTGAAAATGTGTAAAATAAAATGTTTTTACTTTATTAATTAAAGATAACATAATTAATGAGAGGAGTTATAAACTATTTAATGGTTTACCATTATGCCCTTTATTCTTTTTCTTCTCATATTAAATTTCTTCTCAAATCAACCTTCCCCTATATATATATATACACATAGACACATATAAACGTCTACTCATTAATTTAATTTATCTTTCTTTTTCAAGTACTCAACAGTAACAAATAAATACTTACGGTAATAATTTTGAAACCATTCAATCAATGAAATTAAGTACAATCAATGGTAATAAAATATAGAATTAATTTATACGAATAACCGAAGAAAAAAAATGTTTAACAATTAAATATTTACTTATGTTTAAATTTATTTAATTAAATTATATATTTTTTCAAAAATAATGAAATAGAAATGGGTTAATTATAAAGAAATTTTATGTTTAAAAATAAAATGTAAAAAATTGGGATGTGGAAATGCAAGTATTGGAAAAAAAATGTTTGTAGAGTTTGAGAGATATGAGTATTTTTGTGCATTTATAGAAATATGATGTGGCAGCTGACTGAGTACATAAATACATATATTTAGCGTCTTGCATTGAGATGGTCTAAAAACACGTGTAAGATCCCTTTACTAGGATGTGGGATATGGTCGGATTCACTTATGTGAGAGGATCGTTGATAAACATGGTTTTATATCTTTAGACCTATTCACTAGTTTAGATGATCTATTAAGATGCACATCATATCTTTGATCTTGGGGCATAACCTTGTCCTCTATATGACGAAACCTTATTGGGAGCCCTCTCTTAAGGCTGTGTAACTAATCTTAGCTTACTTTTTCATTAATTAAAATGTGGTTAGTTTTGAAAGTAACTCACCAATAATTAATACTAATGATTGGCTCATGATGCATTAATGTTTGTGTTGAAATGATAACCACTAAACAATTATCAACTAATTTTTATTCATGTTAATAACATTATAGCCTAGTGACATCTTGAAGGTAAGATAAAGCTTAGAAACCATTAGGTTTTGAGTTCAATTTCCAAAGAAAGGTTTTTCCTAGATTTATTAGCTTTCTTCCTGAATTGGTGTATAGGCATTATTGCCTAGTGGAGATAAATATGATCGGGTGGTTTCATTTGTGGCATGATGATACTCCAATGGTCCGTCAGTGATCTAATATGCCGTTAAAAAAAAACTAATTTGTATTCATAGATCCAGTGACAAAGGCAAAATCGTTTAAACACCTAGGTTTGAGAGATGAAGTATTAGGTTTAAGAACCACAGAAGACAAGTATTAAAAATCGTTCAAAAAAGAAAACCAATCTGTATTCTTTATTTGTGGAATGGACAAAAGTAGAGAAAGACACAATTTACTGAGTGACGAAATAAACCAGAGAAATCTCAAACATTCATTAAAATGTAATCATGTTTTTTTTTATTTAGTTGCATATTCAGAGAAATCTCAAACATTCATTAAAATGTAACCATCTTGTTATTTTTTTTTCTTTAGTTGCATATTATTAAAGAATTGTTACTTATATATATTATTAACCTACCAAAAATCTAATCGATGTCAATAATAGTACAAAAATCCTCAACCCATTAGGGAGAAAAACTTTTACTAAGTACCTTGACTATAGGTCCTGAGACATCTACATTACATACATTACATGTATAAATAATTCACATGGACGTTCACCTATAAAAACTATTTCTATATTGTTTTGGTGAAAAAAGATATATAATAAAAAAAAGTAAACCATATTTAATGTGATGACAAAAGGTTGGTGACCTATCTTGCTTTTGGAGAATTCGGATGAAAGGCAAGAGATGACATAACAATGAGTAAAGAGATGCATGTTAGGTTTACGTGTTGGACGGGAGTCATCATGTTACTCAACTTTAAGTGATGGAGGTAAGTTTTGTCTCCGGATGGGTAAAATTTCAAGCTTCATATCATTTCCAATGTTTAGCTTTTTTAATATATAAAATATAATATTAATTTAGGTGTTAAAATTAGTAATTGTTGTTGAAATGTGTTCGTATTAAAATGACTGCTTTTTCATGCAAGTTTGTTGGTATTGGTTTCTAATATTTCGATTTTCTTATTATCAATAATTATGTTAAATATAATTATAATAACTCTACTGTTTAAATCACATTTTTTACTAAGACGGGTCAAAAATAATAAGTATTCGGATACACTTTAAAGGTCAAGATATAAGAGGAATTTGATTTTTATAGAAGGCCTAAGGAGGCTTTGTAGATCATAGATTGAATAATGGATAACTGAGATTAAAGGGGTGGAATTTCTCAAAATGAAAGAGGCGCGTGAGTTTTTAAGCGTGCTATGGTCCATGCAAGATGTTTTTCCGCTCTTCCATGCTATGGTCCATGCAAGATATTTTTTCGCTCTTCCATTTTCGCATTGTATTTTATATATTTTTTATCGTTGCATTTTTTTAACATTATCTTGCATGTTGCATGCTAATTATTATCATCATCTTATGTCTTCGATACCCTTTAAAATAACCACATGATTTAGCATTTAATTTGTTAAAATTGTGGTGCAAAACACAATTGCGGTGAAAAACACAATTAAGGTGAAAACTTCATACAAAAAACCCAATTAAGGTGAAAAACATAACTGTATTGAGGTGAAAAAAACGCAATTTACTTTTCATTTTCACCCATTCCTCATCAATCATGTTACAATTCAACAAAATTCTTCATCAAATCAACAATTTCCTTGTTATTCCTTGCTTTATTCATCCAAGAAATGGAATTTCGACGCCTATATTGTTTTCCTGCGTCAACTTTGTCATCTCCGATCTAGATTTACCTTAATTTGAGGTCATATTTGTGGCATCTTCATGTATCAGCCTTGTTTAATTTGTCTAATTCAAAGCAAACGAAAAGTAGGAGACAAAAATCATTTTTTGTTTAGGCTTTAATTATCAGCTCTCTCACCAACACCTTCAATGAGTGTTAGATTTCGCACAATCGGCGGGGCAATATATTTTTGGTGCTTCACTATTCACATTTCCAAATCCAAAAAAATTCAAGCTTGAATTCACAGTAGAATCCATGGAATTATGAGTTTATTATGAAGAATTGTTAGTGCTAGTAAGAATAATTTTAAGAAAGTGATTAGGGTTATTAGTTTTGTATGGAGAAGGAGAGATGATGATATGAGATTAAAGATGGACTAGTTCACAATTGATAAAAATGCTCTTCTTGTTAATTTTTCACGTGTCACATGTCAAAATCATATCTCTTCTTAGCTTTCCTATCAAATTGTAATTTCCTATTTGATGTTTCGCATATACCTTAAACTAGTTTAAATTTTTTAATATCTAAATAATACTTTTTATTTTATGTTTCATCAATTATAATTCATAGTATTTTTTTTTTGTAAAATTCAGTAAAATGTTTTACGAGAAAAAAGTAAAATTTGATATTAAAAGATTGGTTTTTAATACATTTTTTATGTTCTATATAAATTTACATAGCATTTCGTATACTCATTCAAATCATAAAATAAATAGTAATACTTGAAAATTGAAGAAACGTGTACCTAAAAGGTAGATCTTCTTGGGTTAACTTCCATGTCGAAAACCAGAATCTTGGCCTACAAAATAGAACATCGTTAGCACTCGCCATCGGGATGAGGTTATCCTTGTGATCACCCTTTAGCATAAGAATAAAGTATCTGGTATTTGAAACTAGGTAGTAGGGAAAAAGACTTGTGAGAGAGTAGATGATCATACCTTAGGTTTAACCTCCTCTATTATAGTGTTTGATGGTTTAGGTTTCCCTTTTTTTAGGAGTTATAGTTACATTGAGATCATACCTGTAGGAGATCATGCAGATCTCCTCAACTTTTTGGAGATTCAGTTGACTAATGATTATGCATACAAATAGGATATTTCAGAATAACAATACAATATATTATTATTGTAGTAGGTTTGACCGGTCTACGTTGATCCGAGTCATACCTCGTCAAAAATATCACGCTATCTCATTTTTCTTTATTACCATTATATATTATCCATTTATTTTTAAGTAAAACTAAAATGAACTCTTACATTTAAGAAAAAAAAATCAAGACTATATATTTTTATGGATGGAGAATGGGATGTGGGTTAATTTTTCAAAGTTTGTTTCTCATTTTGGAAAACCACCCATATCCCATTGGGAGGGGGGGTTTAAAAGTTTCAAAGAACAACATGGGGTGTATGTGGAGAGGGGGAGGAGATTCAGTACATATAAAAATTTTAGACAAAATTTTCCGGACCCCAACTAAAATCCTCATATTCTTGTGAGAGAAGAATGTTGGATGAAGAAGGTGAAGAGATATGGTATGTTTGTCAAAATGATCTGGAGAAGGCATATGATTCCGTTAATTGGGGTTTTTTGGACTCCATCTTTGAGCAAATGAATTTTCCGCTCCAATGGAGGGATGGATCTTCGCGATTGTTTCTTCAGCTAGGGAGTCGGTTTTAACAAACGGTTCTCCATCACAAGAATTCGATTGCTACCGTGGCCTTAGACAAGGTGACCTTATATCCCTATTTTTATTTTTGATTGTGATGGAGGCTCTATCCGGTGTCATGAAGAAAGCATGTTCGGTAGGACTTTTTCATGGTCTCTCTTGTGGGAGTCAAGGTCCGAGATTTCACATCTTATGTATGTGGATGATGTAGTTTTCCTAGGGGATTGGTCTAAGTTAAATGCCAAGAATCTTAGGCGATTACTAAGATGCTTTTACTTGGTGTCGGGTCTTCGGGTAAATATGGCGAAATGTTACATTCATGGAATTGGGGTGGATGCACGTGAGGTTAGCGACATGGCTGGGACTTTGAGGTGTAAAGTGGGGCGTTTCCTTTTGTTCATCTTGGTTTGCAAGTGGGAGCCAATATGAATTTAAGTAAGTTTTGGGAACCGGTTTTTCAGATACCGTTAGAAGACGATTATCATTATGGAAGGCTAAACATTTATAAGTAGGGGCGGCGGGTAACGTTAATAAAGTCCGCTTTAAACTCGTTAACGACTTATTATTTTTCACTTTATCGGGCCCCGGGAATGGTAATTGAAGCATTAGACTGGTTAAGGCGAGTATTCTTTTGGGGTGGGTCGGAGGAACAAGCAAGACTTAATTGGGTAGCTTGGCAAAAAACCATAGCTCCGGTAGAATATGGTGGCCTTGGTATTGGGTCATTACGAGATGCAAACCTTGCTATTCTTTCGAAGTGGTGGTGGTGTTTTAAGGAAGATGAGAGTGGGTTATGGAAGAAGGTCATATGGGCAATCCATAGAAAGGTTCGGGGCTGGAACTTCATTCCGACTAAATTAACAATCTCTGGACCTTGGAAACAAGTGGCCAAAAGCAATTATGGAAATACAAACTGTGGGCGTAGAGGTTAAAAAATCGATAGTGGGCGTTGTTGGGAGGGGATCCAACATCTTATTTTGGCTGGATTATTGGGCTGGGGAGGAGATTTTGTGTAACATTCGTCGTAAAAAACGGTTTCAAAACCCGCTTCGTTTAATAACCAAGTATTCAGTTATAAATTTTGTTGCGTATTTATTGTTCAGATTATTTTAAATAATACATAATTAATAAACATTTTAGAATTTAAAAACCATAATTTATAAATAATAAAAATAAGTGAATAGAAAATAAAATGGAGCCGCCGGGTCTCGAACCCGGGTCTCCCGCAAAGTCAAACACACACCACACCACTCCGCCACACGCCACTTTTGTGTTTAATACTGAAACGAATAACATTATAATAAAAACCGAAACTCAAATTTGTAAATCAGCGCCAGAACCCGCAATCACCGAAAAACCGGAACACCGTGATTTTGGCTAGTTTCCTTTGACTGAAACGCACAACTGAATTCGACATCAGTTATAACGTTGCCGGCAATCAATTTAGTCAAAAACCGTCGGAAATCTTAAATCGCGATTGTTGACCTTAAATCAAACCCAAATCAACTGTTCCTCCTTATAAATACCCACTCCAACCTCCTGTAAACTTTTCGCTCACAACCGCGCTCACTCCTGAAGCTTTAGTCCACTCAGAACACGTCGCCGGAAATTCTCGCACTCGCCGGAATATCACCGGAGAACCAAAGCCTTAGTCCTAATCGGTACAATCATCTAAATTCTTTCTTGCTATCTCTTGATTATAATCTAATTGCTCAACACAATAATCGAAAACTGTTAAACAGTTCACTCAGCCGGAATCCGCAAATCAGAGCCGACGAAATCTTGCCGGAAATCTGAAGCAAACTCGCTGTTCTGGTATACCATATCACTTATTTTTCTTTCCATTTCAATCAAGTATAAGTTGTGATCGATTAAACAGAACAGTCGGATTTCACTGTTCTGTATTTTTGTAAGCGAAGAAGATGAAGATGAAAATGTGTATTAGTATAATTAAAAACGGATATTTAACCGGGTTAGACACACATGCCAACGGTGGACTGTGTGCAAATACAATACACACGTCCCGAGTTCGAATCGCACATGTTACCGACTTTCTGAAATAAAACCAACATTTTTAAAACCTATTCAGATCAATCCACAGAATGTATATAAGAGGAATATAATTCAGTAGTTAAAGCGGATTAGACACACAGCCCAACTGGTTGGGTTGTGCGCACTCGAACCGGAGGTTCCGAGTTCGACCCCGGGTCTCAGCAACCGTTCGGCCATATTAAATCATTTTTAATAAAAATTAAATAAGGTTAAAGTGAATTAGTATATATATATAATAATTAAAACAGAGAATATTTCGGTTAGACACGTAGCTCAGTTGGTAGAGCTGCGTGCACACAAACGAAAGGTCCCGAGTTCGAACCCACGCGCCGCATAGAATAAACACAGTCTGACCGGTCAGACCCGGTCAACTGTCAGAAAGTCAACCCAATTTTTATTATTTTTATTTATTTATTTAATTGGAAAATTAATTAAAAATACTTAAAAATAAGATTTTTAAAGTTAGAAAATTTCCTTAAACTCACAAAAATAAATCTAAAAATCCCATTAAGAGTACTAATTAAAAATATTAATCTCAAATAAAATTTAATTATTTATCGAATCATTTTGTTATTATCTAGGTTAGTTTTTTCCCTCGTCGATTGAATCATAAATTCGTGTGCCTTCATCGTCATCAAAGAACGCACCCATTGTGAGTGAATCTCTACCAATTCCCCGTTTTAATCATGTTTTGGGGTGTATCATGTGTCGTATAATTCTTTTATTTTAATTAAACACTTGTGCATACATCATATCCGTGATCAAATGTGTATCAAATGTGTATCAATTGTTGTGTGAATTATATGTAGATTGGATTTATCATTTTCAGTGCACGCATTTCATTAGGCCCATCAGTTCCCCGTGGGATACGGGTTGAGCATCAGGAGCCTCATTAGATCGGCTCCGTTTGATTGAGCCTTGATCTCACATACATCATCATTCATGTCATATACTCATCCAAAGTGGTTTGTGATTGTTTATCTATATATGTTTGCTCACATGTGATTATTGCACGAATTTTCTTTATTAAATGAAACAAGAAATTAGTAAAAATGTTTTATTAAGGTTCACTCGCCAACTTTTGTTGACCCAAAATATCCTCCGTTTTACACATGATACAGGTGATCCAGCTGAGACAGGAAATACTTAGGAAGGCCTAGAAGAGTAAACAAGTTTATGCTTTGGAATAATTATGTAGTTTCATTTTCTGGTAATTGTATGAATTTTGTTTTGGATATTTACGTT
The DNA here is from genome assembly GCA_947069175.1 of Scalesia atractyloides. Taxonomy (NCBI): domain Eukaryota; kingdom Viridiplantae; phylum Streptophyta; class Magnoliopsida; order Asterales; family Asteraceae; genus Scalesia; species Scalesia atractyloides. The sequence goes on along the minus strand of CAMTDV010000013.1, from coordinate 70,449,547 downwards.
GTAATTTGAATTTAATAAATATGAAACATCTTAGTAAACATCATGAGCTTTGGTGATAACCCAATTATGCCCCGACTTTTATTGCGGGTCGGGGTGTGACAGATTGAATTCAGAGCTTATGACTATAGGGATATAGGATAGGTTATTAGACCCGTAGAGCCTATACTATAGTTGATTAAATTTTAAATTGTTTATGCGTTACATACAAAATTCATGTGTTTATATGCTTTATGGTTATTTTCACACTCAATGTTATGCAAGCATGCTCACAAATACATGTTATTATGCAATGCTCATCATGAATCATATCCTCATAACATATCATATCCATGAGAGCACACACCTCACGATTCCCATGATTTTTGCAATGATTTTTGTATTTTTCAAATCACATCAAAGTGAGTTCTCATGACGGGCATGTAGTAACTGGAAGGTACGAGTACCGGTAGTCGGAACGTCTTGTCTAGGCTTGGAAATTCGTATAAATCCAAAATAAAGGACCAGTTTGCCTACCTGGGGACTAACGATGAGAGTACGAAGGATCTATTAGGCCAAAGCATGCTATACCAACGTCGTGTGAGATAACCCACTTTGAGCTGTCATTGTGTCTACACCTGGACACCCTCCTACCATACATCTCGTAATCATGTTTTACGATTTTCATTCGGGTGGTGCGAGTGTTAACCCGCCGACACCAATGTGAATCCTACCAAGCCCAATAGTCGTGGGGGCCCACATGACTACACCGGCAACGGTATGGGGGACATTGGAGGCCCAAACATGAACAAACCCAAGACATCCTATGGATGTAGTTAAATTATTGCCAATTATGTTGTTTTTCATTCTTTTTACGACACATGACACCTAGAAAATTCTTAAACTCACAATCTTCCTATGTATGTTCCTGTAGATGTCGGCTAGGCAACTACGTGGAGGTAGAAAGTCAGGAAGATCAAATGAACGCTTGGCCACACAAATTGCTAAACAAATGGCCGTAGTGCTTCCTGACATCGTGATTCAAGTTCAACAAGCTCTCACCGCAAATCCCATCAACCCTCCCAATCAAGAAGACCAGAGCGTCGCCAACCCTCCTTCCAAAAAGTGCTCCTACAAACACTTCAAATCTTGCGATCCCCCAAAGTACGAAGGGACCGAAGGTGTTACCGCCCTCCTTCACTGATTTGAAGAAATGGAGAACACTTTCCTCAATTGCGATTGTCCCGAGGACCGTAAGGTACGTTATGCAACTGGAAGACTGTTTGGGGTAGCCCTTACCTGGTGGAACACGGAAAAAGGTAAGCGAGGAGTTGAAGATGCCATGGCCTTAACATGGGAAGAGTTAAGGGAACTCATGACAAGACGCTTCTGTCCAAGAAGCGAAATCAAAAAGCTGGAAGACGAATTCCACTCACTGAAACAAAAGGAAGGAGATCACACATCCTATAATAAGAGATTTCTCGAGCTGAACCAATGATCCCTAATTTGTTCACCCCCTTGTACCACTTGGTTGAACATTACATTCGGGTCTCCCCTCGAAAATCCAAGATTCGGTTTTAAGCACTTCGCCTGCAACACTTGAAGCCGCAATGGAATTAGCTACAGAACTCACTGAGAATCGTATCCGAAACGGCAAATTCAAAGATGAGAAGAAGAAAGCACCCATTGAGGCCCCAACTACAAACCACCCAGTCTCCTCCTCGAAGTTTGCTGGTAAGAGGAAACGAAACAGCAAGAATTTTGCTGTCACTCAAACCAACCCTCCTATCACTGCTGCACCAATCACCCAAATTGCTCCTTCAGCTGCACCATTCAAAAAGCCATACACCGGCCCACACCCAAAATGCAACCGTTGCCAATACCATCACCCTCCCGAAAACCCCTGCCAACATTGCACAAGCTGTGGCCGTGCGGGTCACACCATCCAAACCTGTCGTACCCTTCAACGAATGAACCGCAATCAACCTCCAACCCAAACCCACAATCAGATAGTGGGTCAAGCCCAACAACCCTTACTTCTACCGCCTGCACAACACGTAGCCCAAACTTACTACCAACCCAACTACCCCATGATGCAACCCATGCGAGCTTGTTACAACTGTGGGGACCCAAACCACTTCAGGAACACTTGTCCACGCTTGGTGAACATCATCCATGCCCAAGCTCAAGCAAACCCAGTAAACCAAGCTAACCAAGCTCCTCCACCTGCCAGAGGAAGAGCTTTCAACATCAATGCCAACCAAGCTAGGGCTGACAACAACGTGGTCAACGGTACGTTTCTCATCAGTGGTAGTTATGCATCCATATTATTCGATACTGGCGCGGATAAGAGCTTTGTGTCCTTAGAATTTGAACCTATCCTCAACCAAACTCGTGTTAATCTCATGGAATCTCTAACGGTGGAAGTTGCTGACGGAAAACCGTTTCATTAAAATCTATTATACGCAATTGTACCCTCACTCTAAACGATCACGATTTTCCAGTTGACCTCATTCCTATGAAGTTGGGAAGTTTCGATGTTATAATCGGTATGGACTGGCTCAGCCAGCATCACGCTGAAGTAGTGTGCCGCGAAAAGTTCATTCGCATTCCTCTTGCAGACGGTCAGACCCTACGTATTTTTGGGGAAACCCCTTCGAAAGGACTCAAACTAATGTCCTGCCTTCAAGCCCGAAGATATCTTCCCGCAAGAACTATGTCGCATTCCTAACTCAACGTCGTCAAAAAGGGAAACAAGGAGAGGAAACTCGAAGATATCCCAGTTGTGAAAGAATTCCCACAAGTCTTTCCCGACGACATTTCAGGACTTCCTCCTGTGAGAGAAGTCGAATTCCGCATAGAATCTTGTACCTGGCGCTACACCAGTCGCAAAATCTCCTTATAGGTTAGCCCCATCCGAAATGCAAGAGCTTGCCAGTCAACTACAAGAGCTGACTGACAAAGGATTCATACGTCCTAGCTCCTCGCCTTAGGGTGCACCTGTTCTCTTTGTGAAGAAGAAAGATGGAACGTTTCGCATGTGCATTGATTATAGAGAACTCAACAAGTTAACGGTTAAAAATCGCTATCCACTACCTCGCATCGATGACCTCCTAGACCAACTTCACGGCGCCACCTGCTTTTCAAAAATCGACCTTCGTTCTGGTTATCATCAGCTCAGAGTGCACGAAGAAGATATCCCAAAAACCGCTTTCCGGACTCGTTAAGGTCATTACGGATCATGGTCATGCCTTTCGGTTTAACCAACGCCCCGCTGTCTTCATGGATCTAATGAATAGGGTATGCAAACCCTACCTCGACCGTTTCGTCATAGTCTTCATCGACGACATCCTTATCTACTCCAAGTCTAAATCCGATCATGAACACACCTTCGACTCATCCTTACACTCTTAAGGACTGAAAAGCTCTACGCTAAGTTCTCAAAATGCGAATTCTGGTTAGGAGAAGTACAATTCCTTGGACATGTAGTCAATGACAAGGGAATTCATGTTGATCCTTCAAAAATCAAGGCAGTGCAGGAATGGCAAGCGCCACGTACCCTACCGATGTAAGGTCATTTCTTGGTTTGGCTTGTTACTATCGACGCTTCATTGCCAATTTTTTCCGTATTGCTGTACCACTCACAGTTTGACTCATAAAGGAAAACCCTTCATATGGGGACCTAAACAAGAGGAAGCCTTCTAAACTCTAAAGCAAAAACTTTGTGACCACCTATCCTCACACTCCCTAAGGGTTGGATGACTTTGTGGTATATTGCGACGCATCGGGGCAAGGGCTGGCTGTGTATTGATGCAAAGAGGAAAAGTGATAACCTATGCTTCTAGGCAACTCAAAGTTCATGAGAAGAATTACACCACCCACGACCTGGAACTTGGAGCCGTTGTGTTCGCTCTCAAGATATGGAGACATTACCTCTACGGTACCAAGTGTGAAATATACACTGACCACAAGAGTCTCCAACATATCTTCAACCAAAAGGAGTTGAATATGAGGCAACGAAGATGGGTCGAACTTCTCAACGACTACGACTGTGAAATTCGGTATCATCCTGGCAAGGCAAACGGGTGGCCGATGCGCTCAGTCGAAAAGGTTATGCGAACTCCATTCGCCTTCTATGTTCGCTAATCATAACCGACATCAAGGATCGAATCCGGGCAGCTCAACATGTTTTTGTAACAGAAAATGATGTACGCGATGAGCTGTCATGTGGAGCTGAACTCAAAATCGAAACCAAATCCGACGTATTCTATACTATTTAAACCGCATATGGATTCCTGATCGCGATAACCTTCGTGATTTCCTCATGAATGAGGCACACAAAACACGATACTCTGTACACCCAGGAGCCGACAAGATGTATCAAGACCTACGATACACCTACTGGTGGCCTGGCATGAAAAAGGATATCGTTGTTTTTGTTTCCAAGTGCCTTACCTGTTCCAAAGTAAAAGCTGAACATCAAAGACCTTCAGGACTTCTAGTCCAACCCGAAATACCTGTATGGAAGTGGGAAAACATAACCATGGATTTCATTACCGGGTTACCTCGCACCTCCAGTGGGTATGACACCATATGGGTAATAATTGATCGTCTTACAAAGTCATCTCACTTCATCCCGATTCGCGAGGACTTCAAGAACGAGAAGTTAGCTCGTATCTACATCAGCGAGATCGTAAGCCGTCATGGTGTACCATTAAGCATCATTTCAGACCTGATGGTCGTTTCACTTCACGAACATGGCGAGCCGTACAAAACGCCTTGGGTACACAATTAGACCTCAGTACCGCTTTTCATCCTAAACTGATGGCCAATCGGAACGCACCATCCAAACCCTTGAAGACATGCTGCGAGCATGTGTCATAGACTTCAAAGGGAACTGGACGCTCACCTACCATTAGTGGAATTTTCGTACAACAATAGCTATCATTCAAGTATCGGCATGGCTCCTTTCGAAGCTTTATATGGTCGTAAGTGCCGATCTCCATATGTTGGCACGAAATTGGGGAAGCGCAAATCACCGGTCCAGAATTAATTCAAGAAACAATCGACAAGGTCCTTCAAATTCGAAACAACTCTTCTAGCGGCTCAAAGTCGTCAAAGATTTATGCAGACAAACGACGAAAGCCCTTGGAGTTTGACATTGGTGATCAAGTACTTTTAAAAGTATCACCGTGGAAGGGAGTGGTTCGTTTTGGCCAGAAGGGCAAGCTAGCACCACGCTACGTAGGACCTTTCAAGATACTCGAAAGAGTAGGTCCTGTAGCATACAAGCTTGACCTACCAGAAGAACTCAACAGAATTCATCCACATTTCACGTACCAAACTTGAAAAAGTGCCTCGCCGATGAAAATCTCCATATTCCTCTAGAAGACATTCAAGTGATGAATCGATGCACTTCGTTGAAAGACCGGTAGAAATCATGGACTTCGGAGAGAAGCGTTTAAGGAGAAGTCGTATTCCAATTGTCAGGGTACGTTGGGAGTCGAAACGAGGACCCGAGTTTACTTGGGAAGTGAAGACTCAATGCGCGAAAAATACCCGCAATCTCTTTCCAGTTACCACTACTACTTAAATTTCGGGACGAAATTCCTAAAAGTAGGGGATACTGTAACATTCGTCGAAAAACGGGTTTCAAAACCCGCTTCGTTTAATAACCAAGTATTCAGTTATAAATTTTCGTTGCGTATTTATTGTTCAGATTATTTTAAATAATACATAATTAATAAACATTTAGAATTTAAAAACCTAATTTATAAATAATAAAATTAAGTGAATAGAAAATAAAATGGAGCCGCCGGGTCTCGAACCCGGGTCTCCCGCAAAGTCAAACACACACCACACCACTCCGCCACACGCCACTTTTGTGTTTAATACTGAAACGAATAACATTTATAATAAAAACCGAAACTCAAATTTGTAAATCAGCGCCCAGAACCCGCAATCACCGGAAAAACCGGAACATCGCGATTTTGGCTAGTTTTCCTTTGACTGAAATGCACAAACTGAATTCGACATCAGTTATAACCGTTGCCGGCAATCAATTTAGTCAAAAACCGTCGGAAATCTTAAATCGCGATTGTTGACCTTAAATCAAACCCAAATCAACTGTTCCTCCTTATAAATACCCACTCCAACCTCCTGTAAACTTTTCGCTCACCACCGCGCTCACTCCTGAAGCTTTAGTCCACTCAGAACACGTCGCCGGAAATTCTCGCACTCGCCGGAATATCACCGGAGAACCGAAGCCTTAGTCCTAATCGGTACAATCATCTAAATCTTTCTTGCTATCTCTTGATTAGTAATCTAATTGCTCAACACAATAATCGAAACTGTTAAACAGTTCACTCAGCCGGAATCCGCAAATCAGAGCCGACGAAATCTTGCCGGAAATCTGAAGCAAACTCGCTGTTCTGGTATACCATATCACTTAATTTTCTTTCCATTTCAATCAAGTATAAGTTGTGATCGATTAAACAGAACAGTCGGATTTCACTGTTCTGTATTTTTGTAAGCGAAGAAGATGAAGATGAAAATGTGTATTAGTATAATTAAAAACGGATATTTAACCGGGTTAGACACACAGTCCAGCGGTGGACTGTGTGCAAATACAATACACACGTCCCGAGTTCGAATCGCACATGTTACCGACTTTCTGAAATAAAACCAACGTTTTTAAAACCTATTCAGATCAATCCACAGAATGTATATAAGAGGAATATAATTCAGTAGTTAAGCGGATTAGACACACAGCCCAACTGGTTGGGCTGTGCGCACTCGAACCGGAGGTTCCGAGTTCGACCCCGGGTCTCAGCAACCGGTTCGGCCATATTAAATCATTTTTAATAAAATTTAAATAAGGTTAAAGTGAATTAGTATATATATATAATTAAAACAGAGAATATTTCGGGTTAGACACGTAGCTCAGTTGGTAGAGCTGCGTGCACACAAACGAAAGGTCCCGAATTCGAACCCGCGCGCCGCTAGAATAAACACAGTCTGACCGGTTAGACCCGGTCAACTGTCAGAAAGTCAACCCAATTTTTATTATTTTTATTTATTTATTTAATTGAAAAATTAATTAAAAATACTTAAAAATAGGATTTTTAAAGTAGAAAATTTCCTTAAACCACAAAAATAAATCTAAAAATCCCATTAAGAGTACTAATTAAAAATATTAATCTCAAATAAAATTTAATTTTTTATCGAATCTTTTGTTATTATCTAGGTTAGTTTTTCCCTCGTCGATTGAATCATAAATTCGTGCGCCTTCATCGTCATCAAAGAACGCACCCATTGTGAGTGAATCTCTACCAATTCCCCGTTTTAATCATGTTTTGGGTGTATCATGTGTCGTATAATTCTTTTATTTTATTTAAACACTTGTGCATACATCATATCCGTGATCAAATGTGTATCAATGTGTCTGTTGTGTGAATTATATGTAGATTGGATTTATCATTTTCAGTGCACGCATTTCATTAGGCCCATCAGTTCCCCGTGGATACGGGTTGAGCATCAGGAGCCTCATTAGATCGGCTCCGTTTGATTGAGCCTTGATCTCACATACATCATCATTCATGTCATATGCTCATCCAAAGTGGTTTGTGATTGTTTATCTATATATGTTTGCTCACATGTGATTATTGCACGAATTTTCTTTATTAAATGAAACAAGAAATTAGTAAAAATGTTTTATCAAGGTTCACTCGCCAACTTTTGTTGACCCAAAATATCCCCCGTTTTACACATGATACAGGTGATCCAGCTGAGACAGGAAACACTTAGGAAGGCCTAGAAGAGTAAACAAGTTTATGCTTTGGAATAATTATGTAGTTTCATTTTCTTGTAATTGTATGAATTTTGTTTTGGATATTAAAGTTGTAATTTGAATTTAATAAATATGAAACATCTTAGTAAACATCATGAGCTTTGGTGATAACTCAATTATGCCCCGACTTTTATTCCGCTGCGGGTCGGGGTGTGACATTTTGGCAGCAAAATTTCCAGCTCTTTTGCTCTGGAAAGAAGGAAGATGGTTGTGGTGGCGGACCGTATGATAAGGGGAGTTTGGGGTGGAACTGGGAATGGTGCAGGGGGATTGCAGAAGGGGAAGAGGATGCCAAGATGAATCAACTGCTACATTTACTGAATGATTTTGTAGGGTCTGACAGGAAGGATGACCAGTGATGGGTTCTGGACGGGTCTGGGAAATTTATGGTTAGAAGCATAAAAGAGCATCTTGTCCTAAATAGATATAGCATTCCGGAGTAGTGCACAGGTGGAATAATTGGGTTCCAAAAAAGGTAGGGATTCTTACATGGCGCGCGAACCTTGAAACCGACAAGATGTAATTTGGCAAGGCGGAATATAAACGTTCCAAATGTTTTATGCCCGATGTGTGGTGAATCGCAAGAGACTTCGGAGCATATTTTTGTGAATTGTTGTTTCGTTCAGATGGTCTGGCAACTTGTTTCACAATGGTGTATGCTTCAGCCGATATTTGCGTTCCGGGTAAGAGATCTCCTTGGTTTACACTTCTATGTTGGTGGTTCGGCGAAGTTTAGGAAAGTGATTCATGCCATCTGCCTTATGGCCTTTTGGTGTATATGGAGATGTCAAAACGCAGCAGTTGTAACATTTGTAAAAATCGGGTCTTCAAAACCCGCTCCGTTTTGTAATCAAGTACCAAGTTATAAAAGTTGCATTAAATATTTATGATTATTTTGAGTTAAAACGATACATAATTAATAAATAAACTAAACTATAAAAATTATATTTGATAAAAAGTTAAAATAAAATAAATAAAAAATATTTGAAGCTGCCGGGACTCGAACCCGGGTCAGCCAAGAAATACCTCAAACAACTTAACACTCACTTCCCAGACCACTCCGCCACAATGTGTTTTCTGTTAACTCTAGGAACACAAATGAAATTTATACACAAAATCAGTTTAACCGATGGTGCCATCTGAGAAACGGTAATAGGCAAACCAATCGTCAAATCGTTGTTTAATTCACATGATCTGCCTATAACCGATGTATGACGGTTTCTAATCAAGTTAGAATTGATTGAACTTAAAGTTTCATCATTTTCGGTTTTTGAAACCGAAAGTTCATCAAAGTCCTGAATAACTCAAGCTTCAGATCATTCTCTCGATTCAGAGCTATCATATCAATACTCAATTTCAATTTCGTCGCATTTTTGGACCACCAGATCATCTGAATCTGTTCGCCGGAAAATTTCTGCAAGTCACCGGAAAACTGGGACTCACATCCTCACGGTATTTCCTCCGACTCTTTCTGTTTAAATCATGTGATTAATCAGTCTCTAACACAACTCCACCATCAGAATCGATCCTAGTCAACGTTTATCGAGAATCTTATCTTCGCCCGAAAACTTCTGAAACTGCCGGAATCACACTGTGAACTGGTATGATATCCTAAACTTCTTTTAAACCTTGTTTAAGTGACTCAACTTCATAAATAATCGATCAACGCTGTTAATTGGTTTCAACAGCCGGAGTTCACTTTCAGTACCGACGAACCTCCGCCGGAATTCTGTGAACAACATCAATCGGTATATCCTCTTCCTTAAACTCCCTCCATTCTCTACTTTTAGATTACTGTTAATGTCTGAAAATTGTATAAGTCATAAATCAATCATAACAAGTCGGAATATGCTGTCTGTGTAAATCGACGAAGAAGATGAAGACACAACATAGCATAAGATTAATTAAAAACGGTATTTTAAACGGGTTAGACACACAGTCCAGCAGTGGACTGTGTGCAAATGTCACACACACGTCTCGAGTTCGATCCCTGCTACACGCACACCTTGTTTAATAAAATGCATTTTTGATCAAGAACTAAACCGGGTTAACTGAGATAGTTGTTAAGTATAATAAAAACCGAGATAATAACCGGGTTAGACACACAGTCCAGCGGTGGACTGTGTGCAGCATGAACTACACGTCGCGCGTTCGAAACCCGTCACGAGTACCGGTCCGATTGAATTAAAATGTTTTTGCAAATAAAGGAAATTCGGTTAAATCAAATAAGTGTATAAATATAATTAAAAACGAGATTAGTTCGGGTTAGACACGTAGCTCAGTTGGTAGAGCTGCGTGCACGCGAACGGGAGGTCGCCGGTTCGAATCTCACCCGGCGCAGAATTATTCGCTGACCGAACCGGTCAACGGTCAACGGTCAACGCTAAAAAAATAATATTTTTTTTATATTTTTATTTAATTAATTTAATTTAAAAATCAATTAAAAATACTTAAAAATAACATTTTTAAAGATAGAAAATAGCTATAAACTCACAAAAATATATCTAAAAATTTCATTAAAATCCTTAATAAAATCCATCCATTTGTTATATTTTTTCCATTATTATTTAGGTTAGTATTCCTCGTTGATCCGCTCATCTAAATCGTGCGCATCTCACCATCTCCAATCCAACGCACCCAATGTGAGTGAATCTTACAAATTCCCCGTTTTAATCACGTTTTGGGGTGTATCATGTGTCTTTGTTTATATACATATTATAACTAAACCATTGTGCATACATCATATCATGAACATGTGTATTCTGTTTGTTGCTGTTAAGCAGTTATTATTGGATGCAATTTAATATTCAGTACATGCAATTTCATAGGCTATGAGCGTTGAGCATGTTCCCCATTTTATTATGCGGTTGAACCTGGCGTGCCCACATACGATCGGCTCCGTTTGATTGAGCCTTAATCGCACAATTCATTTTACATTTTCAGTACATGCAATACGATCGGCTCCGTTTGATTGAGCCTTGATCGCACAGTTTCATTTATGTTATTTACAGTATGATGTTGGTATGTTCATGTATGCTGCCATGCGTTATTGTATGTTATAGTTGAGACTGCTATTTGCCATTACTTGATTATTTACATTTGCTCATCTATGATTATGCACAATATTTCTTTGATAAACTAACCATAAAATCATTATCAAATGTTTATCTAATAAGGTTCACTCGCCAACTTATGTTGACCCAAAAACTCCCATTTTACACATGATACAGGTGAACCAGCAGCAGCTAGGAACACATAGGACCTGGATTAGAAGAATAAAAGGATTTAGTATTGGGATTGTTATGATTAGTTTATTTCCTTTGTATTGAATGAACATGTTTGGATATTTAAGAATGTAACTTTGACTTTATTAATTATGAAACATAATAGTAAATGTCATGTGCTTTGGTGATAACCCAATTATGCCCCGACTCTTATTTCCGCTGCGGGTCGGGGTGTGACAGCAGTCTTTGAGCATAAACAACCCTCTGTACAGAAAGTTATGGGAGATATAAAAGGGATGTCCTTTTTGTGGTCAAGGCTCGTTCTAAACAGAGAAACAGGGATTGGGATTTGTGGAACTGCTTTAATGTTTTAAGAATGGGATGGTAATGTATGTATGTAATATGTTTGGTTCGATGTTCTGGTGTACTAGCTAGCACCCTGCTGGCTTTTGTTGATGAGAAAATAATACTTTTGTTGGCATTTCAAAAAAAAATCCTCATATTCTTATCTCTTTATACTTTTTATAATTTCTCTTTTTATAATTTATTCTCCTTTTATATGTATGATATGGGTATATGAAAGAAAGATGATATAGAGGTGAATAGTAGTTTTTCAAATTTAGGGTAGATATATGAGTTATTATTAAATTTTAGAAGGTGAAGATAGAGATATAGTGGATGAGACGTAGTGTTGTTTTTATTAAACTTTTTTTAATTTTTTAAATATAATAAGAGATACCGAATAGAATGTGAGTGCTCTAAAAAAGAATACCAGAATACACTTTTAGACAAGTTCACACTAAAGTCGAAAAAACTGATTTAACTATACAGAAAAAACCGAACCGAATAAAAAACTGAAACAAAATTTATGGTTTTTGCATTTTAATGAAAACCGAACAAAACTGAATAACCTAATTTTTTTATTTTTTATATTTTTAATATATTGATTTAAGAATTATTGATTTTATTATTGATTGTTAAGTATTGATAATAAAAACATTAACATGTTTACTTATCTTTGAAATGATTGAACTATCACCAATAAGAAATAACAAGATTTAACATGATCTAGTTAGCATTGTTTAACAAATATAAGCTAACTAAAATCATCACACTCTATGATATATACATAAACCCCTAACTACATAACACTTTTCATTAAACCCCTAAAAATCTCTAAATTAGATTAATTAACAACTAAGTCAACAAACCCCCCTTTCAAATTTTGGTCAACATGAGACCCCACATGTCCCATGTGTGAGACAAAGATGTTGAAGGTTATGGTGGGTAATGTGATTAACTTATGGTGCATGGATTTACAAGAGGATTATAAGCCCACCTTATCCCAACATCCTTTACACTTTTCATCTTCATCAAATTTGAAAACCCCAAAATCCTCCCAACCCTCCATAACCTACGGCCCCAATCACCCAAGAACACCCTCATCATCGAGTGATTTTCAAGCAATTCCAAGTATAATTAAAGGTGTCTCAAGGCATTCTAAGAAGGTTTCAAGCATTGGGAGTTCAAGGACCCATCTTTCTTATTCATCTCCTTACTTGTTCATCCCTAACCTCGTGCTAGTTGTGACTCTTCTAAATCACTTATTTTACTTCTTGTATTATGTAGATTTTCTATGTACAAGTTAAATCATCATAAGACTCATGAACAAAAGATGAAACCCTTAAACAAACTAACAAAATATAAAGAAAATAAGTGTTCTTGATGTTGTTATGAAGTTGTTTAGTTGATAGATTGTGTCGTTGATGAAATAGATTACATGTACATTATATTTTGTCAAACTTAGAAACACATTATTTTGAAGACTACAAAAATATATTTTATCACAGCTTGAAAAATATATTATTTTTGGAGGAATTTAAAAACATGTATTTTCCCATATTAATCTTAAATATGGACTATTTTTAAAACATACAAAATACATATATTTTACCAAGTGTAGAAATTACCTATATATATGAATCGATCTTAAAATTTATAAATTTTAAGAATACGATAATATGTATTAAATACATAAGAAATATAATTACGGAAAGATTAAACGAAATACTAAATATGAAAATACTCCAATAAATACAAGTGTATATGTATCCCTATACGTGTAAATACGTGCCAACTTATAATACAAAAGTTTAGTAAAAATACAAGACTTAGTCACCTATACTCCCAAGTTCATACACTTGTATATACATATATGTATATATACATATATATATACACACACACCAAAGACAAGTTAAAAATAAATTATATTTTTTTACTAACATATCGAAACTTGGAAAACAAATATATATTTAAGATTAAATATATATACACATACAAACATACATGACACACATCGACGAGAACAACGAACAAGAATATATTTTTGCGAAAAATATATTATTTACATCTACAAGAACAATCTTGCGGAACACGACCACAAGGATACGAATAAACGTAAGATAATCAAAATACCAACGAGTCTAAATATATAAGGGTTTTCAAACAAACAAGACAAGTCTAAACAATGAGTTATTATGAGAGACTTGTACGCGACAAAACAATTAACCTAAGTGTCCTAACATAAATAGACCACTTGTAGGTTGAGCATACTACCCATAGAAAAACCCACTTCCAATTGCTAGCAGCTTCTTGCACTTACGCAAAATAGTGAGTTCATGTCCCCTCTTTTAAACGCTTTTCAATTTTTAAACATTTGGGGGAGATACATGTACAAATGGTATGATAAGCTAGGAAATGAAACAACCTGGATCATGTGCGAATAGGGTTGTACCTAAACACCATTAATCACATTTAGACCAAGGAACGAAAGGGGTAGATCTATTGGGTTTTGGCGAGTCTCACTCTTGATCCGCGAGACATGTTAGAGTGTTTCTGTGTCGCAGTCGAGGGTAATCGGTACAAAATCGTTAAGGGTTGGATTGCTTCCTATGTCGGCACACATACTAATGTCCTTGCAACACATTAATGATCAACGACTTCATTGACGCTTTAACATACCGGATTTTATACAAATTATTTCAAATGTTTTAAAGATTCATATGATATAAAAACAACTACATGAATTCACCAACTTTTGTTGACGTATTTCAGGAAATTAGTGGACTTTGCAAGTAAGTCAAGCATGGTACAAGAATCATGGAAAACCAAGAAGGATGCCATATTTTGAAGGATTTGTCTTCTATACACTGCCTCTTTGCGGGAATATAGTGGTCAAAACCTTGGTTTATGAAAACTATTTCTTTTGACGAAATGTATTTTTGTGAAACTTAAATATTTGGGATTTGTAAAATGGTACACCTAACTTTATGTTGTGACTTGAACCAAACTTTAACAATGGCATTCTTGGTTGTTTTATTCGTTTAGTATGTTTACTTATATCATATGCAGTTAGAATCAATCACGATCATGCATCGCGCTTCCGCCTACGAGCGGGTGTGACATGTAACACCTTTGAAATATAACAATTGTCATTCCTTGGTAAGGAGGTGTTCTTTTTCATTCCTTCAAGGATTGGAAAGAAATATATTAGGGTCTGTTTGGTATGAGGTAATGGAATGAACAAGAGAATGAACTGGACAATGGAATGTAATGGATTATTCTATTCCATTGAGATGTTTGGTTACTCATATGTGAATAAAATGAATCATTACTTTGTACAACAAAATAGACGAAATAACTAAAAACAATAACATAGAATATAACTGATTATATATTAATAGTAAAAGATTAATAATAAAATATTGATATTAATATAAATATAAAAATAAGTAGTAACAATAATAATAAATAATTTCTTTCCATTCATTGAAGGAATGAAAAAAACACCTTCTTACCAAGGAAAGAAAACTTTTATATTCGAAAGGAGTGACATTCCTTTGGAATGCTCCATTCCATTACCACATGATAACCAAACATGTTTCTTTTCATTCTATCCGCATGATCCATTCAATTCCACTTTATATTCCTTCATACCAAACGCTACCTTATTATTATAATTAGTAATATTGTTGTTGTTATTATTAATATAAATCAGTATTTTTATTATTAATTTTTATCATTATATTATTATTATTATTACTACTTGGACAATTATATTCTTGTTGTTTTTAATAAAATTTGTTTCGTTACTTTGTCTTTTTTTATCAATAAAATTATACAAAATAATGATTCATTCTATTCATATATAAGTAGCTAAACATCACAATGGAATTGAATGATCCATTTCATTCCGTTGTCCATTGCATTACTTTGGTCATTCAATTCTCTCATTCATTTTGCCATAAAAATTACACAAATGTTTTTTTTTTTTGAATTTGACCTAATAATAAATTTATGTATCAGATATGTGACGGCCGTTAAAGCTCACACGTATAAAGAAGCATTTGGGGTGCTATGTGGCTTTAATTTTAAGGAGGTGTCTTGACTCTATGCTCATGGTATGTGATTGTCACACCCTGACCCGCATCGGAAATGGTAGTCGGGGCATGATTGGGTTTTCATCAAAGCTCATGACATTTACTATAAAATTTCATATGTATTATTTTCTTTTTAAAGAAGAAATTACAATAAACATACAAGCACAACATGTTCAAATACATTTTTCATGACTTCTTTATTTTTCTTCTAAGGCAATTTCCTATGTGTTCCTTGCTTCAACCTGTCCACCTGTATCATGTGTAAAAATAGGGTTTTGGGTCAACAAAAGTTGGCGAGCGAATCTTATTTAAATGTTTGAAAGAATTAGTTATATTGGTTATTTGAATAAAAATGTGCATAACCAAATATGAGTATACGTCTATGTAAATTAAACCACACATAATATCAATTAATGCAGCACACACATACCAAATGATGAACAATGAGATCAAGGCTCAATCAAACGGAGCCGATTTAATGAGGCACCTGATGCTCAACTCGTCTCCAACGAGGAACTGATGGGCCTAATGAATGATTTGCACGCAACTTGACAAAAATGTAAACTCGCAATACAACAAACAACATTTACATCACACGATAGTTCATATAATGGTAATAGCACAAGGGTTTGAATAAACGAAATATATAAATGACACATGATACACCCCAAAACATGAATAAAAAGGGGAAGTTTGTAAGAATTCACTCACCGTGGGTGCGTTTTTCTTGATTAATAAAGAGTGCGCACGAATTGAGGATATAACCGACGAAGAAGACTAACCTAGATAATAACGCAATAATTCGATAAAAATTAATATTTTGATTTAATATTTTTTTGTTAGATTTAAGGTTATTTTTGTGGTATTTATTGAGATTTTTAAACCTAAATAATCTTGTTCTTAAGTGTTTTTAATTGATTTATAACTAAAAAAAATAAACACAAAAATATTAAATAAAATAAAAAAAAATTTAAAAAAACTTGTCAGACCTGACAGCAGGTCTGACCGGTTCGTTGACATGTTTGACCGCGTGTGGTGAGACTCGAACTTGTGACCTCCCGTTCACGTGCACGCAGCTCTTCCAACTGAGCTACGTGTCTAACCCATAAGGAATCAATTTTTAATTATTCTTATATACTTGTTAGAATATATCAGAAATTATTTAATTTAAAAAGGATTTAAATGAGCGAACCAGTGTGAAGGATCTGACTCGAACCCGCGATCTCTATGTTGTTTTGCACCCAGCCCAACCAACTAGGCTGGGTGTCTAACCCGATTGAAACAGAATTTTTAATATACTTAACAACTATCTGAGTGTTAGCGTATTTGAATTCCAAAGAAACCGGTTTTTATTTCAACAACACGGACTGACCAGGACTCGAACTCGGGATGTGAATATTATGTTTGCACACAGTCCACCACTGGACTATGTGTCTAAACCGGTTAAAAACCCGATTCTTATTACTTTTAATCACCTGCTGAAACTCATCTTCTTCATGAATTTCAACCTGGAACTCGACTGTTATAAGTTTTAACTGTTCTGGTTTAACTGATGTAATAAACGAATTAAACAAGAAATATAGAAGAGTTTTGGGATTCATACCAACTTGAAAACAGAACCCCGGTTTTCCGGTGATCAACTCCGGCGAGTTGCAGATAATTCCGGCGGCGAGAGGTTTGATCAGCGAGTTAAAAGTAGAATTTCAAAGGAAAATGAGCGAGTTGTAAAGGTGTGGATTACTGATATTTATAGTGAAAGTGGTCAAACACAAGATTTCAGTTTCAATTTCAAACTTTTAAGATCCATGATTAGATTTCGGTTGAAAACGGAAATTATGCAAAACGGCCTGATTTATTGATGATGATTGTTAAATCGCGGCATCATAAACGGTTATGAGAGATTTTTGAAACAGGGGGCGGTTACAGGTTCTGTGTTTTGAATTTCAGACTCGGTGTCAGTTTGTGTATAAAATTTAATTGTTTTAGATTTGAATTAAGTTGTGTGTGTAGTGTAGTGGTGTAGAGTGTGTTTGGTGTGGGTAAGGACCCGGGTTCGAAACCCGTAGTCCACACCCCCTTTATTTTTTTGTTATTTTATTATTATTATTATTATTATTATTATTATTTTGACTTTTATTTATTGGTTTTATTTATTTATTATTTTTAATAAATTACCTACCTAGTTTATTTATCAACCATAAAAATTAACTAACACAATATAATGCGAAGCAAAACATTTAATAGATTCTTGAATTTTAAACGGAGCGGGTTTTTGGAACCCGTTTTACGACGAATGTTACAGTATCCCCTACTTTTAGAAATTTCGTCCCGAAATTTAGGTAGAAGTTGTAATAGGGTAAGATACGGGTATTTTCCGAGCATTAAATCTTCACTTTCCCAAGTAAACTCAGGTCCTCGCTTTTGATTCTGACAAAAGTTTGAATATCTATTAATAGAAAACGGAAGTGTGATGCTTGGATTTGATGATTACATAACCAGAGGAGGGTGAAATTTTTGAGTTCTAAATGAGGCGTTAACGTTCCTAGTAGGGGTTGAATACCCTGCTATAGGAATCGTTTTTTGATGCCTAAAGTATAAAAATGCGAAACATGGATAAACAAAGTTACTTGACTAGGTATGATCTCATGCATAAGAGTTTTGAGAGAATTGATACGTTTGAAAATATAAGGTTATATCATAAAACAAAAACTTCAACCATGACGATATTAAAACCTACACGGAACTTCTCATAACCGCCTGACAATGTTTTGATCCTTTGACAAGAATACTTATATATAGGAAGTACCAGCGGCGTATCCACCATATTCTTGTCAAATTTTCATTGGCTTTGTCAGTAAGTTATGATTAGTTCTATGTGATTCTAAAATCTACAAAACAAACACAACAGCCAAAGCTTGAGTCTGAAAGAATACATGACTGAATGACGACAGTACCTCTCTCGTTTGTTATGATGAAAGGGTCAGTCTATGAAAAAGTGAGACACAACCCAACTTCTTTAAATGTGGAGATCGAGATACGTCGTGATGTATGATGATATGAAAGTTAAATCAATGAGTAAAGATATAAAACAAAACTGAAATATCAATTCGCATTAAAATTCTTGGATACATAAATTCCCAATTTATAATAGGGATACGTAAAGATTGAGAAAAACATTAATAACTAGACGGTTGGAGTTAAGTCTTGATTCTTGATGAGGGAAGGCTAGTTGGGTTGTTCGTTTGGGCCGTTATTATCTTCAACAGGATTGGCGTTGATGTTGTAAGCTCTTCCTCTTGCTTGTGGTAGTGCTGGGTTTTCTTGATTTGTTTGGTTAACTGGGTTTGCTTGAGCTTGGGCGTTTATGATGTTAACCAATCAAGGGCACGTGTTTCTAAAATGGGTAGGGTCCCCACAATTAAAGCAAGCTCGAACATGTGGAAACATGGGGTATTGGGGTTGTTGATATGATTGGATCATGTTTTGGGTAGGGGGTGAAGCTTGGTTTTGAGGGGTGCGACAAGTCTTGCTCAAATGACCATAACGCCCACAATTAGCACATAGTCGACAAGGTATGGTAGATGGATGGTGATAAAAACAGGTGTTGCGTTGAGGGTGAGGTCCAATGTAAGGTTTCTTATTTGGGTAAGTAGAGTTGGGTGCTACTTGAGTGATTGGGATGGCTTGGAGGGGTACGACTTGTGGAGCTTGTTGATTGTGTTGGGTGACGGCGAAATTTTGCCCATCTCGTTTTCTCTTAGAAGTGGGTTGAGGAGAGGATTCGGTCTGGGTTGAGTTTGAGGTTTCGGTTGATGCTTTATCCTTCTTCTTCTCCTTCTTGAAGTCTTTATTCCGTATGTGGTTTTCGGTGAGCTCTGTAGCTAACGCCATTGCTGCTTCCAAAGTTGCAGGTGTGGTACTTATTACAGGGTCTTGAATTTTTGAAGGAAGACCTCGAATGTAGTGCTCGATCAAACGATAGAGGGGAGTGAACAAGTTGGGGACCATTTGATTCAACTCAAGGAATCTCCTTTTGTATGTAGTGTGGTCGCCCTCCTTTTGTTTCAAAGAGTAGAACTCATCTTCTAATTTCTTGATTTCGCTTCTTGGACAGAAACGTCTTGTCATGATCTCCCTCAACTCTTCCCAAGTCAAATTCATAGAATCCTCAGCACCTCGCTTGCCCTTCTCTGTGTTCCACCATGTAAGTGCTACTCCGAACAACGACCGGTAGCATATCTCACCTTGCGATCATCAGGGCAGTCACAATTGAGAAAAGTGTTTTCCATCTCCTCAAACCAATGGAGGAGAGCAGTGACACCTTCAGTCCCTTCGTATTTTGGAGGATCGCAGGATTTGAAATGCTTGAAGGTGCATTTTGTGGTGTTGAGATGAGGGTTGGCGACATTTTGTCCTTCTAGATTGGTTGGGGTGATAGGATTGGCGACAAGGGCTTGTTGGACTTGAACTACAATGTTGGGTATTACGCGGCCATTTGTTGAGCGATTTGGGCAGCCATGCGCTCCCGGGATTTTCCTGATCTCATACCTCTATGAGAGAGACTAGAAGACATCTACAGGGAAAACGTATCGAGAGTATGAGTTTTACGGTTTAGGTGTCATGTGTCGTATTTAGAAATGAACATTCACAAAACAAATGAAGAAAATTAATTTGCTACATCCATAGGATGTCTTAGGCTTTGCTCATGTTTGGGCCTCCATATGTCCCCTTACTTGGCCTTGGTAGTCATGTGGGCCCCCATGACTACTGGGCTCTGGTAGGGTTCATATTGGTGTTGGCCTGTTACATTCACGCTACCCGAATGAAAATCGTAAATACATGATTGCAAAGTATAGGGTCGGAGGGTGTCCGGGTATAGACACAGTGACAACTCAAAGTGGGGTTAGTTCATGCGACGTTTGGGTGTAGCATGCTTTGGCCTAATAGGTCCTTCGTACTCTCATCGTTGGTCCCCAGGTAGGCAAACTAGTCCGTTATATTGGATTTATACGATTGCCAACCTAGACAGGACGTTTCGACTACCGGTACTCGTACCCCTCCAGTTACTACATGCCCGCCGTAGAACTTACTTTGAGGAGATTGAAAAATAAAAATACTACAAATCTTGAATAAATGAAATATGAGGATGATTTGAATATGTGAACATTGAAATATGTGTGATGAATGTATATGTAAGCATGTTATGTTTGACAACAAGTATAACTCATTAAGTATCACACAAAAGGATAGTGGAAGTGTTTGCATGCATTTGTGTGTGTAATAAATACAAAACAAATAAACATCATGAGTTTGCATGTAACCACATAAACAATTAAAATCTAATCAACTATAGTATAGGCTCTAAGGGTCTAATAACCTATCCTATATCCCTATAGTCAAAAGCTCTGATACCAATCCGTCACACCCTGGCCCGCAGTGGAAATGGTAGTCGGGGCATGATTGGGTTTTCATCAAAGCTCATGACATTTACTATAAAGTTTCATATTTTTTATTTTCTTTTTAAAGAAGAAATTACAATAAACATACAAGCACAACATGTTCAAATACATTTTTCATGACTTCTTTATTTTTCTTCTAAGGCAATTTCCTATGTGTTCCTTGCTTCAACCTGTCCACCGGTATCATGTGTAAAAATAGGGTTTTGGGTCAACAAAAGTTGGCGAGTGAATCTTATTTAAATGTGTGAAAGAATTAGTTATATTGGTTATTTGAATAAAAATGTGCATAACCAAATATGAGTATACGTATATGTAAATTAAACCACAAAACACATAATATCAATTAATGCACACACACATACCAAATGATGAACAATGAGATCAAGGCTCAATTAAACGGAGCCGATCTAATGAGGCACCTGATGCTCAACTCGTCTCCAACGAGGAACTGATGGCCTAATGAATGATTTGCACGCAACTTGACAAAAATGTAAACTCGCAATACAACAAACAACATTTACATCACACGATAGTTCATATAATGGTAATAGCACAAGGGTTTGAATAAACGAAATGTATAAATGACACATGATACACCCTAAAACATGAATAAAAAGGGGAAGTTTGTAAGAATTCACTCACCGTGGGTGCGTTTTTCTTGATTGATAAAGAGTGCGCACAAATTGAGGATATAACCGACGAAGAAGACTAACCTAGATAATAACGCAATAATTCGATAAAAATTAATATTTTGATTTAACATTTTTTTGTTAGATTTTAGGTTATTTTTGTGGTATTTATTGAGATTTTTAACCCTAAATAATCTTGTTCTTAAGTGTTTTTAATTGATTTATAACTAAAAAAAATAAATACAAAAATATTAATAAAATAAAAAAAATTAAAAAAATTAAAAACCTTGTCAGACCTGACAGCAGGTCTGACCGGTTCGTTGACATGTTTGACCGCGTGTGGTGAGACTCGAACTTGTGACCTCCCGTTCACGTGCACGCAGCTCTTCCAACTGAGCTACGTGTCTAACCCATAAGGAATCAATTTTTAATTATTCTTATATACTTGTTAGAATATATCAGAAATTATTTAATTTAAAAAGGATTTAAATGAGCGAACCAGTGTGAAGGATCTGACTCGAACCCGCGATCTCTATGTTGTTTTGCACCCAGCCCAACCAACTGGGCTGGGTGTCTAACCCGATTGAAACAGAATTTTTAATATACTTAACAACTATCTGAGTGTTAGCGTATTTGAATTAAAAAGAAACCAGTTTTTATTTCAACAACACGGACTGTCCAGGACTCGAACTCGGGATGTGAATATTATGTTTGCACACAGTCCACCACTGGACTATGTGTCTAACCCGGTTAAAAACCCGATTCTTATTACTTTTAATCACCTGCTGAAACTCATATTCTTCATGAATTTCAACCCGGAACTCGACTGTTATAAGTTTTAACTGTTCTGGTTTAACTGATGTAATCTAAACGAATTAAACAAGAAATATATAAGAGTTTTGGGATTCATACCAACTGGAAAATAGAACCCCGGTTTTCCAGTGATCAACTCTGGCGAGTTGCAACTGATTCCGGCGGCGAGAGGTTTGATCAGCGAGTTAAAAGTAGAATTTCAAAGGAAAATGAGCGAGATATAAAGGTGTGGATTACTGATATTTATAGTGAGAGTGGTCAAACACAAGATTTCAGTTTCAATTTCAAACTTTTAAGATCCATGATTAGATTTCGGTTGAAAACGGAAATTATGCAAAACGGCCTGATTTTTTGATGATGATTGTTGGTTATGATTGTTAAATCGCGGCATCATAAACGGTTATGAGAGATTTTTGAAACAGGGGCGGTTACAGGTTCTGTGTTTTGAATTTCAGACTCGGTGTCAGTTTGTGTATAAATTTAGTTGTTTTATATTTGAAGTAAGTTGTGTGTGTAGTGTAGTGGTGTAGAGTGTGTTTGGTGTGGGTAAGGACCCGGGTTCGAAACCCGTAGTCCAAACCCCCTTTATTTTTTTGTTATTTTATTATTATTATTATTATTATTATTTTGACTTTTATTTATTGGTTTTATTTATTTATTTATTTATTATTTTTTAATATATTACCTACCTAGTTTATTTATCAACCATAAAAATTAACTAACACAATATAATGCGAAGCAAAACATTTAATAGATTCTTGAATTTTAAACGGAGCGGGTTTTTGAAACCCGTTTTACGACGAATGTTACAGTGATTGACTCTAATGATATAAAAAGTCCTTTAATTATATAAAGGTACTAATACCCATAAAAACTATTTATGGGTCATCCCAATATAAAATCGACCCATTTTGACCCAAACTAAAAATTAACCTGCTCATACTACACCTGTCTTATTCAACTCAATCTCATTTGATATCTTTTTGCATCAATCGTATATCTACCATTGATTAAAGAAACTAATATGATATGGAGCATAAATTGATCAATCTATTTTGATACATTGAGGTTTATTGACCTATAATATGTGTAATGAGATGATAATTCTACAATTCAATAGGAGAGTGAATTTGACAAAATTATTTTTATAATTCATGTTGATTCAAACGATTTTTGTATCAACTTTCAAAATTATGATTTAGGTAACTGACAATCTGGTTGACACATCTATGAGATATAAGGTAATTGACGTGAAAAATGACAAAGAGTGTATGGTTTTCTTTAGTAATTATGAGGATATTATTTTGATTCATGAAATAAATATATATTTATTTTTTAATCGCATGGTAATTAATGTTCCAGGTGTATGATGGTGCTTTTTATATGCAAAAAGGGAAAACCTGTTTAAAAAAGAATAGGATTTATCAACTAAAGTTGCATGTTTGATGTAGCTAAGCCATTGTTTCCAGGAGGATTAACTTGGTTTTTTAAGAAGATTATGGTGTTAGATCGTTGTTGTGTCTCTTTTATGTGTATTTATTTTTATTAACATGTAGCTAAGGCTTCTGTTTACATGTGGGATATATTTATTCCACTTTGTAGATTAGTTTATTAGTTTGAGTTTGTGCTAAACCATTTCAGGATTATGGATGTGGATGTTGATGACCATAACTAAACTACATAGGTGCCACACCATTATTTTTGTGGTTATTATTACTTTAATTAATAAGTTAGGTTCTCTTTCCATGAAATTAAATGTCATGTCATTGACTACTTGAAGATAAACTTGTATTAGGCCCGTAACTTGATTATGCAATTAACAGGTACAAGTTTCTTACAGTATTTTCTTCTCACAAGCTATTAATATGTAATCTTTATATTTTTTTTATTTAAAAAAAAAATCTTTGGTTAGTGCGGTCTAATTCATTCTCTTACTTAAACTGAACAAGATCTACAACGAAACACCTTCTTTCCCACAGATTATAACTTACGGCTAAAACAGATTTGACCCACAATGATTATTTTTATCTATTTCTTATAAGTATTACACGTTTTTTTTTACTTAATCATACACTAATATTCAGAATCATTGAATAAATCGAAGTTGAATGCATTAAAAATAAATTATGGGCTACTCTCAGCTGATTTGACCATTTAGGTCAATTGATGCTTTACATGGAAGGGTATACGTTCCAACTTTGCTCTTCTTGTGCATAATTTAAGCATTTGACTCAACAGTATATAACCAGCTAACCATTTATTAGAGATTTTACCAAAGATAAGTGTAATTATAAAATGAGGAAATTGTGGACTGGATACTTAGTAAAACTATAGATAATGTGATCATATTCCACTTTGGCAAATGAGATATAGGGCAATAAATAAAAAGAATTGAATTTTTATCTATGTCGGGATTCAATGTAAACCGTAATTGCTCAATCTTAAGGGATTAACTCTGTATAAAATGTAATTGGTATTGATTATGGTTCTAACCTTTATCATGCTCAATATGGGAATTTACTTGAAATGCATCATTTGTAATATCTTTTAATTGTAGCATCCTTATTTTGCTTCATAATTTCTTTTACTTAAACTAATAATCTTTCTTTTTCTATTTCTTTTTCTATTTATAGTAACAGGTAAAACATGACTGTATTCTACAACAATAATGGCCATTGTTTGTAACATCTCACCAATCTTTAGAAAATAAATTCAATAATTCATCAAGCTACTTTGTTCTGATAGGCTGTGTGTTGTCACAAAGTCAAAGGTGTATATTAGAGTGCACGTTGTTTTGGTATTTAAGGGAGAAACAAGGCTGGATCACATGTATTGGCTTTTTTCTGACATCTTTACTTTTTATTGGGTCGTTTTGGGTTGTGTTTTATCTTAAATAGGTCAAGCTAAAAATTAGTTAGCACAAAGGAGAGTCAGTCAAGCGGGTTGTTAGTCGTCCATAGGATGGGGGCAAAACTCGCAATGGAAGGCCGAGCTCTCTAAGTTCTCACAACTCATAGGAGTTTTCCGTTTATTTTGATCGTGTGTGTGTGTGTATATATATATATATATATATAGGTAGAGGATACTGTAAAAAGACTAAAAGTGTGAGAAGGATAAGAAAGATTATGGTGGTGACACATGTCCCTTTTTATTTTGGTAGTTTAAGACTATCATTGTAATTTACTAATAAATCTAATTAAAGATATAATCTTGTAACCGACATCAGTTATTTTAGCAATTCATTTCATTAGTTATTTTAGGAATTCATCATCAATTCGTATAAAACACCATACGAATTCCAAAAAACACCACAACTTTAATTGTAATACAGTCATGGTATTCTACATGTGTAATGATTTTTGTTATTTTTGCAGGTATAAAACACTATAAAATTTCAAAAACACCATGAATTGAATCATAATAAAGCGTGGTGTTTTAACTTTAGAATGATTCTATTGTATTCCATATCAGTTTGTATAAAACACCATACGAATTCCAAAAAACACCACAACTTTAATCGTAATATAGCCGTGGTGTTCTAACATGTGTAATGATTTTTGTTATTTTTGCAGGTATAAAACATCATACAAATTCCAAAAACACCATAAATTGAATCATAATACAGTCATGGTGTTTTAACATTTATAATATTTCTATTGCTATTCCATATGTTAAAACACCATGACTGTAATCACAATACAATGTTACATACTCTAGATGTTAAAATACCATGACTTGAATTATAATTCATTATTTGCAATGTTATGGTGTCTTATTTATGTTCATGGAGTTTTAGTGTAAAATACAACGTCTTGAATCACAATACAATTAAAACACCATTGTATGAACATAGAAAAAACACCATGGACTAAAACATCCAATCGAGACGTAATTTTTTTCTCTACATAAGTATAACAATATGGTACTCATATTAAAGATAAAAAACGCTCGTTATTATGGTATAATATTTAAAAAAAAAGAGTTACGTATAAAAAGTTATTGGCGTTTAAAAAAGAAGGGGGGAACTTGCATGTGCATTGCATGTGAGTTTAAACTTAAAAATGTTAAATTTACTTCTATACCCTTAATCTAAAAAATTAATTACTTTGATGGTAACATATTTACAAAATTGTCATCAAGATCTCAACCATTAGATTAAAGATCTAATTGTTTAGATTCTTTCTTACTCTTTTTACAAAAAAACACATTTTCTACAACAACCTCACCCTATATATTATATGTGTGTGTGTGTGAGTGTGTGTGTGTGTGTACATAGGGGAATGTTCATTTGAGAAGAAATTTAATGTGAAAAGAAAAAGAAGAAAGGGCATAATGGTAAAACATTATATAGTTTATAACTACTCTCATTAATTATTTTATCTCTCATTAATAAAGCAAAACATTTTATCCCACACATTTCAAAATTTATCCTACATGTCTTATATTTACCGGAATTTACCCTACACACATGTAAATTTACCCTACACATTTCAAAATTTATCTTACACATACTAAAATTTAATCTACACATGTCGAAAATTGTCCTACACTATAAATTATTTTATCTTGAAAGAGTATATGAAAAAAATGAGTTACATGTTTAATTAGTTAGCTAATTAATGACAATTATAGATTTACCTATATGCTTTTTTTCATAACATTAAATACACACATTAAATGAAGTAAATGGAGAATTTCTATTGGTTTAAAAGCTATTCTTTTTATTCTTACAAAGTTTTTCTTCTCATTTGAACTCTCCACTATATGTATATATACACACACACTATATTATAATACATGAGGGATGACCAATTTAAGATACAAAAAATAAGAACTTTTTTCTTTTTAATGCATAAGGCACAACCCTAAAATTAGGATAAATTAGTCTTTTAAAAACTAATTTAATTTTAATCCTCTCATCTTATTACACTTTAATCTCTCAATTTAACAAAATCATGAAAATTTATGTAGTAGTTACAATTTTCCCCGTTATCAAAACTTACTATCCCTATGATTTTTAAACGGCCGTAATTTTTTCATATATAATATTTTTTTTTAAATTACACCATAAAAAATCATTTTGTTCTCTTTAATTGAGTATATTATAGCTATAGTTTTTTTTTTAAATTAAACAAATTGATATGTTACGTGATTAGCGGTGTCTATGGGTGATCAATAACTGAATCGTTAACTGAAACCAAACTGGAAACAGACAAGACTGAACTAAAATCAATGAACAACCGAATTAATTGAAAACCGGTTAACCAAAAACCAGTCATCAGTTTTTTTATACCCTCGTCATACCAAAATTAATCAAACCTAACTGTTCATATTTTCATATATTTCTAGCTTATATACCTCTAGTTTATGTACTTCATATTTAATACATCCATTTCATGTATTTATACCTCAATTTCATGTATTTCAAAGCAATGGTTTTAGCCCTAACTTGGTTTTGGCTATTAACTAAAATTAAACGAACCAACTAAAAAATTGTCAATTTAACTGAATAAACCAAAATGATTAACAAAAACTAATTGGTTAATAAAATAGACTAATCAGTGACTTCAATTTCGCTTTAACCGAACCATTCACACCACAATGAAATGGACTAACTGATGACTACGCTTATGACGTATATCCACCGGTGGATATTACAATAAATATTATACAAATTAAGAAAATTATTAGAAATAAGTACCATAATGCAAAATTTCGTTCCACCGCATCGCGCGGACACCCTGCTAATATATATATATATATTAACTAAAATTAGAGTGAACACTAGTGTATTTGCGAATTGAGCGAACTAATGCTGACCATTGATTTACATATATGTAAGGCCAGGATTTCATCATCAAATCGTAAAATACACTAGTGTATTTCATCATCAAATCCTGGCCATTGATTTACACACGTGTAAGGCCAGGATTAGTTCGCCCACTTCGCAAATACACTTGTATTCACTCTTGAACCTATCCTATATATATATATATATATGACGTATATCCACCGGTGGATATTACAATAAATATTATACAAATTAAGAAAATTTTAGAAATAAGTACCATAATGCAAAATTTCGTTCCACCGCATCGCGCGGACACCCTGCTAATTATATATATATATATATTAACTAAAATTAGAGTGAACACTAGTGTATTTGCGAATTGAGCGAACTAATGCTGACCATTGATTTACATATATGTAAGGCCAGGATTTCATCATCAAATCGTAAAATACACTAGTGTATTTCATCATCAAATCCTGGCCATTGATTTACACACGTGTAAGGCCAGGATTAGTTCGCCCACTTCGCAAATACACTTGTATTCACTCTTGAACCTATCCTATATATATATACTATATATATATATATATATAGGGGTTAGTTAACGTACAATTGACCTTAACGTAAGATGCGTAC
Organism: Scalesia atractyloides; assembly: GCA_947069175.1. Lineage (NCBI taxonomy): Eukaryota > Viridiplantae > Streptophyta > Magnoliopsida > Asterales > Asteraceae > Scalesia > Scalesia atractyloides. Next base: position 70,420,728 of record CAMTDV010000013.1, on the reverse strand, counting down.
ACGACGAAAATATAACATGCGGATTTTAACGTACAAACTCGGAAGATTCTCCATGCGGACTTCACAAACTCAGAAAGGTTCACCATATGGACTCACATACTCAGAAGGTTTCCAACATGCGGACTCACAAACTCGGAAGATTTCCAACATGCGGCTTTATGGTTTTTGAGGTTTATAACATACGAAAATTCTTATCGCGTTCGTTCATACGTTAAGACCAATTATACAGTATACCTTCTCTATATATTATATATGTGTGTGTGAGAATTACTATTTGAATTTGTTTTGAAGGAGTGACTAGTGAGTTTGCACTTTGCTTGTTAAGAGAAGGTTGCTTTTTCTCCCCCATGTATGATGGTGGGTTTTTCCCTTTTTGATATGCCTGACCATCCTCCTGCCACTGTCTTCTAATTCAACTACAACAACCATAACTTTTTCAGTTTCTTCTACCATCAAGTTCACTTGATCCACTTCTCTCTTTCTTCCCCATAGATTCAGGTTTTTCATTATTACCTTTTACGAATCTGAATTTACTATTTAACCCAGAATTTTATGATACGTGTGGTTTTGGTTTTGGGTTGATTGGATCAATGTGATGCAGAAATCTGGATCAGAGGTGGAGTTTATTATCAATGTTTGTTTAAAAACAAATAACCCTTTACTCTTAGTTCTAGTCACCTAATATATAAATCACTAAAAATGTATGATTATATATATAATTTTAGCATGTTGTGCATGATGAAATTCATGTCAAGTTTAACTTATCATTTAAAATTATAATTAGTAAAAAAATTATTTTCAAAAGGAGAATATTGTTTTTTTTATAACGATAAATTTCTTTTAATCTATGTTATCTATGATACTTAAACCAAGTCCTCTTTCTTTCAAGGTGTTTAAAGACTTTTCATTTGTCAATGGTTATGATTCTATACTAAATCAAAAGTTTAACGTCTTTAGTCATTATGCAATTATAACTAGAGTTAATTATACAAATAGATCATTTGGTTTGACCTTAGTCAAACTTTTGTTGTCTAAGTTGGAAAGCTACATGTTTAAGTTATTTGGTTTTCATTTTATTACAAGTTATAATTATAATTTTTTTGAAATGGCGATTATACCATTATGACAAATACTAATAAAAAGATTTGTTAAATACTAACATAATAATTGTCAAGAGTTTATGTTACTTTTTAGAAAAATCAAATAGTTAAATGAACACAATCAAAGTATAGGCCTACCACAATAATGGACTTTTAAAAATATTGATATAACCCTCTAAAAACTTGTTTAAGTAATATTATGTAGTAATTCACATTTTGAATATTCTATGTACTCACCTTGACTCTCTAAAAAAGTTACATATCCACGTCTAGACTAGACCACTATAATTCGAAATCACGTCACTATATTTTGTTTTACGATTAGTAAAAACTGAAAGGCACACACTCACCTAACAACTAGGTTATTAGAAACACTTTTCGGCTCATGGTGTGCATATTTATCTCACCTTCCCCCTTAATACCTTTTTTCTCTCCCGATCTTCTTCCAAATCCCTATTTACTCTTATACTATCCACGCTTATAGCGTAAGTCACCTTGCTCACTTGGAACAACCTCCCACACAATACCCTTGTTTAACTAGCCTTTCAAATAAATGTATACCTTTCCCAGCAATTAAATAAACTAATGTGATTGCCTCATGGATTCAAAATTCCTCATTAAACCATTACATGGTTAAACTATATTCTCATACCTTTAAAAATAACACTCATCAAAACTAAATTTACTTTGATTTTATATTACAGAAATCTAGCCCTTCCCCCTCTCAAATCTTGAGTCATTTTTGGAGTAAATTAATCATAATGTTCTTGTTGTGAAGAGGGAATTAGACTTCATATCCTCTCTTTTGACTTTCCACATCATCTATTCTATTCTATTCATAACAATGTAATTATTATTATTTTCATAGTAATAAACATCCTTTATTATTTTGCATCTATTATTAGGGTATTATAAGTATGAATTTTATCTTTCAGTTCCATTATAAAGTAGATTTTTTTTTTTCATATTTTGATTATTCAATAACTTTTTGCTCGACAGCCATATTAGCCTCCAAACTTGGGTAGTTGAAGAATTTATTGCTTAATAGACAAATTACAGGTGGAAATGTTCAATATTTTTTCTTAATATATTAATTGTAGAATTAAAGGAAGGATAGTGTAATCCAAAAACTTAGATATTCAATTGTCATTTCAAATATCTCTTCATTTGTGTTCGCTGTTCTTTTGAATTTTCCAATAAAGACTCAAGTTTACTTCCTACTTGTGTCATATTAGGGTAGATACAGACAATAAAGAATTTGGACTAGGCTTTGTGTGATGGCACAATGACTGTCAAGTGGTAGCCGGCGGTATAGTTTTCTAGTGGAACGCCCAAAAAAAGCTAAACTTTGAAGCCAAGATAAATCTGGTTAAGACAACATAGTCTGGCCAAGTCAGGTCGCTCTTCGATTTGAAGAGTATGATAACCTTATACATGATATTTCACCATTTAAAAAAATTGTCACTAAAATATATTACATGCGTATGTTTTTAATATTTATTGCATGATTATTAATTATGTATGTTAAATATTTTTAAACTAAAGTAAAACAGTATATACACATATAAATTAGTATAAATAAAACATTGAATTATTAACTTAATAATTTAAAAAAAGTTATGACTGAATAAAAGAATGTTTATACAAACATGAGATAGTTATCATAAAAAAATGGAATTAAGTTTTTAAGGTAGACACTTAAAGATGACCTTTTTTCCTCATTAAAAAAATCCTACTTATTTCATAAAATATATGTAGATTACTTTTTTATCTAAAAAAATAGAAGAAATCATTATTTGTGCGTAGTGGTAGAAATCATATTGGGTTGGATATGAACAATGATGGTGACAAACTCACTGAGGGGGTTCGATTCTGAGCCGCACCCGATTTTCATCCGATTGTTATTTTAGCGAGGCATCTCGTGTGGAGGCAGTATGGTTTCGGGGAACGCGGTAACCAAGTCTGACAATCCAGTACGTACCCGGTTAAGACAGCGTAATTTAGGTAGATCTTGATTAGGGTCATCGTTTAAGCAGTGTGACATTAGGTCATTTAAATAGAAAGTCAACTTTTAAAAAATATATATATAAATTAACTACAGTTTTGAAAGAATGATGTGAGAGTGAGAGTAAGAGTTTGCTTGTAAAGAGAGGTTGCTTTTTCTCTCCCATGTATGATGCTGGGTTTTTCCATTTTGATATTCCTGACCATCCTACTGGCACTGTCTTCTTAATCAACTACATCATAACTTGTTCTTTCTCCATAGTCAACATGCACCATAAATAACCTTGATCTACTTCTACTCCTTCACACAGTTTCAGATTTTATCTCAGGTGAATTTTTAAACTAACAAAAGCATGTAATTATATATTATAAAAAAAATATATAATTTTACTTGTAGTTTTTCACTTTTTCCTTCTAAGAAAGTTTTTTAAATTATGTCTTTCTAGGACTATCATAAAACAAACTTTTTTATTTTCATATAACTATTTTACTGAGATAATTTAATTGATCAAACTATAATAGAGTATGAGACAATGGCGTATGCGACATTGGGGCCGTCGCTAAAAGAAAATTTGGCCGACACTCCTTTATTTACGTTAATTTTTTTATGCTAAAACAAAAATGCGCATAGATAGGAATAGTATAGTATAAGTAGTTTAAGCATAGATCAAGTACAACGTTTTTAAGCGATTTCATTATCGCATAAACCTTCTTCGCTGTGGTTAGAGCTTTCTAGCGGCAGGGAAAAAGGGTTAAGGCCGGCTACCTTATTTTGTAGTTATTATACAAAATTGGATGTGATGGTAACAGATCATCCTGATAAGGTCTTTATCAAAAATAAAGATATACGTATTGAAATTGATAAGCTGAAAATGTGCTAATGATTTGAGGTCTGTTTCAAATACCATATCATTGCTTCAATCAAATGCAAACTAAACCAGGTTTTTATTTATAAAGTCATGTTTTTTTAATAAGTCATTATGTTTATTGTCGAATAAGGTTACATGATTAAGCATCTTTATAAAGTCATTTCTTCTATCTGCTCAACGTGTAAATATCTAGTTGGATAGGTCACTTTAAACTTACGTAGTAAGCTTTTTTTTATATAAATATAATTTTTAATTCACAAGTCCGAATTTGTGTAGTAGCTCGGTTATTTGGGTTATTTTTTAAGTTGGGACTATTAACGGCCAACAACAAATAGTTAGGATTATTATAATCCAATATTCCTAAAAAATATAGGAAGTATGCAACAAAAATCTAAAACAAATTTAATTAAAAAAATCTAGATAATCTGTAGCAATCATCCAGATAAGAAACGTAAGGAAAAATGCAATAACAATTTTATAAACATATTGCTCAACCAAGCGCAATAATTATGTTAATTATGGTAGAAAGCTTTTTCATAGGTGTTATCGTCTGAAAATATACATTGTCAATTGAATTCAGATACAATAAGTGCCAATGTTATATTTTTTTCACGGGTGTCACGTGATACGAGTCTGTGCAACATAGGCCCACCCTTGATCATGAAAAGGGATGATTTAGTTTTGAAATAAGGGGAAGTTTAGTCCACGGTTATTATACTATTTAAAGTTATAACTCGTGTAAAAAAAATAGCATATGGCTTCGAACATCGTGGAGATATTAGTGAGATATGAAATTTAAGGACAATTACAATATTTAATCAAATAATCAGTGATTTTAAAGAGCTCGTAACACAGTGTTATAAAACTCATTTTTGTGGCATGGGTTGGAATCGTTATTTCGAGGACTAATGTATAAACTCACTCACAATGTTGACCTTAGATAGTCAAAGAATGGTATTTATCCTTTGTAGGTATGTTGTTTCCTTTAATTCTCCTAACGTCAATCTAAGTGATTTGGCGACATTTTTGTAGCATAGTAGGGTGAAGGCTACGCAAATAAATGCTATCTTTATTATTAACCTAAGCGTATTCGCTAAGTTGGGCTAACTAACTCACCCGCTCGGGTTTGGGCTAAATAGTGCCCTTTCATTTCTTAAATAACATATTTTTCGTTGTGAACCTATAGGTCCTTAGTATCATTGACAAAGAAGAACAACCAGTTAAATGACAGCAAACCTTTGTATATCAATCTTCATCACATATGTAAATTGTAAAACTGGGTATAATATAAAAATGTTAATTGTGTGATCATACTTGTATTATAGCTGAATAATTGTATGCTTAGCTTAAAATTTGTCATCAAAACTGTAGAAAACATAAATGATGGAAACATATGAAATATACATTGATAACTGATGAAACAGCACGTAACGTATAATTGCTTTACTCGATTAGCTTAAATGATAATTCAAACTGAGCTTCTTTTACCTTGTGTGCAGCAGGCCTTTGGGCTGCTCTATAAACAATATGTATTCCTTTTGGATGGCCCATTTTCTGTTTTGCACGAGGTCTGACTTTCATTATGAATCCATGTAAAACTATAAAGTACTTGATGGCACAAACCGGGTATTTTTAATAGCTGATTTCAGTTATGAAACCAGTTTCGGTTTCTTATTTTTAGGGTTAAAACCCGTTAAAACCCGTTATTGCTATAATCAGTTCGGTTTCACTTCCGGTTATTTGACCAAAAAACCATACCTCGTATGCCCGGTTTCAGATAGGGTTCGGTTCATAAGAAACCGGGTATTAAAATACCATATTTTCAGGTTTTATACTACTCATTTTCGAGTTTTTTAGTTCTATATTTTCATATTTTTTAATAGTTTATTGCGTTTTTATTACCTTATTTTCTCGTATTTTTTGTTTATTATTATTAAATATGCATTGTATAATATAAGAAAATGAAAATAAATGCACTTACATTAATTTAAAAGAAAGATATTAGAATCATGTATTGGGTATTGCCGGGTATAATCAGTTCCAGTTTTAGTTTTTGTCCGGTTTCGGGTATGATCGGTTCCAGTTTCAGGTATTGAGATCAAAATGCATACCCTATCTATACCCTATAGGTAGGGTCGGTTCCGGTTTCGGGTATAGAATACCCGAGTATTATAAAAACCGGTTCCGAATTTTTTTACCGAGTCTGATTTTAGATACGGTTTTTTTTTTTTTTGCACCTCTATAAAGTACGTCTGATTATTTCGGTGAAATAGTGCAACAAAACAAAGAAATGAGCACTAAAGACATATTTTGATACTACTAATTAGCAACTCTTTTGATGCTTTATGTCATTGTATCTTATATCATGTGTAAGGGTTTTTTTTATTTTAATTTTCCACTACTAACCTATAAGTATTTATCTTTTTATTTTGACCCTTTCGTTTTTCTTTTTTACCTTTTTAGCAAACTTGTTCATTTTTTGCAAATTAAACTCAAACATTTTATTTTTCAACTAGTACTTCATACTTTTCATCTTTAGCAAATTTTTCGTTTTGTTTCGCTTATAAGAGTTAACACGTGCAACGTGCGTGTGAGGTTTAATCTTTTTTTCGTTTATTTTTTCCTGTTTGACAAACCCGTTACAACATGCCTATATTTTCACGCTTGACAGGTTCATTGCAATGCGCGCAGTGGCGGAGGTAGTGTACATTGAGGGGTAGCCCGTGCTACCCCTCAGTTCCATCTCCGTGATGTAAAAGTACCGCTCAGCTATGTCTACGCAGTGTAAAATCTTTATATATTTTTATTTTCGATTTTATACAAAGGAAACTCTGATACCCCTGAATATTTGGGCTAGATCCATCACTGAACGCGCGGGTCCTAAATCAACTTAGTTATTCTTTTCTATGTTTTGTGTTTTGCTCGAATTTTTGAGTTAGATCCATTAACACGCTGCAACGAGTGTGCGTGGTTCAATATTTTACGTCTGCTTTTCATTCGGTGTTATTTTTTCTTTTTTATTTATTTACTTTTATGAGTGAGTAAATTACTTTTGAGTACTTATGCTTTAGTGGTTTTAACTATCTGAGTCTGAAATCAAAAAATTTAACGTTCTCAATATCTAAAGCCAAATTTTATAACCCTCTGAGTCCAAATTTTAACAACATTGGAATTATTAAATAAAATGTTGTCAAATAACCAAAGTATCTCTATAGTTAAATAAGTAAATTAAAAAAAAAACTAATTTAACCCAAACTCATCCCCATCTTTCTCACTTTAGTAAACTGTCATTTTGGTCTCTGGGGTTTGGCCAGTTTTGCCACTTTAGTCCAAATTTCAAACCTTTTGCATCTAGGGCCCTGTGGTTTCGTCTTTGTTGCCATTTTGATCCAAATCTCAAATCAGGTCAGATTTCTAAAAAAAAACCTAGTTTTGTCCTTTTCCTCAGGGGCATTTTGGTCATTATACTTTTATTATAACTAATTATTAATTATAATTAAAAATAATATATATGTGTATGCACACCTTCTTCCATGCACACACACACTCTCTCTCAGCTCACCTCTTCCCTGCACACACATACACACACGCTCTCTCTACATCCCGGAAAATCAACTGCCTGAACTCGTGAGTGTACGGTGGTAAGGGAGACGGTGGTGGTGTGTGTATGGTGGTGGAGACCCCATGGCTCGTCTAATATTCTGATTGCTGCTTGGAGGGGAGACGGTAATAATGGCAGATCTGGTTGGAGAGGTGGTCATGGCCGCTCCGGTGGTCGTTACGGTGGTCCTAATGGTGGTCAGCGATGGCAACAAGGAAAGGGTCGTTCGGTTTCCAGTGTCTTTATTCTCGTTACTTATTGCCGTTAACAAAAACTAACGCTTCGAATAAAACGTCGTCGTCGTCTTGGGGTTATAACGTTGCCGCCGAGACGTCATCGTCGATGCGGTTGTTGTTCCGGCGAAACCTCCGGTGGTTAAAACTTGGGGAAAATATGAGATCCAGCTGTCAGTGTCGCTTCTTTCGGTTCGTTACTTTGAAAAGTTGAATTATAGTAACCGTAATGAATGAAATTGGTTGAAACTTAATGAGATTGATTGAAATTTCAGTGTAATTTGGGGGAATTAGGGTTTGGGTTTGGGGGAAGACGAAAATAGTTCTCTGTGCTTTTATAGGGTTTTATTTAGTTTTATTATTTTAATTAATAATAAGTTATAATAAAGTAAAATGACCATTTTACCCCTGAGGAAAAGGAGAAAAACTAGGTTTTTTTTTTAAATCTGACCTGATTTGAGATTTGGATTAAAATGGCAACAAAAATGAAACCACAGGGCCCTAGATACAAAAGGTTTGAAATTTGGACTAAAGTGGCAAAATTGGCCAAATCTCAGGGACCAAAATGGCTGTTTACTCTTCTCACTTTCTCTCATTTTAATCACCCTTTCTCTCTTTAATCCCCTCTCTCTCTGTCTCTCTCTCTCTCTTGGACAACACCACCACCACTACTCATCCCCCTCCATTGTAGCAGACGAACCAGTGGCCGGAACTCGACGGAGACGGTGGTCGGTGAAGAACTGACGCTCGGAACTTGGACCGGTGACGGTGGTTATGGATGAAACTTGAACCACACCTCATCCCCTTCCATTGTGGCAAATCGTAGAAGAACCGACGGTTGGAACCCCCTCCCTCTCATTATAGCACGTCTGAATATGTTGTATCAAAGATTTGGGATGTGATGTCTAGATCTGGTGGTGTTGTTGGTGGGTGTTGATGGTGATGAACGGCTGGGTAGTGGTGGTTCCCGTTGGTGGGTCTTCCAGTGTTAGGATTCAGTGCATATGTATAGGGATTCGATACCTGTGTAGCTTGTTTCCTCATATCTGATCTTTGATTCAGTGTCCAGTGTTGCCTACGTGTCGAGTCAGTCTGCTACGTTTGTTGAGTGTTTGCTTGAAATCTCAATTTTAGTGCTCTCATAGATATTAGTTGTAGGTCCAGTAGTAAATCTCAAACATACTAAATCAAAGTAGGCTAGTATTCAACAACGTTTTATTATCGAGAGTTACAACATAGTGTCCCTGGATTGATATCCGGATTTGTCTACTAGCTATACACTGACTAGTTACTTGTCGATTGTGTGTGGGTTAGTTGGGTAATTCTCTTTACAAAACTTGTTTGAAATTAATATACACACTTTTCACACATCACCATCCAGAAATAGTCTTCTAGAAACTTGTTTTTGATGAGGAAATCGGTTTTTATTAGGGTATAAATGAGTCGAGCATGAGCTCATTCGAATATAAGAGAGCCTGAGCTCGTTCGAATGTAAGAGAGCCCGGGCTCAAGGTTGACTCCTTTAGAGTTTTATTTCTAAAGCTCAAACACAACTTATGAGTTGTTTTTCAAACTTGAGTTGACTCTTTCATTATTTCTTAATTTATTCATATATTCTTAGAATTATTAGCATATTTATTTATAATTGTAAATTTTATATATATTCATAATTGTTTTATCACAATTTTAAATATCGAAATAGTTACATTTAAATATATTAAATATGCTGAATAGAAATTATATAAACATAAGCAGGTTTAGACTCGTGAGTAGGCTCAAGCTTGACAGGTGAAGCTCATACTTGAGCACGTTTATTAAATGAGCCTGAATAAAAATTTGAACTCAGGCTCAAGTTCATTTAAGTTTGCCTCGAGTTTTTTAAAGAACCGATATCAAATAACTCACAAGCTGCTCATCTCGTCTACACCTCTAATTTTTAACTTTCATTATTATATCATGTTTATGCATTTCAAATTTTCATTTTTTGCTAAGATTGCACGGTGTGGAGGGGGCATGAAGTGCCACGTTGAAGCTACGTCAACAGGGGTCGTGATAAAAAAAAGCATGGGGTGAAAGGAGCTTGAGAAGGGGGCGTTTTAAAAATAAAATAAAATAAACACAAAATTCAACCAACCAATCAAAACAAATCTAAACACCACCCACCAATTGCATGCCTTCCTGTCACCTTCTTCCCTCCACTCGACGCCAGGCCACGGGGCGGTGTGCCGGTGTGGTTGAAGCCTCCACGCCGTTTCCACGCTGCAACACCGTCCAGTCTAAGGAAAATAGCTTGTCAAAATGATACGTTGAAGATCAATGGATAAAATGATATATCTTATTTTTTTTGCTTGAATTTAGACTCTAACTCATTTAAACTTGGTTTAATTTAAGCTTTCATTGAGTTGAGCTCGGGTAACTCATAAGCGATTTGGCTTTTTACTTACTTAACATACAATTGAGGCAACCTAGTTTTTTTTCTTTTAAACAATAAAGGATAATTCTATAACAAGACTTGACTAGAAAAAAGCTAGACAACAAAGCAAAAAGCAAACCAAAATAAAAACATATACTCCTTTTTGTTAGACCGAATCAATTTTGAACCCCAAAGGACCCATCATACCTTCAAGACAATGGCTTCGACCAAGTTTTCTTACGGGATGTTTGGTAACTTTTGAATGGTTAAGTGGTGAATTTGTAACCGGTCTGAACCATTAAGTGTTGAACCATTAAGAGCCAGTATAATTTTGAATCGTTTAGAGTCAAATGTCTAATCAATTCAGATTAGAGATCTTAACCGTTCAGACTCAGTATACTGTTTAACCATTCAGATGCAAATGTTTGAACCATTTAGACATCTACTCGCAAAACAAATAGTCTGAACCATTAAGTGTTGAACCTGTAAGAGGTATGAACCACTAAGAGCTCATTAAAAGCTAAACAAACACCCATTAATCTTAGATAGCTTTAAGGGATCCTAAAAATCAATGATCATCCTCAAAGTAGCAAAATATAGGAGATTAATGTCAAGCCACTTAGAAATTGAACTAGATGTGCTCCCCGCAATCAAGCAATCACCAAGAATATGATTGATGGTTTCCACATCTGTTAAACAGAGAGGGTATAAAATCGATGGAATACCAATGCCTTGATACTTAAATTAAGTCTAGTAGGGCGAATCAATTAAAACACACCAAGCCTAGATGTTAATTACAACATTGCAAGCCCTTCCCTAAGAATTTAGGGGCCCTATACAATTAGAAATTTCCCTCGAGAATAATTGTCGATCGTTCTTTGGTCTTTCACCTTTGCCACCACTTCCGAAAAAAGGATTTGGTTATTTACCAGGTTTAATTTGGTTATAAAGGGTTAACTGAAATATATAAAATAAATGAGTCAAAACTAAATAGGTTTATGGTTTTAAAAATCATATTAGGTTGTAAATGTTATTGAGTTATAAATTTAATTGATTTTTTTTCTATTTTTTTAATTATATATAGGATAAATAAAAAAATAGTTTTAAATTTTTTGGCCTCAAAAAAGTGAACCCTGCGCAGTCGTCACCTAACCCTTGGCTTAGGCGCCCATGCAACATTGGATGTGACTAAAAGGGTACAAGGCAACCGTCAAACAAAGGGTTGTTTAATGCCATTTCCGGTTGCTAATAATTAAATGCCACTTGGTTTTACTTAAAGACGAGCAATCTCTGCCTTTTAAGCAATATTGGCCCCTTTGTCTTTCTGAATTGCACTCTACTAGCGTTGTGTAATTGTCTCCCAGGATGCAATCAAACCAAGTGCGAAGATTGTTATTCAACTCTGCATATAGAGTTGATAATCCAAACGAACTAGCGAGTGCTACAAACGGGCATCAAGTGAACATGCCAATTCGAAGGGTCATAACTATCACCCTTCTGCGAATAACCACATATTTCCAGGTGGTCTTGTAACGACCCATCATGTCTGTTCCGCAGCATGTTGAGATGTGAACAGTCTCATATGTTTGGTTTGAAGTGTCACGTTACTCCCATCACTCACGCCCTCAATCATGGTCACGGACCTGGGAATTTCCATCAAATAACAAACACTAAGTTCTCCATATATACTACTTTTTATTTTCAGTTGGAGCATATTAAATAAACAGAATTATAGCAGCGGTTGCTTGCTGGTTGTCGACAATGACGCTGGAATTCGGTTCAGATATTTCAGTTATTGCACAACAAATTCCTTGCTAAGTTGCATTAACAATTTAATTATTTTGAACCTCGATCTATTTAATATTATTTTGGAATTCCACATTTGAATAAAAAAATTCAACTTCTTTTTTTAAGACATTAACATTTCTTTTCATCAACTTCTTTTTTTAAGACATCGATGTTTCTTTTCATTGACTTGTTTTATTTGGTACGTTCCTTATTAACTTAACTATAATGTTCTATTTCCGTAAATCAAGAATTTAATTAAATTTTATTTTAATGCATTTTGATTCATATCCAGATTTTACAAAGTTCTAATAACTTATTTCTACTATTAATAAATATGTACCGTTCTACTCTTTTAAAAATTAGATTTCCTACATATGATATCACTAAATTATTTTCATTTTTCAAAAAATTTCAGGTATTACAATACATGTTAAATTAACATATTTTGAAATTAAATCAAACTTGTAATTGTTTTGCACCCGGATAAGTGACACTCCCTAATTTGGCGACCGTTATTTGGTCTCATAATTTGCAATTATTTTTTACTGTAAATCGCCATTTGTGTAGTGTTTCACAAAAGGAATATTATAAAAAAAAAACCAAAACTTAAAACCTTAAACTCAAAACCCTAACCATGAAAGACACATCTAACATCTTAATTTCACAAAGATACACAACATGCTTTCCAAAAAGAAGGATCTGACATGTGCCCATAATGATTTTATAAGATAAAAAAGAAAATTAGAAAAAGAATATATTAAAAGAAAACCTACTACAGTTGCTAAAAATGGGTTAGTGGTCAGAAAGTATGTTCAACCTAAAAGAGTGTAAGGTCTTGATCAAAGAGGTACTCGTTTTGAATCAGAACTTTCATCAACTCAAGTAAACCTTATTTAACCATTACTCTTTCTTACACAATACTCTCCAAATCTAGGACCCCCTACCCTACCCTTGTACCCACACCATTCTTTCAATTCATTCTCTATATGGGCATAACATTATAACATAATGTACAAGTTGGTATGCATAACATACACCTCATCATGCATGAAGAAGTTTTAGCATTTATGTTAACATACTTAACTTGTGTATATATACACTGAAAAAATATTAAATGAATTAAAAAAAAACTTCATAAAGTCCTATACAGATTAGGGCATCACGGGAGGCACCCCTTTACCTAGTGAGGCTGTGAGTTGAGTTGGGTCTATCTCAGAGAACAACTGTAGATACAGAGATATGTACGTATATGTGATGGATTCATTATGCATAAATTAATAAAACATAATATGCTTACATTTTAACTCATTACAACTCATCAGATGCATTTACTGGCCTGAAGCATGCATTTATAAAACCATAATAAATTAATAATATTGTACCATAAACATATTTCATTCTTCCTTCTTGGGACTCAGCTTTCACTTATGCATTGTCCTTTTCTAATCTATATTTATTATCAGATAATAAAATTCTTTAAATAAAATTCATAAGTTTTTTTGTATGCTTGAATTATGACATGTTTAACCCAAAAAAAGGTTCTCATTAAAATAAACTTTGGTTTATACATTTTTTTTTTCATTTCAACCCATCATATATTTTCATGTATTTTCTTAAATTATTCCATAATACCCTAATTAAATAAATGGCACTTGATACCTTTCTATCATTATAACCTGGCATATAAATAGGGAAAATATAATAGGAACAAAAAGCTACCTCGAGTTCAAAAACCAAGCAGAAAGTAATTACAGTTTTTAAATTATTAAAAAAAATTAAGCAATCAAATTATTATTAAAGCAATATAACATTCTCCAATGCCTTTCTTGATGACATCTTATTCTCTGTGCAGAAATCCAAATGTAGTACATAAGAAACCTAAAATAGCAAATTTAACTTTCTCCCAAAATACCATTTTTAATTCATCAAAAACATCTCACGGGTGTAAAATGTTTAAATCCCATCTAAACATTTATCAAAAGAACAAAACAAACATCAAAATTTGATTTAAACTTTAAATAAACAAGAGAAGTCAATTAACATTGGTTTAGTAATACTCATAATCTTCATTACAAATCTATCAAATACTACTAGCAGCTACATAATCAATGTGTTATAACTAACATCAAATCATGCAAATTAGAACCGTTAATTTTTTTTTTTTTTTGCCATGTTAAATCTCAGGATCTTGGTGGTGGGAAGAATTGTGTACCAACCATGAAAGCATTAAGTGGAGTTGGAAATACGTTAGAAGGATCAATAGAAGCGGCATTCGGATTCACAGTTGTTGTGGCAAGCCCCATGGTGCCGCCCAAGGTGATGCGGTTAAGTTGCTGATGTTGAGTGTTACCGCGATCGCATGCGGCGGAGGAACTGTCTCCTCCGCCGCCAGGATGGTTGTATGGGCCCTTGGGACCATGGTCATAGAGAATTCCCTTGAAAACATGCCCCCCAATGTTAACCGCGGTCTGGTAAGCCAGCTGCTCCTCCGCCTCGCCCATTGCGGTTACTCTAACGCACCGGAAAACCGCTGGGGAGCTCAATTCTGCTGGGAAATGACTCTCTAACCCAAATTTAGAAAAAGTTAAGAACATATTTATGTAAAGAATTTATAAATTTTTAAAACTTTACTTGGGTTTATGTAATATGTATAATAAAGACCATTCACCTACAACATGCTACATGCTATATTTCAAAGTACGTACAGTCATGTACAGTGACACACTAGGTGTATACATACATGATATATACACCCATATATTTATATAGATTTAGGGTAAGGTTATATTATGACATTTTTTCTTTATTTCATAAGCGTTTTTAGTAGTTTTAACTTTTAAAACATGTTTGACGAATAAATAGTTCGTTTTCATAGGTGGCAACAAACTCATAGAACCTGACTATGTTTTATTTAGCTCGCTAGTCTAATAAGCAAACTTGGATAAGAGCACCAACAAACTTTAACCACCGAACTCAAGGCAAGTTTTCGGATCACCAAATTCAAGGAGTGCGCTTACCACCTAAGTAGACTTGCATGAGTTCACTACCTAATGATATCAAACTACCTATTTGTCAAACATTTTTTTTTCCAAAAACTCCTATAAACACTTGTGATATCTTTAGGCCACCTACTTATAATATAGTTTGTTATTTTATATGTGGATACACACAGTCACATACACATAACACAATGGTGTCAAAACCTAAGCTAATCTATGTATGTATATTCGTGTATATATATCTATCAAATGATGAATAAATCTTGGTAAAGAAAACCTCATTGTTTTTTCTCCAAAACCCAATAATTGTAAGGAAGAATAATTCAAGGGTTTTGTTTGTTTCTTGAAAAAATGTATAAAACAAATGGACAATCTTTACCTGTAGAAATGTTTTGATGATGTGTAGACTGCAAATTCACAACCACCCCACCACCACTACCACCACCGCCACAACCGGCGGTGGCAATAATATGTTGATCCTCCCGGAGTCTTTTCAAATTCTGATCACTACCACCAGCACCGCCACTACCAGTACCTCTCATCATCAAACTCAGCTGTGGTCACCTAAATTATGTTGTTGTTGTTGACTTAACGAGGCGAGCTGCAGTTGCCGCTCGCGTCGTTTAGCTGCGGGAACCCACGTGCTTTTCACGTGGGTTTGACAATGAAACCCTCGGCTTTTACAACAAGTCCTACACCTCATGTATTGACAATCTTTCTTTGCTTGGTTCCCACAATCCAAACAATTCGTACCACCACCACTACCACTACCACTACCAACGCCACCGTATTCTCCTCCAACCATCCCATACCCACCCTGCCTCATCACTGAGGAATCGTACAAATTGTTAGAATTACAATTAGTACTAAAACTATTACTATTACTGTTATTGTTACCGTTATTGTTTCCTCGTGTACCGGTACTGCTGTCACCGTCTGCGTAACCTAAATCATACTGCTGCTGACCGTGAAGCTGGTACCGGTGTGGGTGAAGATAATAATATTGCTGCCATACGTCAAATCCTTTGTTGTAGATCTCGTCGTTTATAACCAAGTGTAAACTTTTGGTGCGACTACACTAGCTTCATGAATATCTTCATGTTGAAGTTGTTCATCTTTAATGATTGATCCACCACCACCTAGTGTGAAAAAACGTGACATTCTTCCACACCTAAATTCCCAAAATATAAAACACAATCCATAGGAGGTGAGTCAATAGAAGAAATTATTATAAGGGTTTTGAACTTAATCTAGGGTTTGTTGTGAGAAACAAGAAGAAAGAGAGTTTGAGCTTTATTCTTGTTGATGATTGTTTGTCTTTATGTTATTTGGATGCATTAAAATCACGCCCCTGCAACGCCGCCATAGCTACTGCAACCCTTCTCTCTCTGCTACATCAATTTAATACAACACCGTACTCTCTCTCCTGTTTCTCTCTCTATAAATCTTGTTCATAAAATCTCTGTAATCTCCCAATATTTCCTCTACAGTTGTCTGGCAGTTGCAAATAAAAGTCTGGCTTGATCTCTACCGTTGGAAGGTGATCGGATGGTGAGTTTGATGTACACGTGGCACTTCTTCAGCTTTTTGTTATTCGTCCTGCCACCGGAAAACACGCCCTGCTTTTCTCTCTTTTTTTAATTAACTAATTTTTTTTACTTTTGTATAGTAAGGTTTACATGCTTTTAATAATTTACGGATGAACCATGTGCACGATTTGTTTTTTGTTTTATATAATCATAGATTTGATTATTATTATTACTAACAATTATATATAAGATAAATTATACATTACTGTTTGTTCTAAACATGAAAGCCTACATCTTTTACGGAAAACATTGGATCAGAAGTCATATATGTTGCCAGGAATTTTGACTTTCCTAGTCCACACTCCACAATAATGACTACAAATTCAAAGTTACACATAACTGATGCATATAGAAGTTCCGTCATTAAAAAAACATAACTGATGTAAAATGTGAGTATACAAAACACGAAAGATTACATGACAAGTTCGTTTGGTAATTCAGGATGACAAGTTCAATTTTGATCCAAAGAGAGAAGATATATAATACTTGTATGTTCCCGAATAATGGTAACTAGTATTCAGGACCCGTGTTTTGCGACAGGACCTTAAATTGAAGAAAAAGTAAAGGTAAAGATATTGAACCACACACGCGCGTTGTGGCATGTTAGCTTACAAAAATTAGACTAAAATGTAAAACCTAGAAAATAACAACCAAGTTGGCTTAGGACGCGCAAGTTGTGACGGGCCGTTAAACCACCAAAAAATAGACATAAAAACCGCATACGTGCGTTGCAACGTTTTACTCGTAAGGTTTAGACCGAAACGTAAGACAACAATTTTGTAAAAGATGAAAATTATAGGGGATTAAAGTCAAAAGTGAAAAAGTGTTTTAAAAATGAAAAAGTGAAAACTAAAGTGGTTGAAACTAAATGATAAAAATAAAAATGGTTTATAAATGAAACTAAAGAGGCTGATGTGTATAAAAATGGAACTTGAGGGGTCAAAATACGTAAAGAAATTGAATAGTAAAACCCTCTCAAAAAGTATTTTTGCTAAATCAATGATGGATAATAATTAAGTAAACATGTTTGAAACCCTAAAAATATGTTTTCGGGATGTTTTGTAAGTGACTGGTTGGTGTATCCACATTTTTCGGCAATAAATAAGATGGGTTTTATTGGTTAAAAAAAATTTAAACCCTAAAATAATCAAGAATTTTGAGGAAATTTGCATGGCCTGTGTATGGAGGTTCCATGGCCAGGCAAGGAAGCCTTAGTAGGCTATTGTCTTCGTATGGCCATTTTAAAACTAGCAAGTTCAATGTGGCTTTATGGTGATCAATCGTTCACTTTGGACTTCCACTTGAGGGTTTATTACCTTAGAACGTTTCCACTTAAGGATCTAACGCTCTGAAAGATTTACACTTAAGGTTTTAACATCCCAAAACATCTTCACTTGGTTCTTATCATCCAACTTCAGTTATTCTTATGGTTTAACATCCCAAATCCAATTGTCACTTGGGTATTAGCATCCACATTTGATTTATACATGTTATAACCACTTAGCTATGCTAATCTAGCATGCAATTCAACAAGAACTAACATGTTTACTACCATCATGATCACTAGCTACCTTTAAAGCTAAGAATATAAAAAAGCAAGCTAAGGTATAAATCATGTACAATCATGAATTCCACATTGATAAAAGTAACACATAATGAGTGTGTATCTATACATCATGGAGTGTGTATCCATACATCATTTTCTACGTCTAAAGCTTCGGATGAAACAAAAAAAAATCGATTTTGACTTATTACATGTATAATCATTGGCATAAAACTACAACAGCCCCTCTGCGGTCGGTACGTACATCGTCCGACTGTAAGAACCATAGAGGTCATGCTTTTGTTCTTTATGTTTGGCCCATTAAACAACCATTTTTCTAGCACTTTGACTCCGACTCCTGAAAACCTAAATACTAAAATACAATCATTTTATTCTTGAGTAATTATGCACAACCAAATTGACATCTCTGAACATATGTCCAAAAAAATTGTGCAATTAAAATAAGACCAAACACTTTGTAACCATTGTACGATTGTGTTTCTTTTAAATTTGTAGAAGAGAAAAAGAGAAGGCATCTCCACCTTTTTATAGAGAACCGAGCAAACTTTGGTCGTGTTAGGCTCGTTTACAAATCGAATCGAGCGGAGCCCCTCATTTAAAATCAAGCCACAGATCAAGCGAGCATTTTCCGAAGCAGTAAATATCCCGAGCGAGCGTTGAGCGAAGTTCGAACGATTTGGACAACCGTGTCACCCGATTTAAATTTGCTGAGAGAGATAGTGACAATGTTGGGTCTCAAGTTTTTATGTCTTAAAAAACACGCACATTTCATGGTATAATATTTCAAATAAATAACATTGTTATGGCCGACGAGGCGATGATCATATTGCATGAACAATGACGTTGAGAGGAGGAGACGATCTACTTAGGGTAACGACATGAAACATTGAGCGATGAGTAGACTGTCATTTATCGGTTTAGGGTTTAACTTTTAGATTTATATTAAATTTTTTTAATAGCGTGATTGGGCTAGTACGTATAGATATAGTTGAAAATTTGTATATAGTTGATCAAAATCTAATTAATAGAGTGGTATATATTATACTATTAATTTAATTTATATTTAAGTATATATATGTATGTGTGTGTATATGTATAATTTATATTTGTGTATATACCTGTTTATATATGTATGTGTATATGTGTGTTATATATATATATATTAAAAATAATAATTCGAAATCGAAACGAGCCGAGTAGACCTTTGCTCAAGCTTGGCTCATTTACAAACCGAACCGAGCAGAACGGCTCGTTTACAACCGAGCGTCAAATCAAACAAGTATCTTCCAAACAATTTTCAAATGAGCGTTGAGCAAGCGACGAACCGCCGACCGATTTGAACGGTCCTAGTCACACTGAACAATATTGTTAAGGGGTGAGGTACAATGAATTTATCATCATACACCCGAATTACTATGCTGTTGGTTGTTTACTCTTTTTATTTATATGTATTTACTTTTTTTTAATGGAATATGTGTTTACTTGAGTTGTTACAACATCGACAAATGTATTATAATAAAATAAAATAAAATAAAAAACAATGCACCCTATTGTACTTCGAACATACTTTATTAAAAAAAAGGTTATAAAAACCATATTTTGATGCGTAATTGTTTTGGAAAGTAGGTGTATTTCTTCCCCAAGAGCTTTACTCTATGAACTAAAATACCAGTTTAATTACAAGTTTTGAACATGTTTATAACCACTTCGCTATGCTAATCTAGCATGCAATTCAGTATTAAGTTACATATTTACTACCATCTTGATCATTACGTTTAAACGCTAAGCATGTAAAAAAAGCAAGCTTAGGTATAAATCAAGTACAATCATAATATACACATTAACAAAAGTTACACATAATATATGTGTGTTATATACATGATGTTCATTGTCTAAAGCCTGAGAAAATCTTGACTTATTACAACATATAGAATTCCCATGAGACAAATACATACAACCCTATGTGGTTTGACACACGAATCCACCGTTGAGATCATGACGAATTTTTATAAAAACCATTCTTTCAGCATTAGACTCGCCTATTGAAAATCTAAATACTATAATACATTCTTCAACAGTGTAAAATAATTTTAATTTTAATTACAAGAAGGTTTCAATCAAAGCGCTTTGTATTGATCCTATCAGCCCCTTACTAAAAATCCAAGCCCAGTTCATATCTTCCCTAATTTGAAATGAGCACAATTTTCACATTTTCCTCATAATATCATGTATTTTATCAAATACTTAATTAACACATGTTACCTTTTAGCTTTATATTTTTATCTTTGCACTTGTTCCAAGTTTTTTTAGCAGTTCCGAGTTTCTCATGGCACCCACTGGACAAACGGAGTACTCTGAGAGTAACTCGAGTCATCCACCACCACTTCCGGGGAAAACCCGATAACACACCCGCTCGTAGACACGACGATGAAATTACTGGTAAAACTCGTTTGTCTCAAGGATCGAACTCAAATTTTATTCACTCATTTGGCTTTTGAGTTTACTTTGAAATTCAGATATTATAAAATCACCAAAATAAGAAAAAAATAATATAATTAACGAATTTTGTAACAATCCGTACCAATATTTGATCTCTTCGCAATAAAATAGGACAACTTGTGTAAGAAATAACGGGTAAATGTCATATTTCAAATTTTTAATGTTCAATGGCCAAAATATGGTTTAATTGCAAAGGAGAATACAGAAGACTTGATCATAATTTCTACACTCCAAATTCCATTAACAAAAGACAATAAAAAAATAGCAATGATGAGTTGATGATAACACTCAACAGTAGAAAGCAAACCTCTTGGATGGTTTCTTGCGCTTTATCTTCCATTTGCATCATGTTGTAGAATTGTCTTGCACTATATACACGATGGTTGGTCCGTATTTACGCCCCAAAATATTTACAACGTCATTGAATACATTTAAATACGTTCTTATAAATCATCGATAATTTAATGTTTTGGGTCAATTTATTGGTGTAACTGAACTCAAGTCTTATAAGACGATGGGGTGTGGACTTGGGGACGGCACGGGAGCTTATGTGGCTCATTTCCTCATCGGAGAACGTCGTTCCGTTTCCTGTCCAGATTTCGGTGAGCTTGAGGACTCACCCGTCTACTCTGATGAAAAAATCTGACCGTTTGAATTGGAGCTATTGGGAATGGTAAAAAAAAATAGAATTGAAGTAATTAATAAAATCCTATTTAAACAATTTTCAATTTTAAAAATCACAAAACTCAAATCCTTTTCCCATCTCTTTATCGGCCTTCATGTATACCAAAAAAAATTATAGATCCGAGCCGACCGAACCCGCCTCCATTCTTTCCCAATACACCTGCTATTCCCTCGACCCAACCCCCACTCATATACCCCATGACACCGAGAGATCCATATTTGTTTGGCGGTTATAGTCAAACTCAAAACGCTTGGCAAATGCAAATACCAACATCATCACCATGCTATGCAAATGCAATCACAATCAATACAAATGCCACTTCCAACCGTTGACTCAAACCGCACCAAAGCACGATTTCGTTTCTTTAGCCGTAGCGCAACCACACTCAAGAAGAGGGAAGCGGAAAGGCGCAAACAATTCCTTGGACCCCGAACAAGTTGGAAACGCTTGCATGAGCGTGGGTTAAAGCTTCTACCGATCCGATTATAGGCATAATTTTTATTTTATTTCTAAACAATGATAATATTTTTGTTCCAACTCATGAGAACCGACATTAAAAGCATACCAGAAAAGAGACCGTGCGGTGCTCTAAAATGGACAAGATCGTGAAGAAATAGCTAAGAGGAAGTGGCAGTGAGCTTTAGTTTTCTTAACTATGTTTATTTAATTTGTGTTTTTATTATTATGTTTTTTTTCTAGGCTATGTTATTTTTTAATTAATGAAAACGTTTTATATTTTATAGAATTTAGGTATTTAAAAAAAGAAATAAAAAATGAAAGGGGAAGAGGGAAGGGGGAGGAACGGGAACCACACCTCATGTTTGGGGGAGGATAGTGAGGTGGAAGAGGGGTGATGTAGCGCGAGGTGGACTTGGGAAAAGTGGAACTGTCACACCCCAACCGATGGCGAAAACATCAAGTGAGACGAAATAGATTGCTCGAGACATCATAAACTATTTGCAACACTATTAAATTTAGAACTCATTTCATTTCATTGATCAAATTGTCAAATACGACATAAACTTGAATACAACACAAATTCAATAAGACAAGTTTAACAAAATTATAACATGAAACCTAGCATTCTATATGCGTTTCTATGTCATCCCTACTAGATTTCGTCATATTCAACATCCTCAACCTGCAACATGTTAAAAGTATAGTTCAACACAAAAAGTATTGGCGAGTACACAAGTTTAATTGTAGCATAAATATAAAACAGTTTAAACTAATCCACATGTTAAAATAGTATACTAGACTAATGTAAACTAGGCATGCGATTTACAAGTCAATCCTCAAGTGTCACCGCAAAATAGAATAAACTTAACATGACCTCAAGAATACGGGCGTTGCGTTACTCCTATAGCGCTATACATGCTAAGGGGAGGCTCGTACGAAGTTAATGACAAGTTATATCACATAAGAATGTTCCAAGTATACAAATCACGTATAGCATGTATGATGGATTGTTTGTGTGTTTGCATAGAAGTATAAGTGTGATTTCGTGTATTATTGATAGGTTAACATATTGCACCTAAAAGTGTAAAGCGTAAAAAGGGTGTTCGGTGTACTCACAGTTTTGCAAGCTTTCACTTGGTAATTCCGTGAAGAGTGGGTTGTTTTGGAGGTGGGACACCAAGTTACTCTACATGAGGAAACGTAGGTGTGTAAGCATTTGAAGGATAACAGAGGATTTAGGAATTTAAATATATCAAAGTATGTATACGAGAAAATAATCATCTAGACTTAATGCTCGTTTTTGACAATATAATCCCCGTAGGGTAGTTGTGATTTCATGGATCATGCCCATTAAAATCGTAACGAGGAGGTTAAGTCCTAGATAATATAACCTAATGTTCAGACAAGTAACCATATGATCATTTTCAAAAGTTCGGTTATGTATAAGTCTTATTTACGTATTTATTATATAATATATCATTAAGTTCATCATATAAGTCATAAATTTCACAGATGTTATGCATAGAGGTAGGAGGATAACCGTCTTTAACCTCTTTCGTAAGATTCACCAATAGACAAATTGTCACTAGGACAATTCGGATGGTCATGAATGGAAATAAATAAAAGAGAGAATACTTCACTAAACCATGTATCGACCAAGTAAGCAAGCTACGTGCGTGCATACTGAACATGGTAACGTTTGGGGACGTGTCGTAGCCTTGTTACTCAGTTGAAGGTTGAACATAATTTAGTGGTTAGAAATCATCAAGTGAGGTGGTGGATTGAAAGTAGGATAGCCAAGGCTTCCATGTAATCACACCTTTACCGAAAACACAAGCTTTGTCAAACTTGGATGGTTTCAACACTTGTGGGTTAAAACCCTTTGCAAAACAGAAAGTTTAGAGGTAATTTACACCTCCTAATTTGTATGAAACAACTCTAACAAGCTCACTAACCATGGGTTTGATTAGAGGCACAAGTAGCACAAGTTTGTTTAGAGAAAACAAGTTTAGATAAAGTTTATAAGTTTATCTTCCCAAACAGAAAGTTTAGCCTTAAAATGGTATTGTTCCACCTTGGTTTTCAATTAAAAACCTATGGTAACATCCCTAGAGGTATTGCAACTCTTATTGAGGAAGAAAACGTGAAGAAAACATGAAATGATTGAAGTTATAAAAAGATAAAGATGAGCAGAAAGTTTAAGGCACTTTGGACCTAAAAAATGGTGATGTTTCACCTTAATTTGCCCAAGCAAACTTGTGAAAACCTTCCTAGAGGTTATCCAAGTGTTTTTGAAGAAAGAACAAGAAGAAATTTGAAGGACAAGTGAGTCTAAACTGTAACACCCTGTAAAATCGTGTCCAATAGTATAGTGACACGTGTTGTATTTTAAATAAAGTCTATTATAGACCAATAAGGACTAAAGGCGTCAACATGCTCAATCTGAGCCTCTGAGTGACGGTCCGATGTCAACATGCATAAATAACAGCCTCTGAGTGACATTGGAATCAACATGCTTATAATAAGCCTTTCTTGTGAAGTCCTAACTCTCATTCGTACCATTTGTTGGACGAGAGAGTTCAATTTTTAAATATGTGAAATTTGGATGATGGAGGGGTTAAAAGTATCAACATGTTAATTTATACCTCTGAGTGACCTTTTAACGAACCGAGAGCTCGACAATATCCGGGCATAATCCCGGTATGCCAAGTATTGGCTACGGAGGGCTAAAAGTGCCAAAAAGGTGTTTTAAAAGGTTTTTAGAAGCTTTAATAAGTTAAGGGGTTAAAAGTGTCAAACTTTGAAAGTGGCCTGGGGCGGTCGCGGGCTGCGAGAGACCAGGCCTGGGTCTCTCGCGGGGCGCAGAAGCCCTCAGCTACAGAAAATTTGTTTGGTTTCCAAGCAAAACTCCAAAACCATTAATTCGAAACCATGGCTTCTCTAAACTGCTATGCCACGTTTTGAGACACTTGTAAGCTTCTTCTTACACCCTAAACACCTGGCTTTACCTCCTTTGAGTTCTCCAACTATAAATAGGTGATCAAGTTCACCATTTGAACTTGCACCTTTCTACATCATAACTCTTCTCCCCTCTGGAAGTTCCTAGCTGAAAGGAGCATCCAACTTAGTTCTCTTGCATTGTAGGAACCTCTTGTAAGTGTTCCTTGCTCTTGCATTTTCGTTTATAGGCTTTTATAGCCAAAAGTCAAGCGTTTTCGTAAAACGCTTTGACTTTCGGTTAGGACCATTATGGTCCAGCCATTGTTCAAAATGAACATGGCTAAGTGATCATAATAAGGTAGGTGTTAGTCCCTATAAAGGGCACCTCCTGAAGATCACGTTTGCTAGACCAATTGATGGGTCAAAGTTATGATATTAAAAAGTCAAACAGACCATTTTTCGAAAAAATCATAAATTAATATTATACATGTTATGAAACCTGTTTTGACACTTAAACAAGTTGGTAATAATTATTAGAACATGTAAGAACATGTTCGGCTCGTCAATTTCAGTTCTAGGGTCGGTTCGCAACCGAAAGTCGCGAAGTTTGACTCTGCTTTGACTTTGGATTCTGACCCGATTTAGATTACTTACCTACTGATCTAAAGTTTAATTATGATCATAATATAATGTAGCATAACCCTATGAGGTTATATTACATGATCTTAATCAGAATCCAAGTTTATGCGCAAGTTCCATAATTATGCCATCTTTGACCAAAATGCCCGTTTTACATAAACAAGGTTTTAAATGGTAATGAACTTGAAAAAGAGTTTTCAAATGATGTAATATTATAATTATAAGTAGGATTATTTGGGATGTTAAACAAAGTTATAAACTGAGTTTTCAAGCAGGTCCTTAAACTATGTCGATAATTGACGATTTTATCCCCTATGGCTTATAAAATAGTTTTAATCAAATCTTTTCAAGGTAAAACATTTACCTACTGATATGTTATACTAAATAACATATTTTAAAACTTTTAATCTAACTTTAACATGTCACACCCCGACCCGCAGCGGAATAAGAGTCGGGGCATAATTGGGTTATCACCAAAGCTCATGATATTTACTAATATGTTTCATATTTAATAAAGTCAAAGTTACATTTCCAAATATCCAAACATGTTCATTCAATACAAAGAAAATAAACCAAACATAACAATCCCAACTCTAAATCGTTTTATTCTTCTAGTCCAAGTCCTATGTGTTCCTAGCTGCTGCTGGTTCACCTGTATCATGTGTAAAATGGGGGTTTTTGTGTCAACATAAGTTGGCGAGTGAACCTTATTAGATAAACATTTATTAAGGAATTACTTGTTAGTTTATGAATGAAAAATTGTGCATAATCATAGATGAGCAAATGTAAATAATCAAGCAGTGGCAAATAGCAATCACAACTATAACATACAATAACATATGACAGCATACATGAACATACTAACATCATACTATAAATAACATAAATGAAACTGTGCGATCAAGGCTCAATCAAACGGAGCCGATCGTATTGCATGTACTGAAAATGAAAATGTCTGTGCGATCAAGGCTCAATCAAACGGAGCCGATCGTATGTGGGCACGCCAGGTTTAACCTCATAATGAAATGGGGAACATGCTCAACGCTCATAATGTAATGGGGAGCGGCGGCCTATGAAATTGCATGTACTGAAAATAATAAATTGCATCCAACAATACAACAGAAACAAACTGAATACACATGTTCATGATATGATGTATGCACAATAGTTTAACTATAATATATATACAAAGACACATGATACACCCCAAAACGTGATTAAAACGGGGAATTTGTAAAGATTCACTCACATTGGGTGCGTTGGATTGGAGATGGTGAGATGCGCACGAATTAGATGAGCGGAACAACGAGAAATACTAACCTAAATATTACGGAAAAATATATTAAATGATGGATTTTATTAACGATTTTAATGAAATTTTTAGATATATTTTTGTGAGTTTAAGGCTATTTTCTATCTTTAAAAATGTTATTTTTAAGTATTTTTAATTGATTTTTAAATTAAATTAAATAAATAAAAATATAAAAAAAATTGTTTATTTTGCGTTGACCGTTGACCGTTGACCTGTTGACTTGTTGACCGGTTCGGTCAGTGACATGGTTTGCGCTGGGTGAGGCTCGAACCCGAGACCTCCCGTACGCGTGCACGCAGCTCTACCAACTGAGCTACGTGTCTAACCCGAAATAATCTTGTTTTTAATTATATTTATACACTTATTCAATTTAACCGAATTTCTTTTATTTGCAAAAACATTTTAATTCAACGGACCGGTGCTAGTGACGGGTTTCGAACGCGCGACGTATGGCTTAATGTTGCACACAGTCCACCGCTGGACTGTGTGTCTAACCTGGTTATTATCTCGGTTTTTATTATACTTAACCACTAACTGGGTTAACCCGGTTTAGTTTTTAAACAAAAAGGCATTTTATTATATAAGGAGTGCGTATAGCAGGAATCGAACTCGGGACATGCGTATGTATTTTGCACACAGTCCACCGCTGGACTGTGTGTCTAACCCGTTCATTTTACTAGTTTTAAATATACTTATAACTTAATCA
Organism: Scalesia atractyloides; assembly: GCA_947069175.1. Taxonomy (NCBI): domain Eukaryota; kingdom Viridiplantae; phylum Streptophyta; class Magnoliopsida; order Asterales; family Asteraceae; genus Scalesia; species Scalesia atractyloides. The sequence continues at coordinate 70,393,328 of CAMTDV010000013.1, read as the reverse complement.
GCTTCGTCTTCTTCATTCAAATTACAGTCAATTGATTTACTAATCCGTTCCTTGTTTTTACGATTTACAAACATTATTAAAGCTTAAATGAAATGGCAGAGACGGTAATTAGGGGTGAACATACCGATGAACGGTTTATTTCAGATTCCCGGCAATGTGTCGGTCCTTGTTTTTATGCTCTTTAACTGAACAAGATAATTAACTGTTTTGATTAGTCGATTGTGGAATTGAAGTGATAAACAAACGTTAACGATGTGTTTGAAGGTCCTTACCGTTTCACAGACGGAAATAAAGACTTTCAGGGGAGTTCTGGCGAACTGGAATTAGTTGAATACAGTGCCTGAATTCGATTTCACTTGAGAGGTTTAAGTTAGAAATAGTCTAATAATTGTTGAACTACAACGAATATTGAAAGATTTACCGTTTGAGGATGAATACGGTTTTCCGGCGACTTTTGAAGAAAATTCCGGCGAGCTGTTTTAAGCGTTCCGATGGTCTGAAAATGTGACGAAAGTGAAATGGGATGCTGGTATGATATTTCTGAGTCGCGAGAGTGATCTTGGGTTGAAGTATTCTGGATTTGATTACTTTTCGGTTATGAAGACCGATAATGATGAGACTTGATGCTCAATCAATTTTGAATTGATTAAAGACATCGGTTATGAACGTGAATACGCGAGAAATCAAACGATTTGACGATTGATTTGCCGATTTCCGTTTCTCAGATGGCGAAACCGGTTTAACCTAGTCTGTATATAAATCTCATTTGTTTCCTAGAGATAACAGAAAACACAAAGTGGCGGAGTGGTGATGTGAGTGTGTGTTAAAGCGTTGGAGTTGTTCTTGGCTGACCCGGGTTCGAGTCCCGGCAGCAACATAATTTTTTTATTTATTTTATTTTAACTTTTTATCAAATATAATTTTTATAGTTTAGTCTATTTATTAATTATGTATCGTTTTAAATCAAAATAATCATAAATATTCAACGTAACTTTTATAACTTGATATTCGATTACAAAACGGAGCGGGTTTTGAAAACCCGATTTTTACAAATGTTACAGTATCCCCTACTTTTAGGAATTTCGTCCCGAAATTTAAGTAGTAGAAGTAGTAGGAAAAAGATGCGGGTATTTTTCGCGCATTGAGTCTTCACGTTCCCAAGTAAACTCAGGTCCCCGTTTCGACTCCCAGCGTACCCTAACAATTGGAATGCGACTTCGTCGTAGACGTTTCTCTCCGAAGTCCATGATCTCCACTGGTCTTTCAATAAAATGCATAGATTCATCAATCTGAATATCTTCCAGCGGAATGTGGAGGTTCTCATCAGCGAGGCACTTCTTCAAGTTCGACACGTGGAATGTGGGATGAATCCTGTTGAGTTCTTCTGGTAGATCAAGCTTGTATGCTACAGGACCTACTCTTTCGAGTATCTTGAAAGGTCCTACGTAACATGGTGCTAGCTTGCCCTTTTGACCAAAACGAACTACTCCCTTCCACGGTGATACTTTTAAAAGTACATGATCACCAATGTTAAACTCTAAGGGCTTCCGTCGTTTATCTGCATAACTCTTTTGACGACTTTTAGCCGCTAGAAGATTGTTTCGAATTTGATGGATCTTGTCTGTGGTTTCTTGGATCAATTCTGGACCAGTAATTTGAGCTTCCCCAATTTCGTGCCAACATACAGGAGATCGGCACTTACGACCATATAAGGCTTCAAAAGGTGCCATGCCGATGCTCGAATGATAGCTGTTGTTGTACGAAAATTCAACTAATGGTAGGTGGGCGTCCCAATTTCCCTTGAAGTCTATGACACATGCTCTAAGCATATCTTCAAGGGTTTGAATGGTGCGCTCAGACTGTCCATCAGTTTGAGGATGATTGGCGGTACTGAGATCTAATCGCGTGCCCATAGCGGACTGTACTGCTTGCCATGTTCGTGAAGTGAAACGACCATCACGATCAGAAATAATGCTTAACGGTACCCCATGTCGGCTTACGATTTCGTTGATATAAATACGTGCAAGCTTTTCGTTCTTGAAATCTTCGCGGATAGGAATAAAGTGAGCTGATTTTGTAAGTCGGTCTATAATTACCCATATAGTGTCATACCCACCAGAAGTGCGAGGTAACCCGATAATGAAATCCATGGTTATATTTTCCCACTTCCATACAGGTATTTCCGGTTGGACTAGAACCTGAGGGTCTTTGGTGTTCAGCCTTCACCTTGGAACATGTAAGGCACTTGGAAACAAAAACGGCAATATCCTTCTTCATTCCAGGCCACCAATAGGTGTATCGTAGGTCTTGATACATCTTATCGGCACCTGGGTGTATAGAATATCGCGTTTTGTGAGCTTCATTCATAAGAGTTTCACGAAGATTGTTGTGGTTAGGAATCCAGATACGATCTAGGTAATACAGAATACCGTCTGATTTAGTTTCAATTTTTAGCTCGGCTCCACAGGACGTCTCCTTTCGTACATCTTCTTCTGTTATTGAAACGTGTTGGGCTTCTCGAATTTGATCTTTAATGTCGGTTATAATTTGCGAACATAGAAGATGAATGGAGTTCGCATAACCCTTTCGACTAAGTGCATCGGCCACCACATTTGCTTTACCAGGGTGGTATCTAATTTCACAGTCGTAATCATTCAGAAGTTCGACCCATCTTCGTTACCTCATGTTTAACTCTTTTTGATTGAAGATATGTTGAAGACTCTTGTGGTCATTGTATATTTCACACTTAGTACCATAGAGATAATGTCTCCATATCTTAAGAGCGAACACAACGGCTCCAAGTTCTAGGTCATGAGTGGTGTAGTTCTTTTCACGTGTCTTGAGTTGTCTCGAAGCATAAGCTATGACTTTTCCTCTTTGCATTAGAACGCAGCCTAATCCTTGCCCTGACGCGTCGCAATAGACTACAAAATCATCACAACCTTCAGGAAGAGTGAGGATTGGTGCATCACAAAGTTTTTGTTTAAGAGTTTGAAAGGCTTCTTCTTGCTTGGGTCCCCATATGAAAGGTTTTCCCTTATGAGTTAAAGCCGTGAGTGGTACAGCAATGCGAGAGAAGTTTGAAATGAACCGACGATAATAGCCAGCTAGACCAAGGAAAGATCTTACTTCAGTTGGTGTACGTGGAGCTTGCCATTCTTGAACCGCTTTGATCTTTGCAGGATCAACATGTATTCCCTTGTCATTGACTACATGCCCGAGGAATTGCACCTCTTTTAACCAGAATTCACATTTGGAGAATTTGGCATAAAGCTTTTCCTTTTCTAGAAGTGCAAGAACGAGTCGAAGATGACGCTCATGATCAGATTTAGATTTTGAATAAATAAGAATATCGTCGATGAAGACTATAACAAATCGATCAAGATAAGGTTTGCAGACTCTGTTCATTAGGTCCATAAAGACAGCTGGTGCGTTGGTTAATCCAAATGGCATAACCATGAATTCATAGTGGCCATAACGAGTTCGAAAAGCAGTCTTAGGGACGTCTTCTTCATGCACTCTAAGTTGATGATAGCCAGATCGAAGATCGATTTTTGAAAAGCAGCTGGCACCTTGTAGTTGGTCAAGAAGATCATCAATGCGAGGTAAAGGGTAGCGATTCTTGATTGTTAACTTGTTGAGCTCTCTGTAGTCGATGCACATACGAAACGATCGATCTTTCTTCTTTACAAAAAGGACAGGTGCACCCCAAGGCGACGAGCTAGGACGTATGAATCCCTTGTCAGTCAACTCTTGCAATTGACTGGCTAGCTCTTGCATTTCAGAGGGGGCTAACCTATAAGGAGACTTTGCAACTGGTGTAGCACCAGGTATAAGATCAATACGGAATTCGACGTCTCTAACTAGAGGAAGTCCTGAAATGTCGTCAGGAAAAACTTGCGGGAAGTCTTTTACTACAGGAATGTCTTCAAGTTTCTTCTCCATGGTTCCCTTTTTGATGATATGAGCTAAAAACGCGACATAATTCTTGCGAAGATATTTTTGAGCTTGAAGACAAGACATTAAGCTGAGCCCTTTCGACGAGGTTTCTCCAATGATTCGAAGAGTCTGACCGTTTGGAAGAGGAATACGAATAAATTTTTCACGACATACAACTTCCGCCTGATGTTGACTGAGCCAATCCATACCGATTATGATGTCAAAACTTCCCAGCTTCATAGGAATAAGGTCGACTGAGAAATGGTGGTCGTTTAAGGTGAGTGTACAGTTGCGTAAAATAGAGTCTAATGAAACTGGTTTCCCGTCCGCAACTTCTACCGTTATGGATTCCGTGAGCTTATCCCGATTTTTGTTTAAGATAGGTTCAAATTCTAAAGACACAAAACTTCTATCCGCACCAGTATCAAATAACATAGATGCATATCTACCATTTATAAGGAACGTACCGTTAACTACATTGCCGTCAGCTCTGGCCTGGTTAGCGTTGATATTGAAAGCTCTCCCTCTTGTAGGTGGAGGAGCTTGGTTTGCTTGATTCACCGGGTTGGCTTGGGCCTGAGCATGAATAATATTGACCAACCTTGGACAAGTGTTTCTGAAATGGCTCGGGTCACCGCAATTGTAGCAAGCCCGCATTGGTTGACTCATAGGATAATTGGGCTGGTAATATGTTTGGGCTAAATGTTGAGTGGGTGGTAATAGTAGGGGTTGTTGGGCTTGACCCATTAATTGTTGGTGGGTTTGGGTTAAAGGTTGGTGGCGGTTCGTTCGTTGAGGCATGCGGCAGGTTTGAACAGTATGACCTGCGCGACCGCAGCCGGTGCAATATTGACAAGGATGATCAGGGGAATGGTGATATTGGCAACGGTTACATTTTGGTAACGGGCCAGTGTAGGGTCTTCTGTATGGTGCGGGTGAAGGAGTGACTTGAGTAATGGGTGCAGCAGGGATAGGGGAGTTGGTTTGAGTAACTGCAAAATTTCTGGTGTTGCGCTTCCTCTTGTTAGCAAACTTAGAGGAAGGAATGGGGTGGTTTGAAGTTTGTTCCTCAACAGGGGCTTTCTTCTTCTCTTCTTTGAACTTCCCGTTGCGAATTCGATTTTCGGTCAGTTCAGTTGCTAACTCCATAGCAGCTTCAAGTGTTACTGGTGAAACGCTGAGAACTGAATCTTGGATTTTCGAGGGAAGTCCTCGAATATAATGCTCGATCAGACGATAGGTTGGGGTGAACAGATTTGGAACCATTTGGTTCAACTCCAAAAACCTCTTGTTATAAGTGGTATGGTGTCCCTCCTTCTGCTTTAGAGCATGAAATTCATCCTCCAACTTTTTAATTTCACTCCTAGGACAGAAACGCCTAGTCATGATTTCCCTTAACTCCTCCCAAGTTAAGGCCATTGCATCTTCAGTTCCCCTTTTCCCTTTCTCAGTATTCCACCAAGTGAGAGCTACCTCAAATAGTCTCCCGGTGGCGTATCGAACCTTGCGATCCTCAGGACAATCGCAGTTTAGAAAGGTGTTTTCCATCTCCTCGAACCAATGTAGGAGAGCAGTGACACCCTCGGTCCCTTCCAATTTAGGAGGATCACAAGACTTAAAATGTTTGTAAGAGCACTTGCTGGTATGAGGGTTGTCGATGTTCTGGTCCTTTTATTTGCAAAAACATTTTAATTCAACGGACCGGTGCTAGTGACGGGTTTCGAACGCGCGACGTATGGCTTAATGTTGCACACAGTCCACCGCTGGACTGTGTGTCTAACCTGGTTATTATCTCGGTTTTTATTATACTTAACCACTAACTGGGTTAACCCGGTTTAGTTTTTAAACAAAAAGGCATTTTATTATATAAGGAGTGCGTATAGCAGGAATCGAACTCGGGACATGCGTATGTATTTTGCACACAGTCCACCGCTGGACTGTGTGTCTAACCCGTTCATTTTACTAGTTTTAAATATACTTATAACTTAATCAGCTTCGTCTTCTTCATTCAAATTACAGTCAATTGATTTACTAATCCGTTCCTTGTTTTTACGATTTACAAACATTATTAAAGCTTAAATGAAATGGCAGAGACGGTAATTAGGGGTGAACATACCGATGAACGGTTTATTTCAGATTTCCGGCAATGTGTCGGTCCCTATTTTTATGCTCTTCAACTGAACAAGATAATTAACTGTTTTGATTAGTCGATTGTGGAATTGAAGTGATAAACAAACGTTAACGATGTGTTTGAAGGTCCTTACCGTTTCACAGACGGAAATAAAGACTTTCAGGGGAGTTCTGGCGAACTGGAATTAGTTGAATACAGTGCCTGAATTCGATTTCAGTTGAGAGGTTTAAGTTAGAAATAGTCTAATAATTGTTGAACTACAACGAATATTGAAAGATTTACCGTTTGAGGATGAATACGGTTTTCCGACGACTTTTGAAGAAAATTCCGGCGAGCTGTTTTAAGCGTTCCGATGGTGTGAAAATGTGACGAAAGTGAAATGGGATGCTGGTATGATATTTCTGAGTCGCGAGAGTGATCTTGGGTTGAAGTATTCTGGATTTGATTACTTTTCGGTTATGAAGACCGATAATGATGAGACTTGATGCTCAATCAATTCTGAATTGATTAAAGACATCGGTTCATCGGTTATGAACGTGAATACGCGAGAAATCAAGCGATTTGACGATTGATTTGCCGATTTCCGTTTCTCAGATGGCGAAACCGGTTTAACCTAGTCTGTATATAAATCTCATTTGTTTCCTAGAGATAACTGAAAACACAAAGTGGCGGAGTGGTGATGTGAGTGTGTGTTAAAGCGTTGGAGTTGTTCTTGGCTGACCCGGGTTCGAGTCCCGGCAGCAACATAATTTTTTTATTTATTTTATTTTAACTTTTTATCAAATATAATTTTTATAGTTTAGTCTATTTATTAATTATGTATCGTTTTAAATCAAAATAATCATAAATATTCAACGTAACTTTTATAACTTGATATTCGATTACAAAACGGAGCGGGTTTTGAAAACCCGATTTTTACAAATGTTACATAACATCAGTTTTCATAAACATCACTTAAAGACATCATATTACAGCATAAGCGCCGTTTCGGCACATAGTATGGTTTTAAACCATATTAATAAACCAAGACTTGTTACCTACTGATTTTAAAACTTATTTAAAATATATTTACAGTAGGTACATATTATAAACTCAGAATCCCAAATAATTTATAAACTATGTGTAAAATGACCAAAATGCCCATTCGGTGCATAGTTTGGTCATAAAAGGTAAAATACACATATAATTAATATCCTACTGATATTATATCATAAATAAAGTATTTTTCCAGAATTCTTATAATCATAACATTAAATTATATTCAAGTTCCTTTTATATGATAAAGAATTACCAAAACGCCCTTATGAGGCTTAATTTCATTTTAAAACCTTGACATGCATACAAGTTGACATCCTACTGATATCTTAACTTATTTAAAATATAGTGTCATATAAAACTTGTCCATAACTTATCCGGTTACCCGATATCGCTAATATGCGCATAGTTACGTATATGTAACTATTTTACGGAAATTAACCGAAACGGGTTTAACGTTTCATTTAAGTTTCAAAATCCAGAATGTATCTAGTTTACCCATATTATACTTGTCGGGTTTAAACTACATTCTATCCGATTATCGTTTAATCAAGCGTCATACGTAATGGTCATGTACACTATTCGGTTTATAAGACCGTTAGTATTTAATTGGCTAGCTTAGGCCATAATCCAGACTAGAGCCTTGCCGGTAAATACTATCTGCACTTGGTACTTTTGTATACGGCTGAGTTACTTAAAAATAAAAGAAGAAGACTAACTTAGGTATATACTCTCGACTTATTTTCCCTATACGGGCTTGGGATATTGTAAATTATTACCGCTTGGTCCAAAATGGGGTCAATCGAATGCCCGCTTGTGGCTAGTAAACCCGCATATTTCGTTTTAATCAGCTTTGTTTGATAACTTAAACATCGGGGGTTAAATTAACGTGTCCTGGATATCCTCGGCTCAATACAATAGTTATTAGCCACGACCTTAGCACGGGGTGTAGGCATACACCTTTTGATGCTCATATGCCATATGCCCAAGACGTTGGGGATGACTCCTTCGTGAGTCCAGAGTGGTGTGTATTTAATCATGTCTCGGTTTCTGTCCCGGACCCTGTATGTATTGACAAACATGTGAATCTGATACAAGGTTGCAAGGTCAACTTTCCCAAATTAATAAAAGATTTTGTGCCGTTTTGCACTTAAAAATCGTTTTAAAGTTTTCAAAATGAGTCAGTTTGGTGTATTTACCAGCGTAAGCTGACGTATCGTCCAAAGGCTAATCTGCATGTACAATACGAAATAGGCCGGAAGCTGCTCGGTAGTGAACAAGAGGATCTTGCAAATCCTTAGATCTGCCCTAAAGTCTGTTTTATATTCTTTCTTGTACATTTCAATGATCCGCATGTGGATCCTCTATTACGAGCCTGTATATTATTTTATTTTGAACATTTGGTTTGTAATAGTAATTTTACTCCAAGACTTCTGCTATGCCATGTTTAAATGACAATGATGTTATCAACTGACGTCAAGATACTCCCCACCCGGGCCCACCGTATATGGATTTCGGGTAGGAAATCCGGGGTGTGACAGGTTGGCCAACATTTGAGAGAATTACACACTAGCCTTTTGTGTTTAATCTCAAACTTACACGTGCACATTCCTTAGACTTCCGAGTCTAGGCATTGACCTAGGATTTACTCATTTCATTATTAAGTTATTAGTATTGTTTGTAAATTGATTTTTAGCAGGAAAATGTCGCAGACAAAGTGGGGGAGGAAAAGGCCCAATGAGGGGAGGACCATCAGGGCGTATACCCCTCAACCTCATAACCCAGATGCTTACCAAGAATCAGGAGATTCGTCTCCTTGGAAACCAGCAAGACGTTCTGTCTCTAATAGACATTCGCCCTCACATTCCCAAAACGCCCTTCTGAGGCATAATTTCATTTTAAAACCTTGACAGGCATACAAGTTGATATCCTACTGATATCTTAACTTATTTAAAGTATAATGGCATATAAAACTTGTCCATAACTTATCTGGTTACCCGATATCGCTAATATGCGCATAGTTACGTATATGTAACTATTTTACGGAAATTAACTGAAACGGGTTTAACCTTGTCATTTAAGTTTCAAAATCCAGAATGGATATAGTTTACCCATATTATATTGTCGGGTTTAAACTACATTCTATCCGATCATCGTTTAATCAAGCGCCATACGTAATGATCATGTACACTATTCGGTTTATAATTATTTAATTAGCTAGCTTAGGCCATAATCCAGACTAGAGCCTTGCGGTAAATACTATCTGCACTTGGTACTTTTTTATACGGCTGAGTTATTTAAAAATAAAAGAAGAAGACTAGCTAGGTAAATACTCTCGACTTATTTTCCCTATACGGGCTTGGGATACTGTAAATTATTACCGCTTGGTCCAAAATGGGGTCAATCGAATGCCTGCTTGTGGCTAGTAAACCCGCATATTTCGTTTTAATCAGCTTTGTTTGATAACTTAAACATCGGGGGTTAAATTACCGTGTCCTGGATATCCTCGGCTCAATACAATAGTTATTGGCCACGACCTTAGCACGGGGTGTAGGCATACACCTTTTGATGCTCATATGAAATATGCCCAAGACGTTGGGGATGACTCCTTCGTGAGTCCGAGTGGTGTGTATTTAATCATGTCTCGGTTTCTGTCCCGGACCCTGTATGTATTGACAAACATGTGAATCTGATACAAGGTTGCAAGGTCAACTTTCCCAAGTTAATAAAAATTGTGTGCCGTTTTGCACTTAAAAATCGTTTTAAAGTTTTCAAAATGAGTCAGTTTGGTGTATTTACCAGCGTAAGCTGACGTATCGTCCAAAGGCTAATCTGCATGTACAATACGATATAGGCCGGAAGCTGCTCGGTAGTGAATAAGAGGATCTTGCAAATCCTTAGATCTGCCCTAAAGTCTGTTTTATATTCTTTCTTGTACATTTCAATGATCCGCATGTGGATCCTCTATTACGAGCCTGTATATTATTTTATTTTGAACATTTGGTTTGTAATAGTAATTTTACTCCAAGACTTCTGTTGTGCCATGTTTAAATGACAATGATGTTATCAACTGACGTCACGATACTCCCCACCCGGGCCCACCGTATATGGATTTCGGGTAGGAAATCCGGGGTGTGACAGGTTGGTATCAGAGCCAACGTTTGAGAGAATTACACACTAGCCTTTTGTGTTTTAATCTCAAACTTACACGTGCACATTCCTTAGACTTCCGAGTCTAGGCATTGACCTAGGATTTACTCATTTCATTATTAAGTTATTAGTATTGTTTTTTAATTGATTTTTAGCAGGAAAATGTCGCCACGTGTGAGAGGACAAAGTGGGGGAGGAAAAGGCCCAATGAGGGGAGGACCATCAGGGCGTATACCCCTCAACCTCATAACCCAGATGCTTACCAAGAATCAGGAGATTCGTCTCCTTGGAACCAGCAAGACGTTCTGTCTCTAATAGACATTCGCCCTCACATTCCCAAAACGCCCTTATGAGGCATAATTTCATTTTAAAACCTTGACAGGCATACAAGTTGATATCCTACTGATATCTTAACTTATTTAAAGTATAATGGCATATAAAACTTGTCCATAACTTATCTGGTTACCCGATATCGCTAATATGCGCATAGTTACGTATATGTAACTATTTTACGGAAATTAACTGAAACGGGTTTAACCTTGTCATTTAAGTTTCAAAATCCAGAATGGATATAGTTTACCCATATTATACTTGTCGGGTTTAAACTACATTCTATCCGATCATCGTTAATCAAGCGCCATACGTAATGATCATGTACACTATTCGGTTTATAATTATTTAATTGGCTAGCTTATGCCATAATCCAGACTAGAGCCTTGACGGTAAATGCTATCTACACTTGGTACTTTTGTATACGGCTAAGTTATTTAAAAATAAAAGAAGAAGACTAGCTCAGGTAAATATTCTCGACTTATTTTCCCTATACGGGCTTGGGATACGGTAAATTATTACCGCTTGGTCCAAAAGGGGTCAATCGAATGCCCGCTTGTGGCTAGTAAACCCGCATATTTCGTTTTAATCAGCTTTGTTTGATAACTTAAACATCGGGGTTAAATTACCGTGTCCTGGATATCCTCGGCTCAATACAATAGTTATTGGCCACGACCTTAGCACGGGGTGTAGGCATACACCTTTGATGCTCATTTGCAATATGCCCAAGACGTTGGGGATGACTCCTTCGTGAGTCCTGAGTGGTGTGTATTTAATCATGTCTCGGTTTCTGTCCCGGGCCCTGTATGTATTGACAAACATGTGAATCTGATACAAGGTTGCAAGGTCAACTTTCCCAATTAATAAAAGATTTTGTGCCGTTTTGCACTTAAAAATCGTTTTAAAGTTTTCAAAATGAGTCAGTTTGGTGTATTTACCAGCGTAAGCTGACGTATCGTCCAAAGGCTAATCTGCATGTACAATACGAAATAGGCCGAAGCTGCTCGGTAGTGAACTAAGAGGATCTTGCAAATCCTTAGATCTGCCCTAAAGTCTGTTTTATATTCTTTCTTGTACATTTCAATGATCCGCATGTGGATCCTCTATTACGAGCTGTATATTATTTTATTTTGAACATTTGGTTTGTAGTAGTAATTTTACTCAAGACTTCTGCTGTGCCATGTTTAAATGACAATGATGTTATCAACTGACGTCACAATACTCCCCACCCGGGCCCACCGTATATGGATTTGGGTAGGAAATCCGGGGTGTGACAGGTTGGTATCAGAGCCAACGTTTGAGAGAATTATACACTAGCCTTTTGTGTTTAATCTCAAACTTACACGATGCACATTCCTTAGACTTCCGAGTAGGATTTCGGGTAGGAAATATGGGTGTGACATAAACTCACTTTTAATGGCTGAAACTTTCTGTTGATGCTGAAAACTCAGCTGAGTTTAAGAGGTTTTTGAGAGTGTTAGAGGGTTGTAAAATAGGGATAAAGGATTGGGAAGTGTTTATTATATAGGAAAGGGATTAGGGTTTTAATGGGTTGGGCTTTGGACGAGATTAGTATGCGTTTAAACTTGAAAAAAGCCCAAACAACACCACTATGCAGCTTGCGGCCGCAAGCTGCCTACTTTTTTTTTGTTAATTATTTGATATTGTTTGGTTATTTGGTGTTATTTTATGTATAAATGACGTATATTAACGGGTGGCTTGATATTTTAAGCGTACGGGCAATATAACCTATCTTTTTCTACTAGTAAAAGAACACGTTTTTACGTGTTAAATGAAATGGAGTGTATAATAAGCGTTAATCGTTTAGTGAAGTGCAAAATAATTATAAGTTTCATATTTGAATCACCAATTATCTTGTTTGAATGAAGCATTTAAGAATAATAAATAAACAATAAGGATTTGCGAGTTAACTTCAATTTATAAATCATGTAACGAATATGTGTACAAGTATAAGTATAAATGTGTATAAAGGATGCGAATTTCGTATTGATGATCAACTCGATTACAATAAAAGCCTCGGATTTACAATGATTCGAAATGCAATACGATTATAAGGTAAAGGCTTTCCAAAAATAGAATCACGATACATTCTTTCCAAAAACGGTAAGCTGCGAAAAGTGAGGCGTTACTGGAACCACACCCATAGCCTAAGTATTGTGTTTGTGTTTTGATTACGACAACTTTTTATTAGATTATTGAAAGAGAACACCTTTAAGGTTTTTTGGAACCATTTCTTTCGTGAACCTTTTAATTTTGTTCACCGAGTTATTTCATCCATTTGAGTGCTACTCGTTCCCGCATCATAAACTTTAAATCGAGTCATTGTTATTCAATGATGTTTGTTGACTATAGTGGAATTGTGAAAGCACGTCACAAATGGTAGACAATTCAGTGTATCGAATTCGAATATTAAAAACCGAATTCATATATGGATTTTGAATTCGAGTGAATTCGATTCAAATAGGATTTTGAGTTTTTTTAGTCTGATTTAAATATCCAATACCTCTAATTAACACTATATTATTTTATATTTGACAAGTTTGTTTTTGGAATTGGCTAACACTATACTCTTCTATCATGTGACAAGTTATTTTTCATATATATTTTGTTGAATGGGAAAAAAATGTGTAGTGATGGACTATAGATATTTTCATGGAGCGAAATTTTTGGAAGTCATTTGTCTATTACTATATAATAATTTTTTTTTATGTCCGGTCAGGTCATATAAAAAAAATCAAACTAAATTTCACATAATCAACAAAAGTACGTCAAACATTATTACAATTGCAAAATGAAAATACAATAAATCTAAAGTCGTTCCTACAGATTTCCATTTTTTGAAATCTAGCCATAACATTATCTAGAGAGATTTCTAAGTAATTTTTTTCAGTATAACAAATACAACTATCGTTTAAATTCTCATCGAACAATCCGATTATGCAAATCGAACATCACATACTTTTCTTGGACCTCGCTCTGACCACATAGACATTTCTTGGGTCGCGTGCAAGGTCAGGACTAAGGCAAAAACAATTCTGATAGTCTTGTAGAAAAGGATAACTATTCCGGCCTCGCGCCGGTTACCTACGTGTTTCAAAGATCGCGCACGGGTCCAGGGAGAATACTAAACCATCTCCAACACTTAGTTCCTTTGACTAGAAGAAGCCCGACTTCTATGACCTCGCGCCGACAAGACAGATGGCTCTCAAGTCGCGCAAAAGGAGGAAGCTCAGGGCAACACCGAACGAGTACAAATGTACAAGGGGAAGAGCCGTGGGCCAATAGGCGCTCAACAGGTTGTATGGGATCATGCTGTACGATGAGCAATTGTGCAGGAGACAAGAAGTACACAAGGACACACACATGACACCAATCAACTTGCGCCGACCACTGTCCCACAATCTCTACTCAACTGCTGATGACAGGCTAGACACCAAGGACAACTGTCAGGACACGTGGATCCATTCACATTGCGCCAACTACCCTCACGCCTGGAATCACTAACGGTCGTGGCAGAGGGGGCAGAATGGATATTCCTTGTTGTCGACCTCAGGCCTAAGGCCCATCAGCCCATCTCCTTCATGAATCACCCCGGTATAAATAGAGGACTCCACCTCTAGGTTCAAGCATCGCTCTCTTGCTCTCTCGCTTTATACACACACTACTATCCCCAAAAAGACGATACTTATTCTCACGCCGGAGGGTGGTTACGAGGAGAACCCCCCTAGTCTCCTCCTTGTAACGAGCTTACGATGTGTTGCTGGCTTTGGAGGATTGTTATAGCTAATCAAACGAGACAAAAGAAGATTAACCTTTATTTGTCGAGGCATAGACCACAAACTAAACCTCCTTTTAGTTTGGTGTTTCTTCAAAAAGTAAATACGCTTGTATAGAAGACATTGACTGGAAGATTACCTGTTGGAAATGGATTATTCATAAGGGGTGTGCTAAGTAATGAGACGGGATGTCTGTGTTGCGGTTTAGATCAGGAGTCAGTGGATCATGCACTAAGAACGTGCCCAGGTGCAAAAGCATTGTGGTATGAGGTTAGTGTGTGGCTAGATCTCCCATTGGTGAACTCGTGTATATTAGTTACTGAAGTAATTTCCAAAATATGGATGTATCAGCACCGAAGAAAAGGAAAAAGGCACTGTACAGTGTTATTTGGCAGTCTTGTGGAGATTATGGTCAAACAGAAACGATATGGTATTCATGGGTGGAAATTGCATGATAGGAAGAATGATTCAAGACATTAAAGAAACTACCTACCCGTGGTTAAGAAGCAGAGCCAGAATGGAAAACATAGCTTTAGTAGGTTGGATCATTGATGGTTCAAATGTAATATGTGACTGAGTTGTAATGTTGTTTGTACTATCTCGTTATCTTGTTGGTAGAGTCTTATGGTTTTGTTTAATAGAAGCTAAGCTTTTTGGTTAAAAAAACTTAAAAGACATATGCGTTAAATATGTCAAGGCCATGTGTTGTGGACAAGGTGAAGGGACATTAAGGCCTGTAATGGTGGCGACTCCGACGTGAAACACCACAACGCAAAGACGTGTAAATTTCATTGCACGCATGAGAGCAAGGTTTAGCTTAAATATTTTTTAGTTAATAACTAATATATAAACAACCATTTAGCTCAACCACGTCATTTCTTTTTTTCAACTTTTTATTACACATCTAACCCCACCACATTTCACATTCATAACATATGTTCTTGGTGTGAAAGGTGAATCTTCCCCCTGCCAACGTGGCACATTATTTTTTACATTCACCATAATACATAGTCTAATGGTGTATCACTGGGGTTGGTGATCCAGTGACAAGATAAAGCCTTTTAATACACTTAAGTGTGAAGTTTTGGTTTGAGTCTCACAAAGAGTAAAAAAATTGTTGTTAAAAAACATAATCTAATGGTTTAAAGTTGTCAAGTTGAACAATTGAACTTGGATAGGACTCATACATTCAATTGTGTTAAAGAAATCAAATTTAATCCAAATGTACTTCTAATCTTATCGTGTTTTAGGTTAACATGTATAAAGTGTATTTATGAATATAGGTAATAGGTAGTGACTACTTTGTAAATTCTTTTATTAAAGATGAGGTGACCTTGTAAATATTTAAAACAACCAATTATTCTAGCTTAAATAAACACTTTAGTAATTGGTGTGTTTAAAAGTTTATGTAGAAATAATGTGTATATAAGCCCTTAAATAATTGAATTATAAATAATGTCACTCATATATATATATATATATATAGGTGAATTATATAAAGAAATCCCATTCTAGTTAAATAAACTTAAGAAACTAATTTACGTGAACATAAGAATGCCACGTGTCACGCTTTTGACATTCAAACTTAAGAAAACGTTATGTAACAAATTTTTTATTTCTAAAAAAATTAAGAAATGTAAGTAACATGTTTTTTTAACGTTTTGAGCAAAAAAAAACCAAAAAATCACCGAATGGTCTCTTTTATATTTTTTTTTTAAAATTTTATATGTATGCAAAAAACTGAATTTTCAAAAATTTTATAAAAAAAACACTCGGCGGTTTTTTTGGCTCAAAACATTCAAAAACATGTAATTTATATTCACTAATTATTTACAATAAAAAATTTTGTTACATAAGTTATTTTTAGTTTTCTTTATATCCTTCTTCCCCTATAGAGAAAGGGAGAAGTATATATAGAAAGAGAGAGAAAATAAGGGTGTATATTTTATTAGAATTAAATCACTTAATACAAGTGAAAGTATAAATTTTGATAATATATAAAATATCTCTACAATTGTGGCCTTGTGGTAGAAGATTTGAGTTTTCCAATGGAGAGTCAAGTTCAATCCTCACTTGTGTCATATTGGGGTGGATATATGCAATGAATGATTTGGACTATGCTTTGTGTGAGGTTGTCAGTTCGATTCCCGAGCCCAACCGAGTTTTCGTCCCACTGTGTGTTACGCCAGAGAGTTCTGCTCTTGTGGTGGCACAACGACTGTCAAGTGGTATGACATTTGTACATTTTTAGTCATTGAACAATTCCAGAACATTTTCGTATTTAATAAAATCTTGTGTTTTATTTGCGAGAATGTATATTTATCAATCATACAATCCCGGACATTTTGATTCAATAAAATCTTGCATTTTATTGGTAAGTATGCAAAAATGTCAATCACTGCACAAATCCGGTCATTTTCATGTTCGATAAAGTTTTATATTTATTTAGGAAACGTGTAACCGTACAATCGAATGAACCGACATCCACGAAATTTCCGGACAAAATCCAAGTTACACATGCCCTAACGCCTTTATATAACCTAAATATTTGGTTAAGAGGGGTTAAAATGACAAAATGCGACAATACAAGTCCAGGGGCCAAAATTGTCAAAAAAAAGTTTGCTTCATCACCAGGTTTGGCCACCTATCTCCAATTTTTGACACCTTGCACTTTTTTCACACTTTATTTGGTGTTAACACATGTTAGGACACTAATCCACATTTGGTAACACTTGTCATCACCTCCTTGATCATAGGACTTATTTAACCATCCAAACCCATAGTTACACTTGTGACCCGTTAAAGTGATGTAAACCATTTTAACAAGTTGTAAGGGGTCAAAGCACTTAAGAACTCTTCCAAATCAGAATGTAAGGTATTATAAACCATATCATACGAGTCCCAACACTCGTTTGGTTTAAAAAGACCTCATTCTATCCAATCCTCCGATTAAAGTCTCACACACTAACATAGTATTCCGATACATTAGGACATACTTGAACTCTTCAATCCTTGAGCTTTGTTTGATCCTTTGAACAAGACATTTACGCAAACCCAAGTGAGTACATAGCCCCCTCTTTTACGTTTTTCAAATGTTTCAAGGTGATTCATATGTGTCTATCACTATTTTCTTGTTTCATGACATTATACATGTTTTGCTTATCTAGTACATATAGTACATGATTTCAAAGACATTTTTGCTTCGTATGTTGACTTAGCATACCTAGTACATGATTTCAAAGACATTTGTGCTTGGTATATTGACTTAGTATGCTAAGTACATGATTTCAAAACATTTTGATGACATGCTTACACTGTTCAACACATATTGGTGCGTTGAATATACAATGATACATTCATTAACATTGATCACGCCGACCGGTAGTATGTAATGGTACCATAGGTTGATAATCCCGTTCCTGCTTTGTAGGTTTGTTTGGAAGTGACTTTAGAGAATGACAGAATCCAATGAACATTTGATAAACCTTTGTCTTCATAAGGGTTTATCCGACAATCAACAAGGCTTGGATGTGTCTACACAATAAGAGCAATTGATTTATAAGACAAGAGTTTTTGTTTAAACAAGACCTTTGTTTATCGAAACACCTGTTTTATACAAGACATTTTGACAAGACAAAACATTTTGGTTATTTTATACAAGACATTTATTTTATGGTTTAAACAAGACTTTTTTTGTCATACAAGACATTGGTTTATATATAGACATTTGTTTATAAAAACATTTGGTTTATTATACATAGACATTTGTTTATAAAAGACATTTGGTTTATACATGGCATTGGTTTATACATGACATTGGTTTAAACAAGACATCTCAATTGTTGGCTCATGGTAAGGGATTTAAATGATGAGACGTGTGTAATATGATAAAAGCATGGTGGATACGCCGCTGGTACTTCCTATATATAAGTGCTTTCATTATATTACATAATGTAGCGTCATCTAAACCACTTCAAACAAAATACAAAACATGACATATTTATACAAGGCACGAGTTATTTTGATTATTAAGTTAACCATGCATCATTTCTTTTAAATCATTTGATTTTCATATGATTTCTTAAAAGAAACATTTTTGTAAAGGATCATGGCTACTTTTGTAATAGCTGAACATTTCTTTTAACTTTCAAAGTCATGAATCTTCATCACAAAACATATGTTACTTACATGCATTTTTATGCTGACGTTTTATTTTTACATATGTTTCAGGAGCTAATGCTTGACTTTGATTATGATTCACATAGGGCGGACTTGGGCCTTAGTGACTTTAAAATTTACAAGACAGTTATTATGTTTTTTATTTCATTCTCCCAAGACAATGTAAACAATTAAATTCAATAATATAAAACTTTATGTACCATGTGTTGTGAAACAATAGTTCTGTGATATGACTCCCCGACGTTTCCGCCGCGGTTTTTTGTATTACGCGATCGGGGTGTTACAAATGGCAGCCGTCGGTATGGTTTCCGGGGGAACGCCCAAAAAAACCAAACTTTAAAGCCAGCATAGACTCGGTTAAGACAATATAGCCTGGTCACAATGGAGCAATACGGAGTTCTCTGATTTGAAGTGTGTGATAACGTTATATATAAAGTTCACTTCACTGTTAAAAAAAAGATAATATATAAAATAGTTTTAATACAGGAATGTTGTTGATAAAAAAGTGTGATACTTTTTTTTTGAAAGGCGTATATTCTTAATTTACTTTTAAAAGTGTGTGATTTTTTTATAATATCCACTAAAACTTTTAGAAAAGATTCAAGAAACATTTGTTGATGAATATATATAATAAAAATAAAAATTCCATCAACCGGATGATTCGTTTGTCCACTCAAAACCCATGCAAGCAAATCTATCAACTAAAAGTGGAAACACAAAGCACACTGTTTCAAACCATACTTAATCACCATCCAATCAATCACTCATCTGATTCAACCAGACGGTGCCGCCTTGCTTTTCTCCGTCACTACCTCACCGGCTGTGAGCTTAGCGCATCTATAATTGTAGAATAAGAAAATTAGAGAAAACGGCTCGTATTCCGGCCCCAATTTTTGGCCTAATCACTTTTTTACAGGGTAGTATCATTGGGACACCCAAGGGGTATAGAAGTTAACACCTTCTATACGACTTCTATAAATTTATACTACGACTTGAATATGGTTAATACAAATTTCAAAGTCTGATATCTCATGTCATATGGGATACTTTACGCGTCGTGTATGTCTATATGATGCGTATAAGGTACGAGGCGTATAGTGATGGATTTGATCCGGATAGGTTGGTCCTATGCAATTCATATAGAGCTATAGAAGTCATATAGGTGGTAAGTTGCATGATTGTCTTGCCATGCTTTCTGCTTTATAAGGAAAGGCTCAGACTAATAAAAATTTCATTCGATTCAAAACATTCAACGTTCAAATGATCCAACAATTCAAATCACATTCATCTTCTGTAATTCCAACACGAGCACAGAGCGATGTCTTGGTAGGACATCAACTATTTTTTAACGAATCACATAACCAATCATGTGTTCTAGATAGCAGTCTGCTATAAGATTTATTCATTTGTTTTGTTGTTTTGTTAATGAAATACTTACCACACCATTGTTTTCAGAGGGGTCTGGTGTAACGCCTCGTTTTTTCGTACTTTCCTTAATTAGAAAGTGTAATCATATTTCGATTTATAGAAACTTGTATTCGTACCGTATTCATATATTTTTTTCCAAATTTTGTAATCCGAGACTTTGATCGTGGTGAAATTCATAATTGATACATACTTGTCTTACATGCATTCAATCGTTAAATACATGCAAGCTGATACTTGTTATACGTGCAAAGATTCATACATTCACACTCGACACTCACATCATACTAATATGCTTTATACGCTTAAAACATGCAAAAATGTCAAGATAAACTAAGTTCAAGGACTAAAAGTGTGAAAAACCAAAGAAGCTTCTGGAATTACACACCTCGCAGCCCGCGACAGGCCTCGCAGTAAACTCTCGCGGCCCGCCAGGCTCTTCGCGGCCCGCGACCGCTTCTTCTTTACTCTCTCGCGGCCCGTGAGAGGGGCATAATCCGAAGTTTGTTGTTTCTAGCTCATGGATTGGTCAATTTTGTGTTTGCTGCACTAAATGCACCCAACTAACAACCCCCTAACCCCATCTATAAATACTCACCTCCTTCTATTCTCATTTCACACCTCAAACACTCTTCTTATCTTCTCTATAAAGCTCCAAAGCTCTCTCCATCTGAAAGTTCAAGCTTTCAAAGGTGAGTTCTAACTCACCCTTACCTCCCTCATTTGATCTTTTCCTTCTTAACACTTGAATCACCTTTTGGAATGTTTCCATAGGTTTTCCAAGGAAAACCAACTTGGAACATCACCATGCTTGAGGTCCCAAGTGTAAGAACCATTTGTTTTAATAGGGTTTCAACCCACAAGTGTTGTATCCTTCCAAGCTTGTTCTTGAAACAAGACTTGAGTTGGCAGTGTGTGATCACTTGGAAGCCTTGGCTATCCTACCTTCGATCCACCACCTCACTTGATGATTTTGATTAAATTTTGTCTTTGACTTTTATGTTTAAACTTATTCATGACCATCCTTGTCGTCCTTGTGACGACTTGTGCATTGGTGGACTATACGAAAGAGGTTAAAAGGAAGGTTATCCTCCTACCTCCATACATGACTTCTATGAACTTCCATGATGTTTATGATCCACTTATTATGTATACTATAATATATATATATATATATATATACATTAACCGAACTCTTGATGGTAATCAAATGATTATCCGTCATGGTACTAGGTTACATCACCTAAATACTTAATCTCTCGTTACGATTCTAATGGGTATCCTAATCCATGAAAACACATCAACCCGAACGGGTAATATAGTGTCAAGGACGAGTATTAAGTCTAGATGATTATTTTCTCGTATACATACTTTAGTGTATTTAAAGTTCCTAATCCTCCATTATCGTTCGTATACTTACCAACCTACGTTTTCCTCTTGTAGGATAACTCGGTGCTCCATCCACCAAACTCTCCCAACACTTTACGGAAGTACCAAGTGAAAGCTTGCAAAACCGTGAGTACACTCGAACACCCTTTTTACGCTTTACACCTTTTGGGTGCAACATGTTAGTTTATCAAAATACACGCAATCACACTTATACTTTTACGCAATCACATAAACAATCCATCATACATGCTATAGTTACGTGATACACGATTTGTATACTTGGAACATTCTTATGTGATGCTATCTGTCATTAACTTCATATTCTTGACGTCATGTTAAGTTTATTTATTTTGCAGTGACACGAAAGGGTTGACTTATAGATCGCATGCCATGTTTACATAAATCTTGTATGCTAGCTTAACATGTGGATTCGTTTAAACCTTTTTGTACTTATGCTGTATCAAACTTGTGTACTCGCCAATACTTGTTGTGTTGAACTATACTTTTATGTTGATCATGATGGAACTTAGTAGGGATGGCTTAGAAACACACGTAAAATGCTAGGATTTATGTTGTTGAATTGATTGTATTTGAAATTTCATGTTGTACTTGACTATTTTTGTTATGAAATGAAACGGGTTTTACTAAATTATTGTCGCAAATAGTGTTATAATGCATTGAGCAATCTATTTCGTCTCACTCCGATGTTTCCGCCATCGGTTGGGGAGTGACAGATTGGTATCAGAGCCATAACTATAGGGAATTAGGTAGAATTGCCATGTTCGACCTAGTCTATAGTTTAAGTGACCAAACTTGACCATTCTTGATTCTTGCTTAAAATGTTAATTATTCCTACGTTGCTTCTTCCTGTTCCTTTTGGTCTTAATATATACAATATGTCTTTCCTAAGACATTTACACAATATACACACTTGAAGACACTCATACTACATACGAGACGATCTCACCAAAATGGGGGTGAAACCCGCACTTTGGTGATCACTCTCAATCCGCGTAAATCGATTTTTCACGAAATTACGCCATCAAGTTAGGAGTGATATCCATACCTTGATGGAAAATTTCCATTTCATACTCTAGTGGACCCTTACCAACGAGTCGGAATTTGCTCCTCGTTTGGTAAGTACCAACCACGTTTAAGGAACGAAATCATCAAGTTAGGAGTGATACCCACATCTTGATAACTAGTCCCATTCCTCGATTCTCAATTCTCGCCAAAGTTTTGATTTTTCGATCAGTTAGAGATGTGTAGTAACTGGAGGGTAAAATGCCGTTAATCGCCTGTCGGCGAGAGCATTTTACCTATAGGCCAAAGCACGTTCCTCTAACTTGAAAGGATCTTCGATTCACTTTGGAATAGTCGACGCTTCTCAACCCAAAGCACTCCAATGTTTTACTAAGCCTATCTTTTATGCTATATCAATTTCTATTTGTTTTAATACTTGTTACATCGTTTCGAACCCGATGCACAATTCGCACGCTTTTCGCAACAAAAAACAATAATAATTCTCTCAAACCAACTAAATTTATACTCCTTACGCAATCATACGTGTTTATACTTTTGAATACTTGTTATGCTTATGTCACTTATGTGAACTCATACGTGTTATACAATACTTACAAGCTCAAACGTAACTTTCATAATCACGTCACGATAAAGCCTCACCCTTTCCCCTATTGTCGACCACTTTCATGACAACTAATCGATTTAGATTTATACCTCAACCTTTTTATCATTAAGTGAATTTCCCCACTTATGCATGAACCTCGAACCTTACTATTTTATCCAAACAATTTCTCACCCTACAACTTATTTACGTAAATTACATACACGAAACCTCTAATGATACTCTAAACGGTTCTTTCACAATTTAAAAAAAAACTTTATGAAATGCTACCTATCAACTTATTCAGTCAATCGATCCTCTTGCCTTCGATTTTCATAACTCGTCCAAAACACACTCACTTTATACTACCATTGTAAAGACATTTTATTTCCAACAAGAAACCACCAAAAATTTTCTCTCACATACGTATAAGTACTTTGCCAAGATACTTTTAAAAATTCAACTATTACATGAAAATTTTCAAAATACAACTTTCCCATCAATATAACATACATACATACATATATATATATATATATATATATATGAAGCTCACTATTTTACAACCTTTTCAAAAATCGCTAATACGCAAATCTAAATCTGAACACATGGGCAAGAAATTTTCTTAATACAAATTTTAAAACAAAAGTAGCATTTCTTTTTACAAACCACATCAGACATAAAAAATTAATACTTTTCTCAAAATTCACCCGACATTCACAATTTTGGTCCTTCATTCCCGACAAACCCGACTTATTTTATTTCAACCAACTTAATGTTTTAACTCAAGCAACCATACACATGCATATCGCCTTACACGTTTCTATTTATACAGTCAATATTACATGACAATATATCACCATTACACTTCATATGTTACACACTCGCAACTTCATGGTAACTTATAATGCTAAATCCTATTTTATTCCACCTATACGATCGATACTACATGCTTATGTTATACGTGTTAGTCTTTTATCTTGCTCAAAATTTATACATTCACACTACTTGGTAGTCATACTTGAAATCTATAAGTAGGCATAACCCGATTGGTTTCGCTTACGTTCGACACATTCATACATACATACAATCATGCTTACATGCTTTATTTTTATATGCTATCTTACACACCTTTTGCTTGTAATACTAAATGTAACCGGACCCGTACGCTACTAGTACAAACTATGCGGATCATGCACAAACCAAAATAATCGTGGGTGCACACGTGATTATATTGGTAGGCGCATGAAAACCATAGTGAGTTCTACTGTGTGTCGCAACACGGAACGTAACATGACACCAAATAGCAAAACGGACGTAACACGGTGTGAACATGGTGGATACACCGCTGGTACTTCCAATATATAAGTGTCTCTACCATGTTACCAGACTTTCGCAAAACGTGCCATGAGAAATTCGGTGTTTTCCCAGACCTTGTTAAATACATTTGATTCATAACAAACTTTGGTGACCCCACTTCGAAATGATTAGTACTCAATTACCCATGACAAAGCTTCATTCTCAAAATCATTAGCTTTAACCGCCACAACTATCTCTAGCATCTCTCAACATTCCATGTCGCATTTTATCCGATATTCATACCATTTTACCCCTCGCATACACCTACCAAATCATTCACTACCAAACCACGATTTTCCCAATTCTTCCCTTAACCTTTCATCCAAACTTTATTTACAGTGAATCAGCCTAAGCATTCAATACATTTTTGTAAACGTCCCCATCGGCTCAATCTTGTCAAATTTCCCCTTTTCTTTTAAAAACTACCTTTCACTCTTATCTACGCGCAAACTTCAACTAGTCGGTCTATTACCGCCAAAATCTTTTAGAAACCGTAAATATTTACCATCCTAGCTCTCTCCAATAAATATTTTTTTACAACAAGCGATTTACTGATACGCCTTAGAACTGACCGAACTTTTCTTACAACTTACGGTGCGGACCACTCATTTTAATAGAAATACATCCTAAAACCTTCCTCTCGTGCCGTATTCTTTTAAAATATTCCTTCTAATGAGTTGTCTAAACTCAGTCAAGCTCACTTGTTTACACACACACATACACGTTTTTACTTATTACAGCTGATGTCTCAAAACACCTTAGTCAAATAAATTAGCTTCACGAACTTACTGTTTTTCAAAATTTCGATACATATTTACACACTTATGCATAAACCCTACATAGACTTTAAACTTCAAAATCTTGATTTTGGCCAAACGTTTTCACCAAAATGACATCATTTTCCAAAGTCTTCCTCTTAAATAAATTTCGAGACGAAATTTCCTAAAGGAGGGAGACTGTAACGCCTCGTTTTTTCGTACTTTCCTTAATTAGAAAGTGTAATCATATTTCTATTTGTAGAAACTTGTATTCGTACCGTATTCATACATTTTTTTCCAAATTTTGTAATCCGAGACTTTGATCGTGGTGAAATTCATAATTGATACATACTTGTCTTACATGCATTTAATCGTTAAATACATGCAAGCTGATACTTGTTATACGTGCAAAGATTCATACATTCACACTCGACACTCACATCATACTAATATGCGTTATACGCTTAAAACATGCAAAAATGTCAAAATAAACTAAGTTCAAGGACTAAAAGTGTGAAAAACCAAAGAAGCTTCTAGAATTACGCACCTCGCAGCCCGCGACCGGCCTTGCAGTAAACTCCCGCGGCCCACCAGGCTCCTCGCGGCCCGCGACCCCTCTTCTTTACTCTCTAGCGGCCCGCGAGAGGGGCATAATCCGGAGTTTGTTGTTTCTAGCTCATGGATTGGTCGATTTTGTGTTTGCTGCATTAAATACACCCAACTAACAACCCCCTAACCCCATCTATAAATACTCACCTCCTTCTATTCTCATTTCACACCTCAAACACTCTTCTTTTCTTCTCTCTAAAGCTCCAAAGCTCTCTCCATCTGAAAGTTTGATCTTTTCCTTCTTAACACTTGAATCATCTTTTGGAATGTTTCCATAGGTTTTCCAAGGAAAACCAACTTGGAACATCACCATGCTTGAGGTCCCAAGTGTAAGAACCATTTGTTTTAATAGGGTTTCAACCCACAAGTGTTGTATCCTTCCAAGCTTGTTCTTGAAACAAGACTTGAGTTGGCAGTGTGTGATCACTTGGAAGCCTTGGCTATCCTACCTTCGATCCACCACCTCACTTGATGATTTTGATTAATTTTTGTCTTTTACTTTTATGTTTAAACTTATTCATGACCATCCTTGTCGTCCTTGTGACGACTTGTGCATTGGTGAACTATACGAAAGAGGTTAAAAGGAAGGTTATCCTCCTACCTCCATGCATGACTTCTATGAACTTCCATGATGTTTATGATCTACTTATTATGTTACTATATAATATATATATATATATACACACACACACTAACCGAACTCTTGATGGTAATCAAATGATTATCCATCATGGTACTAGGTTACATCACCTAAGTACTTAATCTCTCGTTACGATTCCAATGGGTATCCTAATCCATGAAAACACATCAACCCGAACGTGTAATATAGTGTCAAGGACAAGTATTAAGTCTAGATGATTATTTTATCGTATACATACTTTAGTGTATTTAAAGTTCCTAATCATCCGTTATCGTTCATATACTTACCAACCTACGTTTTCCTTTTGTAAGATAACTCGGTGCTCCATCCACCAAACTCTCCCAACACTTTACGAAAGTACCAATTGGAAGCTTGCAAAACCGTGAGTACACTCGAACACCCTTTTTACGCTTTACACCTTTGGGTGCAACATGTTAGTCTATCTAAATACACACAATCACACGTATACTTTTACGCAATCACATAAACAATCAATCATACATGCTATAGTTACGTGATACACGATTTGTATACTTGGAACATTCTTATGTGATGCTATCTGTCATTAACTACGTACGAGCCTCCCCCTTAACATGTATAGCGCTATAGGAGTAACGCACCACCCGTATTCTTGAGGTGATGTTAAGTTTATTCTATTTTGCGGTGACACGCGAGGGTTGACTTATAGATCGCATGCCATGTTTACATAAATCTTGTATGCTAGCTTAACATGTGGATTCGTTTAAACCTTTTTGTACTTATGCTATATCAAACTTGTGTACTCGCCAATACTTGTTGTATTGAACTTTACCTTTAACATGTTGCAAGTTAAAGATATTAATCATGATGGAACTTAGTAGGGATGGCTTAGAAACACACGTAAAATGCTAGGCTTTATGTTGTTGAATTGATTGTATTTGAAATTTCATGTTGTACTTGACTATTTTTGTTATGAAATGAAACAGGTTTAACTAAATTATTGTCGCAAATAGTGTTATGATGCCTTGAGCAATCTATTTCGTCTCACTCTGATATTTCCGCCATCAGTTGGGGTGTGACATCTAGCAATGCTGATTCTTACAAGATAAGGGTGAATGATCATCACGACGAGGATGTCATGTCCAACATTCGTTCTTATCGCAACTAATTGTTATTGCCAGACCCGAACGAGGCAAACAGTTATTTACTTATCTATATTAGAAGTTAAATTTACCGTCTCCTTTTAACCATTAACTTGTCTTAGCATCCTATCCCTGACGGTAAATACGAATACAACTATTCGGGTTACGTATACGGGGGTGAAGCTTCGTTCGCACAAAAAACTATTCCTACAACGAATACGCTGATGAACCTTCTTACGCCCAGCAAAAGTATCCAGATAATGTATACACGGGCGAACACGACCATGTCGAATAAATCAAGCATGAGTTAGTGGATGACGAGCAACCCCCTCAACCACAAGTTTGGTATGAAACTAACTAGGTATGACAATTCTTCACTTAGCCATGGCGTTGTTTCAAGATTTTATGTCCCGCGATGAGTTGGAGTCGTGGACCTCAAAAAAATGAAATTGATAATTGTTATGTCATTGCTACTAGACTCGTAGAAATGGGGAGATAAGGATGTGAGGGTTGTTGGAATCGGATGTCAAATTCTCGATTATTTAATGTTACTATTAAGGTAGGATCCAAAGAGTTACAATTTGGAGGACGGACAAAGAATAATGTTTAATTGTTAAACATCATGTATCACAAGAGCGGATTAATTATGGAGACAAAGTATTTGGTGAAATACTAGGAAATATTACTTGTTTACGAAACAATTAAATTTGCAGAAATAATTGGTGTCGTTTAAAGGGTTAAACGAATATTCAGTTATTATTTGGATACTAAATTAAAAGATTTATTTTATTGGGAATAAAATAAAGTCAAAGCGTTTGACTAGTGGTTTTAATTTAACGGTCAATAATGGTTATTCATCACAAACGAGAATTAATTATTATTGGATAATAACTAGAGAAAGCAAGTTTTATTATATGATAATAAAAGAAAGTCAAAGGGTTGACTTGATAATAAGAGATTAGTCAAAGGCTAATCATTTGGGGGAAAGTTTTTTATGGATGGCCAAAGTGTAATTAAGGGTCTTTTAAATAGGAGGTTAAATCCAAACCCTAAATTAAGTTTTGACCAAAAATATGAACAAACACAAGAAATCCAAACCTTCTCTTTCATCTCTCCTCCCTACGACCGCTGGCCACCGCATCGTCGCCGCCCCACTCCGCCGTCTCGCTTCTCACTTAAATGGATTTGATTCGTTTTTATCATGTGGATCTCATGGTGTTTTTGGAACTTGTTATCAGGCTTACTAGCGGAGCTGTTTGTCGCATCCATCGTGCGAGTTTTTGGTATGTGTTAAGGTACTAAACCCACTATCGTTGTGTTATTTATATAATTATCCGACTAACTCGTAACTAGATCATTTGTGGGAATTGTTTTATCCGTAAATTGTGTTTTATCATGTCTCTTCATTTAACTAATAATAAAGTGTTACCATTTATTATAAAATTTGATTTTATAAATTTAAAACGGATACCCTAGATTTCTACAAGGGTATGGCTTCATTGCAGCCATAACACTAAGCACAAGAGTATAGTCACGCTTAGGAAAACTGGCAGCAAAAACAATTGGATGCCCTTATTTTGCAATAAGGTTTTGGGTAAAAGAAAAGGAGCAAAATTTAATTTGCGTCGGTATAGTATGTTGTCAGAATCAACATGCGTCCCTAAATAAAAATAATGGAAACCTGACTTCTTGTGGTTCACAATTACCTGCCATTTGCGTCTTTCCGTCAGTCTGTCGTTCGAATTGCTATTAGAATCTTGGTGAAAAGACCTTTTTTCCTTGGTTCCTTCATTATATTTATTATTATTATTATTATATTATATTATTATTATTATTATATTAAATAATAAATACACATGAAGCAACCCGTGTCAGTTCATATCTTGTCGCTTCTCTACCCACATCCATACCTTGTCAGTTATCCGTCGGATCTTGATTGGGGTTCTAAATCAACTTCAGTGGAGCATGATTAAGATATTTCGTTTTCAAGGCTAAAATGCGCCTTGCAAAGCGTCACTGGAAGCTAGATCAAACAATCGTCCATGTTGTCACTCACTTCTCTGATACGATGCCATTGAAGTTCCAAAAGCATCACGGACTGAGATCTCGTCTCTGGTTTCCGGGCGATGATGGAAAACTCTGATTCTCCTGATGACTAATCTGTCGGAGCATTTTGATTGGAGAGATCATGGTGCATTACTAATGTCAAGGATCATGTATTTGTTATATTATTTGATCCAGTTACAATATTTTGTTTGTTGTTATTAATTGTTGAATTGAAATTGTGAATGTGACTTAGGTTCGTGTGGGTCATGTTAGTCGTTTAGTACGAATGGGGCGTTAGAAGGTGCCAATTTCATTGATACATGGAAGCTCAAAAGCCTTAGTGAACAACAACTTGGTGTGTGGTGATGCTGGTGTTGTAGATGGTGTTTGTGGTGGTGATGGTAGTGTAGTGGTGGTGATGCAGAAGGACGTAAAGTGTTAGGGGTTTTAATCAGGAAGGACACAAAGTGTTAGGGTTGCGAGATTACCAAATACCCTTTTTAACAAACGGTCAAACGGATGATAGACTAACGGAGGGACGCAAATGGCAGGAAATTGCAAACCACGAGAACTCAGGAGTCCATTATTTTGATTTTGGGTCGCATGTTGATTCTGACAACATGTCACAAGGACGTAAATTACAGTTTACTCAATATAGTTATATATGTATATAAATAAAATAACTCTATAATCAACAAATATAAAACAACTCGATCTTTAGTTTAAAAAATTTACGAGCCGAATTTGAGCTTTAGATATAAAGTTCGAAAAAAACCGAGTTCAAGCTCTACTAAACTAAACAAGTGAGCTCAGGGTTGGGCACTACTCGACTCACTCACACCTTTGATTGCTTTATAAGCAACATTTCCTTTAAACTTCTACGGAATTAATCCAAGTGATCCACCAAATATGAGAAATACAGATTTGCGTAAAGCTAGATGTTAAGGTGAATGGTCCTCAACAAAGTCGTTTTATTTGTATAGGTCACTCAAAATGAATGGCTAGAAACACGTGAATACAAATATAACAATCATATATTAACAACCACTAGCTAGGATACATAAAGAAATTCAAAATGTCATAAGTATTAAGTATTATCAATAAACAGATAAACTATTAGGAGAATCAAAACTTTTGAAACAAGGACTAGAACACAATTTTGCTTTTATGTTAACTTTACTGCTTTAATCGGTGACAATTTAAGAGTTAAAACTTACAATACTATAATGTATAACGCTATGGCTTGTGGTTTTCTCTTCTTTTAAGTTCACATAGGTATCAAATCACCTTCCCTTTTACTACACCATTTCCTCCCAAAAGTGGGGTGTAGTTCCCTTTCTTCTCCCTTCCCACTTTCATTTTTTTTATTTCCTAATGCCTGAATTCTTAAAAATATAAAAAGTTTCATGTAATTAAAAATAAAACTACATAGCCTAAACAAGACATAATTAAAAAAACATAATTTTAATAGACATAATTTAAAAACGGAGGAGGTTCAGTCGGCTCGAAGCATGAGTTTTTTTTAGTATATGATAAGGCTGGTAAAGATGTTGAAAATGAATTTGAGATTAACACTGGGAAACCCGACAGGGTTGCCCTCCACGTCGGCTCCCCGATACCACCCCCAAAACCATACCCCATAGTCTAACGACAACATTAACAACTGGTTTCGCTCGTACTATTAATTATTTTAGATCTTCATATGAGTTATGACTATTTCTAACTTCTGAAAATAAAATAATATGTGTTTCACTTTTTTTTATTTGATTTTCAGTGATATATTTAGCAACAATTCAAATATTATAGAGTAAATAACCAAGTAGTTCCTATGGTTTGTTAATTTTTTATTTTTAGTTTTCAACTTTTTAAAATTACATGTATGTTTCTTGTGGTTTGATGGTTGGTTACTTAGATAGTCCCCTAATAAAGAGTAAACTTCCGTTTTGCTCCTTGTGATTTGATTGTTTTAACGGGTTTGCCCCAAGCCTTAAAAATAGTCATTTTACTCCTTCATCTATAAAGCTTATCTCTATTTTACTCCCATCTCTAATGTCATCCAATTCAACTGTTAAATCCTGGTCACATGCCCCTCACATGAGGGGCTTTTTTAGTCTTTTTCCCATATTTTAGATATTTTGTTTATTAATAAATAATACATATACAAAACAGTATTCTTATACATGCTCTCTTCTCTGTGAATCAGCCTCCCCACCATCCTGCAGCACCCCCACCATCATCTATCGACCACCACCTGCCGACACCACCCACTAACCACCACCTGCCGACATCGACACTACCCACCACCCCACTAACCACCACTTGCCGACACGACCACCATCACCTACTGACCACCACCGCCGTCGTCTCTGTTCGGTATTGTGTCACACAATCATTGCATATCTGTTCCCTACACCACCACCTTCAACCTTCACTTCCGTCATCATCAACGTGGTTCGCGTGGAAACCCTAGCCGCCGCCCTTTACCCCTTTTTCAGATCTGAACCGATTTATGTTCCAGTTTGAAGATTGAATATGAAGCTTACCTAGTTTGGTGATATTAGGGCGGATGGCGATGGTCCAATAGGCAGTTTTTGAACCGGCGACAATACTAGCCGGAGTTTACGGTGGCAGCAGGTGGATACCACCAACACTTCAATCTGTTATGGTTTAGCCTTCAACAGTTGTCATCGTCGATTCAAGTAAGCTGGTGTCTCATGGCTGTGGTGATGTCTCATGGCGGTGGTGGTGGTGATGATACAGAATTTAAAGAGAGAGAGACAATGATAGGAATGATGTGATAAATTGGTTGAATGCTTATCTAGTTTAAACATATACATATAAATTAGTAAATCATTGATTATGATTTTTTATTAAAAAAATGAATTTTAGGCATTAATATAAATAGTTAAATAATTAAATAGGAAATTAATAAGTTTGAGTGGGAAAAGACTAAAATGCCTCTCATGTGAGGGTCATGTCATCAGGATTTAACAGTGAAGTGGATGGCGTTAGAGGACGGGAGTAAAATGGAGATAAACTTTATAATCAGGGAGTAAAATGACTATTTTTAAGGATTAGAGCAAAACTTTTAAAACGAACAAACCACATGGAGAAAATCGAAGTTTACTCCCTAATAAATGATTGTTAGTTTCTTTATTTAAGTTCACGTAAAATGATAAAAATATCCTTATTAAAAAATAAATACATAAAACAATTCAAGTGGGCCAGCTACCCCCTAAAAAATTATAAAAAATTAATTGGGCCACCGTCATCTTCTATGTCCTGTTAGAAAACCCTAACCAAAACACCAACTCCATCTCCTTAACGTAAACACCCAACCTCAACCTCCCCCCTTCTTTCTGGCTTTTCTATTCACGATTGAAGATGGTAACCTGCAGCTCTCGGTAAGTACAACCGTTGCGATCGATTTTGCAACGGCTATAACCCACTCGTGTGAACCATCGGAAAAACGATAACTCCGGCAGCATTTGCCGGAAACCTGCAACCACCATGCTGACAGAAAAAGAGAACTCGCGTCTTTAACTACCACCGTGTACAACAAGGTTATTTGCCGATCCCATCTTTGTCGGCATTCGGTATACCGGCTTCCTCATGTACAATCGTATATTTGTGTTACCAACAAGGTCGCCGAAAATATCTGTTATCATGAAATTCTCCATCACTGTGAAAATGGGAAGAATTAATCGGTGAAATTTATGGGTTTAAAAGGTTTTATATGATGATGATGATGACGATGCTTGTGGAAATCTAGCTGGGGAATGGAGAGGCAAAACTTTTGCAACTTCTGTTTGAAGTTGCTCATAAATTGCTTTTTCTAGCAAGCATGCTTGTTGGTTGTGGAAATGATGGCCGGTGACCTGCGAAGGAGACCGGAGACGATGAAGGTGGAGGAGGCTATAGATGTGGTTGCTTGTGGGTCCCACATGGTTGGAGGGTGCTAATTGGGTGGGGGTTTGGTGGTGCCATTTAAAATCATTTGATTATTTTTTATTTCTTTTAATGTTTTAATTATTTTTTATTAATAAGGGTATATAAGTCATTTACACTCACTTACTGTAAATATTAACGTCCATCTAATTTGGGGATTATTCGAGTAACACCTTACCAAATCACAAGGAACAGACATGTAATTTTCGGGGACTACGGGTGAAAAATTGTCAAATCACAAGTACTATCCGGAAGATTTACTCAATATTAAATGTAAGATAACTAGTACATAACCTCGCGTGTTTCGCAGAAGGTTGGTCATTATTAGCATGGCTTATTATGGTATGACACTCACTATAATAATTGAAAGATAAAACCTAAAAACTAAAGTCGTGATATGTCCAAAAAGACATTGACACTTGTTCTGCATCATTCGGAAGTTATAAAATCGGTATCGTACGACAACAACACTCGTATAGATTCAATTCGTGATATATTTAATTTTTTTTGTCAACATTGTAATATATATTTTATTTGAAAAAAGGTGTATTCAAAATAACGGTAAGATACAAACAGAGTCGGTATAGTAATATATACAATGGTTTTATTACATAAAAGTTATGTGATGTAACTCAAAAAATAAGGTCATGTTTTACATCGATCGAAAATGATAAAAACGAATACCAATACGAGTTTCGATAGCATCGATACCGGTACCGATGTTGTTGGTCAGTACCGACTCTGTTATTCACCGTATCATCATTTCGAATACAACTCCGTTTTATGTAAAACTTCGAATACAACTTCGTTTTAAATAAAATTTATATTGAAATGTAAAGAAAACAAATTTAACGCATCATTAGTCTTTATAAAAGAAGAAGAAAGTTATAAGAAAAAACTATAGGTTAAAAACATATGTTATATATAGTATAAGACGTGTAATAGAAGTTATAGAAAAGTCAAAGTTACCGTTTACACCCTTAAATAATTGTTATAAACTAAATGGTTAAAAATAAAATTTATTTATAATATAAGGTGTATAAATGAAACTAAAAATAAAATCAAAAAAAAATAGAAAAAGTCAAAGTTACTATTTCATATTGTTATATATAAATAGAAAAAGCAAAATTACTATTCATACAAAATATAATATAATATAATATTAATTAAAGATGTAAAATATGTAAAATTTTAAGTAGATTTGGTTGTAACATTTTATTTTATTTTTTTGAATGGCAGTAGCTGGTTTTGAAAACATCCGCTAACTCCCTCAAAAACTTATTCCTATTCCTATTATTTACATATTACAATTAGTAGGAATCAAAACAAACATCTCCCCAAAAGAAAACTCTTATGAGAATTAACCACCCCACCAAATGGGTGATGGTTGTAACATTGTATTTACATACCAGCAAAAGGAGAGAAAGTGAAAGGATTGGAATGTAGAGTACATAATAATACTAAAATGGAAGGACCATGCTAATATGTTAGCTCTAGAGAGCCTTTAATTATTGCGTATTAATGCATTTTCACTTTATACTTTTTCTTCCACGAGCTTATTTTTCCTATAACTAATCGATACATGTAATTACTTTCGGGGAGTGATGACAAAGTGATTAAATCATTAATGGATTGATAGGGTGTGACAACTTTGAGTTATAGAAACTGTGAAGTGGTGGACCTACATCAAAATTCTTATCAAGTTTATCAAACATGATTAGGGACTGTAAACGAACCGAACGAACACGAACATGGCCTTGTTTGTGTTCGTTCATTAAGGAAATAAATGTGTTCACGAACGGTTCATGATCACTTACCGAACGAGATTTGATGTTCTGTTCGTTCATTAAGGAAATGAGCGTGTTCACGAACGGTTCACGAACACAAACGAACACAAATAAATTTGGCGAACAGATGAAGGATACAGGTGGATAAGTACTAGAACTTGAATCCCCTATTGTGGAACGGAGGTCGATCGTATTCGTCGATGTAAATAATGAGGATTTAAAGGGAAATGGTGTATAAACAAGGTGAAATAGGGTTTCTTAGTTTACTTGTTAGGGCAATAAAATAAATGATAAGTTTAATAATATAAAAAGTATAGATAAAATTTATGAAAATACAAGAATCTTTAAATAAAACACAAACATACGAACATAAATAAACGTAAATTCACGAACATGTTCACGAACACCTTACCGAACGTTCACGGACACAATTGAACGAACGTGACCTCTGTTCATGTTCGTTCATTTAACTAATCGAAGAAATTTCTTGTTCATGTTCGTTCGTTTATTAAACGAACGAACATAAACGAACTTCCGCCGAACGGTTCACGAGCTGTTCGCTGAACGTTCGGTTCATTTACAGCCCTAAACATGATATATGCATATGTTAGTTCAAGATTACTGACTAGTTTGTGTAATTGTCATTTCTAACCGGTCTATTATCTATATACATAGTGACGGATCTTAATGACTGTTTAAAATTTTTTTTAGGGAGTTAGACTCAGTACATATAAAATTTTCAGATGTTTCCGTAAATTTTATACTACTAAGTGAAAAATAGGGGGTCGGGGCCACCCTGGTCGCAACTAAGATTCACCACTATATATACACATTTTGTTATTAATTTTCACATTACATGCTCGTACTCGATGAATACGTTGATCACTATTTGATAAGTAATATTTTCTAAAACAACTTGATTTTTTTGTTGGAACCCGCGGCGTAAGAGTCAAAATCAGTCATACATGTTATGCCAAAGAGGTGTGGGAATCTATGTCGGTTTTGCACATAGTCACACGGTTTTGACGTCTTCTACAACAAGTGGTTGATTATGCTCGTATGGGTGATCTCAAAATATCTTGACCTACGTGTGTCCCAAAATGGTTTCCGGCCACTGATGTGCTCAAAGTGTTAGTACACGGCAACCAGTAATGCACATCATTGGCATAAGTTCATATTTAGCCTGGAAAATGATCCTTTCATTGACAAGTTTCTAGGGTAAAACTAGTGGAAACGGTCAACACGAATGAAACAAGACACGGGTATAATCATGTTTTGAGTTGTCGTATCCAACTCTTCTTAAAAAGGGTTCGTGTTAAGGTTGAAAAGTTTAACCATTTTAATTAAATAGTCGACCTGCTAACGTGTTTAATAAAACATGTTGACTCAGAGCCCATTTCACCTATATTTTACGACCCATGAACCCGATTAATGTGTTTACAACTTGATTACTACCTAAAAAACCAGTCAACCAATTTGACATGTTTAGAAAAATGGGTTTTACCGATCGTGTTCGGGTTACATGATTTTTATATGTCTACGGATTATAACATAACTGATGCTTTATCATGGATAAACATACGGGTAGCATTCAAGTTTAGCAAATCAACTTGAAACCTATCAAATGAAATGTCTAACACCCTTAGATAATATTGTATAGTAAGCGAGTATAGGAATTGTGTTGTATAGTAAGCGAGTTTTGCACATGGTCACTCAATTTCAACATCTTCCATGTCACACTTATGTTCGCAAAGCATGAGAATATGGAGACCAATGATGCAACAAATGACCATTTCTGACATGTTTATGGATAACACAAAGCTAGGACAAGGATTGTGGTAGAAAGATATTCCTATTTGTCTATAAGATATGAAAATATAATGTACTACAAATATATTGGTATTTTGGATTACA
Organism: Scalesia atractyloides; assembly: GCA_947069175.1. Lineage (NCBI taxonomy): Eukaryota > Viridiplantae > Streptophyta > Magnoliopsida > Asterales > Asteraceae > Scalesia > Scalesia atractyloides. The sequence continues at coordinate 70,356,147 of CAMTDV010000013.1, read as the reverse complement.
TAATAAATAATTTGTATTATTAGATAATATAACGTATGCTTTGCATTTTATACTTTAGATTCTCTAAGGTAACCTACAACAATTAATTGACGGTATCAAGGCCAATTAATGGTGGGTTAGTTGACATATTATGAAAAATAAGTTAAAACACCATGATGGCATGGTACCACTTGATGAAACCTAAAACAACTCATTAGTAATTGACAGGTTCATTGTGGCTATTTAACAGTAAGTTAGTGGGCTTATACGCCTAATTGACTTGCTATCAACTAACGTGACTTGGTATAACCGAAAACAACTCATTCATGGTGAGTTAGTGGACTTATCACAATTCAATATCATCCGAAAGGAATATTGGTTTTAATAATTCTAACTATTCTCATTGATCGCCAACAGTCCCAACTTAAAAAGTAACCACTAGTAGACCTAACTATTGACGTATTGTCCACTAATGGGTCTCGACTAACAGAACCCTAATGTCGTTAGGTCACTGGTCGCCGGAAAACCGTTTTTGGCGAGAAAAAAGTTTCTAAAGGTCCGATCAAAGAGGTTTGAGACGAAAATGTTGAGTTTTTTCGACGACTTCAATAATTGGGGCTTTTACTAGAAAAAGTTTCTAAAGGTCCGTAATAAGGTTACAAAGAGGTTTGGGACGAAAATGTCGATTATTCGGGCCAAAAACGTTTTTCCGACGACGAGTAAGTAACTCACGGCCTTAGTGTTCTGTTGGTCTGGGCCCATTGGAGACCAATATATTAATAGCTGGGACTGTCAAGTTATTTTTGAAATTAGGACTATTGGCAGCCAACGAAGAATAATTAAAATTATTAAAATCCAATATTCATATTGACATGTTACCACTTAATTTCATATAGTGTAATCTTAATTTACTCATTAACCCATGACATACTCATTAAAAGTGTGTGAGTAGATTTATCATCAAAATAAGTCAAACACATAATATTACTTTATGTCACATTAAACAACTTATTAACATATGACATGACTTGTTACCGCACATTCACAATAAATAATAGTAGATTTATCATCCAACACAAGTCATTAGCATCTAATTGATTTGTTATCACCTAATGTGACTCGATGTGACCAAAACCAACTTAGTAACACATATAAAGCCCGATAATGATGATTTGTTATCATGTGACTTGGTGTGGCCAACTGTGTTTTAATTATTTGTATATATAGCTACTATGTATCTCTATTATACACATCATCAGTATACAATTATTTTTCTTCCCATATCTCAAAAACTTAGCATTAAATATTTAACTATAAACCAAATTTATCAAAGTCGTGAAACATATACGAATCATGCAGGTAGAAACTACTCATAGTTTGTCCATATCATTGCCGAACACTTAATAACTATGCCTTGAATTTCGCAAAATACTTCACATTATGTCAAATGTGTGGTTTAATATCTCTAAAAATAACTTTACAACAACTATAATGTTATATGGCCAAAATTCCTTTTAAAGATAATTTTAGAAAAATAATGTCAACTTTTTTTAATGGTTTTGTTCATGGTATGGACCGGCCGCTCTACACTAACAGGCCACTTTTGTCTTCGGCCCAACAAATATAAAGAATAATGGCCCAATACACAAGAAAAACCATTGGCATCTACCTAATATGGTTTTCGTCGAAACTTAACCAAATTAACATATTCTTATCTCGTTCTTTTTTTTTTTGCATAAAATCCTATCAATTTAAATTAGTTCAAATGAAAAAATCAAAATTTATTAATATACTCATGAATTTCCCATCTCTAACTTTTGGTTCAAATGAAACAAGAATCATAACACTTTATTAAGTTAACTCTTGAATTTCTCATCCCTAACTTTTGGTTTTCAAACCATAATTCGATGCGTTATCGATTTTCAAACCATAATTCGAAGCATATATGTACTCAATTGGTTTCGTATCATACGAAAACATAAGAAAAGAGACAAGGTCAATAATCTTGCTTACTATATCTACATTTATCTCCATGTATTATAGGATTGTAGCATAACATTATATTATATATTATGATACAGTAAGAAAGAAATAAAAGAGAGAAAGTAAGCCAAGAATTCCCAACTCTCTATAAAAAACCATCGTCGAGCCAAATATAATTATTTGGTTTGTAGTTATCTTTATCTTTGCTTAACATTATGAATCACTAGGTAAAAGAATTTAAGTGTCAATATTATTCTTGATTTCATGAATGTTATTCATTTTCCTTAAATGTTTGACTAATTCTCTGCACATAATTTTTACATAATAACAAACTTTTATAGTTACTTTTTCATATAATTATTATATATACATACATTATACACACAATTATATATAATAAAAAAAGATTGTGGGTGAATAAGCCTAAATCTCCATTTGTATGCATCCTAAAGGGCCGACAAAACAAACCCTAGCCATCCATAACAAACTGTAGTAATGGTATGTCCTTATAATAGCCTTTAATATCTATGACCCTCGATTTTTTAACAACTATTTTACTCCTAAATACAATGTCGTAAATATTACTTCTAAATACGATGTGTAAACATGTATTTGCGAGAATTTGAATCCATACCACATAAGTAAAGACAAACATTCATACCCAGGGTTGTAAACGAACCGAACGTCCAACGAACAGTTCATGAACCGTTCGGCAGGAAGTTCGTTTACGTTCGTTCGTTTAACTAATGAACGGACATGAGCAAAAAATTCCGTTCGGTTAGTTAAATGAATGAACACGAACAAATGTCATGTTCGTTCAATTGCATTCGTGAATGTTCAGTAATGTGTTCGTTCAGTGGGTTCGTTTGTTTATGTTGTTCATTAAAGATTTTTTAGCATTTATTTTTTATCTAAACTTTTTTATATTCTTTAATTTTTATTTATCTTACTATCCAAACAAATAAAATTGGAAACCTCATCTCCACCTTGTTTATGCACATTTTCACTATCCTTCTCATTAGTCACTTTGAAAAATACTATCGACATTCGTTCAATGATGAAGGCTTCAAGGTCTGGCACGCTTCTCTCTCACCATCCACCTCTAGCCACTACTGTCTTCACTGATTTTATCTGTGTTTGTGTTCGTAAACACATTCCTTTCCTTAATAAACGAACACGAACAAAAAATCTCGTTCGATAGATGTTAGTGAACCGTTCGTGAACATATTATATCCTTAACGAACGAAAACGAACAAGGTCTTGTCCGAGTTCGTATACAGCCCTACACTTGACCACAAGGCCATTAGCACTAACTTGTAGGTGGTCTATGATCATTTTTTTACGAACTTATAGCATCTACAATAGGGAAGCATATAAGCCGAGTGATGGTTTAGAAGAAAGGAAAGAGAGCGGGAATCATCTTTGGTCATTGGTCATAGATGATCATCAAGTGAGACCTTGATAAATGGCTTCATTCGTAAAGATTGAAGCATTGTTTATGCTCTTATAAAATAAATTATAATGTGATTTAATTATTTATATTGTTATGCTCTTATAAAATAAATTTATAATGTGATTTAATTATTTATATGTTTATGCTCTTATAAAATAGATTTATAAAGTGATTTAATTATTTATACACTTTTGCTCTTATCAATTATTGGGCTTTTGGTAAAACGCATGCCTACCACCCACTTTTATAACTCTACCATACGACCTACACTACAAAAGCCTATTCGGAAGCTTCCATAAGGCACCTCGAGTTATGTTTAAAGAAATTAAATAGAAGGAATAATAAATTTTAATAATTCTAACTATTAATCGTTGTTCAATAACAGTATTAACTTAAAAAAATAAGCAGTGACGATCTCACTTTTTCACATATTTTAAACTAATAGACCTTTGCTAATAGAAAAGTAAAAAAAGGGAATAAAAGAAATAAAGGCTCTGTTAGTACATTGGTTTACAATATGTGAAAATGTGGGATCACCGCTGGTTAATTTTTAAGTTGGAACTGTTGGAGGCCAACAACTAATAGTTGAGGTTATTAAAATCCATTATTCCTAAATTGAGTAACCAAAACAAATGAATTGTTTGTCATATATATTACTAGGTTAGAACCCCGTGTATTACATAGATTCAATAAATGTAATTTTATATACTAAATAAAAAATATATTTTTAAAAACCTCGTTTATTACACGGTATGAATAAATGTAATTATATATTAAATAATAAAAAAGTTATATCTTTAAAAACTTCGGGTTAAGTAAATATAATTTTATATACCAAATAATAAAAAATTTATATCTTTAAAAACAATTTGTATTACACAGGTTGAATGAATGTAATTTTGTATCCTAAATAATAAAAAAATTATATCTTTAAAAAACTCGTGTATTGTATGGATTGGATAATCTACTTCTATATACCAAATAATAAAAAAAATTATATCTTCAAAAACCTCGTATATTACACTAATCTTCTATACTATATAATAAAGTAAACTAATGATAGGCACGTGTTATTCACTGGAGGCATCTATTGTTTAGTTTTCTGCCTTTCTGTCCTACGTAGATAATTATTTTTTAATTAATAAATTAAAAACTTCACAAATCATTTATCTATATTTATATGGTTATATTTATCTTCTAATATATATAATCTTTATTTTATCTTATCCTTATATCTTATTTATTTAATATCTTTTTTAACTATTTCTTTTTTTTCGTTTATTAATAATAACTATTTAATATTTTATTGATTCGACCACGTGTAACATACACATTTCTAAAATTTTAATAAATAAAAAAATTAAGTTAAATGTTATTATATGTAAATACCTATCTAGTTAATATCCTGATATATCAGTGATATATCGGTTATCGTTCCCCTACCGAGATACCGGTGCACATGTAAATTTACCTACACATTTCAAAATTTATCCTACACATACTAAAATTTATCCTACACATCGAAAATTGTCCTACACCATAAATTATTTTATCTTGAAAGAGTATATGAAAAAAATGAGTTACAAGTTTAATTAATTAGCTAATTAATGACAATTATAGATTTACCTATATGCCCTTTTTTATAACATTAAATCACACATGAAATGAAGTAAATGGAGAATTTCTATCGGTTTAAAAGTTATTCTTTTTATTCTTATAAAGTTTTTCTTTTCATTTGAACTCTCCACTTTATATATATATATATATATATATATATTGTTTTGGTAAAAAATCAGTTTAAGGATAATGTAACCAAATTTTGAATGTGAGGTAGAGTGCTAATGTATATAAACAATTAAGTGATCAATGTATAATGTAATAATGACAATGAACACCGATATTTATACGAGGAAAAGGCCCTTGATCCTTGATAGATCTTCGGTACAAAAACCCCGGGTGATGGAAACTATGATCACTAGATTTATAACAAAAGTAAATAGTGATCTTTGTACAACTTCGAAAAACTGTGAGCTCAATACAATGTTGACTAGTGTGTAGTTTGCGAGAGAGAGTATTTGAGAGTTGTGTGTACGAGTGTTCTGTTGTGCTATATCTAAAGTGAGCTCACAATTCCCTTAAAAAAAATGGAAACTAATACGTAACAAACAATGCGAAAATGATGCAAGTATCCCACGTTCTCCATAACGGCTACATGCTTCCAAATTTGTGCGCAATAGAGAGCATATTCCCCGAATACTAGCATTGACCAAGTCCAATTCGTTATGTGCCTGCGAAGACAAGTTTTAAACAAAGGATACAATTGTTAGTTAATGTAACAATAATAAGTATCCGTGATCCTCAGACTTCCTACACCATCTGTTAAGGATCAGTGATCCAGACCAATCTAAGGATATGTGATCCATAGTATTAAAAATTAAGCCCTAACAATTGCCCCCCAAATATGGCTGATATTAGATTAATTTTATCCGCCATATTTCAGTTACTTTCGAACTAGACGTTACGAATTAAACTAGCTCTTACAGCCATCTGTGTCATTGATGGGATAGCCCTGCAACCATCATTGCGAATACATAGGGGAAAGAATAGAGTTGAAAATCCCATTTAAGATCACAGATCGCCAATTTAAAACCCATATCAGAGTTTCATCAGGTATTCTCTCCTCTTCTCTTCTCTTCTCCTGTCTTCTGTATGCAAATCAATGGCAAAAATGGTCACTCGATCCTCTCCGTATAAGGATCAGGATCATGATAGCACACCCAAAGACCAAAACCTCCTGAAGAATCCTTCTACAGAGTTGTGTAGTTTCACCGATCCTGAATTCGATCGGTTTTGTATACCTGTTTCCCTCCTGTAACAGTATTTCGACCTTTTGATTCTTCACTCAAGAGTGATTATGTATCCTCTATTTGGGTTTGTTTCCCTGCTGCACCATTCCAAATTGGCTACACTTATCCCTTCCTAGAATTCACCCTACGATTCTTTACCTTAACTGGTCTGTGCTACAGTCAGGCGATGTCGATGCTGTGGAGGGTGTTATACACTCTTGAACAGATCATAAGTGATGAAGGATTGGATTTCAATCTTTCTGAACTCTCACACCTGTACAATCTTGTGTCTCATGGATCCCAACGATTTCTATCCAAATCCAACCTAAGAAGCCACTCCCACTCCTCAAAACCACAAAAACGATACCTTATGAAAGAACCAATTCTCTTTGTGGGGATACTATTCCTCTAGGGGATAGTCTTCCAAAAAGTGGAACTTGAATGGTAGGATATAGGATCCTTAGGTTAGGACTACAGAGAGTTCTTCTTTTTTGTGAGGATAACTAATCCTGTTTTGTTTATTTGTGTAGTGACCAAATTCTCCTCTTTTGCTAATCTGCCCTGGAACTGAAGAAGGAGTAGCTGCATTCGAGGCATTGGATGTCACACCCAGACCCGCAACGGATATGGTAGTCGTGGCATGATTGGGTTTTCATCAAAGCTCATGACATTTACTATAATAAAGTTTCATATTTATTATTCCAAATTAAAGGGGAAAATTCCAACAAACACATAAACCATACAAGCACAAAATGTTCTAAACATGACATTCAAATAATGCTTTATTTATCTTCTAAGGCCCAATCCTATGTGTTCCTTGTTTCAACCTGTTCACCTGTATCATGTGTAAAAATAGAGATTTGGGTCAACAAAAGTTGGCCAGTGAATCCCGTTTAAACATTTGAAAGAAATGATATGTTGATTAATTTAATAAAAATATGCATAAACCAAATATGAGCAAACATATATGTAAATTATCCACAAACAACAAAACATCTAGCAATGTACACATGAGAATGATAAATGATGAGCTGTGAGATCAAGGTCAATCAAACGGAGCCGATCTAATTAGGCAACACGATGCTCTAACCGTATGAAACAGGGAACTGAGGGCCTAATGTGAAAACTGGCTGAAATGAGAAAGTTTAACCACAAATAACAATAATCTAAATATCACATAGCACGTTAGTTCATATAATGGTAGTAGCACAAGTGTTTGAATAAAAAATATAAATAAACAACACATGATACACCCCAAAACATGAATAAAAAGGGGAAGTTTGTAGGAATTCACTCACAGTGGGTGCATTCTTGATTTGATAACGAGCGCGCACGATTTAAGATTCCAACCGACAAGAAAACTAACCTAAATGTTCAAGTAATAATTCGGTAAATATATTTCTTTTATTTTAAATTAGTAATTTTATTTAAAGAATTTTATTAGACTTTTTAAATAATTTTATAGTATTTATTACTAAGTTTTGTGCTTAAAGAGAACTCATATATATATATATATATATATATATATATATATATATATATATATATTTTACGGATTTTGAAGAAAAATAAAGAAAAAGGTTAATTAAAAAATATACCCTTCAGCGGGTCGAACCGGTCGAATTCGAAATTATACGCAGCGTGTGGGAATCGAACGCGTGACCTCTCATATACGTGCACGCAGCTCTACCAACTGAGCTACGTGTCTAACCCAGAATATATCTGTTTTTAATTACATATATACACATATTAAGTTAAACTATATTCTTATTTTATTTAAAAAGATTTGGTAATTTCATAAACATGTAACTGACCGGACTCGAACCCGCGACCTGAGCTTCGTGTTACACACAGCCCGACCAATTGGGCTGTTTGACTAACCCGGAGTATATATGATTTTTATTAAATTTATATACTTACTGAAAGTTAATATATATAAGTATTAAAAGGGTTGGTATATTGTAGGAAATCGGAACCGTGTGTGAGACTCGAACCAGCGACCATATGTTTCAAATGCACACAGTCCACCACTGGACTATGTGTCACACCCGGTGTATTTTCCGGTTTTAAATTCATATAAACACAGGTCTGTTCCATCTTCTTCGTTTAAAAACACAGAATGTTAGAACCCGATTTATATGTGATGTTTAACAATCTAATCTATAACCTACTACAGACGAGATTTAAAATTAATCAATGAAAATGAAATGAGTATAAGATATACCAATCAGAGATGGTTTTCCTGATCTCCGGCGAAGTTTTCCGGTGACAAGTACTTTTCCGGCGAGTGTTAATTCGAAGCAGAGAGCGTTCTGAGCGTTTAGAGAGTTTGCTTGTGAGAGTGAGCGAGTTCTACAAGGTTCAAGGATCGCTATTTATAGGCAAAAGCTTGTTTGAGTTTAAGTTTCGGTTTCAACTGTTTCGGTCAAGGAATTTAATCCATGATGATTACATAATTGAATTGATCATTATTGGCCCATTGATTGAGTCTAGCATATGATTTGGGAAACGTTTCTTTAGTTTAATTCGTAAACGAAACGAAGATTTTGATGATTGATGAAGATGGCAGCCGTTACTGGGCGGGTGTTCTTGAACTAAATTTCAAATATTGTTTTGGTACAAATAGAATTCGGTTTGGGATTATAGCAGATGTGTGTGTGTGTAGTGCAGTGGTGTGATGGGTGTCTGATTTGGGTGGAGACCCGGGTTCGATACCCGCGGTCCATACCCCTTTTCCTATTTTAATTTTTATTATTTAATTTATGTTATTATTATTTAAACTTTATTATTTACTTAAACTTTATTATTTAAACTTTATTATTATTATTATTTATTACTTAATAAAGGTATAACAAGATTTCAATGCTTAACATAAATGCGTCACGATCATCATAACTTGCATTACAAAATGGAGCGGTTTTAGAACCCGTTTTACGAAAAATGTTACAGTATCCCCTACTTTTAGAAATTTCATCCGGAAATTTAAGTATTGATAGGTTTGACTTGGAAGAGGTGAGGGTATTTTTCGCGTATTGAGTCTTCGCGTTCCCAAGTAAACTCAGGTCCTCGTTTTAACTCCAAACGCACCATGGCTATCAGAATTCCACTTTGTCTTCAACGTTTCTCACCGACGTCCATAATTTCTATAGGTCGTTCTACAAAATGCACCGACTCATCAATCTGAATATCTTCCAACGGTATATAGAGGTTTTCATCGACAAGGCACTGACAATCGGCACTTACGACTGTATAGTGCTTCAAAAGGATCTATAAGATGCTAGAGTGATAGCTGAGAATTCGACCAATGGTAGATTGGCATCCTAATTTCCCTTGAAGTTGATAACGCATGATCATAACATGCCTTCAGGAGTCTGAATTGTACGCTCAGATTAACCATCAGTTTGAGGATGAAAAGCGGTACTGAGGTCTAATCAAGTGCCTAACACTGATTGTACAGCTTGCCATGTGCGTGAAGTGAAACGCCCATCTCGAACCGAGATGATGCTAAGGATATACATAATCAGGTGAGTGTGAATTTTTTTGATTTTTATTGAGGCGGTAACGTTCCTAGTAAGGGTTGAATTCCCTGCTACAGGAATCGCTTTTTGATGCCTGAGGTGTAGAAGTGAAAAGCGTTGTGACACGGAGATGACTAACTGGATATGGTTTCATGATAGAAGGGTTTTGAGAAAATAGAAGCGTCAAAATGGTAAGGTTACATCACAAAACGGAGTCATCAACTACATCGTTATCCAAATTGAGATTGACACTACATACATGAAACTTCCCATAACCATCTAACAATGCTTTTGATCACTTGACAAGAACACTTATATATAGGAAGTACCTATGGCGTATCCACCATATCCTTGTCAAATTTTCATTGGCCTTGTTATTAAGTCATGATTAGCTCTATGTGACTCGTCCTAAAATCTAACAAACATAAACAAACACAACTGCTAGTGCTTTGAGTCTCGAATCCGAGGAAAGCGAGACTGAATAACGGCGGTACCTCCCTCGTGTGTTATGAGGAAGGGTTAATCTATGAAAAAGTGAGACATGACCCAACTTCCCTAAATGATGAGACGGGGTTCGTCGTGATGTATGATAACATGAAATTTAATCGATGAATAGAGATATGTATGAAACAAATTGACATAGCGTGATATAAATTGCGTTAATGGAATTAATATGAAATAATAAAATCTTGAAACATTAATACCCAAATTGTAAACAATGTAACTTGAATAGTCAAAACAAGAAATGGAATTTATTTAAGCTTGGATTGGGAATAAACACTTGGATTGGGAATAAAATAAACAGAGGGAGCAAAGTCTTGAGTCTTCATGATGGGAGAAAGGCTAGTTAGGTTGTTCGTTCGCACCGTCGTTGACCTCAACTGGGTTTGCGTTGATGTTGTAGTCTCTCCCTCTTGCTGGTGGGGGTGCTGGGTTTTCCTGGTTCGCTTGGTTAACTGGTGTTTGCTTGGGTTTGAGTGTTAATGATGTTAACCATCCTAGGGAACGTGTTTTTGAAGTGGGTAGAGTCACCACAATTAAAGCAAGCTCGAACATATGGAACCATGGGATGATGAGGTTGTTGATAGGGTTGGGTCATATTTTGGGCAGGTAGTGGAGCTTGGTTTTGGGGAGTACGACATGTGTTACTCAAATGACTATAACGCCCATAATTTGCACACAGTCGGCAAGGTAAGGTGGGTTGATGGTGATAATGACAGGTGTTGCATTGAGGGTGGGGACCAGTGTAGGGTTTCTTGTTTGGGTATGCTGAGTTGGGTACCACTTGGGTGATTGGGATGGCTTGGAGGGGTACGGCTTGTGGTGTTGGTTGACTGGTTTGAGTGATAACAAAAATTTTTCCGTTTCGCTTTCTCTTGGAGTGAATTAGGAAGAGGATTCGGCTTGTGTTGGGTTGGAGTTTCGGTTGATGTTTTGCTACTTGCATCCTGCTTCTTCTCGTCCTTGAAATCCCCATTCCTGATGTGGTTTTCGGTGAGCTTAGTAGCTAGCTCCATTGCTGCTTCCAAAGTTGCAGGCACGGTACTCATCACAGAATCCTGAATCATCGAAGGAAGACCCCGATTGTAATGTTCAATCAAACGGTAAAGAGGAGTAATTAGATTCGGAACCATTTGATTCAACTCAAGAAACCTTTTGTTGTAGGTTATATGGTCTCCGTCGTTTTGTTTTAGGAAGTAGAACTCATCTTCCAGCTTCTTAATTTTGCTTCTTGGGCAGAAGCGTCTTGTCATGAGTTCTTAAAGTTGTTCCCAAGTCAGTGCTATAGCGGCTTCAGCGCCTCTTCTGCCTTTTTCGGCATTCCACCAAGTTAATGCTACCCCAAATAGACGGCCAGTAGCATAATGAACCTTATGGTCGTTGGGGCAGTCACAATTGAGAAAAGTACTCTCCATTTCTTCAAACCACCGAAGGAGAGCAGTGACCCCTTCAGTTCCCTCGTATTTTGGAGGGTCACATGAGTTGAAGTGCTTGTAAGTGCACTTGGTAATGTTTGTGGGAGGGTTGGCTGTATTTTGTTCCCCTTGGTTGATTGGGTTGACAGGGTTAGCGGCGAGAGCTTGTTGGACTTGAATTATGATATCTGGAATCACAGCGGCCATTTGTTGGACAATTTGAGCAGCCATGCGCTCGCCGGATTTTCCTGATCTCCTACCTCTACGAGAGTGCCTAGAATACATCTACAGGAAATGCGTAACGAGATTATGAGTTTGGCGTATAGGTGTCATGTGTCGCATTTAGAAATTAACATCTACAAAACAAATGAGAAAAATAAATTCACTACATCCATAGGATGTCTTGGGCCTTGCTCATGTTTGGGCCTCCATATGCCACCCATACTTGGCCTAGGTAGTCATGTGGGCCCCATGACTACTGGACTTTGTAGGGTTCACATTGGTTTTGACATGTTAACACTTGCACCACCCGAATGAAAATCGTAAAATATGATTGCGAAATATAAAATCGAAAGGTGTCCTGGTGTAGACACTGTGACAACTCAAAGTGGGGTTAGTTCACACCACGTTTGTGTGGCATGCTTTGGCCTAATAGGTTCTTCATTAGTCCCCAGGTAGGCAAACTGGTCCGTTATATTGGATTTATACGAATGCCAATCCTAGACAGGACGTTTTGATTATCGATACTTGTACCCTTCTAGTTACTACATGCCCATCGTAGAACTCACTTTGATGAGATTTGAAAAATGAAAACATCACAAAATTTTGAGAAAGGAAGCATGGGAAATGTTCAAATATGTGAAAATTGAGTCGTGCGTGATGCGTGTATATGTAAGCATGTTATGTTAACAATATGTATATCACTTGAATATCACACAAAATCATACAGTAGTGAGAGTGCTTGCATACATTTGTGTGTGAGATAAATGTAAAACAAGTAAATATCATGAGTTTGCATGTAACCAATTAATACGTAAGCAATTGAAATCTAATCGACTATAGTATAGGCTCTAAGGGTCTAATAACCTATCATATATCCCTATAGTCAAAAGCTCTGATACCAATCTGTCATACCCTGACCCGCAGCGGATATGGTAGTCGGGGCATGATTGGGTTTTCATCAAAGCTCATGACATTTACTATAATAAAGTTTCATATTTATTATTCCAAATTAAAGGGGAAAATTCCAACAAACAAATAAACCATACAAGCACAAAATGTTCTAAACATGACATTCAAATAATGCTTTATTTATCTTCTAAGGCCCAATCCTATGTGTTCCTTGTTTCAACCTGTTCACCTGTATCATGTGTAAAAATAGAGGTTTGGGTCAACAAAAGTTGGCCAGTGAATCCCGTTTAAACATTTGAAAGAAATGATATTTTGATTAATTTAATAAAAATGTGCATAAACCAAATATGAGCAAATATATATGTAAACTATCCACAAACCACATAAACATCTAGCAATGTACACATGAGCATGATAAATGATGAGCTGTGAGATCAAGACTCAATCAAACGGAGCCGATCTAATTAGGCAACGCGATGCTCTAATCGTATGAAACAGGGAACTGATGGGCCTAATGTGAAAACTTGGCTGAAATGAGAAAGTATAACCACAAATAACAATAATCCAAATATCACATAGCACGTTAGTTCATATAATGGTAGTAGCGCAAGTGTTTAAAATAAAAGATATAAATAAACGACACATGATACACCCCAAAACATGAATAAAAAAGGGAAAGTTTGTATGAATACACTCACAGTGGGTGCATTCTTGATTTGATAACGAGCGCGCACGATTTAAGATTCCAACCGACGAGAAAACTAACCTAAATGTTCAAGTAATAATTCGGTAAATATATTTCTTTTATTTTAAATTAGTAATTTTATTTAAAGAATTTTATTAGACTTTTTAAAACATTTTATAGTATTTATTACTAAGTTTTGTGCTTAAAGAGAACTCATATATATATATATATATATATATATATATATATATATATATATATATATATATATATATATATATATATATATATTACGGATTTTGGAGAAAAATAAAGAAAAAGGTTGATTAAAAAAATATACCCTTCAGCGGGTCGAACCGGTCGAATTCGGAATTATACGCAGCGTGTGGGACTCGAACGCGTGACCTCTCGTATACGTGCACGCAGCTCTACCAACTGAGCTACGTGTCTAACCCGAAATATATCCGTTGTTAATTACATATATACATATATTAAGTTAAACTATATTCTGCTTTTATTTAAAAAGATCTGATAATTTCATAAACATGTAACCGACCGGACTAGAACCCGCGACCTGAGCTTCGTGTTGCACACAGCCCGACCAATTGGGTTGTTTGACTAACCCGGAGTATATATGATTTTTATTAAATTTATACACTTACTGAAAGTTAATGTATATAAGTATTAAAAAGGGTTGGTATATTGTAGGAAATCGGAACCGTGTGTGAGACTCGAACCGGCGACCATATGTTTCAAATGCACACAGTCCACCACTGGACTGTGTGTCTAACCCGGTGTATTTACTGATTTTAAATTCATATAAACACAAGGTCTGTTCCATCTTCTTCGTTTAAAAACACAGAATGTTAGAACCCGATTTATTTGTGATGTTTAACAATCTAATCTATAACCTACTACAAACGAGATTTAAAATTAATCAATGAAAATGAAATGAGTATAAGATATACCAATCAGAGATGGTTTTCCTGATCTCCGGCGAAGTTTTCCGGTGACAAGTACTTTTCCGGCGAGTGTTAATTCGAAGCAGAGAGCGTTCTGAGCGTTTAGAGAGTTTGCTTGTGAGAGTGAGCGAGTTCTACAAGGTTCAAGGATCGCTATTTATAGGCAAAAGCTTGTTTGAGTTTAAGTTTCGGTTTCAACTGTTTCGGTCAAGGAATTTAATTTATGTTATTATTATTTACTTAAACTTTATTATTTAATTTATGTTATTATTATTTAAACTTTATTATTTACTTAAACTTTATTATTATTATTATTTATTACTTAATACTAATAACAAGATTTCAATGCTTAACATAAATGCGCAACGATCATCATAACTTGCATTACAAAACGGAGCGGGTTTTAGAACCCGTTTTATGAAAAATGTTACATTGAATTCAACGGTTAGAATATTCAAGCCAAGAGCAACGGATTTAGAAGATACCACATTCACCTCCTTCACAATGTCAAGTAAGTATTCATGTATAATGAAATGTTTATAAAATAAAATAAAACTAAAGGATCACAAATACTTATCTTTATGTTGGTTGAATAGGTGCTCCTAGGTCCATATCCAAATCTGTCTAAAAATTTGATCTTGGCAACATCGATATCACGATCTCCCCTGTTCAATCAAGAGAGAGTTGGCCAAAGGCCAAAGCCAACCAAAGCCAAAGACGATGACCACCCGAGCTAAGGCAGGATCCAAGAGGAAGAAGCCGAGTGAGCCTGAGGAGGACAACCTCCAAGTTGAATGACAAGTCCATGAGTTCATCACCGAGGTACGGATCCTTGATGCTTAAAACTAGTCTCGTCTTTTATTAAGGATCCACGATCCTGATTATCCTGTCTTGCAATTTGCATAAGTTTGTCCGCATCCAGGTCAACTAGGTTAAATGCCTAGCTGATGCCGAAGAGAACTTGGCCAACCTTCGCTCCATTGCCGCTGCTAAGGACAAGAAGATCTCCATGCTTGAGAAAGAAAAGACAGGCTTAGAAGAGCAACTGCTGAATACCAAAGTTGGGATACACGAAGCCGAAATTGAGGCTACTGAAAAGGCCGAAGTCTCTGCTGCACGTGCTATCCTGCAAGCAAGGATCAAGTTAGTCCAAGAGGCTATGGATCCTATGTTTAACTGGTCTGCCTGGGATGTTGCTGGATGGAAGCACACTCTGCTATACCTGGGCAGTGCGGCTGAGGTGAAATAGGTGATGGCTTTGGAAGTAGGACCAAGCGGGGTGAAGGATCCTAAGGATGGTAGTGAAGAAAGTGCAGCTGAAGGTGGTGCTGTAGAAGTGGGCAATCAAGGATGATATAGATGAGGCCTGAACCCACTTTTTTACGATATTTGGTTTGGTTTTTTGGTTTATGATGGTTTGATTCTAAACAAATGTGGTCTGTAACTCTAAACAATAGTTTCTTTAGGTTAGGATCTCTGATCCTTCAGACAATAGAGGGTGGCAAAGGTGGATGTGTCCTTTTTTTTGTAGAGGATGAAGCCTTTACACCCCTCCCCTTTATTTTCCTGCATCTTAAGAACAATTAGTATGGACACCCTTTATCAACCCAAGTGGACGGGCAACGCTTTGCTTGTAGAAACTTGGGTTGATAATTTTGTTAATCGTATAATGGGGTTTTAATAAAATTTACAACCTTTTGCCTACATCTTGTGTTGTATTTTGTTATGATATGTTTATGTTTATCATTAGCTTTATTTTACAAAACTTAGAGAATTTTGGATTGTCAAAAATATACCAATTCTCTATCACAACAACTCTAGAAAATATGAGAAGTTATATGACCAAGGATCATATATCCTTAATTGAAAGGTCTAGGGTGTAACCAATGATGCAAATAAAATAAGGATAAAACGTACTAGAGAATCCAAGTTAGGATTCTATATCCTTAAGATTTACAATTGCATAAATAGACCAAAGAAATCAGTTAAAGTTTAAGGATCCAGGATCCTTATTTGCAAACCTTTAAAGCTTCAAGAACATGTAAAAAAATCTTTGAACTAAGCTAAATATCCTGGGGATAAACCCATCATAACTGGGGACAAGCCCAAACTTGGGGTCTGGACCGAACTGGGGACAAGCCCAACGTAAGTGACATGAAAATGCCAAAACCTTAGCTAACGTGAACACGTTATAAACCTTTAGATAACGGATGTATGGTACGTCTACCGTCATACTTAAGATCCTACATATGGCCAACAACAATGAAATTGTCACCACTAAGCGTGTACTTGTCCCATTGCCTCGAACCATACTTGAATAAACGTGCGCTATTGGCGGGGTGTCAAAACCCAATTCGTGTGAAAGGTGAAAACCTTTAAACCTTAAAAGGTATAAGATACCTTAAAAGTGGGAGAGAGGTAGCCAACCCCTTAATCCTCTGTGATAAAGTGTCAAAAACTCTTCAAAATCTTAAAACTTGATAAAAATGGACATTAAATGTTTAACATCCTTAATGAATAATAAGTATAAAATGAAAGAGAGTAAAAGCAAGATGTTACCAAAGTAAGGATCATATATCGTTTGAGGATCCTTGATCCTAGGTCAGAATACTTGAGTCTCTAAGGATCCTCGATCCTTCTTACATGTAGTATTTTTTTCAGATGAACAACATTCCAAGCTCTTGGTGCTAATTTACGATCAGCTGGTTTGTAGTGTTCTGAAATACTTTCCTTAGCACCAAATCACCAACTTGAAATCTTCTGATCCTGACATTCTTGTTGTATGCTCCAGCCATTCTTTGTTGATAGCTAGTTATCCTTATTCTTGCCAAATCTCTGAGCTCATCCACAGTAACCAGGTCTTGGGTCATGTTTTCAGCATTTGTTTCAGGATCACGAACGCTTGCCTGGCTGTAGGAACCACCATCTCAGTAGGGATCACTGCCTCAGTTCCAAAGACTAGGAGGAATGAGTCTTGCCTGTGGCATTCTTTGGAGTTGTCCTATCTGCCCACAGGACATATGGTAGCTCTTCAGCCCACTTTCCTTTCTTGGATCCTAGTTTCTTCTTCAAGTTGTTGATGATGATCTTGTTGCTTGATTCTGCTTGACCATTGCTTGTGGGTGGACTACTGTTGATGTTATCATCTTGATCCCCCCAACTGTCATAAAAGTTAGTAGTTCTACTCCTAATATACTGGGATCCATTATCACATATAATTTTAGAAGTAATTCCAAATTTGGTTCTCTTAATGAAGGACATGACTTCTTTTTCCCTGACTTGAACAAAAGCTTCTGCTTCTATCCATTTAGAGAAGTAGTCTGTCATGTCTAGCATAAATACTTTTCCTCCAGGTGCTTTTGGGAGTTTGCCTACTATATCCCTCCCCTATTTCATGAATGGCCAAGAGGAAATTATTGGATATATAAGGCTCTGCTGGTTGATGTAGGATGTTGCTATATCTTTAGCGAGCATCACATCTCCGTGCGTATTCTACAGTATCCTTCTTCATTGTAGGCCAGTAGTAACCTGATCCGAGGATCCTTGAGAATAATGCTCTGCCTCCAGTGTGATTTCCATAGTCTCCTTCATGAAAATCCTTCAATACTTCTTGAATTTCTGGATCCTCAATACGCCGCAAATAGGGACCTGCAAGAGATCTCTTATACAACATGTTATTTAATATAGTGAATTGAGATATCTTAATCCTGAAGGCTCTTGGATTCTCTCCCTATGGGAATTTCCCCACTCTCAATATACTTAAAAATTGGAAGGATCCATGATCCTGAATTTGACTACACATCATCACTAGGTACAATTGCAGTATCCATCACTATCTTCATTACTTCATTTTCCTCAATTGCAGGGGTAAGAATATGGATGATAGGTATCCTCACTTCCTCTTATATTTTCAAGGATGATCCTAGGTTTGCTAAGGCATCTGCCTCTACATTCTCATCTTTAGGCACATGTGTTAAGCTGAAAAAATCAAAAGAATCTGCCAGTTTCCTGACTATTTCTAAATATTTGATTAGTTTTTCTCCTTTGACAATATATGAGCCATTAAAATGGTTAACAATTAGCAATGAATCTATATACACTTGAAGATACCTGATCCTCATTTGCTTAGCTTATTGCAAACCTACTATTAAGGCCTCATATTCTGCTTCATTGTTAGTAGTTTGAAATTCACATGTAATGGATTGGGGTATTATGTCCCCCTGTGGAGATTTTAGTAGTATGCCTAGTCTAGTTCCTTTGACATTTGAGGCTCTATCCATTAAGAGTGTCCAAGGATCATTGGTCTCCTCAAGTTGTTGAACCTCTAGTTCAGCTTCTCTTTGTAGATCACTACTGAAATCAGCCACAAAATCAGATAAAGCTTGAGACTTGATGGCAGTCCTAGGTTCATACTTAGTGTCATATGCACTAAGCTTGACTGCCCACTTTGCCATTCTACCTGACATTTCAGGTTTCATGAGAAAATTCTTAATAGGAACGTTAGTTTTAACAATAATAGTATGTGTTCCAAAATAATGCCTAAGTTTAGTGGAAGCCATAATTAAAGCAAGAATTAATTTCTCTAAATGAGAAAACTTGGCTTCAACATCAAGAAGGCTTTTACTTACATAGTATACTGGATTTTGTTGGCCTTCATGATCCTTAACTAACATCACACTTACTGCTTTACCTGAAATAGCTAAGTACAAGGATAATGGCTCACCATCTCCGGGTTGGCGCTGAGCATAGATAATCCTTGAGAGCTTTGAGTGTTGCTTCATGCTTCTCAGTCCACTCAAATTTCTTATTCTTCCTTAGTATGTCATAAAAATCCTTACACTCTCTCTGAAGATTTTAAGATGAACCTATTTAAGGCTGCAATCCTTCCTGTTAGTCTCTGTACATCCTTTGTATTGGTTGAAGACTTGATGTTCACAATTGCTTTTATCTGTTCAGGACTAGCTTCAATCCCCCTTTTGGTCACCATGTATCCTAGGATATTTCCAGCTTTGACACCAAAATGTCACTTCAGAGGATTTAGCTTCATGTTGTATTGGTCAAGGATGTTAAACGCCACTTCAAGATCCTTAAGATGATCCTTGAGAGCTGGCGTGAGCATAGATAATCCTTGAGAGCTTTGAGTGTTGCTTTATGCTTCTCAGTTCACTCAAATTTCTTATTCTTCCTTAGTATGTCATAAAAATCCTTACACTTCTCTGAAGATTTTGAGATGAACCTATTTAAGGCTGCAATCCTTTCTATTAGCCTCTGTACATCCTTTGCATTGGTTGGAGACTTGATGTTCATAGTTGCTTTTATCTGTTCAGGACTAGCTTCAATCCCCCTTTTGGTCACCATATATCCTAGGAATTTTCCAGCTTTGACACCAAAATGACACTTCGGAGGATTTAGCTTCATGTTGTATTGGTCAAGCATATTAAATGCCACTTCAAGATCCTTAAGATAATCTTCTGCTTTCTTGGACTTGACCACCATGTCATCAATGTAGACGTCCATAGTGTCTCCAGGTAGTTCTTTGAACATCATATTCACCAGTCTTTGGTAAGTGGCACCTACATTTCTCAATCCAAAAGGCATAGCAATATAACTGTATATGCTAGTGGGAGTCATGAATACTGTATCCTCTTGATCAGATGGTTCCATCTGAATTTGTTGAAATCCAGATGAAGCATCCATAAAAGTAAGCAATTCATGGCCCGCTGTTGCATCCACCATGGAGTCAATGTGTGGAAGTGGGAAAGGATCTTTGGGACATGCTTTATTTAAATCAGTAAAGTCAACACATACTCTTCACTTTCCGTTTTTCTTTTGGACAACCACCACATTGGCTAACCATTTTGGATACTTGACTTCCTTAATCATACCTGCCTTCAAGAGTTTGTCCACTTCTTCTTGGATAATGACATTCCTTTCAGGTGCAAACTTTCTTCTCTTTTGATGGATAGGCCTGAAAGATTTATCAATACCAAATTTATGAGTAATAATGTCTTTAGAGATGCCTGTCATATCTTCATGCTTCCAAGAGAAGGTATACTTTCTTCTCTTTAAGAAGGATACCAGATCCTGCTCTACACTGTCAAGGATCTGGGATCCTATTAAAACTTTGGATTCAGGATCCTCAGGGTCCAGTATTATATCCTTGATGTCCTGCTCCCTTGCCTCCATGACATCAATTGGAGGATACTTCAATTGCTACGCTACCCTCGGTTTCGAAGCTGGCTTCATTGAAGAGGTGTAACAGTTCTTTGCCTCTTGTTGATCACTTTCTATTTTCACCACTCCCCAGCTTCACACATTGATGATATGTTGAAGGAAAAACTTTCATATCATGTATCCAGGGCCTGCCAAGGATCAAATTGCAACAGGACAAACAGTCAATGACACAGAATTTTCATACAGAGTTTACCCCCTAAATGTAGATTGGGTGTTTGATGTCCCCCAGCGTGTTCTTTGTCTCACCACTGAATCCTACAAGGACTGATGATCTCGGAACTAGTTTTGATTACGGAATGTTCATCGTTTTGAGGACATCTAGTTGAATAATGTTCACGGAGCTCCCTCCATCGATAAGGATCTTGCGAACAAAGTGGTTAGATATAAATAAAGTAATGACTAAGCCATCATGATGAGGATACTGGATATCAACACGGTCTCTCATCAAAGGATATGATTATCTGTTGAGTCAAAGTGGAGGTTCGGACATGCCTGTTTCTATAATCCAGCTTAGTCTCCTTAGCATGCCTCTTCACTGCAGAGAACGAGGTTTCACATATATGGGAGCCTCCGGAAATGAAGTTGATGATTTGAGCATCTGCAGGTGGTGCAGGAGCTCTTTCTGGCACTTTTTCAGGATCCTGGATCCTTGATCTCTTCCTTTTGAGCAGCTCTTTCAAGTGACCTTGAGAAGGAGGTAACCTATCTCCTTTCTGAGTGCAATGCATTTTTCGGTAAGGTGGCCAAAGTCTTCGTGGTATGCGCACCACTTTGATATCCTTGTAGGATGTAGACTTTTCATTTTTCTTGGGCCATATAGCTTTCTCTCCTAGATTCTACAAAGCAAGCATCAATTCACTATTATCAACAGAAAAACAATATTCAGATATATGAGGATATTCTTCCTCATCTTCTTCTTGTTCAACTGAATGAACATTTTGATTGTCATACTTGGAGTATTGTTTGGACCAATTGTTCTTGTAGAAGGATCCTTGCTTCTCCTGTTTAGATGATCCAGATAATCTGTCATGGATCCTTTTATCATCCTCTAGTTGGATGAACCTTAGGGCCCTGTTCCTTACTTCATCTAAGTTTCTGCAAGGTGTCATAACAAGATCATCATAGAAAGGAGAATCTTTTTGTAATCCCATCTTAAATGCTTCTATAGCAGTGGCAATGTCTAAGTTTGGGATTTCTAAGGATTCTCTACCAAATTTAGTAACATAATCTCTAAGTGATCCATCACGAGCTTGGGTGATCCTATATAAATCACTAGTTAACCTTTCAAAGGTTCTACTACAAGAAAACTGATTATTGAATAAGTTCACTAAGTGTGAAAATGAAGTTCTAGAATAGGGAGGAAGACTTAGCAGCCATTTTAGTGCTGATCCAATGAGTGTGGATCCAACGCCCTTGCATAAACAAGCTTCTTTCAATCTTTTAGGGATGGGTTTGATCTCCATCCTTTCTCTGTACTAAGCCACATGTTCTTCTGGATCAGTGGTACCGTCGTACAACTTCATATTGGTGGTTTGGAAACGCTTTGGTATCTCATCATTCATATGGGAAGTGCGAGGCGAGATATTCTGTGACTTCCATCTAGAATCTCAGGAATGGGTTTAACCACTCTTGGGACATTGGATATCATGTCCTTGAGTTTCTACAACTCCCTGGTCATGGCTTGGTTGATCCCTGCATCCTGCATGTATCAAGAATTAGTATCCATAAAGGTGTTATGGAAATTATAACCTCCAGTTTGGTTTGAGGGTGGCATTTCAGAAGTGTATTGAAGATAAGTCATGTCTGCTGTCACAGTAAAGCTTGAAGAAGTGATGGTTTGCATTGGGATGAAGTCTCCATCATGGACTTCAAAGTTTCTAAGTGGTTGACTCCTCGAGGATCCTTGATCCTGATAAATGTTGGATCTAGGATAAGTTGATACTGAAGGTCTGGTTTAGTAATCTATGGATCCTTGAACCCAAGCTGAGGATCCTCGAGGTTCAAAGTAGGATCGTTGAGGTTGAGCCATCTCCAGTGATGCTTGCCGAAGGATAGAGGATCCTTGAGGGTGAAAGTAGGATCCTTGAGGCAGAGTCATTGCTAGTGATCCATGCTGAAGATTTGAGGATCCTAGAGGTTGGATAGTGGGTCCTCTAGATGCTGGATCGTTGATGATGGAGTAGAAAAATCCAATGACCTAGGCATCAATGGAGACTGATCTTCTGCCGGTCTCTTCTGCTTCTTGATCTCATCAATTTCGCAAAGGATCTTCTAGTTGGTTTTGTCATGTTGCTCAATGTAGCTTTTGATCTGCGAAAACAAAACAGAAACATCACTGTTTGTAGTATTAGAGGAAGAAACAGCATAGGTTTTTGATCCTGTGAAGACAGATGATGTCTTCTTCTGAGCATTTTCGGCATTCTTCTGGAATGCAAGGGGAATGGGAGGCAAAGGCATAGTGGTTTGAGATGAGGTAACTGTCGGCATGGCACTTGAAGCAGCTTTTCTCTGAGAGGCCTTGAAGTCGATGGAAATGAATGAAAGTTTAGAATTGAAGCACCACTTGCCCCACGGTGGGCGCCAAATTGTTATGGTCAAAAACTAGTTTAAGGATAATGTAACGAAATTTGAATGTGAGGTAGAGTGCTAATATGTATAAACAATTAAGTGATCAAGTATAATGCAATAATGACAATGAACACCAATATTTAAACGAGGAAAAAGCCCTTGATCCTTGATAGATCTCCGGCACAAAGTAAATAATGATCTTTGTGAACTTCGGAAATCTGTGAGCTCAATACAATGTTGACTAGTGTGTAGTTTACGAGAGAGAGTATTTGAGAGTTGTGTGTACAAGTGTTCTGTTGTGATATATCTAAAATGAGCTCACAATTACCTTATAAAAAATGGAAACTAATACGTAACAAACAATGCGAAAATGATGCAAGTATCCCACGTTCTCCATAACGGCTACATGCTTCCAAATTCGTGCGAATAAAGAGCATATTCCCCGAAATACTAGCATTGACCAAGTCTAATTCGTTATGTACCTGCGTATACAAGTTTAAACAAAGGATATAATTGTTAGTTAATGTAAACAATAATAAGGATCTATGATCCTCAGACTTCCTACACCATCTGTTAAGGATTAGTGATCCAGACCAATCTAAGGATATGTAATCCATAGTATTAAAGATTAACCGCTAACATATATATAACACGATATTAAAATTACCGATATCCCACTTCTAGGTCCCCTAGTCCGTATGGATCTTCACAGAATCGCCTATCTAATCTAGAGTGCGGAATCCCTAGATCAGATTTCACAGAAAACAAGAAGACGAACACGATTACTTTCAAACTATCTTCTATTGATTATCTAACACAAAGTGTTTACAATAAATTCAAGACTCTCTCTCTAAACCAGCAACCAGCAGAACCAGCAACAGAAACAACAACCTAAACCCTAATGCAAACCTCCCTTTATATAGAGATAGGTTATGCAACTGGGCTAGGGTTTCCTACATGGACTGCTAATGGGTCTAAAGCCCAATTCGCTTCCCATGTGCTATTTAGTGTCTAGTTCAGCCCAATTACTTCTAATTAACTATTACAAAACTAAACCTGCTAACCGTTTATCATTTTACTAATTACAAGATATACAAAGACCAAATCTAAGCTGTTGTCACAAATATGCACCAACAAACTCCCCCTTGACAATAGCTTCATAAAATAACTTAGTCTTCAGTCTTCTTGCAATCTTTAACATCTTTGAAAAACGTTGGTCTTTGGATAGTTTCAGCTTTAATAGCTTCTGTCAGCAACAGACTCCCCCTAAGCTGATGTATCCAATCACCAAATCTTCTAAATCGTTAGCGTTTGAGGAAACTCCAGTTTAGCCCTTGCATAACAATCTTCAAAGCAATGTAGAAAGGAGGTTCTACCATGCATCCAAGCAAACTCCTCTTCACCAAACTTCTCAGCAACGCACCGTTACAATCTGTATACTATAAAACAAACATCTCGAGAAACAATAAGAATTTTTCAACACAAGTTGACAAATTATTATTATGCAAGAGATAGTCAAACTATATCACAGATTAAGCACTTCTCAATTCAAACCACATACTCAAAATTTTTAAAGTCCATGAACCTGCAAGATCTGAAATTTTGAATTCAGCTTCTGACACCGTCTTCCCCTATCGGTAACAACTCCTCCATGAACAACCGATATCCGTACATTAAGAATTTACAAGAAAATGAAATATTTTTGGATTTTACTATTTTCTGAAAGCAAATAAAGAACAAAATAATAAACACTCTATTTTTGTGAGTATCACTGGTAAGAAGATCATATGAGCAACATCAAACTGTTTTCACACTATTTGATAATTCTATATGCAATATTCATGAAAACAGTTCAAGACGATTACCAGTATTGTTTATTCACTTAAAGAAAATACATGAACATTTCAAGTACATTACCTAGTAATATGTGTAGATAATTTATACTGATATACTAGTGTGTCCCACTTAAGGACATACCCCCACGATCAAGGTATGCACAAAAATTCATCGTAGTAGGTGAGTATACCGAAATTCATCCTTTATGATTTACAACATTAGATAATTGGTGATAAAGTCAGTACTTCCATACAGCAGAGACCAATATCCAATGAGGGTTATGGAAAATACCAAATTTTGGTATGAATAATGCAATTTACACATTTGAATGACTCTCTAGGATAGCTTCTTCAATTTTAGGATTTGGCATTTTAGCTCTTTTAAGATATCCTGGTTGTGCCTAGGTCAGCATATATCTGGATGCAGCAGAATGACAACCTTGATATCCCGGATGAAATAACGATATAAAGACCTAAAACATCAGATTTTAGCAATCTATCAATGCAAGATTTAAGGTTATAAAACCATACTCCACTGATTTGTTACCCACTCATACACTTTATATCACCAAGGTAAGTTGATTATTTCATGTCTTTTGCCTACTGGTACATCATATGATGAAACTGCTATCACACATGAGCAATTTAGTTGTAAATATGAGTGTGACAGTCTAACTTGCTGATGTACTGTCATTTCTTCTTTTTTACACAGTGAAAACTCATTTTTGATTTTTCTATTTTTTATGTTTTTGATTTTTGAAAAGCAGTAAATTAGATAACAAATATTGTTATGGAAAAAATGATTATTCAGGATTCCTCATCCCGCTGAGTTCCACTAAATGTTCAAAACGAGCCCTGTCAAATGCTTTTGTGTAAAGATCTGCCAGGTTATCAAGTGTGTCGACTCAATGCAGTACAATTAATTTCTTTTAGCATAATCCCGTATAAATGATGACGAATGTCGATATGTTTTGTGCGACTATGTTTTACGGGATTGTTGGTGATTGATATAGTGGCATTATTGTCTATCATAATAGGAGTACGAGTGAAATTCAAATCGTAATCGCGCATGTGCTGTTGGATCCAGAGAACCTGAGAGCAATAGCTACCCGCAGTAATATATTCAGCTTCAACGTTGAGGTGGACACGCAAGAATGCTTCTTGCATTGCCATGACACGAGCCTCCCTCCTAAGAACTGACAACCACCTATGGTAGACTTCCTTGTAGATTTGCATCCTCCAAAGTCCGAATCAATGTAAGCAACAAACTTCAAATCACTAGCAGCTGGATACCATAACCTAAGTTTAGGTTTCCCCTTCAAGTAACGAAGAATCCGCTTCACCGCTTTCATGTGTGACTCTTTTGGATTCGCTTGATATCTGGCAGAAAGACACACTGCAAACATGATGTCGGGTCTTTAAGCAGTCAAGTACATCAGAGAACCAATCATTGCCCTGTATTGAGTTGGATCAACATCATCCACACTCTCATGATCTGGACCAAGGTTGTGATTCTCACAGATAGGTGTATTGAAAGTAGCGCAATCTTCCATTTTGAAACGAGACAAAATGTCATACACATACTTCATCTAATGTATAAACATCCTATCCTTCTTCTGTTCAACTTGTAAACCCAAAAAGTAGGATAGCTCACCCATCGCACTCATCTCAAACTTACTCTTCATTACCTCTTCGAAATCATGACACATGTTCTCATCAGATGACCCAAAAATGATGCCATCTACATATACCTGTACCAACAGAAAGTCTTCCTTCTTCCTTTTAATGAAAAGTGTACTATCAATCTGATCTCTTTCAAAACCATGTTTTAAGAAATGTGCTGACAGTGTCTCATACCACACCCTAGGTGCCTGATGCAATCCATACAATGCCTTATCAAGTCGATAGACTCGATCTGGATAGTCTGGATCAGTAAACCCATCTGGTTGTGAGACATACACCACTTCTTGGACTTTCCCGTAAAGAAACACACTCTTCACGTCAAGTTGGTAAACTTTGAAGCCCTTGAATGAAGCAAAAGCTAGGAACAACCAAATTGCTTCCAACCTTGCTACTGGTGCAAACACTTCATTGTAATCAGTCCCCTCTTGCTGATTAAACCCTTTCACTACCAACCGAGCCTTATTCCTAATCACGATACCTCGGTGGTCTTTCTTGCACTTGAATACCCACTTAGTGCCAGTTTCCTTCTCTCCTACAGGCAAGTCAACTAGCTCCCAAACTTTCAACTTCTTGAACTGAGCTAGTTCCTCTTGCATAACTTCAACCCAACAATTGTCTTTTAGAGCCATATGCACATTTTTCGGTTCCTCTTGGGCAATAAAGCAGCTATACAAACACTCATGAATCAACCCAGACTTCTGAATCGAAGTAAACAAACAGGAACCTTCGAGCACACCTCTTCTTGTCTGAACACCTGCAGCAGCATCACTAATGATGTTTTCAAATGGATGATCTCTGTTTACACGTGTGGTAGCAATGGTGTCAACAACTAGATTATCTCCCAGATTAGATCCAACCTACCCTGAATGTTAGAATTAGCAAACGGATTAGTGAAGTCCTCCCCCTGAACAGGTTAAGACTCACTATCTTTGGAGTCATCTAGAGCTGCACTGGAAGAAGTTTCTGGAGCATCTGACATCGATATAATCGATCTAGGCATGAAGTCACACTCTCCATCTTCACTGATCACAGATTGAATACGTGAGACTCATCTGCATTGGAAAAATCAGGAATATTAAATGATTTAAAAACACTGTCATAATCATATAATATAGCAGGACCATTCGTTGATTGTTGAGGTGAATAACTAGTGATTTCCATGTTAAACACCACCTTAATTTTACTAGTTTTTAGATTGAAAACCCTTTTATTCGGTGTTCCAGGCATATAGCCTAGAAAGTAACCCTCGTCAGCTACCTCACCGAATTTTTGCTTATCTTTGTTTCGCACAATGGTGCAGGGTAATCCAAATGGTTCAAAGCCTTTTAAGTTTGGTTTTCGGTTAAACAATAATTCGTGACATGTTTTGATAAACCGTTTAACCATCAAAACTTTGTTCAGGACATAACAAGATGTGTTCACAGCTTCTCCCCAGCAGAACTGGAAGCTTTGAATCAGAAAGCATAGTCCTAGCGGCTTCAATCAACGTCATGTTTTTCCTTTCAGCGACTCCATTCTGTTGAGGTGTATAAGGAGCAGAATATTGATGTTCAATTCCCCTGCGAAGACAATAGGGATCCAGAATCTGATTCTTGAACTCCGTGCCATTATCACTCCTTATCCTCTTGATTCGTGCATCATGAACATTTTCCAATTTTGTAGAAAGATCTATAAGCATCTCCGCTTTCTCATCTTTGTACCTAAAAAGAAAACCCATGAATATCGTGAGTAATCATCAGTGAGAACTAAACAATAGTACTTTCCACCTATCCTTACGTTCACCGGACCAAATAGATCCATATGAAGTAATTCATAAGGGGCATCTATGGAATTTACTGGTTTAGACCTGTGAGGTTTCTTATGTTGTTTACACTGTTGACATGGAAGACATTTATCTTCCATGTGAAACCTCTGCATTGGAACCCCTTCCACTAAACCATTTTTAATAATATAGTTCAGTCTTCGGTAGTGGATGTGGGCCATGCGTCTGTGCCACAGAAATGACTCAGCCTCAGATGCTTTCGATAGTAAACACGCCACCACAGTGGAAGGATCCTTAGCACCCATGTCCATGACATAAGTGTCGTTTTTCCTTAGCGCTCTCATCACTATCCAGTCATCTGGTATCACCAAACCAGGTTTCAAAACCAAAGCTTCAGACTTAGTGAAGTGGACCGAGTGACCCTTGTCGCAGACTTGAGACACGCTCATCAGATTATGCTTCAGCTGCTCAACATAGTTCACTTTGTCCAGTGTGATCTTCCCGTTGGTTACTTTTCCTCGACCTGTAATGTGCCCTCCTTTAGCACCTGCAAAATTCACATATCCACCATTTATATTCTCAAACTCAGTCAACAACCTCGCATCCCCCGTCATGTGCCTGGAGCAGCCACTATCAACATACCACAAGTTGATAATCCTCCTTAGCAGCTCCTGCACAAAAACCACCAAATTAGTTAGATTAGGGGACCCAAGCCTTAATGGTCTTGGGTCTTCCAGATTCATCAACCACATGTACATCCATCCAATATCCATCACTCCTACATGAGTCTTGGATCTTAGACTTGTTGATGGAAATGGTTTTTGATTTCCACTAGGTTTGTGATCCTGAGGTTTCCTAACCATGTTTGGACTTTGCGACCTTTGGAAATTATGATTTTGGTTCCATGAATTTTGATGATGATTATTTCTAAAGCCATCGTTATAAAAATTTCGACTACCAACATTCTGGTATCGAGTTTGATATTGACCTTGACTTCTGAAATTATTTGATTGACCGTTAAAGTTATTCATTCGTGGTGAACTACTTCTAGGTCTTTCATATCTGCCTGATGTAGATGTAGGCTGAAATCTTTGTTGATTTCTTTGAAAGTGAGGAACTTGGTGAGTTCCTTTTTCAGCCTTATCTACACCAACAGCAACACTCTGTTGCCTGGTAGCAGATATCTTTGGTGTGTTATGAACCTTCTTCTCACCATCACCACTTTTCTCTGGTGATTTTTCTCTTTGTCTCTCACTTACATGTGCTTCACTCTTTGTGTTAGGACAGCAGCTGGCTACATGTCCTTTTTCATGACTTTTGAAACACGATTTTCTAGCCGAGGACTTCTTAATTGAAGTCTCTGCTTTCGATGCATCAGATGATGATGCCTTTGAAGGATCTTGTTTAGTTCGCTTAATTTCTTATTTTTCTTTGTTTTTTTTAGCAAACTGCACATTAGACTCTTTTGTAATAACAGTGACCTCGTCCTTCATATCATTCCCCTTAACAAAATCAACCTTTTTAACAAAAAAATGTTTTTGATTCTTAAGGTGTGTTTCAAAACTGGTTCCCTGCTATTATCCTTCTTGGCATTCTCAGTCACATCAACATCCTCTGATGTGGAACTACCAGGTGTAGACACAAAGTCTGCAAGCTCTTCTTCATCTGGCAAGAAAGAATAGTCATGACCAAGAGGTGGTGGAACTTCATTTAAACCTTTGAATCCCACACATGTCTTGTCATTACTCTTCTTCAAGCCATCCATCATGTGTTTTATGACAAAAGATGAATCTCTGAATTGATTTAATTTCGTTTCAAGTTCATAAATTTTAAGTTGTGCTTCTGACAACTCTTTGCATTTTTCAGGATCCTCTTTTGTTTTCTCACTCATCGTATCATGAGCTAAATCAATAACTTGAAGTTTTTCATTAAGCTTACAGGTTAAAATATTGATTCTCTCTTCATAACCTATAATTTTCTTCAAGTATAATGACTCATTTCGTTTTACGGAAAAGTTTGATTCTTTTAGGTTCGAGAGCTCATTTACCAAACTTTGGTTTTGATTGGTTAACCTGTCAACCTCACTTTGCAGTTCACAACATTTTAAACAAACAGAACTACCAGAGTTAGAATGTACCTCTCCTGTTGAGTTGCTTAGATCGGCCATGAAAGCATCAAAATCAGCGGCCATCTTCTTCTCTGTAGCAGTCTGTTCTCCAACAGCTTTTTCAGCTACCTTCTCTGCTCTTCCTCGCATCAGCTTTCACTTCTTCATCAGCAACTGGAGCTATCTTAGCCTTAAACGCCTGTGAGGCATTGTTATCACCCTCCAGATGAACACTCCAATCGTAGGAACCCTCTCTAGAAGTAGAGATCAGGGCCTTTGATCCAGGGTTAGTCGATGCATTTCTGTTGCTTGAACCATGACCAGGAGAATCTTGAAAGGATGAGTTAGAACGAGATTCAGTTTTTGGTCGTTGACATTCTCTAGCAAAATGTCAGTAGTTTTGACAATTTAACACTTCACTTTTGACTTGTCAAAGCCCACATTCTTTCCAACGAACTTCCTGCCCGTTCTGTTCATGAACCTCTTCACTCTTCTAGAAATCATGGCCATCTGCCATTGTAAATCCATCTCCTCTAGGTCATCAGGGTCAATCTGATCATAATCCTCATCAAACATAGCAGGATCAGATATTCTTCCCTGAATGTAGTTCTCGTAGGAAGCAACAAAAGAAGCAAGCAATGCCAGGTGATCTTCAGCGCTTTTGACACTCAGAGGCGTAGACTTAGAACTGTTGTTACTATTACTTGATTGTTGTCTCTTAACCCCTGACGAGCCTCCTGAAGCAGCAACAAAACATACTTCACCCTCAGCATTTGTCACGATCTGCTCATTCTCACATGAGAGAAACGCAGTTGCAGAGCATTGTTGGAAGATGAAGGTGTAAGACCTTTATAAATCCACGGATCTTGAACCTGATCATATCCAGTCTCCTTCTTCTTCATATTGAGCTCATAAGCTCTCAATTTCCCAACAACCTCTTCCAGGTCTTTCTTTTCATAATCAGCTTCACCTTTTATCATCAAAGTATAAATATCCCACTTTGCAGGTAAAGCATCCAGCAACTTGTTGTTTATCTCCACATCCGTGTATCCCTCTATGTCATAATTATCCATTTCTGACATCAGATGATAATAGCTTGTGATAATATCTTTAAGGGATTCATTTCTCATTCCTTGGAACACAGCAAACTGTTTCTTTAGCAGATCAACCTTGTTTTTCTTCACATCAGTATTGCCCTCATACCTCTTCTCTAGGGCATCCCACATCTCCTTCGATGTAGTATAACGCTTGAATATATGTTTGATGCCATCAGGTAACGACATCTTTATAGCAGCTAAGGCTTTCTTCTCAGACTCATACATCCTTTTTTCAGCTTCTGACATGTTCACATAAGCAGTGACACGTTGTCTTCCCTCGAAGTCATGAGTAGGGTTAGCATACCCATCTTGAATACATATCCACATCCGTGTGTCCTGATATTCAATGAACGATTGAAACTTGTCCTTCCAAGTAAGATAATTTTCAACTTTCAGCATTTTTGGGGTTTATTAGTTGTGCCAGTTTCGTGCTCCATTCTTAACAGTTCATTTAGATTAGACATACTCGACATTTTTCCGACCCGGCTCGTTAAAAACGTTAAAACTTGCCCGAAATGAGTGGTTACCAAATTATACTATTAGACTCGTCTCGACAATACGATTCTAATGAGGTATATTGTCCGATTATGATTTTTGGAATTTTCGTGCCTTTTTTTTTTTGTTGTCAAGATTGTTTATGGGTCAAATTCTATGTCCGAAAACGTTTAACTCCGGTTACGTCAGTTGGTTAACTTTCCACATTTTTTTATAGAACCCGGAACAATACCAAATCCGGAACAGTAACTCGGGTTTACAATCCGAGATGAAAACCCGGAACAGTAATCCGGATTGCTAATTCGAGATGGTGATTCAGAATAGTGATCCGAGATGGAATCCGGAATACACTGTTCAGATCCGAAATGGAATCCGGAATAGACGATTCTAATCTGAAATGGAATCCGAAATAAACTATTCTGATCCGAGATGGAATCCGGAATACACTTCTGATCCGAAATTCAATCCGAAATGGAATCCGAGATGGGCTTTTCTGATCCGAATTGCACTTTTCTGATCCGAAATGCAAGTTTTCCAGATCCGAATTGCAAGTTGATGATCCGAAATGCAGGTTTCTGATCCGAAATTCATGTCTTCAATCCGAATTGCTTCACTTCTGATCCGAGATGCAAGACTTTTATCCGAAATCCCTTGTTGTTAATCCGAAATTGCTGCAAAACCCTAGATCAGCCGCAGAACCTTAATTCAGCCGTAACAAACTTCAAAACAGCCTCCAAAACATCCAAAAACCCAAATTTTTCTGCTGTTACGATTCTGAACCGAGCAAAATCAAGAGCCGAATGCTCTAATACCAATTGTAGGTCCCCTAGTCCGTATGGATCTTCACAGAATCGTCTATCTAATCTGGAGTGCAGAATCCCCTAGATCAGATTTGACAGAAAACAAGAACACGAACACGATTACTTTCAAACTGTCTTCTATTGATTATCTAACACAAAATGTTTACAATCAATTCAAGACTCTCTCTCTAAACCAGCAACCAGCAGAACCAGCAACAGAAACAACAACCTAAACCCTAATGCAAACCTCCCTATATATAGAAATAGGTTATGCAACTAGGCTAAGGTTTCCTACATGGACTGTAATGGGTCTAAAGCCTAATTCGCCTCTCATGTGCTATTTAGTGTCTAGTTCAGCCCATTTACTTCTAATTAACTATTACAAAACTAAACCTGCTAACCGTTTATCATTTTACTAATTACAAGATATCCAAAGACCAAATCTAAGCTGTTGTCACAAATATGTACCAACATCACTACGATAACAAATATCTCAAATATCGGTCCTTGACCAATATCCGATATTTTACCGCATTAACTACTTAGGTAAATACTACATCAAAGTTCATTTTTCACAAAAACGTATCTTGACTAGGGACACGTGTCATTCACTTGAGGCATCTATTTTTTAGTTTTCCCGTCCTTTCTCTCTTACTTGATTATAGATAATTATCTTTTTAATTAATAAATCTAAAACTTCATAAATCATTTATCTATATTTATATCTATATAATTATATTTATCTTCTAATATATATAATCTTTATTTTTATCTTTATTTTATATTATTCTTATATTTAATTCATTTAATATTTTGAGAAAAATGTCTGGATAGTATCTGGGTTTCACTAAATTTCACTTATAGTCTTTAAATTTCTAAAATTACCAGCTATAGTCACCAACTTTTGCTCTCACGTTTCTCGGATAGTCCCTAGCGTGAATGGGGGTTAGTTTTCGCTGTTAAGTGGGTGTGAAATTACTAAAATGCCCTTACTAATAAAATAATTAATTAACTAAGTATCAAATAAATATATATTTATGGGTCCCACTACTTATAAAACAAAACAACAGCCCACCCCCATCTTTCTCCCTCTTTCTTTCGCTGCACAACAACCACCATCACAACCCCACCCCCCATCATTAACCTGCAAATCTGAAATCAAAACCTGCAACATAAAGTTGAGTACCAAGATTACCAGCATCAATAATCAAAGACTATTAATTCCGCAATGGCCTGAAGACTAGCTGGTCAAACCCCCACATCTGAAAAACCTATAAGGGTGGTGATTTCTAATAGGGTGGCGGTGTCCGACGACCCACCGTCTGATCAAACCTACACCCCTTCTCTCCACAAAAACCTTTCTAGTTACGACACTATTTACTTAGATACAAACTCACACATCACCCAGGTCTCACTCCAGTGTCGGCGTTGCCTTGCTTGTAGCATGATTCCAAACAAACTATACACATCACTACCACCAATGACCTCCACAACCGCCAAAAACTCGTTGGAGATCGTGTCTGGTGTATCATTCATGACCCCACACCCTTTGTTGGAACCACCGTCGAGACCATCAACATCACCGTCAACCACCATCGGATCCATCAACATCACGTAAACACAGTAAATCACTTCTTAATTTTAGTTTCAATCTTGGAACTGTAATTTACTGACGTATTGCTATCACACCCCAACCGATGGCGGAAACATCGGAGTGAGACGAAAACAAGATTGCAAAAGACTTCATAACGACTGTTTGTGACAAGTATTTAAAGTAACTACTGTTTTTGATACCAATATTGACTACCGAAAGATTAACATGGACCATTGTGACACCCTAGGCAAATCCCACATTAGTCGTGGCCAGGAGAGATTCTCGGTTCATAAGACATTCCATGCCTCTTAAATCACCAACGCGTTTCGGGCTTAATACTAGTTGATGAGAGGAGAACTCCATAGTTAAGCGTGCTCAGGTGGGAGTAATACTAGGATGGGTGACCTTCTGGGAATTCTCCACCAGGGCAACCAAAAACAAATCCGTGAGTTCCTGGATGGGCAACCCATCAGGGGCAAAGCAGACAATATTGGTGGTGGGAGGGGCCGGATGTTACAGGAACGATAGTTAATATAAAGTATATATATTGGCCAATATGGTATAGCCTAGTTGGTCAGGGGTTTTCCACTAAGCATCTCTGGAAGGGATTCGAATTTGGAGTGAGGGGTTTAGACAACATATGTTGGCCCTTTAGAGTAAGTTGAAATCCAGTAATCTGCCATTCAAAAAAGTATAAAGAATATTTATTCTTTCTTAATACTGGTTTAACTGAGTTTATAACTAGGTTCAAACTCTAGATATATAATTCAATTTTTACTAAGGACGTATGCATAAAACAATTTATGCATAAGATAAAATTGTGTATCCAAGTATTTTAAAATTTGTTTGATACGTACTATCAAATAAACTATTTTTGTATGATTAACATATTATATATAGTGGGGTTCCTACACAAAGTGTGTTTTTTCTACAAAGTGTAGGAAGCGATCCTGGCCATTGGATAGTTGGTGGCATTTATGTAATATTTGCTTGTCATTAATTAATTGGTATAATAGGTTAGGGGTAGTCTGGTCATTTACCGTGTTTTAAATCAATCGGATAACTGCCAAAAATAACACACCTCCTATAATCTCGCACATTTCCTTCTCTCTATCTAAAACCCACTATCGATAACCATCTTGCATACCAAAATTAGCTAGAATCATGGATCAAGATTACAAATTCGACATGAAATACAAGCGTAAGACATGATCATAGTACTGTGTTTTATTGCACTTGGTGTTGGATACTAGATGTGTTCATACTAGTGTGTTTTAGTGATAAAATACAATGTGACGAACAAGTGACTAACTTGGTAAATGTGTTGGTTTTTACATTCATTTTGTTTTAAGGATTGATGTGTTAAAGCTACATTGTGATTAGATCCTGCATATACATGTATTCAGTGTGTTTTGTTAAAGACAATGTGTATTGTTAAAGTTTGATCATAGTACTGTGTTTTATTGCACTTGATGTTGGATACTAGATGTGTTCATAGTAGTATGTGTTTAGTGATAAAACACAATCTGACGAACAAGTGACTACCTTGGTAAAGGTGTTGTTTTTTACATTGATATTGTTTTAAGGATTGATGTGTTAAAGCTACATTGTGATTAGATCCTGCATATACATGTATTCAGTGTGTTTTGTTAAAGACATTGTGTTTTTTTTAAAGTTTGATCATAGTACTGTGTTTTACTACACTTGATGTTGGATACTATATGTGTTCATAGTAGTGTGTTTTAGTGATAAAACACAATCTGACGAACAAGTGACTACCTTGGTAAAGGTGTTGTTTTTTACATTGATATTGTTTTAAGGATTGATGTGTTAAAAAAACTACATTGTGATTAGATCCTGCATATATGTAACACCCTGTAAAATCGTGTCCAATAGTATAGTGACACGTGTTGTATTTTTAATATAGTCTCTTAAAGACCAATAAGGACTAAAGGCGTCAACATGCTCGAACTGAGCCTCTGAGTGACGGTCCAATGTCAACATGCATAAATAACAGCCTCTGAGTGACTGATATGTCAACATGCTTAAATCATTAGCCTCTGAGTGACTGATATGTCAACATGCCCAGCCTCTGAGTGACATCGGAGTCAACATGCTTATAATAAGCCTCTGAGTGATCCTTTGCGAAGTCCTAACTCTCATACGTGCCATTTGTTGGACGAGAGGGTTCAATTTTGTATATATGTAAAAGTTGGATATTGGAGGGATTAAAAGTGTCAACATGTTAATTTATACCTCTGAGTGACCTTTTAACGAACCGAGAGCTCGACAATGTCCGGGCATAATCACGGGTATGCCAAGTATTGGCTACGGAGGGCTAAATATGCCAAAAAGGTGTTTTAGAAGGTTTTTAGAAGCTTTATTAAGTTAAGGGGGTTAAAGTGTCAAAGTTTGAAACTGGCCAAGGGGCGGTCGCGGGCCGCGACGCGGGGCGCGAGAAAGGCTCTGTTGCAGAAAGTTTTGCTTGGCTGCCACACAAAACTCCAAAAACCATTTAATCGAAACTATGGCTTCCCAAACTGCTATGCCACCTTTTGGACACTTGTAAGCTTCCTCTTACACCCCTAAACACCTGGCTCACCTCCTTTGAGTTCTCCAACTGTAAATAGGTGCTTAAGTTCACCATTTCAACTGGCACCTTTCTCATTCATACACTTTTCTCCCTCATCTGGAAGTTCCTAGCTGAAAGGAGCATCCAACTTAGTTCTCTTGCATTCTAGGAACCTCTTACTAGAGCCTTGCCGGTAAATGCTATCTGCATTTAAGTACTTTTGTATACGGCTGAGTTATTGAAATTAAAAGAAGACTAGCTCAGGTAAATACTCTCGACTTATTTTCCCTATACGGGCTTGGGATACGGTAAACTATTACAACTTGGTCAGAAATGGGATCAATCGAATGCCAGATTGTGGCTAGTAAATCCAGATATTCTGTTTTAATCAGTTTTGTTTGATAACTTAAACATCGGGGGTTAAATTACCGTGTCCTGGATATCCTCGGCTCATTAGATTAGTTAATGGCCACGACCTTAGCGCGGGTGTAGGCATACACCTGACAGACGCTCAAATGCAAATTACCCAAGACGTTGGGGATAACTCCTCTGTGAGCTCTAAGTGGTGTGTATTTAATCATGTCTCAGTCTCTGTACTGGGCCCGGTATGTATGGACAAACATGTGAATCTGTTAACAAGGTTACAAAGTAACTTTCCCAAATTATAAAAGATTTTGTGCCCTGTGCACTTAAAATCATTTTAAAATGTTTTCAAAATGAGTCAGTTGGGTGTATTTACCAGCGAAAGCTGATGTATCGTCCAAAGACTAAATTGCAGGTACAATACAAAATAGGCCGGAAGCTGCTCGGTAGTGATTAAGAGGATCTTGCAAATCCTTAGATCTGCCATAAAGTCTGTTTTATATTCTTTCTTTGTACATTTTATGATCCGCCTGTGGATCTTCTATTACGAGCCTGTATATTATTTTGTATTTCCGAACATTTGGTTTGTAATAGTAATTTTACTCCAAGACTTCCGTTGTGCCGTGTTTAATTGACTATGATGTTATTAACTGACGTCACAATACTCCCCACCCGGGCCAACTGGTGTATGGATTTGGGTTGGAAATCCGGGGTGTGATAATATACATGTATTGAGTATGTTTTGTTGAAGACGACGTGTTTTTTAAAGTTTGATCATAGTACTGTCTTTTACTACACTTGATGTTGGATACTAGGTGTATTCATAGTAATGTGTTTTAATGATTAAACACAATGATGAACCAGTTACTGCTTGATAAAATAGAACGTGACGAACCAGTTACTTACTACTAAAACACAACGTAGATGTGTTCATAGCAGTATGTTTTAGTGATAAAACACACTGTGACGCCATGGTTTTTTCTTCAGCGAACCACTTTAGAAGAAGAAGAATTGCGACTTGAATGATAAACGATGAATCAATCCTAATATAACTGTCAATTCGATTTCAATGTGATATTTGGTTTTCTTAAATTTCTCATTTGTTAGTTATAATAAATATAGGATGAGAGTTGGCTACAAAGTTCATTTTTCCTACAAAGTGTAAAAGTCATAAAACACCATAATGTCAACCATAAAACACACTCGAAACCCACAAATAACAAAGTGAAGATTACTAAAACCCATATTTATGGATTTGTGTTGTGTATTGGATGATATGGCTTTGATTATCAATGACTAATATTACTGTGTTTTATGTTGATTATCATGTTGTGTTTTATATTCATAGTTCTACGATGGTGTGGTTGAAGTTTGTATGGAATGTTAGGGTTTGGATATTGTATTTTAGTGATCTTCACTCTGTTATTTGTGAGTTTAAGTGTGTTTTATGGCTGAAATTGTAGCGTTTTATAACTTTGTACAATTTATAGGAAAAATGGACGTTGTAACTGAACACCACCTAATAAATATATACCATAAATAAAATAAATATCAAATCACCTTCTTGCCCTTTTAATTAAAATAACTACTTGTTACATGTCATAATGTGGTGCCGTTTTTATGGAATGTTAGAGTTTGGATATTGTGTTTTAGTGATCCCACTCTGTTATTTGTGAGTTTTAAGTGTGTTTTATAGCTGAAATTGTAGTGTTTTATAACTTTGTACACTTTGTAGGAAAATGACTTTGTAGCTGAACCTCACCCAATAAATATATACCATAAATAGATTAAATATCAAATCACCTTCTTACCATTTTAATTAAAATAACTATCTGCCACATGTCATTATATAGTGGATTCATACACTTTATAAGAAAATTTAGTTTTGTAACCAACTCCTACTCTATTTTATGATAATTAATACATGAATATTTATCTTTTTAATTATTTTTTATATCTTTTAAATTTCTTTTAAATTATTAAAAAAAACTTGACCATAAATAAGTTTATTGGGCTCCTTTATTTCAGATTCGATTATATTTAATTAGGTTAGAACCCTGTATGTTACATGACTTAAATAAATGTTTCGTCCTAATAAATAATAATATTAAATCATAATTATCCCGTTTTTTTCTCCTATAATATAATATTATTATATCATAATTTTCAGCTTATCTTTTATTTATTTAATATTTATTTTTATAGCCATTTCTTTTGTTTTTTCCACTTATCTCATATGTTTCCACCTTTAATCTAACAACATACAATACATAAGTTTCTAATCTAATAATCTAAAAGAAAAAGACAAGTAATATGTTACACCAGTGTAATACACAAGTTTCTTACCTGTTAATAAGTAAAAAAACAAAGTAGAATGTTATAATAAGTAAATAGTACATTAAACTTCTTTTTTAAAACATATATTGACGATTATATATATGTTATGTTGCGATTACATTATATTTATTCAACCCGTATAACATGTCACACCCTGACCCGCAACGGATATTGTAGTCGGGGCATGATTAGGTTTTCATCAAAGCTTATGACATTTACTATAATAAAGTTTCATATTTATTATTCCAATTTAAAAGGAAAAGTTCCAACCAACACATAATCCATACAAGCACAAAATCTTCTAAACAAGACATTCAAGTAACGATTTATTCTTCTTCTAAGGCCCAATCCTATGTGTTCCTTGCTTCAACCTGATCACATGTATCATGTGTAAATAGAGATTTGGGTCAACAAAAGTTGGCGAGTGAATCCCCTTTAAATATTAGAAAGAATTGTCATGTTTATTAATTTAATAAAAATGTGCATAAACCAAATATGAGCAAACGATAGGTAATCTATCCACAAACCACATAATCATCTAGCAAGGTACATGTGAGCATGATAAGTGATGAGTTGTGAGATCAAGGCTCAATCAAACGGAGCCGA
Organism: Scalesia atractyloides; assembly: GCA_947069175.1. NCBI lineage: Eukaryota > Viridiplantae > Streptophyta > Magnoliopsida > Asterales > Asteraceae > Scalesia > Scalesia atractyloides. The sequence goes on along the minus strand of CAMTDV010000013.1, from coordinate 70,315,621 downwards.
TCTAATTAGGCACGCGATGCTTTACCCATATGAAACAGGGAACTGATGGGCCTAATGTAAAGCTTGACTGAAATGAGAAAGTATAACCACAAATATCAATAAACCAAATATCACATAGCATGTTAGTTCATAAATGGTAGTAGCACAAGTGTTTGAATAAATGATATAAATAAACGACACATGATACACCCCAAAACATGAATAAAAGGGGGAAGTTTGTAGGAATTCACTCACAGTGGGCGCGTTCTTGATTTAATAACGAGCGCGCACGATTTAAAGATTCCAACCGACGAGAAAACTAACCTAAATATTCACGTAATAATTCGGTAAATATATTTCTTTTATTTAAAATTAGTATTTTGATTTAATGAATTTTATTAGACTTTTTAGATAATTTTATAGTATTTATTACTAATTTTTGTGCTTAAAAAAAGGACTCATTTTTATTATATATTTTTATGAATTTTGGAGAAAAATAAAGAAAAAGGTTAATTAAAAAATATACCCCTTTTAGGGGTCGAACCGGTCGAATTGGGTGTAATACGCAGCGTGTGGGATTCGAACTCGTGACCTCTCGTTTATGTGCACGCAGCTCTACCAACTGAGCTACGTCTCTAACCCGAAATATTCCGGAATTTAATTAATTATATATACTTACTGATATGAACTTTTTTTGAATTAATTAAAAAGGTTTGTTAAATCATAAGAACCGTGCATATAACTGGACTCGAACCTGCGACGTGTGCTTCATGTTGCACACAGCCTGACCAATTGGGTTGTGTGTCTAACCCGAAGGATATATGATTTTTATTAAATTTATACACTTACTGAATCTTAATATATATCAGTATTTAAAAAGGGTTGGTATACTATAGGAAATCAGAACCGTGTGTGAGACTCGAACCCAGGTCTGCTTGTTTAAAATGCACACAGTCCACCACTGGACTGTGTGTCTAACCCGGTATAGTTACTGATTTAGAATTCATTTAAACACTTCTTCAACTTTATCTTCTTTAGTTCTTACAGCCAGTTTGATAACCCTGTTGTTAATCCAATAATACTTATTGGATTAATTGAATTGCTTCTACGAATAACAAGAATAAATAAAAAGAAAAAGGTTCAAGTGTGTTTATACTGAACAAAGTGATCTTGGATTCCTCCGGTGAGGTTCCGGCGACGAAGTAAGTTTTCAGGCGAGGTGTTTTGATCACAGAGAACCTTCTGAGCGTTTAGAGAGTTTCATTGGGAGAGTGAGCGAGTTCTACAAGGTTCAAGGATCGCTATTTATAGGCAAAAACTGGTTTGAGTGTAGGTTTCGGTTTCAAAAAGATTTTGGTAAAAATTGATGATCAAATTATTGTATGTAACCGATTTGACCATGATTGTGTATAATCACATGATTGGAAAACAGTTTCGTTCGGTTAAATTCGTAAATGAAACGTAAATTGGTGTTGAATTGAGAGTTACAGTCGTTTTACAGAGCGGGTGTTTTGAACTGATTTTAGAGTGTTGTTTGATAAGATTTATTTGATTTAGGATTAATTCAGATATGTGTGTGTAGTGTAGTGGTGTGTTGTGTGTGTTGGTTGTGTGGAGACCCGGGTTCGATACCCGCAGTCTACACTTTTTGTTAATTTATTTTTTGTTACTTATATTTTATTTATTACATTATTATTTTAACTTTATTATTTTATTTATTATTAAATACTAACCACAATATAACAAAATTTTAAACTTTCAACATAAATGCGTAACATATATATGAATTACAAAACGGAGCAGGTTTTAGAACCCGTTTTACGACGAATGTTACATAACACAGTGTTTATTCAACCCGTGTGATACACATATTTTCTGAAAATGTAACTTTTTATACTTACTATATAACATTACATGTATTCAACCCCTGTAATACACGGGGTTCTAACCTAGTTAATTTATATAATTACTCATGACATATCGTAGAAATTAAATTAAAAAAAAACCCTCATTTTGAAAAGAATTGATATCCTTCATAATTAAAAAAGATAATCCTTTAAAAATTTAAACAAACACACACATATCTTGTTTTATCCCTTATGTATATACTTAATTAATATAAGATAAGTAGGGGAGATATACAGGAAAACAAAAAAATAGATAGCTTTAATAAATGATACGTGTCCTTCATAGGATTATTTTATTATATAACTAGGTTAAAACCTCGTGTATTACACGGGTTGAATAATATTATTTTATATACTAAATAATAAAACATGATATCTTTAAAACCTGTATATTAAACGAGTTGAATAAATGTAATTTTATATATTAAATAATAAAAAAACTATATCTTTAATATGGGTTAAATAAATTTATATCAAATAAACTATAAATAAAAATTGTAAGGTTAAAAAAGAGTATGTCACGTGACATTAGATTAGTTAAGATTAGATTAAATGGATTCATACAAATTAGAAAAAAAGGACTTTCAAATTTTTTTTAATTTAAATTTGCTCCATTGCAATATAATTAGTCATAATAAGATGATTTGCATTGGACAACTTTATTGGATGGAATTAATAAAGTTTCTTCTATATATATAATCTTTTTAATTGAGACATAAGTATAGTACATGTATACTAAGGTAAAACAAAAACATGTAACATCTAAAAAGGTATCATGATAAAAATAGAACTAAAAATACAGATGATTTCGTAAATTCTCCTAAAATTTAGGTTATGTTATATTTATCCTAATAAACATAATCTAAATTTTATGAATACAAAACTAAACTTTTATTTAATGTAGATATAACCCTATGGTGTATTAACACGAGTTAATAGATTAAAATCATGTTGTTATTCGATCTCATCTTTTTTCAAATAAAGAGTTTTAATATTATATGTTATTACTATTAAATGATAAAAATATATTAAAATATCAAAACAAAATACAAGTAAAAATTTAGAGATTGAATTATATTTTATTAAGATAAACAAACAAATTCAAATAGAGATAAATGTAGAGGTGTACCACCCGAAACCGGTTTTTTAACCGCTTTTTCTATAACTGGTTTTAGAACCGAACTGAACCAGCGGTTATAGACCGGTTAGTGATCTTTATCTTCAAAACCGGTTTTAAAGCCAAAACTGGTTTTAAAACCGAAACGGTTATAAAAAACCAGTTTAAACCGGAAAAGAAAACGTTTTTTTTTTCATAAACCGGTTAAAAACCGGCCTAACCGGTTGGACCAGTTATTGTTTTGAGTAAAAAAACCAGTTATAAAAAACCAGATTTTGTTTTTGAAGAGAAAAAGCGGTTCGGTTAATAAAACAAACCGATTTGTACACCTCTAGGTAAATGTCCTATGTATTAGCTATCTTTATTTAAAAAGATAAGTATCCATAATTAACTAAGTAGGGGAGAGAGGCGGGAAAACGAAAAGTAATGCTTCCACGTGTCTATCCATGGTTGCTTTATTATATGGTTTTGTTGTTTTTGTTTAGTTTGTAGAACTAGTGTTCGTCGGTAACATCTTGTGGGTTCCATCCTAGTAAGTGATTAGAAATATAGCATGGTTTTGAGGAGAATGATTCACACAAAGGAATTTAATGTGAGAGAAACATGAGATTTGTTTTCCGGTTCTATCATATTCTACGCAACTCTAGGAGAATTGACAATGCTCCTTCGCAAACCGTTTGATCGTTGTGATTCTTAAAAAATAGGTTTAAGATATATAGATCTATATTCCAAGTAGTGTGAACTATTGGATATCTTTGGGTGAAGAATAGGTCGAAGCTTACGCCTCTTGACCAGAAACGGAGTTGATCTTTCAGTTTCGTTTAGGTTTTCGGTGTTATTTAAAAATCAATTTAGTTTGTGGGTGGTCTGCTTGGGTCACAGAGACCGGAGGAACTAACTCGGTTTGTTTGAGTGTACCTTAGATGACGCAGATTTACCCAAGATGGTAGCAAGCAGACAAAGATCGGGTTGCCAAAATCTCGCCGGAGAGCCAATGTAAACCCTAAAATCATCCTTAACAGAAAAACAACCATCACCAAACCCCTCGCTGGAAAATCGATCGATCACCTGTCAACCTTCAACACCAATGAAACCGGCAGCCCTAGTTGTCGATTGTCGCCATCATGTGGAGCTTCAACTGGAAACAAAATCTGCACCCTTCAACCGCATCTAGTTGCCACCTTTGTTGAGTCCGCTTGCCGCCACAGTGGCACTTGATGAACAAGAGGACTAACCACAAATCAAGAGGGAACCGAATCATTTCTTATAACTCCACCATCTATCGAAAAAATCCTTTTATGTATGACTGTTGTAACATTATGAGCAGACTTATAACTCCACCATCTAACGACAAAATCCTTTTATGTAGATTGTTGTAACATTATGAGCAGAGTTTTCAGTATAACACAAAACTCAGATAGATTACAATGGTTATAACTCCATTTTCTATCATTTATACTCCCAACACAGGTAGACCAACAACACTCTAATGTATGAGCCAGTTTGTTGAAAGCTCAATCTATACCACGTACGGAATTATAGATTTACACACAAGCCGAGCTCATACTCCCTTGGACGAATTTAGCTTAGCCAGACTCCGTTTGGCTCGTTTACACCTAACAGGATTTTGCTATGATCTAAACCCAACTTAAAAGCCAAGACCAAATGATAACTATAAACAAAATATCAAAGGGATTGAAAAACCTTTGTAAAAATATCAAGTCCTGAAATATTATTGCAAAAGCGACTACAACAACCGCCATTAAACAAATCGACACCGTTTTGTGAATTCCTCGCCACGTAACTGTCTTTATACGAAACTCGATTATAACATATTCCGAGAGAACAAAAATATTTCAAATTACTGAATATAGAACCTCCAGAAACTAAACCCAAAACCTAAATCTAATCTACAGTTTAATGTGATGGGCTCCCAGAGTCTCTGATATAGAAGCATAAATATCAGCTAGTGGCAAAAATCTTCCGCTCTACTCAGGAATCCAGACACGTTTAAACTGTAAAAAGTCAAAACAGAAATCACGATCAACCAGAAACAAATTAGTTTGACAAATGTTCATCCACAAATGTTCATCCTGCCAAAAGATACAAAACCTATATAAAATACTACCAAGAAATTTCAGAGAAAGAACCCGACCCAAATGGAGAGAATTAAAGAGAAAAAACAGATCTGAAAAAGAACCCGACCCAACCCAACCCAACCATCAAGCAATTTGCCACCTCTACCATCAAGTAATTTTAAATTTAGAACTAGAGGCAATTAAGGTTTTTTCTGAGGATTTTCTATATCATATATTTAAAAATCTTATATAAAATAGAGAAAAATGCCCAAATAGTCCATGTGGTTTGTCCAAATTTCACCTGTAGTCTCCAACTTTCTAAAATTACACTCTCGTTCCCTGTGGTTTGCTTGGTTATTACTCGGATAGTCCCTAGAATGGATAGCCGTTAGTTTGTCCAGTTAAGTGTGTGTGAAATGACTAAATTATCCTTAATGATAAAAGACAAAAATTTAAAGAAAAAAAAGTTCAGCACATAAATTAATGGCACCATCTCTTTTGACATCATCTTCATCCCCAACCCTCCACACACCCACACCACTTCACCCCCAACCCTCACCCACCCACACCACCTGTTAACACCAACGGAAACACCTACTATGAACCATTGTTCGACACGACACACTGGGGCCCAACTTCCAACACAATTAAAGTCGCCCTCTCTACCTTTATACGATCACCACTCACATTTACTCTACCCCGACAACAGAAGTGAAGTCCCCTGAGGTTTACCAGTCTCCGTTTTCAAGTCAGATCGCCAGAAACAATGGCGTGCACAGCGGTCGTCGCTCTCCATTGCTTCCGATGCTTTTATTTTCTTCTCCGACGCCGTCACCGGACTCCTCGTCAGGACTTTCTCAACTTTC